>CM038363.1:22633080-23233080 GCA_021464625.1 Proterorhinus semilunaris
CGCTCAGGTGGAATTCGACGCCAACCGTTTTGAGAGCGCTGTTAAAACGTTTCTAGTGTTGGAGGGAGCTTTAATGCAGCCACGCCAAACTCGGAAAGAAAACACGTGCGTTGTATTACAAAGTGTGGTCTCCCATCCACGGGTCTCGAGAGCTGAAAAGTTAGGACTTGCTTTGGCAAATATCAATTGAAAACTGTGCTTTCTTTCAAATGGTCAAAAGTCTGAACACACTGTGAGGGAAACCTGAACCTTTGACATTTGGGGACATAATGCTAAGTGTGTCCTTACAAAGATTCTGCCTGGAAATCTGAACTCCCGCTCTTTTACATGCCTGGTTTGGCGTAGTAGATAGATCACCCCCTACCCAGCGCTGACGCTTAGCCAACCTCGGCGGCTCCACTGTAGCGCTAATGCCTTCCCTCATCGAGATTTAATTTGAGGTCTCTAATCTCTCCCCCCGCGCCGTCTAGGGCCGTACAGGTAGTGTGTTTTGACAGTGCTCAGGTCGGGATGAGAGCCAAGCAATGGGCAGATTATTCCTCCAAAGTAGGCCTAAAGAATGATTTTGTCACCTATCAGCAGCCGGATTAGGGAGGAGCGCTTCATTCGGGAATTAGTGTCACTCGGTCGGGCGGAGACAAGCGGGCGAGGTATTCAGGCAGACAGCGTCGGACACTTACCGCTCCATTTGTCGACTTAGCAATCGGAGAGCAAAGATGACGGTTGCGTCTCTGTCAGCCGGAGTTTAAACGAGAATCAGGTCAGGAGAAAGGAGACGGGGGCTCAGGAGATCTCAAAGTGCCAAAATGGTTTTATGTTTTTTTTTTTTTTTCTTCTTTTTTTTTTACAGTGATTAAAGACTTTGCGGAAAAAGTACGAAACTTGTGGAAACGTTTGCACTTGAAACTAGTGACACACGGATACACGTCAGGTTTGCAAAGTGATATAGGAGGAAAAGATCTTTTGTTTATTGTGTTGTGTTAGCGCGACAGGCTAACTGTTAGCATCATACATCAGCACCCTCTTTCCCACTTTTGGACTTGCTGCTCATACTGCTGGTCCAGTTTTCGATCCTGAAACACAAAGAGGGACATGAATCGCACAGCTATATTCTAAGCTTGCACCTGTCTTAATAAATGACCCGCCTTTATAAATGAAGGAATAATAATAATCCGATAAGTGGAAATACTAATGAAATGGGCTGTTGATTTGATGTTGCAAACCCCTCCATCAACTTTGAAGCCGAGCCGATTTCAAACTAATACAATACTACACCTCCTGACTTAACATTGAGACGCCTGAATCAACTATACCCGTGAACACGCTCTGCACGTTATCACTCCTGCAAACCATTACGGCGATGACTGGCGACAGAGTGAGCTAAAAGACAAAGTGGAAGAGCCCTGACAAATAAGATCAAACTTCAGACGACCTGCCAGCGCCGTCGCTCGGCATCTGCGTCTCCGGGGCGTCCCGTCCACTCACATTCATCAAACCTTCACTGTTTCTTTCAAGTCGCGAGCGTCGCGAGAGGAGAGACAGATGCCGATTGACAACTTCACGTGGTCTGCCGGCTCCGTTTCGGTGCCGCGGTGCCGGGATGAGTCGTTATTATTGGCAGGAGGCGGGAACATGTTGCGGTTTGAAGCCTCCAAATTGGAAGAGACAAAGTATCACTATCTTACACTTTGTTGGTTAGAAAATGCAATATTGATCTAGTAAAACAGCTTGAACAAAATATCCAGTATAGTTTCACTTCCTGGTTGCCAAGCTATCCCCCTATAAGCCCCTCCCACCCCATCACTTGCTCCCCTTTGCTGAGCAGCTGTTTCAATAAAAAAAAAATCAGTGTGCCTCATGCAGTTGTAACAAAGCGATGAAAGCAGCAGATCATCTAATGTAAAGCTTTTAATGCCACAGCACAAAAACAAATTCTGTGTTTAATCTATTAATCTGGTCCATTGAATGGATGAACGAGGGGAAATGTCGGCCATGAGAAACTTCTGAGCAAAACAATTTCAGCTAAACATGTTTTAGATCTTTTTGTTTATGAACTTTTGCAGAAAAACAGTTGAGAAATTAGAAATCTAGATTTAATGCAATTTACATTGAATTCAATGTAATGGCTTTACAAGCCTGTTTCTACAAGCACTACACTGTACTCATTATTCATTCACTCCATACTCAGTGGCGGTAAGTTACTATTGTAGCCACAGCTGCCCTGGGGTAGACTGACGGTAGCGCGGCAACCAGTCTGTGCCATCTGCCCCTCCGACCACCACCACCAACCACTCACTCACACACTATATTCACCCAGGCCTTTCAATAACTCGTAGAAACCCTGATTAAGCTAAGCAAGAGATGTAGAGGTGTGGAAAGCATTTCCTGGATACGTAGGACCTCAGGAGGCTAGCCTCAGGAGAAGATTTAAAGATTACCCAAAGATGCGTGAGTGGGTCAAGGTATGTTTTCGATAACAGGAAAAAGCTGAACATTGTAAAACGCTCAAAAAATTTCAATTTTGCACAATACCCTCCTTTAAAATGCATTGAAACTCAACTTTCCAGGAAATTCAGATCTGAGCACTTCAGTTGTGGAAGAAAAACAACCAAAAACTGTGTGAAAGGCGCATCAGATACTTCAGGTGTACTGTATCTTTGATGAGTGAACAACGTTAAACATGGTTATACGATAAAGAAGTATAACAACTTTGTCTCCTTAATCTTAAAGTAACACAAAAACACTTTTATTATTTTTCTTATCTAGAAATCCATCCATAAATCACAACGTGACTCTGGAAACCCGCTGCAAAGCCTCGTGTGTTGTGGAGACCTCCTCACCACAACATCTCGCACTAATGGACAGACACAGCGATAAATCACGCAGACCAGACGCCATTAGCAACAGGAATGCACGATGAAATAGGCTTAATAGTGTCGTAAAGTCCGCACCGCACTTTGTCTGTTCGAGTCCCACAGTTATATCCTGCGTTAAAGTGATGGGATTCATGGCTCTTTCAGGGGAGCCGAATCTTTGGAATCTGTTCATTTCAAATCTTTAGCTAGTCGTGTCCCTTTTCCGTTAAACTTTAGGACCAATTTTTTTTTGACCGAATGGGGTTTTCTTTACACCTTTGCAAAATATCTCCACTGTAATAGCTCTTACAGTATTTTGAAGGATTTGTCTGAGGGATTTTTTTAATATCTAATTCGTAGACTGATTTATTCAGCTTTAAAAATAAAGCATATTTGGATTTTTTTATTTTATTTTGTACTTTTTAAGTACTGTAAGTAAGAATAAGTAAGTAAGCCCTTTATTTGTCATTGTACGGCCATACAATGGAATAGTGTTCAGGTGTTAGTCCTGAGCCGCTACGACTGAACCGCGCCGCCATTGTGGGTCAACCTGACCAGCATGTTTCGAGGTCGGGGAAACACCTGGAGGAAACCTGGCTGCCCTCTGTCTCCTCTGATCCTTTGAACTGGTGCTGCGCCTCCTGGGGTTGTCCCTGTTTCAGAGCGTGGTGTCCTGCACTGGTCAGCTCCACCTCCTCCTTCCTCTTTCTCCTGCGCAGCTCCCTCCGCTCCACAACAGTCTTTCACCATGTTCTGGGAAGATCTCAGCAGTTAATCTGTTTTATTCTCCAGTGAACGTCCATTAGCCAGAACAGTAGAAGGCATGTGTGGCTTAGCTGCGGGTCTCGCCCGGATACCTCCTCATTTGTCCCTTTTTTTTTCTCCTGTAGCCCCTCTTGTGACGCCTCCACTGCGTTCCAGGTGTGTGGGGGGCTCTTGGTGCCTCTGCAGTGTTTCAGAAGAAGAAATGTGTAGGTCTCAAATGTCTTTAGCACATAAGCTAGCTGTTTGTTTACTTTTAAAAAGCTGCTTTCTTCAGGACCCTTCTGGACTCTCTGCAGAAAAAAAAAAAAATCCACCGAACTCCACAAAAACACGGCAAAGACGTACAAAAGCATTCAGTAAAAAAATGTGGAATCAAAATCCACGAATGTAGTTCACAGAAAAAGGCAAAAAACTCAGCTGTACCGAGAGAGAGGGGGGTTTCTACCTGTCTACACGTTGCCATGATGTTGCCAAAATCGTTGTCACTAAATATGTCAATAAAATCATATAACCATGGCTTTACCCGGTATTTAGATCTCGTCGCTGAAAATATAGGCAATTTTATTTTTACATTAAAATGTAAAATGGCCGAAAACCTGCAGTACATGTTTATCTATTGTTTATATCAGTAAAAGCAGCAAAAGTTTATTATTTATTTAAATAAAAATTCTATTTGTTTTCCCTATTCACCTACATTGTCTAACCTCTTACCTTAATCGAGCGCATTGTCTCCAGTTCAGTTTCGCTCAAATCTAAAAGCTTCTGGACTGGAGCTGACAGCCCATAGGCCAGAGTAACGCGTGTTTTTTTTTCTTCTTCTTTTTACTGTGTTAGTGTTGCTTTTCCGGCATGTTTTTGTCACTTTTTTTTTTTTTTGGTCGCTCTGTTGTGGCTCCCCCGGCACCTGCTGAGGTCACGGGGTGGTGCTCCTCTGTGGTGTTTTGCAAACCACCAATGTTTTTTTGTTTTGTTTTTTTTGTCAGTCCTTTCAAAACCTTATCCTTCGAAATGTGCAATATCTGGCAACAAAGTACCAATATACCATGCTTGTTTTCTCAGCCCTCCACAGCTGTTTTCACTGGGTTTCCCCCCCCCCCCTGTACGTGAGCTAATAAAGTCAGGTTTACCGCGGGTCCGGGGCAGATTGTGCGGAGAAACACTAGCGCGGTGTCACGTGAAGAGGGCCGTGTTAAAGCTGCACGTAAGACCGTATGAAAGGGTCACAGAGTGGAGCCTCGGGGGGGGGGGTCTCGTTCGGCTGATCCAGGTTCGAGCCTCTTTATATTAGACATTCCTTTTGTTGGAGCGGCGGGGGGCTGTTCACACAGACCACTGCGCCGGGACGAAGGCGAGAAGACTCGACTCCCGTCCAAATGTTATAACGCGTACATTTATTTTAAACTGATTAGGCTTTTAGCAGAAGTTATTGAATTGATTGGTTCAGGTTCTTGTTTCCGTGCTCGTTTTCAAAGGGTCCGAGTAGAGGTTAGTCCGTCTTTTTTTCTTTTCTTTTTTTTTTTTTTTGTGGAGAGGTAATGGCCTCGATAGTAAGCCAAATTTGTTTGTTTTTTATTTTGTTTTTTTTATTTTATTTTTTTTATTACATTTTAATACAATTACAAGAATGAAAACATAAAAGAAAAAGAAAAAAAGTTATATTCGAAATCTAATATATACGGTTTACAAATACAGTGGGTGTTAAGGTGGGTGGGGTTGGGGGGGGAGAGTGAAATAAAAATAAAATTATTAATTAATTAGTAAGTCAAATTTGAATAGATTTAAAATTCTTGACTTTAGTTTGACCTTGGCAGTTTCATAATTGCGAGTGAAATTCCCGACATCAATGCAAGACACAAGACATTTGAAAAATCAAGTCGAGCACTTTGCGAGGCGCTCTAAATAAAGATTGATTGCCTGATTGATTGAAAATGAATGAACCAAAGTTTAGTTTGAAGACGCTAACGCCAAATTTATATGGCAGCTCGGTTAAAGCCACACTGCGTAAAAATGTTACCCGATAAATAATATTTAAAAAAATTACATTTATTTTATGACTTTATTTCCCCATTGAAAATACCTCATAAATGTGCAAACAAACATGTGATTTTGCTGTGAGCGGCTCAGCTCTCCTGAGACATGACTGTAAACTTTACCGGGAGGGGGTACGTCTCCAGCTCGTCTCCATGGAGATGTGACTAAAGGCAGCAGAATTTGAGATTTAAACAGGTTAAAGGGATATTTCAGGATTTTTGACATAGACGCTCATTTTCTAGTTATCCAGAGTGTTGTTGATGTCTGGAGATATTTTTTTCTTAAATTCATGCAGTTTTTATATTTGAAGAGCTTAGTGGCGCTAGGCTAATGCTAGGCTAACACATTTCTATGGTATCAGTTAGCCTGCATTAAAAACAGTCTGACCCGCTCCACAGGGCACCTGAGGCAAATCACTTATAATGCCAGACTAACGACATAAATGTGTGTGCCGATGGAATAATTATAACCATTTTGCATTTAAAATAACTTATATTTGAGCAGCATCAGCCTTGTGGTTGTAAGCTAACGCAGCGGCGGAGTGATCTGCGAGAAACTAGTCCCTCAAAATGCTTGTGATACAAGGTCAGTAATATTTCAAAAATTATTCTATCGACACAGACATTTATATCGTTAGTCTGGCGTTATAAGTGATTTACCTCAGGTGCACTGTGGACTGGGTCAGACTGTTTTTAATGCAGGCTAACTGATACCATAGGAATGCGTTAGCCTAGCATTAGCCTAGCGCTACAAGACTCTTCAAATATAAGAACTGCATGAATTTAAGAAAAAAATATCTCCAGACTTCAACAACACTCTGGATAACTAGAAAATTAGCCTCTATGTCAAAAATCCTGAAATATCCCTTTAAGTTCTCCTCCAAATCCATTCTTTGATGACTCACTTTATTTTTTGTGTTGAGCTTGTCATTAGAAGCATGTTTTGTGTTGATGGCAACAGATGTTTTTTAGTTGGTTTCATCAAAATCTCCACTTTCCGACATAAAAAGCTGGGAAAATGACATCACATCTCTGGAAAAGCGCCCCGAGGGAACGTATGCACACACTGGCAGAACATGAACACTTTTATTCTGGATATTTTAATCAAGTTCATGACCACCTTTCATTTTGAATCCTTCAGAGCTGTAACTATTTGTAACCTGTGGCTTATCAAATAAAGACAAAAAAAACGAAACAAATAAAACTAAACACGGACAAGGTCGAAGTTTCGGGGCCGCGTGTCAGGACGGGCCCATTTGGAGGAGATGGATGGGAACAGGCCGAGCAGCAGAGGGGCGTCCTCCTGTACCATCTGCACAAAGTCACGCCACTTACTCACTTTGGACACAGAGGCTCCTCTGTGCGGCACCGACGGACCGCTGCAAATGTCTGGAGCCGTAAGTGTCTTCATTCCTTCGAGTTAGCATCGCAAAAGAACGTTTGGTAACGCTGTATTTCACGCTATTCCCTTGACATATTTCACCTACTGCATTTAGTACTATGTAATGTGCTTTAATAACTTGTACCTATACACATGGGATAGTGTGGAGGCACCAAATTCTGGGCCCCGGGTACAAACTATCCTGTCGGACCCTTGGTGGCTTCAGTTACAGACATTGAATAACCTTTAATCCCGGCAGTGATATAGATATTTAAATTGATGGTGGAATATTCTGCTTTCATTGGGTCAATTGAAATTGCTAGCTTTAGCAATGATGATTAGCATACCACATTAAACAGGAGGGCTGCACCGGGGACATAGGATAGAAAATAATGATACTACATGTTGTCTCTTTGGCCCACAGGCATGAACAAAAAAAACTCAAGGGCCCGTTCCCTGGCCTCATTTAGTTTCTCACCATTTGAAGCCGACTTTTAAGTGTATAGTCAGTAAATTCTTGTTCTAAAACGTTAAGCTGGAATAAGCTAAATGGCACGAGCCCTTCAAAATTTTCACTGGAACCACATTGACTCGTCTCCAAAGCTGCGGCTAAAGACTAGCGGCTAATTAGCATCATTAATCCGGCTAAAATAGCGTGAGCGACCTGTGGTTTTTGTCACTGTATTGGCCTGATGGCAGTCAATTACAATAAAGGAAAGAGAAACTTTAGGGGTTAAAACGAGGAGAGAAGGAACTCTGGCGGTGGCTCTTTCTCTGACTCTGCACCTTCCACTCCTCAACGCAGGGACTCGCCTCACTTCATGTTTAACTGTCATTTATGACAAGTTGCGTCTAAGGCTAGAATAGGCTGGTGTTAAATAAAAGCACATAAGAGCGAGGCAAGACTAATGTTTCTCTTTCCTATAGCTTAGTGTCATCGCACTGCAGAGCCCACCTCTTCAAAGTCACGCGGTCCTGAACACCGGTGTGTGGGCTGAACCATTTGGCACATTTTTAAAGGGGTGTCAGGGCCCGGAGATTCATCCATCATTACTGTTTGTGCAAAATTCTGTCCCTCAACCATTGTATTTCCGCCCGGTTTTGTTCAATTCTTATAGTGTTAATTATGAGGAAATATTTTGAAGCACTTTTGAGGGCCCCTAACCCTGCTCTGGGCCCGGGGTACTCTGTACCCAAATGAGGCGTCACTCTGGCCTATAGGCTGTGAGCTGTAAGAGGTTAACCTAAAAAGCTCACATTAGACGATAAATTACCAAATCAGGTACGAAAGTCGAGAAGCTCGCTTTGACCCGAGTTCCTCAGATTTCCCCGGTTAAAGCGGATTTTTCCTGTTTAAACAGTGACATTTTTTTGTTTTGGCCCACACTTGTTTCTAGCTCTCACAGTCCCCCCTGTGTGTTCAAATTGTTCAAAGAATGTAACTACATGCACATTTCACACCCATATACAGCACTGAGTGGTGACACTAATTTAGATCAGACTCCCATCATCCATTGCTCAATAAAACTTTAGGTGAAGACAATATAATGAGGTCTGTGTTTTGCCGTGTTTACAACAGACTCTGAGGTGGAAAAATTAAATGTATTCTACAACACCAAAAAAATCAGGTACCCCAGCTTTAATCTGAAAATAAAGGCCTACGCATAAATAATCCAGATCACTTTTTGCAACGTAATACGAGATTGTAGAGGAGTATTCCCGTGTGCCTTGGAAAGCATTTGGAACATGTATATCAGCTTTCAGCTCTATTGCTGGTTTTTTCCCATAGTTCAATAATAATGTTGTCCTCACATCTCGGCCCAGTAAAGACAGATCCACTGTTGTCACATCCTCAAATGACAGACACATTTATCCCTTCACTAGTCCGCACCGCCAGGCATCTGGACGTCCCGATTTGGCCCCTAACAAGCGCAGAAGAACAGCAGATCTGTTTTTAATGTCGATAATTTCATGCTTCGAGACGGATGGGTCTGTCATGAGCCGATCTATTTCGGTTATTAGGCATTTGGGGAGCTGCGGGCTGTTAGTGCTGCTGTGAATCTGCAGGGCTTCCACGGAAACTTAACACAATCCATGCTTTCAAAAAACTGTACTTTGTTTTCACTGCGCGAGTCTTCCACTGCATGTTCACTGGACGTAGTATTTGTGTTATGATGCCCTTACTGGCAGTGAACAGTAATGTGAACTTTCCGAACGTCTTCAAAATGATCTGGAAGCAACACATTTTATGATTATTTTTTGGAGTTGTTTCACACTTATAGCGCTCAAATGTTTCTCATCGAGCTTCACAAAAACAACAACACGTCAACAAGAGGGGACTTCCCTGTCTCTTGGTACAGCTGCGTTTTTTGCCTTTTCTGGGAAATGCATTTTCTGTGTTCCACATTGCTTTACTGGATGCTTTTGCTGTGTTTTGTGTGTGTGTGTTTTTTAATAATAATAATAATAATAATGCATCAGCTTTTCTGGACACCCAAAGACGCTTTACATTGCACTATTCATTCACTCCATACTTGATGGTGGTAAGCTACTATTGTAACCACAGCTGCCCTGGGGTAGACTGACGGAAGCGAGGCAGCCAATCTGCGCCATCGGCCCCTCCGACCACCACCAACCACTCACATCATTCATCCCGGCCTATTGTACATGTTTTTGGTGGTAGGGAAACCGGAGTACATGCAAACTCCACACAGAAAGGCCCCGTCCAGGTGGGAATCGAACCCGGGACCTTCTAGCTGTGAAGCACAAGCGCTAACCGCTGTGCTACCGTGCTTTTTACAGCAAAGAGTCCATAATGGTCCTGAAGAAAGCAGCTTTTTAAACGTAAACAAACATCTAGCTTATGAGCTAAAGACATTTTTTTTAATTTTATTTTTTTTTATTTTTTATTAAATTTTTATTTTTTTTATTGCAAGAAGTGCATATTTACAAAAGGGTATAGAGATAAGACATAGAAAGACATAACAATACAACACACATGAGGTGTAACATTGGGCAAAAAGCAAAACAAAAAACTGTATATTAAACAGTTAAAATTAATAATAAATACGAGAGGGGGAAAGCAACAACAAAGCCAACTACTACTCGTACCATTAGTACCGCGGCCTCTATAACCACCACAACCACCACCAGCACCACCATCCGTACCACAACCATCAGCAGCACCACCATTCATACCACTACCACGAATAATAAATAATTAAATAAAAAAATATATTTGATAAGAGATTTAGAATAAAGTGAATCCACAGAACAGAAAAGATAACGTATAAAGAAAAATAAATGGGTTTAATTAATTAATGAATATTTTGGTCTTAATTCAGAGTGTGGTGTTTTTAATTCAGTGTGGTGTTCTTCTCAATGCTAAAGACATTTGAGACCGACACATTTCTTCTTCTGAAACCACTGAAGAGGCACCAAGAGCCCCCCACACACACACCTGGAGCACGGTGGAGGCGTCACGAGAGGCGCAACAGGGAACAAAAAAAAAGGGACAAACGAGGAGGTATCCGGGCAAGACTCACAGCAAAGCCACACAAGCCTTCTGTCCCTACTACTGTTCTGGCTAATGGACGTTTCACTGGACGATCAAACGGATGGACTGTATATACGCTCTTGGTGGTGATGGGCTGCTGTGGGGCGGAGGGAGCTGCGCAGGAGGAAGAGGAAGGAGGAGGTGGAGGCGCCGACCAGTGCAGGACACCACGCTCTGAAACGGGGACAAACCCAGGAGGCGCTGCGCCGTTCCAGAGGATCAGAGGAGCACTGAAGGCGGCCAGCCAGAGTGCTATCGTTTCCCCGACCTCCAAAAACATGCCGCTCAGGTTGGCCCATAGTGGCTCAGGACTAACACCTGAACACAACGTTGTCACATGATGAATATAGCACAACGTATATACCACGACAGATACGACTAAACACCAGGACAAAGAAATTACTGTATGCTGAATTAAACGGAATACATCTTGAGAACCACAGATTTTGCCCTCCTGCCCTGGCGATGTTAAAGACTCCCCCCCCCCCCCCCCCCCCCCCGACCCCCCCCCCCCCGTGGCTGCGCTCCGCTATCTGAGATTAGAGCTCTCGCTGGGTTAAAGGCACGAGGCGTTCACTGACAGGCGCATCATGAGTAAAAGACGTGGCGACGCGTTCACTGACAGGTAAATTATGAGCGCGTAACATGGAGCTTTAAGAGGCTTAAGGTGAGGAACGAGGTGTCAGAGCGCGTTAAACTGCTAATGACCTGATCACAGGGGGGGGGGGGGGCGCAGCGTTCAGGGGGCTTTGAACTGATCAACCGTCACAGAAACACACAGAAGCTTTATGTGGTCCACGAAGGTTCATTCAAAATTCCACTAGACTGATTTGCTTCTTCTCGCCCTCGCCGTCTTCATGGGAAACACACGGGTCTATTTGAGTTCTCCGTCAAGATCAAGGACCAAAACTTCACCCAGGATTTAACCGGTTAACCCACGGCTGCACCGGCCCACGGATGGCTTTGCCCGAATCCAGAGGCATCAAAACGGCGAAAATAAAGTGACAAAAAAAGCGATGAAAAATTTGATGAAAACGCTGTGATAAAGTGACCAAGAAAAAAGATGAAAAAGTGACAAAAAAGGGATGAAAAAGGTGACAGAAAGGATGAAAAAACTGACTAAAACTGACCAAGAAAAGCAATGAAAAAGGGACAAAAATTATGAAAAAGGGAAAAAATAGACAAAAGAGTGACAAAAAAGTGACCCAAAAAAAGCAATGAAAAAGTGATGAAAAATTATGAAAAAGTGACAAAAAACTGACCAAAAAAAAAAGATGAAAAAGTGACAAAAAGGATGAAAAAGTGAAAAAAGTGACAAGAGTGACAAAAAAACTGACCAAGAAAAGCAATGAAAAAGGGACAAAAAATGATGAAAAAGTGAAAAAAGAGACAAAAGAGTGACAAAAAAGTGACCCAAAAAAGCAATGAAAAAGTGACAAAAAGTGATGAAAAAGTGACAAAAAAGCAATGAAAAAGTGATGAAAAATTATGAAAAAGTGACAAAAAACTGACCAAAAAAAAAAGATGAAAAAGTGACAAAAGGGATGAAAAAGTGACAAAAGTGACAAGAGTGACAAAAAACTGACCAAAAAAGCAATGAAAAAGTGACAAAAAAGTGATGAAAAAAGTGGGGGGAAAATGACAAAAAAAAAGCTATGAAAAAATTATGAAAAATTATGAAAAATTAGAAAAAATGTAAAAAGTGACAAAAAACTGACCAAAAAAAAAAGATGAAAAAGTGACAAAAATGACAAGAGTGACAAAAAAGTGACCAAAAAAGCAATGAAAGTGATGACGACTGATGAGGAAAGAGATCAGTTTCGAGCAGTTTCGAAGGTTTCAAATGAGGCGCTGAACTGGCCTATAGGGTGTAAGCTTTTAGATTTGGGTAAAGAACTGGAGAAAATGTGCTTGGTTTGGGCCGGGGGGTTAAGGCAGTAGAATTAAATTGTTCTTTCCTTCCTTAAGTCAATCGTGAGTGTAGACGTTTGTGAAAAGACCATTACATAATGCTGTTTTCCCCCCAACAAGACCTAGCTGGTAAGTTTTGCTCACAAACATGTACAATAGTGTCCCTTGTGGGAATCAGCACTCACTTGAAAAATGTCAGCGGGACTTTCAATCATTTCCATATTATTGACACAGAAACACTCGCCCCTCGTCCTGAAGAGGGTCACCATCACGTTCTACTGATGAAAGGCTCCAATGTCCTTTGAATCCTTGATACGTCCCCGAATGGGTCGATCTATAATAAGTGGATTTTCCCTCATAAAAGTCTTTCTGAATCCTGGTTGATTACAGTCCCGGTGCCGCCGCGGGACAGAGGGGCCGCTGTGTCTCACTGTGGGGCGTTATTTTGGACACACACCCGGGCCTGCGCTCGGTCTTAATGTTGGCGTCTCTGTTGGTCCACATCAAACCGTGCCCTCCGCTGGGACCTTGCGGCCGCTTATTTATCCTCCCGCCGTGAAAAAACCAGCCCGGTGTAATAAGTTTACGTGAACTTAAATCACCTCGAGTCCCGCTTGAATTCCCTTTGACCTTACAGCCGTGAAAAAGTGATAAAAAAAAGATTTAGATCAGTTCTGCAGATCTTAGCTTTCAAATGAGGCGTTGAGATATATATATATATAGGCTGTGGGATCTCCAGTCCAGAAGCTTTCAGGAGCAAATGCACTTGGTTGAAGTGGGAGTTAAGAGGTTAAACAGGAATCTCCTCCAGCAGTTTCACTTCCTGATTTTCAAGCGATCTCGCCGTTAGCCCTTGCCACCCGTCTCCTCTTGCTCCCCTTCGCTGTGCAGCTGATTCAATAAAGAGTAAAAAGAAAGTAAAGGAGGGTGAAAAATCCATGCGACCCGTATGGCTGCAGCGAAGCCACGGTGAGTGTTTTTACTTCTTAAAGAGAGGATTAGGCTGAGCATGAGATCCAGCAGTGAGGCAGGTGTTTCCTGGATACATGGGACCTCAGGAGGAACTTTTTTATTACGTCACCTCCAGAGAAGCTGGAAAATAGCATATTATAGCTACATTTGTGGGCATGTTTCATCTAATTGACCAACTGAAATGGCCTGTATTTCAGTTTTAGGGCCCAAATGTAAATGACAGAATGCGGCGTGACTAAAAAAGGCCTGAAGGACGTGATCCTCCAAAATAGTCAACTTTTTACTTCTCGTGAATTCATTCATGTACTGTTCCTTAATCCTACCGTACGTAAACTACTGCTCAGAGGTCTGGGGGAAATACCTACATTAGTCATTTGCTGGTTTTATATAGACTTCGAAAGAAGGCCATCAGAATAGTTCATAAAGTGGGGTATAGGGACCATACAAATATAGTGTTCTTAAAATCCAACACCATGAAACTTGATGACATCATAAAACTTAATTCCCTGCTACAGATATATAGAGCTGTAAATAACCAGCTCCCTAGTAACATGCAATTAATGTTTGGTAAAAGAGAGGGAAGATACGATCTAAGGGGAACTCATAATCTGAAAGTACAGTGTATCCATTCCACCCTAAAAAGTCATTGTATTACACGGAGAGGAGTAAATCTGTGGAATAATTTAGTTGAAGACTTAAAAGGTGCAGCTAGTCTACAGCGATTCAAAAGACGGTATAAGAGAACTGTGTCTGAGAAGTTTGTTGAAGACATGTGACCTTGTCTCAGTCACTCTCCTTAAGTAATCTGTGTTACTATGAACTTGTGAAATACCACATCATCAATTGTCACCAACTCTATCGACCAAGTCTATTTGATCTGTATTAAAGGAACTTGAGATAAATTACAAGTATTAAAAATGCTGTTATGGCTTCCGCTGGTCATTACAAATAAAATGGAATTGGGGCAGGCGAGATGTGGACCTGTTGTAAGGTCCCCCTCTCAACGGGCTCATAAATCTTGTCTTTTTAAAGCACCACTCGGTATAGGATTACAAAGCGGTTCACAACATCAACTAGTTAGGGCAGCAGGGTGGGGGCTCGCTGGTCGGGGGCTACTGCCCTCTACCAGCTTGCCACATAATACCCTGGCTTTTTAACGCACCTCACAAATAGGGAAAACAATCAAAAACCACTGGCAGAACAATCTTGACCAACATTATTACAGTTGAAGCGGGTTTGATAGAAATAGAAACATGATAAATTTGAAGATGATACTTTTGAGAATGCTATTATTGTTATTGTTCTTATGGTGATGATAATATATGTATAATAAATATGTGCGCTAGTAATGTATGTGTATGTATATCTAAAACACTATGACTACTTAAACAATAAGTAAATCAGTAGAATGGTAATATAAGAAATGATAAAAAAAATAAAAATAAGAGAAAATGATAAAACTAAGTAAATACACAAAATACAGAAATCACAACTTTTCTATTTGTATTGCATTGTATTGTATTTTGAAATTGGGGTCGGCGCTTTCTTGCGTCGGCCTACTCCTTTTGAGTTATTATTAATTTATTTTATTTGTTTAAATTTCTTGTTTTTTTTGTGATAATGTAAATGAAATGATGTAAATATTTTAAATAATAACGCACTGTAAATAATAGCTCAAATAAATAAAAATAAAAAAATAAAATAATAATGTTTCTCTCCTCACTCACTCTGCACCGCAATGACACATTCAATGTAAAACTTCTCCGGTCTGGATCTCTTTTTCCAGCGGTGGGACGGTTTAACTCCAGCGATGTTACAGTAACGCCTCAGTCGCAGCTGGTCCGGGGTCAGGCCGGGGCCACGGTGAATGATGGCTCTTCAGTAAATGCCAAAACTATAAATTTCGCTGCACAGAAAGCTCCCCTAAAACCTTATTTACCTTTTCACTGAGCGCTCGGCCCGACTGTTCCTGCCACAGTCGCGAGGACAGAGTTACCGGCATCGTAAAAAAAACAAGAAAAAAAAAAACCTGAAACGCAAATTTAATCCTGCGCTCCCGGAGCCCGGCCGCAGATAAGGGGTCCGGGGCTAAGCGCTCGACAAACAGGGGCTAAGCTGCCGGAGCCTCAGTCACGCTCTGCCCGCGGCCGTCGCTCACGCTGTCGGGGGGAGAGAGCGGGATCAAGCTTTTCGACGCACAATAAAAAAAAGTTTGCTTTTTTTGATCAAATTAAAGAATTAAGACATAAAGTGAGTGTACTGGCATTATTTTTTAATTTATTTTATTATTTCGACAGTACTGTAGAGGAAAGGGCTGAAGAACAGAGGCAAGGATGAGTGAATGAAGCAGATTACTATAAGAGCGACATTATGGTAAAATGCTCAAGAAATACTTTTATTTTCCCCCTCCAGTTCGGCTTTACCCAAATCTAAAAGCTTCTCGAGTGGAGAGCATCAGTGTAACGCCGCGTTTCATCTCATATATGTCGCTTTTTTTTTGTCATGTTTTTGTCACTTTTCCAGCACGTTGTGTCATTTTTTGTCCTTTTTTTTTGTTTTTTGTTTGTTTTGTTTTTGTCATGTTTTTCTTTTGATGCTTTTTTGAAATGTATTTATTTAAGCTTTTACATTTGGATAGTTCAGGTGTAAGAGATGAACTACTTTTTTAATTTTGGACTGACGTTTGTGGGTTTATATGGTTAAAAGCTCAAGAAAGGAGGCTGTGTTTGCCAAAAGGGAGGAAAAAATAAATAAAAAACAAAGGCATTAAAGTGGACATATAAAAACTTTATTTATAAAGCGCTTTTCATACACAAAGTGGTTTACATTGAAAGAACTTGGGCCTTAAAAACAGACTAAAAACATTATTCTGGGTGCCTTAGCTTTGATATTTTACGTTTTATAATACAAAACAATGTCTCTGTAAGAATAATATATTAACACTGCGCTGTAGGGCAGGTGAAGACTTTGCCTGGAGCTCCCCCCACAGGCAGCAGTGGGAATGATTTAGTCAAAAGCAACAGTGTAACGTCTCATTTGAAAACTAAGGCCTACAAAACTGATCCTAACTTTTTTGTTGCGCCATCCCCAGGTTTTTGTCACATTTTTTAGTATTTTATTTTTTTTTTTTATTTTTTTATTATTTTTTAGCTTCTTTATCACTTTTCTTCATTGCTTTTTTTGCTGTGTAATTGTTGCTTTTCTGGCATGCTTTTGTCACTTTTTTGTTTCGTCTTTTGGAGAAAATGTCCTCGGTTAGCAGTCCGTGATGTGTTTGTGAAACGTTTTGAGGGTCAATAAAGTTTTCTGAACCTGAAATACTCCCGGTGTGTGCAGTACATAACATGTATCTTGTATAATAACGTGTATTATTTAAGCTAGTATTACTCGACATATCTGCCATTGTTTCGTGCTCAACAAGGCCCGCCTCCCGTGTCTCTCCCGACCTCCTCACGAACCCGTCTCCTGAATAACGTTCACCATCTGGGGGGGGGGGGGGGGGGGGGGGGGGGGGGTCCCGGGTTTCTCCAAACCGGCGCAGGGAGATAGTGTCTGGAATCGTCTGAAATAGCCGCACATCCCGTCCGATTATATCACGGTGACTTAGCGTTCGCCGAGGAATGCCCGCGAGAAGTGTCTCCCGGGCTGAAAGGTCAAGAAACAAACGTTAGTTCTGTTGCGCGTCGAGGGGGGGGGGGGGGGGGGGGGGGGGTCGACCTATTTATGAGGGAGATGGAGAGTTGCTTCTGAAACATTTGAGTCATAAGTATTCACATGACAACCACGGTGTTAGATATCTTTTTTTTTTTTTTTATTTTTTCACGGTGAATCAGCTGTTTGCTTGTGGAGAAGCAGGAAAAAAACACCAGGTTAAGCTACGGGTAGATCTTTCAGAAGAGGGATGTTCAAAGTTTGTTGTCCACGTTACATTTCTTGAGCTTTGCAAAGATTCAATCAGAGGAACGAAGGAACATGTTGATAGAAACTCACAAAAAAATCTGTAAAAATTGACTTTTTGCCTTGTTTTAAGTGTACAAGTCGTATTTCTCGTATCCATCCATGTTCTTCCACTTGTCCGTTGCCGGGTCACACAGAGGTTTGTGAGATCAGATTTGACTTTTCCAATCACTCATTTGTTTATTAGGGGTTCTCCGCAGCCAGCTCTTTGGACTTTTTGAAGCCACACCACATAAACAACACGTGGATTGTTCTCTCCAAGTCCGGTTTAGACGGTACACCTTTGATTTTGGCAATGTTTCAGATGGTAAAAAGCTGCCACTATTATTCACCTAACGTGTCTTTTAAAGTCCAGGCCTGTGTCCACTAAACCCCCCAAATTTGACCTTTACTTTTCGTTTCTGTAGGATGAAGATATCCATGTTGTCTGAGGTTCTGAGCATCATCTGCATAGTTGTGTCGGGACCCAAAAGTGGTTTCATCCATCCATCTTCTTCCACTTGTCCGTTGCCGGGTCGTGGGGGCAGCTGTTGCTCCAGCCCCTATGGCGCCCCCTGCAGGTGGTGGGTCCACAGAAGGACGGCCTCATGGTTCTACCCGGGCCTGTTGGTCTCTCATAAGGGGCTTCTGAACCACTCTTTGTCTGACCCGTCACCCAGGACCTGTTTGCCAGACCCTACCAGGGGCACGAAGCCCCCGACAACAGAGCTCCCAGGATCATTCGGGCGCTCAAACCCCTCCACCACGTTAAGGTGGCGGTTCCAGGAGGGGAATTGCTCTTATTTTAAGCGAAATGCTCTTCCAATTGGCAATTGTATTTCAGGACAGTCCAAACCCACTTTGGCCACACCGCCTTTGCTATGCCCGATCCCGTCAGACCTCGGAAGCTAAGCAGGGAAGGGCCTGGCAGGACTTGGATGGGAGACCGTTTGGGAACATCTGGCGAATGTAGTGTGTGTGTGAGTGGTTGGTGGTGGTGGCTGATGTTCGCAGACTGGTTGTCTCGCTGATCATCAGCAAGTGTGGAGGGAATGAATAATGCACCAAATTGTAAAAGCGCTATATAAGACTAATGCATGATTATTATTAAAATCAGCGTAAATTGTCTTAATTCAAGCACATTTTACGCCAGTTATGTGTGATATTCTGGCATTTTTCCCAGTGTTGGCTGCAATGCCCTGGAAAAAAGATAATAACTAGAAATGACATAACATTACTTTAATTGAGAGATTAAATCTAAAGTTTGAGTGGATTCGGTCTGGTTTTAGATGAGATAAAAGCTCTTATTGCCAGTGGAACAAATACATTTTTCCCCCCTAATTCAGATTATTTTGCATCATTTCAAGTGAAAAATAAATCTTTGTGTGATTTCGATCGGGATTCATGCTCGTTCCATTGGCATTAGCATTTGTACCTTTACTTAGATCAGTTCAAACCGACTCAAATTCAACATAAAGAACCTGTTTTTAAGCGATTTTAAGTCCTTTATCTCCTTTAAGATGGTCCTTTTTCCAGTGTGGGAAACATTTGAGCAAAGAACTGTGGGCAATTTCTTTTTTCGTATCTGTTTTTATATGGAGTAAAAAAAAAAAAAAGGTCGGCAATGTTGTTGTTATCCAAGATATGTAGGTTTAATGCCAGTTTTAAATCCAAGGACATTTAAAGCAGTACTAAGTACCTCTTACCCCTAGAGGCCATGAGCGGAACTGCAGGTGTCGTAGCAAGTTACGATTTTCTAACTTATTAAATGTCTTGGAGAGTAAATACTAAGCTGACTGTTTAAAGTGGCGCTAGCCCGCTGTTAGCTTCGCTCGTTAGCCTGTTAGCTTCTTCTTCGTGATTCTATTAGTGTGTATTGGTGGCTCCGACCCGGTGGCAGTCAAGTTGCAAGCATGGTTTTCTGGCCAGAGACACCAGGGGTAGATGAAAGACCCTCCAATCATCCCATTAACACTTGTATTACTCCCAGAGGGACTACGGGAAGGATTTATTAAGGTAAACGCGTTACTTAGCGCTGCTTTAAGGCCTTACATGGGACAATCTTGAGCTGCTCGATGCATTTTAACACTAAAGTGGGGGCCTGTCTTATCAAATGTTTATAGTAACTTGACAATGATTGAAACTTAAGGTATTATTACTTCAATTTCGTAAAAAAAAATGTATCTGTGGTCTGCATTTAACCCCCAGGCCATTGTTTGGACAGCCATGTGTTGAGTCTTTGAGCTAGACACTGAGGACGGGTCCAACACAGACACCATTATTGTCTGACAAGTTCGTCTAGATTTTGCGGAAATGATTCAAAAAGCAGTAAACCATATCCGTCTCCTTTGAATCGCCACGAAGCGGGCCTTCGCTCGATAGTAAATGTTGTCAGTGAAAAAGACTCCGGATATTAAATGTTTACAGCTGCCCGTTTGGTTTTCGTCGGGACTTTAATTCACTGTTTTGAGGATAGTTTTGGCCACAGACCAGCTTCACCAAGTCGAGCTCGAGCTGTCAACAGAACATACACTTTACGATGGACGCCAGCCGCGTTTCTTCACTGTCCTGGGCTCATTAAACGGGCGTATTATGATGTAACATTACAATTATAGGTGTACGGTTAATTTTAATGGGTTGGACCAGCTGGTGAGTGGTTTGGGTTTTGTGTGTGAAAGCTAATAGTATTCATTCATTATCTACATCACCGAAGGGGTAAAAAAAAAATTCATTTTGACGGTTGTATACTTTATAATGATCACCAATACCGCATTAATTCTCCAAATATGGATTCCCTCCTTATGTTCGTGTGCAAGAGCCATATGTCCCATACACATCCATCACACACCTGTCTGCCCACCGGGACCGGGCCGCGGAGACGACTTCTGCCGAGGCCTCAGAACACATTCATCAAACATTAGCCAGAGTGACGGTGGTAGTTGTGGAAACAGCATAAAGCTGAGATAACAGTGGCATCAGCTGCAGTCGGAACGCCTACTCAACGCCGCTCGAGCCTGGTTCTTCTAATATATTCAGGTTAAACTATTAGAGCAGGAGGAGGAGGAGGAGGAGGAGGAGGAGGAGGAGAAGGAGGAGAAAAGAAGGAAGAGGTGGAGAAGAAGGAGGAGGAGAAAAAGAAGGAAGAGGTGGGGAAGAAGGAGAAAAATAAGATGAAGAAGGAGAAGGAGAAGAAAATGAAGGTGGAGGAGAAGAGAAGAAAGGGAAGGTGGAGGAGGAGGCGGAAGAGGAGGAGAAGAAGAAGAAGTTGAAGAAGGAGAAGTAGGAGGAGAAGAGAAAAAAAGAAGGAGGAGACGTAATATAAGAAAAAGAAGGAGAAGGAGGAGAAGGAGAAGAAAAAGAAGAAGGTGGAGGAGAAAGAGAAGAAGGAAAAGAAGGAAGAGGAGGAGAAGAGAAAAAGAAAAAGAAGGTGGAGGAGGAGAAGAAGAAGAAGGAGGAGAAGAGAACAAAAAGAAGGAGGAGAAGTAATATAAGAAAAAGAAGGAGGAGGAGGAGAAGGAGGAGAAGAAGAAGGTGGAGGAGAAAGAGAAGAAGGAAAAGAAGGAAGAGGAGGAGAAGAGAAGAAGAAAAAGAAGGTGGAGGAGGCAAAGAAGGAGGAGAAGAAATAGGAGGAGAAGAGAAGAAAATGAGGAGGAGGAGAAGAAGAAAAAGAAGGTGGAGGAGAAGGCAAAGAAGGAGAAGAAGAAATAGGAGAAGAAGAGAAGAAAGTTGAGGAGGAGGAGAAGAAGAAAAAGAAGGTGGAGGAGAAGGCAAAGAAGGAGAAGAAGAAATAGGAGAAGAAGAAAAAGAAGGTGGAGGAGAAGGCAAAGAAGGAGAAGAAGCAAAAGAAAAAGGACATGAAAGACAAGAAGGAGGAGGAGAAGAAGAAGAAAAAGAAGGAGGAGAAGTAATAGAAGAAGAAGGAGAAGGATCTTTATTAATATAGGACCTTTCGCGGATAAAATCACAAAGTGTTTCACAATAAACAAGTGAAACAAAAGCAACTAAGTATTACGCAAATGAAAACAGAAACAATTGGAAGCCATTGTCGAATTCACAGCTGCTTTTGAAAAGCATCAACAGAGTCGGCCACACGAAGAGAAATCAAATTCAATAAATTAAGAAAAAGGTAAGAAATGCAGGTGCTCCTCCAGGACTCGGCGCATCAAGAAGAAACACCAACAAACAGACTCACAAGTAAAGTCCAACAGTTGCATAAAAAACATTTAACATTTGGACTTTTAAATGCCACACCTGGTGTTTGTTAGCTCTTTGTTTCCCCCGACGATGGCCTCAGGGTGGAGATGTGCGGGCTTATGCTTGCATTAATAAGGGATTTTAAATTTGACCTCACACATACTTCTTTTAATGGCTTTTATGTCACAGATGTTTTTTATTCACAGGTCTTTTGAAAAACACAACACTTACTGTATTGTATCACAGTACAAATCCTATTGGCCCCCGGGCTAAAGTGCATCATCCCGGCACTAGTGAAACACACTGCCTGACCAAAAAAAAAGAGTCACCACATAAAAGCTCACACGCTCTAATGTTTTATCGGCCTTTAGCTTCTATTACGGCTCACATTCACTGTGGCGTTGTTTCAATAAACGGTAACACTTTATAATGACGACACCTTATTTAGCCTTTTTTAGTGAGGACTAACACTTAATAACTGCTTAACTACTACAGTTAATAACTCATAACTAGAAACTTGCAATGGCTGAAGCCATTGCGATTGACTGCGGAACAGATCTAATGTGGAATTTAGCTGAAAAATCCTTGAAATCCTTGAAAAGGCTTTGAAACTGTTAAAATACTTGATCGATATTTGAAACTCCTGAAGTCCTTGAAACTGTTGAAACCTTGAAACTGTTGAAGTCCTTGAAACTGTTGAAGTCCTTGAAACTGTTAAATCCTTGAAACTGTTGAAGTTCTTGAAACTGTTGAAATCCTTGAAACTGTTGAAGTCCTTGAAACTGTTGCATTATACTGGTTTACATGTAAAAATCCCTATTAAGTTGCATTATACTGGTTTACATGTAAAAAACCCTATTAAGTTGCATTATACTGGTTTACATGTAAAAAACCCTATTAAGTTGCATTATACTGGTTTACATGTAAAAAACCCTATTAAGTTGCATTATACTGGTTTACATGTAAAAAACCCTATTAAGTTGCATTATACTGGTTTACATGTAAAAAACCCTATTAAGTTGCATTATACTGGTTTACATGTAAAAAACCCTATTAAGTTGCATTATACTGGTTTACATGTAAAAAACCCTATTAAGTTGCATTATACTGGTTTACATGTAAAAATCCCTATTAAGTTGCATTATACTGGTTTACATGTAAAAACCACTATTAAGTTGCATTATACTGGTTTACATGTAAAAAACCCTATTAAGTTGCATTATACTGGTTTACATGTAAAAAACCCTATTAAGTTGCATTATACTGGTTTACATGTAAAAAACCCTATTAGGTTCCATCATACTGGTTTACATGTAAAAACCCCTATTAGGTTGCATTATACTGGTTTATACTGGTTTACATGTAAAAAACCCTATTAGGTTCCATTATACTGGTTTATACTGGTTTACATGTAAAAAACCCTATTAGGTTCCATTATACTGGTTTACATGTAAAAACCCCTATTAGGTTGCATTATACTGGTTTATACTGGTTTACATGGAAAAAACACTATTAGGTTCCATTATACTGGTTTCTACTGGTTTACATGGAAAAAACGTTATTAGGTTCCATTATACTGGTTTACATGTAAAAACCCCTATTAGGTTGCATTATACTGGTTTATACTGGTTTACATGGAAAAAACCCTATTAGGTTCCATTATACTGGTTTATACTGGTTTACATGGAAAAAACCCTATTAGGTTCCATTATACTGGTTTACATGTAAAAACCCCTATTAGGTTCCATTATACTGGTTTATACTGGTTTACATGTAAAAAACCCTATTAGGTTCCATTATACTGGTTTATACTGGTTTACATGTAAAAATCTCTATGAAGTTGCATTATACTGGTTTACATGTAAAAATCCCTATTAAGTTGCATTATACTGGTTTATACTGGTTTACATGTAAACATCCCTATTAAGTTGCATTATACTGGTTTATACTGGTTTACATGTAAAAATCCCTATTAAGTTGCATTATACTGGTTTACATGTAAAAAACCCTATTAGGTTGCATTATACTGGTTTATACTGGTTTACATGTAAAAAACCCTATTAGGTTCCATTATACTGGTTTATACTGGTTTACATGGAAAAAACCCTATTAGGTTCCATTATACTGGTTTATACTGGTTTACATGTAAAAAACCCTATTAGGTTCCATTATACTGGTTTACATGTAAAAACCCCTATTAGGTTGCATTATACTGGTTTATACTGGTTTACATGGAAAAAACCCTATTAGGTTCCATTATACTGGTTTATACTGGTTTACATGGAAAAAACCCTATTAGGTTCCATTATACTGGTTTATACTGGTTTACATGTAAAAAACCCTATTAGGTTGCATTATACTGGTTTATACTGGTTTACATGGAAAAAACCCTATTAGGTTCCATTATACTGGTTTATACTGGTTTACATGGAAAAAACCCTATTAGGTTGCATTATTGCACTGAAGTCCTTGAAACTCCTGGAAACCTTGAAACTCCTGAAAACCTTGAAACTGTTGAATCCTTGAAACTGTTGAATCCTTGAAACTGTTGAAGTCCTTGAAACTGTTGAATCCTTGAAACTGTTGAATCCTTGAAACTGTTGAATCCTTGAAACTGTTGAATCCTTGAAACTGTTGAATCCTTGAAACTGTTGAATCCTTGAAACTGTTGAAGTCCTTGAAACTGTTGAATCCTTGAAACAGTTGAAGTCCTTGAAACTGTTGAAACCTTGAAACTGTTGAAACCTTGAAACTGTTGAATCCTTGAAACTGTTGAATCCTTGAAACTGTTGAATCCTTGAAACTGTTGAAGTCCTTGAAACTGTTAAATCCTTGAAACTGTTGAAATCCTTGAAACTGTTGAAGTCCTTGAAACTGTTGAAGTCCTTGAAACTGTTGAAGTCCTTGAAACTGTTGAATCCTTGAAACTGTTGAAGTCCTTGAAACTGTTGAAGTCCTTGAAACTGTTGAATCCTTGAAACTGTTGAAGTCCTTGAAACTGTTGAAGTCCTTGAAACTGTTGAAACCTTGAAACTCCTGAAAACCTTGAAACTGTTGAATCCTTGAAACTGTTGAAGTCCTTGAAACTGTTGAAGTCCTTGAAACTGTTGAAGTCCTTGAAACTGTTGAATCCTTGAAACTGTTGAAACCTTGAAACTGTTGAAGTCCTTGAAACTGCGGAAATGTCTGAAAGACCTGAAGTCCTATTAAAATGCATGGAAGAATTCTCAATGCAAATTAATGGCAGAATTCCCAAGCCCGTAGAAAAAAACTGGAAAACCGCAGAACTCAAATTTTTTCTGAAAACTCACAAGTTGTGGAAGCTGAACATGTACAAACTGCAGAAATTGCAGAAAAAGTTGAAAAAATCGCTGAAAACCATGAATTTGCGGAAGCCCCATTATAAGTCAATGGGAAAAATCGGTTGAATATCGGCTGATTGCGGAAAAAACGGAAATCGCTGAATTCCCAAAAGTAATAGCAGGATTCCTGCAAACATGCGGAACGTTTGATGTATAACTTGTGGAAATCGCTGAAACTGTGAAAGCTGTGAAAACTGCAGAAAATCAGGAAAAAAATACTATAATAATAACTAGAAACTTGCAATGGCTGAAGCCATTGCGATTGACTGCGGAACAGATCTAATGTGGAATTTAGCTGAAAAATCCTTGAAATCCTTGAAAAGGCCTTGAAACTGTTAAAATACTTGATAGATATTTGAAACTGTTGAAACATTGAAACTGTTGAAACCTTGAAACTGCTGAAGTCCTTGAAACTGTTGAAACCTTGAAACTGTTGAAGTCCTTGAAACTGTTGAAATCCTTGAAACTGCTAAAGTCCTTGAAACTGTTGAAACCTTGAAACTGTTGAAGTCCTTGAAACTGTTGAAACCTTGAAACTGTTGAAGTCCTTGAAACTGTTGAATCCTTGAAACTGTTGAAGTCCTTGAAACTGTTGAATCCTTGAAACTGTTGCATTATACTGGTTTACATGTAAAAAACCCTATTAAGTTGCATTATACTGGTTTACATGGAAAAATCCCTATTAAGTTGCATTATACTGGTTTACATGTAAAAAACCCTATTAAGTTGCATTATACTGGTTTACATGTAAAGAACCCTATTAAGTTGCATTATACTGGTTTACATGGAAAAACCCCTATTAAGTTGCATTATACTGGTTTACATGTAAAAACCCCTATTAAGTTGCATTATACTGGTTTACATGTAAAAAACCCTATTAGGTTGCATTATACTGGTTTATACTGGTTTACATGGAAAAAAACCCTATTAGGTTCCATTATACTGGTTTATACTGGTTTACATGGAAAAAACCCTATTAGGTTCCATTATACTGGTTTATACTGGTTTACATGGAAAAAACCCTATTAGGTTCCATTATACTGGTTTACATGTAAAAAACCCTATTAGGTTGCATTATACTGGTTTATACTGGTTTACATGGAAAAACCCCTATTAGGTTCCATTATACTGGTTTACATGTAAAAAACCCTATTAGGTTCCATCATACTGGTTTATACTGGTTTACACGGAAAAAACCCTATTAGGTTCCATTATACTGGTTTACATGTAAAAACCCCTATTAGGTTCCATTATACTGGTTTATACTGGTTTACATGGAAAAACCCCTATTAGGTTGCATTATACTGGTTTATACTGGTTTACATGTAAAAAACCCTATTAGGTTCCATCATACTGGTTTACATGTAAAAATCCCTATTAAGTTGCATTATACTGGTTTATACTGGTTTACATGTAAAAAACCCTATTAAGTTGCATTATACTGGTTTATACTGGTTTACATGTAAAAAACCCTATTAGGTTCCATTATACTGGTTTACATGTAAAAATCCCTATTAGGTTGCATTATACTGGTTTATACTGGTTTACATGTAAAAAACCCTATTAGGTTGCATTATACTGGTTTATACTGGTTTACATGTAAAAAATCCCTATGAAGTTGCATTATACTGGTTTACATGTAAAAACCCCTATTAGGTTGCATTATACTGGTTTATACTGGTTTACATGTAAAAAACCCTATTAGGTTCCATTATACTGGTTTATACTGGTTTACATGGAAAAATCCCTATTAAATTGCATTATACTGGTTTACATGGAAAAAACCCTATTAGGTTGCATTATACTGGTTTATACTGGTTTACATGTAAAAAACCCTATTAGGTTCCATTATACTGGTTTATACTGGTTTACATGGAAAAAACCCTATTAGGTTCCATTATACTGGTTTATACTGGTTTACATGTAAAAAACCCTATTAGGTTGCATTATACTGGTTTATACTGGTTTACATGTAAAAACCCTATTAGGTTGCATTATACTGGTTTATACTGGTTTACATGGAAAAAACCCTATTAGGTTCCATTATACTGGTTTATACTGGTTTACATGGAAAATACCCTATTAGGTTCCATTATACTGGTTTACATGTAAAAAACCCTATTAGGTTCCATCATACTGGTTTATACTGGTTTACATGGAAAAACCCCTATTAGGTTGCATTATACTGGTTTATACTGGTTTACATGGAAAAAACCCTATTAGGTTCCATTATACTGGTTTACATGTAAAAAACCCTATTAGGTTGCATTATACTGGTTTATACTGGTTTACATGGAAAAAAACCCTATTAGGTTCCATTATACTGGTTTATACTGGTTTACATGGAAAAAACCCTATTAGGTTGCATTATTGCACTGAAGTCCTTGAAACTCCTGGAAACCTTGAAACTCCTGGAAAACTTGAAACTGCTGAAGGTCAATCTCCATGGCTCACGCCATGGAGATTGACTGTCCTTAAAACTGCTGAAGTCCATGAAACTCCTGAAAACCTTGAAACTGTTGAATCCTTGAAACTGTTGAAGTCCTTGAAACTGCTGAAGTCCTTGAAACTGCTGAAGTCCTTGAAACTGTTGAGTCCTTAAAACTGTTGAAGTCCTTGAAACTGTTGAAATCCTTGAAACTGTTGAAGTCCTTGAAACTGCTGAAGTCCTTGAAACTGCTGAGTCCTTGAAACTGCTGAAGTCCTTGAAACTGTTGAAGTCCTTGAAACTGCTGAAGTCCTTGAAACTGTTGAGTCCTTGAAACTGTTGAATCCTTGAAACTGCTGAAGTCCTTGAAACTGTTGAGTCCTTGAAACTGTTGAATCCTTGAAACTGTTGAATCCTTGAAACTGTTGAAATTGCATAAACTGTTGAAATGTATGAAAGACCTGGAGTCCTATTAAAATGCATGGGCCTATTAAAATGCATGGCAGAATTCTCAATGCAAATTAATTGCAGAATTCCCAAGCCCGTAGAAAAAAACTGGAAAACTGCAGAACTCTAATTTTTTCTGAAAACTCACAAGTTGTGGAAGCTGAACATGCACAAACTGCAGAAATTGCTAAAAATGTTGAAAAAAATGCTGAAAACTATGAATTTGTTGAAGCCCCATTATACGTCAATGGGAAAAATCGACCGATTTTTGTCCGATTGCGGAAAAATCGGAAATCGCTGAAGTCCCAAAAGTAATCGCAGAATTCTCTTGAACATGCTGAACGTTTTGATGTATAACTTGTTGAAATTGCTGAAACTGTGAAAGAGTTGAAAGCTGACAAAAAACTGGAAAAAGATATAAGTATAATAATAATAATAATAATAATAATAATAAAGAGCTTGAAAAACAATTATTGACTGCGGAAAGTTCCGCAGTCAATCAACTAGAAACTTGCAATGGCTGAAGCCATTGCGATTGACTGTGGAACAGATCTAATGTGGAATTTAGCTGAAAAATCCTTGAAATCCTTGAAAAGGCCTTGAAACTGTTAAAATACTTGATAGATATTTGAAACTCCTGAAGTCCTTGAAACTGTTGAAACATTGAAACTGTTGAAATGCTTGAAACTGTTGAAGTCATTGAAACTGTTAAATCCTTGAAACTGTTGAATTCCTTGAAACTGTTAAATCCTTGAAACTGTTGAAGTCCTTGAAACTGTTGAAACCTTGAAACTGTTGAAGTCCTTGAAACTGTTGAAATCCTTGAAACTGTTGAAGTCCTTGAAACTGTTAAATCCTTGAAACTGTTGCATTATACTGGTTTAAATGTAAAAATCCCTATTAAGTTGCATTATACTGGTTTACATGTAAAAAACCCTATTAAGTTGCATTATACTGGTTTACATGTAAAAAACCCTATTAAGTTGCATTATACTGGTTTACATATAAAAAACCCTATTAAGTTGCATTATACTGGTTTACATGTAAAAACCCCTATTAAGTTGCATTATACTGGTTTACATGTAAAAAACCCTATTAAGTTGCATTATACTGGTTTACATGTAAAAAACCCTATTAAGTTGCATTATACTGGTTTACATGTAAAAAACCTATTAAGTTGCATTATACTGGTTTACATGTAAAAAAAAAACCTATTAAGTTGCATTATACTGGTTTACATGTAAAAAACCCTATTAAGTTGCATTATACTGGTTTACATGTAAAAAACCCTATTAAGTTGCATTATACTGGTTTACATGTAAAAACCCCTATTAAGTTGCATTATACTGGTTTACATATAAAAACCCCTATTAAGTTCCATTATACTGGTTTACATGTAAAAAAACCTATTAAGTTGCATTATACTGGTTTACATGTAAAAAACCCTATTAAGTTGCATTATACTGGTTTACATGTAAAAACCCCTATTAAGTTGCATTATACTGGTTTACATGTAAAAAAACCCTATTAAGTTGCATTATACTGGTTTACATGTAAAAAACCCTATTAAGTTGCATTATACTGGTTTACATGTAAAAAACCCTATTAAGTTGCATTATACTGGTTTACATGTAAAAACCCCTATTAAGTTGCATTATACTGGTTTACATGTAAAAAAACCCTATTAAGTTGCATTATACTGGTTTACATATAAAAAACCCTATTAAGTTGCATTATACTGGTTTACATGTAAAAACCCCTATTAAGTTGCATTATACTGGTTTACATGTAAAAAACCCTATTAAGTTGCATTATACTGGTTTACATGTAAAAAACCCTATTAAGTTGCATTATACTGGTTTACATGTAAAAAAACCTATTAAGTTGCATTATACTGGTTTACATGTAAAAAAACCTATTAAGTTGCATTATACTGGTTTACATGTAAAAAACCCTATTAAGTTGCATTATACTGGTTTACATGTAAAAAACCCTATTAAGTTGCATTATACTGGTTTACATGTAAAAACCCCTATTAAGTTGCATTATACTGGTTTACATGTAAAAAAACCCCTATTAAGTTGCATTATACTGGTTTACATGTAAAAAACCCTATTAAGTTGCATTATACTGGTTTACATGTAAAAAACCCTATTAAGTTGCATTATACTGGTTTACATGTAAAAAACCCTATTAAGTTGCATTATACTGGTTTACATGTAAAAAACCCTATTAAGTTGCATTATACTGGTTTACATGTAAAAAACCCTATTAAGTTGCATTATACTGGTTTACATGTAAAAAAAACTATTAAGTTGCATTATACTGGTTTACATGTAAAAAAACCCTATTAAGTTGCATTATACTGGTTTACATGTAAAAAAAAAACTATTAGGTTCCATTATACTGGTTTATACTGGTTTACATGTAAAAATCCCTATTAAGTTGCATTATACTGGTTTACATGTAAAAAACCCTATTAGGTTGCATTATACTGGTTTATACTGGTTTACATGGAAAAAACCATATTAGGTTCCATTATACTGGTTTATACTGGTTTACATGGAAAAAACCCTATTAGGTTCCATTATACTGGTTTATACTGGTTTACATGGAAAAAACCCTATTAGGTTCCATTATACTGGTTTATACTGGTTTACATGTAAAAAACCCTATTAGGTTCCATTATACTGGTTTACATGTAAAAAAACCCTATTAGGTTGCATTATACTGGTTTATACTGGTTTACATGGAAAAAACCATATTAGGTTCCATTATACTGGTTTATACTGGTTTACATGTAAAAAACCCTATTAGGTTCCATCATACTGGTTTACATGTAAAAACCCCTATTAGGTTGCATTATACTGGTTTATACTGGTTTACATGGAAAAAACCCTTTTAGGTTCCATTATACTGGTTTATACTGGTTTACATGGAAAAAACCCTATTAGGTTGCATTATACTGGTTTATACTGGTTTACATGGAAAAAAACCCTATTAGGTTCCATTATACTGGTTTATACTGGTTTACATGTAAAAAACCCTATTAGGTTCCATTATACTGGTTTACATGGAAAAAACCCTATTAGGTTCCATTATACTGGTTTATACTGGTTTACATGGAAAAAACCCTATTAGGTTCCATTATACTGGTTTATACTGGTTTACATGGAAAAAACCCTATTAGGTTCCATCATACTGGTTTACATGTAAAAAACCCTATTAGGTTGCATTATACTGGTTTATACTGGTTTACATGGAAAAAACCCTATTAGGTTCCATTATACTGGTTTATACTGGTTTACATGGAAAAAACCCTATTAGGTTGCATTATTGCACTGAAGTCCTTGAAACTCCTGGAAACCTTGAAACTCCTGGAAAACTTGAAACTGTTGAAACCTTGAAACTGTATAAGTCCTTAAAACTGCTGAAGTCCATGAAACTCCTGAAAACCTTGAAACTGTTGAATCCTTGAAACTGTTGAAGTCCTTGAAACTGTTGAAGTCCTTGAAACTGTTGAATCCTTGAAACTGTTGAATCCTTGAAACTGTTGAATCCTTGAAACTGTTGAAGTCCTTGAAACTGTTGAATCCTTGAAACTGTTGAAGTCCTTGAAACAGTTGAAGTCCTTGAAACTGTTGAGTCATTGAAACTGTTGAAGTCCTTGAAACAGTTGAAGTCCTTGAAACTGTTGAATCCTTGAAACTGTTGAAACCTTGAAACTGTTGAAACCTTGAAACTGTTGAATCCTTGAAACTGTTGAATCCTTGAAACTGTTGAAGTCCTTGAAACTGTTGAAATCCTTGAAACTGTTGAAGTCCTTGAAACTGTTGAATCCTTGAAACTGTTGAAGTCCTTGAAACTGCTGAAGTCCTTGAAACCGCTGAAGTCCTTGAAACTGTTGAAACCTTGAAACTGTTGAAGTCCTTGAAACTGTTGAATCCTTGAAACTGTTGAAGTCCTTGAAACTGTTGAATCCTTGAAACTGTTGAAACCTTGAAACTGTTGAAGTCCTTGAAACTGTTGAAGTCCTTGAAACTGTTGAAGTCCTTGAAACTGTTGAAGTCCTTGAAACTGTTGAAACCTTGAAACTGTTGAAACCTTGAAACTGTTGAAACCTTGAAACTGTTGAAACCTTGAAACTGTTCAAGTCCTTGAAACTGTTGAATCCTTGAAACTGTTGAAGTCCTTGAAACTGTTGAAGTCCTTGAAACTGTTGAAGTCCTTGAAACTGTTGAATCCTTGAAACTGTTGAATCCTTGAAACTGTTGAAACTGTTGAAACCTTGAAACTGTTGAATCCTTGAAACTGTTGAATCCTTGAAACTGTTGAAGTCCTTGAAACTGTTGAAATCCTTGAAACTGTTGAAGTCCTTGAAACTGTTGAATCCTTGAAACTGTTGAAGTCCTTGAAACTGCTGAAGTCCTTGAAACCGCTGAAGTCCTTGAAACTGTTGAAACCTTGAAACTGTTGAAGTCCTTGAAACTGTTGAATCCTTGAAACTGTTGGAAGTCCTTGAAACTGTTGAAACCTTGAAACTGTTGAAGTCCTTGAAACTGTTGAATCCTTGAAACTGTTGAAACCTTGAAACTGTTGAAGTCCGAAACTGTTGAAGTCCTTGAAACTGTTGAAGTCCTTGAAAACTGTTGAATTCTTGAAACTGTTGAAGTCCTTGAAACTGTTGAAGTCCTTGAAACCGATGAAGTCCTTGAATCTGCAGAAGTCCTTGAACCCGCTGAAGTCCTTGAACCCGCGGAAGTCCTTGAAACCGCAGAAGTCCTTGAAACAGCTGAAGTCCTTGAATCTGCAGAAGTCCTTGAAACCGCTGAAGTCCTTGAAGCCGCTGAAGTCCTTGAACCTGCTGAAGTCCTTGAACCTGCTGAAGTCCTTGAAACTGCAGAAGTCCTTGGAAACAGCTGAAGTCCTTGAAACCGCTGAAGTCCTTGAAACCGCTGAAGTCCTTGAACCTGCTGAAGTCCTTGAAACCGCAGAAGTCCTTGAAACAGCTGAAGTCCTTGAAACCGCTGAAGACCTTGAAACCGCTTAAGTCCTTGAAACCGCTGAAGTCCTTGAAACCGCTGAAGTCCTGGAAACCGCTGAAGTCCTTGAATCTGCTGAAGTCCTTGAATCTGCTGAAGTCCTTGAATCTGCTGAAGTCCTTGAAACTGTTGAAGTCCTTGAAACTGTTGAAATCCTTGAAACTGTTGAAGTCCTTGAAACTGTTGAATTCTTGAAACTGTTGAAGTCCTTGAAACTGTTGAAGTCCTTGAAACTGATGAAGTCCTTGAAACCGCTGAAGTCCTTGAAACCGCTGAAGTCCTTGAAACCGCTGAAGTCCTTGAATCTGCAGAAGTCCTTGAAACCGCTGAAGACCTTGAAACTGTTGAAGTCCTTGAAACTGTTGAATCCTTGAAACTGTTGAAGTCCTTGAAACTGTTGAAGTCCTTGAAACTGTTGAAGTCCTTGAAACTGTTGAATCCTTGAAACTGTTGAAGTCCTTGAAACTGTTGAAGTCCTTGAAACAGTTGAATCCTTGAAACTGTTGAAAACCTTGAAACTGTTGAAACCTTGAAACTGCGGAAATGTCTGAAAGACCTGAAGTCCTATTAAAATGCATGGAAGAATTCTCAATGCAAATGAATGGCAGAATTCCCAAGCCCGTAGAAAAAAACTGGAAAACTGCCAGAACTCAATTTTTTTCTGAAAGTCACAAGAGTTGTGGAAGCTGAACATGCACAAACTGCAGAAATTGCAGAAAAAGTTGAAAAAATCGCTGAAAACCATGAATTTGCGGAAGCCCCATTATAAGTCAATGGGAAAAATCGGTTGAATATCGGCTGATTGCGGAAGAAACCGTAAATCGCTGAATTCCCAAAAGTAATAGCAATAATCTCCCAAACATGCGGAACGTTTGATGTATAACTTGTGGAAATCGCTGGAAACTGTGAAAGCTGTGAAAACTGCAGAAAATCAGGAAAAAATACTATAATAATAAAGAACATGAAAACCAATTATTGGACTGCGGAAAGTTCCGCAGTCAATCAACTAGAAACTTGCAATGGCTGAAGCCATTGCGATTGACTGCGGAACAGATCTAATGTGGAATTTAGCTGAAAAATCCTTGAAATACTTGAAAAGGCCTTGAAACTGTTAAAATACTTGATAGATATTTGAAACTCCTGAAGTCCTTGAAACTGTTGAAACATTGAAAACTCCTGAAATCCTTGAAACTGTTGAAACATTGAAACTCCTGAAATCCTTTAAACTTTTAAACCTGGAAACTGTTGAAAGTCTTGAAACTGCCGAAGTCCTTGAAACTGTTGAAACCTTGAAACTGTTGAAGTCCTTGAAACTGTTAAATCCTTGAAACTGTTGAAACCTTGAAACTGTTGAAGTCCTTGAAACTGTTGAAGTCCTTGAAACTGTTGCATTATACTGGTTTACATGTAAACATCCCCATTAAGTTGCATTATACTGGTTTACATGTAAAAAACCCTATTAAGTTGCATTATACTGGTTTACATGTAAAAACCCCTATTAAGTTGCATTATACTGGTTTACATGTAAAAAACCCTATTAAGTTACATTATACTGGTTTACATGTAAAAACCCCTATTAAGTTGCATTATACTGGTTTACATGTAAAAACCCCTATTAAGTTACATTATACTGGTTTACATGTAAAAAACCCTATTAAGTTACATTATACTGGTTTACATGTAAAAACCCCTATTAAGTTACATTATACTGGTTTACATGTAAAAAAACCCTATTAAGTTGCAGTATACTGGTTTACATGGAAAAACCCCTATTAAGTTGCATTATACTGGTTTACATGGAAAAATCCCTATTAAGTTGCATTATACTGGTTTACATGTAAAAAACCCTATTAAGTTGCATTATACTGGTTTACATGTAAAAACCCCTATTAAGTTGCATTATACTGGTTTACATGTAAAAAACCCTATTAAGTTGCATTATACTGGTTTACATGTAAAAAACCCTATTAGGTTCCATTATACTGGTTTACATGTAAAAAACCCTATTAGGTTGCATTATACTGGTTTATACTGGTTTACATGGAAAAAAACCCTATTAGGTTCCATTATACTGGTTTATACTGGTTTACATGGAAAAAACCCAATTAGGTTCCATTATACTGGTTTATACTGGTTTACATGGAAAAAACCCTATTAGGTTCCATTATACTGGTTTATACTGGTTTACATGTAAAAAACCCTATTAGGTTCCATTATACTGGTTTACATGTAAAAAACCCTATTAGGTTGCATTATACTGGTTTATACTGGTTTACATGGAAAAACCCCTATTAGGTTCCATTATACTGGTTTATACTGGTTTACATGTAAAAAACCCTATTAGGTTCCATCATACTGGTTTACATGTAAAAAACCCTATTAGGTTGCATTATACTGGTTTATACTGGTTTACATGTAAAAATCCCTATGAAGTTGCATTATACTGGTTTACATGTAAAAATCCCTATTAAGTTGCATTATACTGGTTTATACTGGTTTACATGTAAACATCCCTATTAAGTTGCATTATACTGGTTTATACTGGTTTACATGTAAAAATCCCTATTAAGTTGCATTATACTGGTTTACATGTAAAAACCCCTATTAGGTTGCATTATACTGGTTTATACTGGTTTACATGGAAAAAACCCTATTAGGTTCCATTATACTGGTTTATACTGGTTTACATGTAAAAATCCCTATGAAGTTGCATTATTGCACTGAAGTCCTTGAAACTCCTGGAAACCTTGAAACTCCTGGAAAACTTGAAACTGTTGAAACCTTGAAACTGCTGAAGGTCAATCTCCATGGCTGACGCCATGGAGATTGACTGTCCTTGAAACTGTTGAATCCTTGAAACTGTTGAAGTCCTTGAAACTGTTGAAGTCCTTGAAACTGTTGAATCCTTGAAACTGTTGAAGTCCTTGAAACTGTTGAATCCTTGAAACTGTTGAATCCTTGAAACAGTTGAAGTCCTTGAAACAGTTGAAGTCCTTGAAACTGTTGAATCCTTGAAACTGTTGAATCCTTGAAACTGTTGAATCCTTGAAACTGTTGAATCCTTGAAACAGTTGAAACCTTGAAACTGTTGAAGTCCTTGAAACAGTTGAAACCTTGAAACTGTTGAAACCTTGAAACTGTTGAAGTCCTTGAAACTGTTGAATCCTTGAAACTGTTGAAGTCCTTGAAACTGTTGAATCCTTGAAACTGTTGAATCCTTGAAACTGTTGAAACCTTGAAACTGTTGAAACCTTGAAACTGTTGAAGTCCTTGAAACTGTTGAATCCTTAAAACTGTTGAAGTCCTTGAAACTGTTGAATCCTTGAAACTGTTGAAGTCCTTGAAACTGTTGAAACCTTGAAACTGTTGAATCCTTGAAACTGTTGAAACCTTGAAACTGCGGAAATGTCTGAAAGACCTGAAGTCCTATTAAAATGCATGGAAGAATTCTCAATGCAAATGAATGGCAGAATTCCCAAGCCCGTAGAAAAAAACTGGAAAACTGCAGAACTCAATTTTTTTCTGAAAAGTCACAAGAGTTGTGGAAGCTGAACCTGTACAAACTGCAGAAATTGCAGAAAAAGTTGAAAAAATCGCTGAAAACCATGAATTTGCGGAAGCCCCATTATAAGTCAATGGGAAAAATCGGTTGAATATCGGCTGATTGCGGAAAAACCGTAAATCGCTGAATTCCCAAAAGTAATAGCAATAATCTCCCAAACATGTGGAACGTTTTGATGTATAACTTGTGGAAATCGCTGAAACTGTGAAAGCTGTGAAAGCTGCAGAAAATCAGGAAAAAAATACTATAATAACTAGAAACCGTTGCAATGGCTGAAGCCATTGCGATTGACTGCGGAACAGATCTAATGTGGAATTTAGCTGAAAAATCCTTGAAATCCTTGAAAAGGCCTTGAAACTGTTAAAATACTTGATAGATATTTGAAACTCCTGAAGTCCTTGAAATTGTTGAAACCTTGAAACTCCTGAAATCCTTGAAACTGTTGAAACATTGAAACTCCTGAAATCCTTGAAACTGTTTAAACCTTGAAACTGTTTAAACCTTGAAACTGTTGAAGTCCTTGAAACTGTTGAAACCTTGAAACTGTTGAAACATTGAAACTCCTGAAATCCTTGAAACTGTTGAAACCTTGAAACTGTTGAAACCTTGAAGCTCCTGAAATCCTTGAAACTGTTGAAACCTTGAAGCTCCTGAAATCCTTGAAACTGTTGAAACCTTGAAACTACTCCTGAAATCCTTGAAACTTTTGAAACCTTAAAACTACTAAAATCATTGAAACTCCTGAAACTTTTGAAACCTTGAAACTCCTCCTGAAATCCTTGAAACCTAGAAACTCCTGAAATTCATTAAACTGATTAAACACTTTAAACAGTTGAAATCCTTTAACCTCTTGAAAAAAAATTGTCCTTTGAACTTTAAATTCCACACACCACTGAAATTCTTTGGTTCCGGTATCTTTGGTAACTTTGTCTGGACTTGGTCTGGCTTCTGTGGTTTACCTGGAAATGGTTTTGGTTCCGGTAACTATGGAAACCTGGTCTGGGCTTGGTCTGGGTCTTGGTTCAGGTCTGGCTCTGGGTCTTGGTCTGGAATCTTGTCTCGGTCTTGGTCTGGGTTCTGGTATTGGTCTGCACTTTGTCCACCTTTTGTGGTGCACCTTGATCTGGTTTTGGTTCTGGTAACTATGGAAACCTGGTCTGGACTTTGTCTGGCTTCTCTGCTTTACCTGAATATGGTTTTGGTTCCGGTAACTATGGTAACCTGGTCTAGACTTGGCCTTACTTCTGTGGTTTACCTGGATATGGTTTTGGTTCCGGTAACTATGGAAACTTGGTCTGGACTCAGCCTGGTTTCTATAGTTTACCTTGATCTGGTTTCGGTTCCGGTAACTATGGTAACCTCGTCAGGACTCGGTCTGGCTTCTGCTGTTTACCTAGAAATGGTTTCGGTTCCGGTAACTATGGAAACCTGGTCTGGACTTTGTCTGGCTTCTCTGGTTTACCTGAATATGGTTTTGGTTCCGGTAACTATGGTAACCTGGTCTGGGCTCGGCCTGGTTTCTATAGTTTACCTGGAAATGATTTTGGTTCCGGTAACTATGGAAACCTGGTCTGGACTTTGTCTGGCTTCTCTGGTTTACCGGGATATGGTTTTGGTTCCGGTAACTATGGCAACCTGGTCTGGACTTTGTCTGGCTTCTCTGGTTTACCTGGATATGGTTTTGGTTCCGGTAACTATGGCAACTTGGTCTGGGACTTTGTCTGTGTCTTGGTTTGGGTCTTGGTTCAGGTCTTGATTCAGCTTTTGGTCTGGGACTTGGTTAGGGTCTTGGTTCGGGCCTCGGTCTAGGTCTTGGTCCGCTGAAGACCTTAAATCTGCTGAAGTGAAACCGCTCAAGTCCTTGAAGCCGCTGAAGTCCTTGAAGCCGCTGAAGTCCTTGAACCCGCTGAAGTCCTTGAAACCGCAGAAGTCCTTGAAACAGCTGAAGTCCTCGAATCTGCTGAAGTCCTTGAAACCGCTGAAGTCCTTGAAACCGTTGAAGTCCTTGAAACTGTTGAAGTCCTTGAAACTGTTGAAGTCTTTGAAACTGTTGAATTCTTGAAACTGTTGAAGTCCTTGAAACTGTTGAAGTCCTTGAAACCGATGAAGTCCTTGAACCCGCTGAAGTCCTTGAACCCGCGGAAGTCCTTGAAATCGCAGAAGTCCTTGAAACCGCAGAAGTCCTTGAAACAGCTGAAGTCCTTGAATCTGCAGAAGTCCTTGAAACCGCTGAAGTCCTTGAAACCGCAGAAGTCCTTGAAACAGCTGAAGTCCTTGAAACCGCTGAAGTCCTTGAACCTGCTGAAGTCCTTGAAACCGCAGAAGTCCTTGAAACAGCTGAAGTCCTTGAAGCCGCTGAAGTCCTTGAAGCCGCCGAAGTCCTTGAACCTGCTGAAGTCCTTGAAACCGCAGAAGTCCTTGAAACAGCTGAAGTCCTTGAAACCGCTGAAGTCCTTGAAACCGCTTAAGTCCTTGAAACCGCTTAAGTCCTTGAAACCGCTGAAGTCCTTGAAACCGCTGAAGTCCTTGAAACCGCTGAAGTCCTTGAAACAGCTGAAGTCCTTGAAACCGCTGAAGTCCTTGAATCTGCTAAAGTCCTTGAATCTGCTGAAGTCCTTGAATCTGCTTAAGTCCTTGAAACCGCTGAAGTCCTTGAAACTGTTGAAGTCCTTGAAACTGTTGAAGTCCTTGAAACTGTTGAAGTCCTTGAAACTGTTGAAGTCCTTGAAACTGTTGAAGTCCTTGAAACCGCTGAAGTCCTTGAAACCGCTGAAGTCCTTGAAACCGCTGAAGTCCTTGAATCTGCAGAAGTCCTTGAAACCGCTGAAGACCTTGAAACTGTTGAATCCTTGAAACTGTTGAAGTCCTTGAAACTGTTGAAGTCCTTGAAACTGTTGAAGTCCTTGAAACTGTTGAATCCTTGAAACTGTTGAAGTCCTTGAAACTGTTGAAGTCCTTGAAACTGTTGAAACCTTGAAACTGTTGAAACCTTGAAACTGCGGAAATGTCTGAAAGACCTGAAGTCCTATTAAAATGCATGGAAGAATTCTCAATGCAAATGAATGGCAGAATTCCCAAGCCCGTAGAAAAAAACTGGAAAACTGCAGAACTCAATTTTTTTCTGAAAAGTCACAAGAGTTGTGGAAGCTGAACATGCACAAACTGCAGAAATTGCAGAAAAAGTTGAAAAAATCGCTGAAAACCATGAATTTGCGGAAGCCCCATTATAAGTCAATGGGAAAAATCGGTTGAATATCGGCTGATTGCGGAAAAACCGTAAATCGCTGAATTCCCAAAAGTAATAGCAATAACCTCCCAAACATGCGGAACGTTTTGATGTATAACTTGTGGAAATCGCTGAAACTGTGAAAGCTGTGAAAGCTGCAGAAAATCAGGAAAAAAATAACTATAATAATAAAGAACGTGTAAACCAATTATTGACTGCGGAAAGTTCCGCAGTCAATCAATAAAGAACGTGTAAACCAATTATTGACTGCGGAAAGTTCCGCAGTCAATCAACTAGAAACTTGCAATGGCTGAAGCCATTGCGATTGACTGCGGAACAGATCTAATGTGGAATTTAGCTGAAAAATCCTTGAAATACTTGAAAAGGCCTTGAAACTGTTAAAATACTTGATAGATATTTGAAACTCCTGAAGTCCTTGAAACTGTTGAAACATTGAAACTCCTGAAATCCTTTAAACTTTTGAAACCTGGAAACTGTTGAAAGTCTTGAAACTCCTGAAGTCCTTGAAACTGTTGAAACATTGAAACTCCTGAAATCCTTTAAACTTTTAAACCTGGAAACTGTTGAAAGTCTTGAAACTGCCGAAGTCCTTGAAACTGTTGAAACCTTGAAACTGTTGAAGTCCTTGAAACTGTTAAATCCTTGAAACTGTTGAAACCTTGAAACTGTTGAAGTCCTTGAAACTGTTGAAGTCCTTGAAACTGTTGCATTATACTGGTTTACATGTAAACATCCCCATTAAGTTGCATTATACTGGTTTACATGTAAAAAACCCTATTAAGTTGCATTATACTGGTTTACATGTAAAAACCCCTATTAAGTTGCATTATACTGGTTTACATGTAAAAACCCCTATTAAGTTACATTATACTGGTTTACATGTAAAAACCCCTATTAAGTTGCATTATACTGGTTTACATGTAAAAACCCCTATTAAGTTACATTATACTGGTTTACATGTAAAAAACCCTATTAAGTTACATTATACTGGTTTACATGTAAAAACCCCTATTAAGTTGCAGTATACTGGTTTACATGGAAAAACCCCTATTAAGTTGCATTATACTGGTTTACATGTAAAAAACCCTATTAAGTTGCATTATACTGGTTTACATGTAAAAACCCCTATTAAGTTGCATTATACTGGTTTACATGTAAAAAACCCTATTAAGTTGCATTATACTGGTTTACATGTAAAAAAACCCTATTAGGTTCCATTATACTGGTTTACATGTAAAAAACCCTATTAGGTTGCATTATACTGGTTTATACTGGTTTACATGGAAAAAAACCCTATTAGGTTCCATTATACTGGTTTATACTGGTTTACATGGAAAAAACCCTATTAGGTTCCATTATACTGGTTTATACTGGTTTACATGGAAAAAACCCTATTAGGTTCCATTATACTGGTTTATACTGGTTTACATGTAAAAAACCCTATTAGGTTCCATTATACTGGTTTACATGTAAAAAACCCTATTAGGTTGCATTATACTGGTTTATACTGGTTTACATGGAAAAACCCCTATTAGGTTCCATTATACTGGTTTATACTGGTTTACATGTAAAAAACCCTATTAGGTTCCATCATACTGGTTTACATGTAAAAAACCCTATTAGGTTGCATTATACTGGTTTATACTGGTTTACATGTAAAAATCCCTATGAAGTTGCATTATACTGGTTTACATGTAAAAATCCCTATTAAGTTGCATTATACTGGTTTATACTGGTTTACATGTAAACATCCCTATTAAGTTGCATTATACTGGTTTATACTGGTTTACATGTAAAAATCCCTATTAAGTTGCATTATACTGGTTTACATGTAAAAAACCCCTATTAGGTTGCATTATACTGGTTTATACTGGTTTACATGGAAAAAACCCTATTAGGTTCCATTATACTGGTTTATACTGGTTTACATGTAAAAATCCCTATGAAGTTGCATTATTGCACTGAAGTCCTTGAAACTCCTGGAAACCTTGAAACTCCTGGAAAACTTGAAACTGTTGAAACCTTGAAACTGCTGAAGGTCAATCTCCATGGCTGACGCCATGGAGATTGACTGTCCTTGAAACTGTTGAATCCTTGAAACTGTTGAATCCTTGAAACTGTTGAATCCTTGAAACTGTTGAAACCTTGAAACTGTTGAAGTCCTTGAAACAGTTGAAACCTTGAAACTGTTGAAACCTTGAAACTGTTGAAGTCCTTGAAACTGTTGAATCCTTGAAACTGTTGAAGTCCTTGAAACTGTTGAATCCTTGAAACTGTTGAAGTCCTTGAAACTCTTGAATCCTTGAAACTCCTGAAATCCTTGAAACTCTTGAATCCTTGAAACTCCTGAAATCCTTGAAACTCCTGAAATCCTTGAAACTCTTGAATCCTTGAAACTCCTGAAATCCTTGAAACTCTTGAATCCTTGAAACTCCTGAAATCCTTGAAACTCCTGAATCCTTGAAACTGTAGAAATGTCTGAAAGACCTGAAGTCCTATTCAAATGCATGGAAGAATTCTCAATGCAAATGAATGGCAGAATTCCCAAGCCCGTAGAAAAAAACTGGAAAACTGCAGAACTCAATTTTTTTCTGAAAACTCACAAGAGTTGTGGAAGCTGAACCTGCACAAACTGCAGAAATTGCAGAAAAAGTTGAAAAAATCGCTGAAAACCATGAATTTGCGGAAGCCCCATTATAAGTCAATGGGAAAAATCGGTTGAATATCGGCTGATTGCGGAAAAACCGGAAATCGCTGAATTCCCAAAAGTAATAGCAATAACCTCCCAAACATGCGGAACGTTTTGATGTATAACTTGTGGAAATCGCTGAAACTGTGAAAGCTGTGAAAGCTGCAGAAAATCAGGAAAAAAATACTATAATAACTAGAAACCGTTGCAATGGCTGAAGCCATTGCGATTGACTGCGGAATAGATCTAATGTGGAATTTAGCTGAAAAATCCTTGAAATCCTTGAAAAGGCCTTGAAACTCCTAAAATCCCTAACACTCCTGAAATCCTTGAAACTCTTGAATCCTTGAAACTCCTAAATCCTTGAAACTCTTGAATCCTTGAAACTTCTGAAATCCTTGAAACTCTTGAAACCTTGAAACTCCTAAAATCCTTGAAACTCTTGAATCCTTGAAACTCCTGAAATCCTTGAAACTCTTGAATCCTTGAAACTCCTGAAATCCTTGAAACTCTTGAATCCTTGAAACTCCTGAAATCCTTGAAACTCTTGAATCCTTGAAACTCCTGAAATCCTTGAAACTCCTGAAATCCTTGAAACCCCTATTAGGTTGCATTATACTGGTTTATACTGGTTTACATGTAAAAAACCCTATTAGGTTCCATTATACTGGTTTATACTGGTTTACATGTAAAAAACCCTATTAGGTTCCATTATACTGGTTTACATGTAAAAACCCCTATTAGGTTGCATTATACTGGTTTATACTGGTTTACATGGAAAAAACCCTATTAGGTTCCATTATACTGGTTTCTACTGGTTTACATGGAAAAAACGTTATTAGGTTCCATTATACTGGTTTACATGTAAAAACCCCTATTAGGTTGCATTATACTGGTTTATACTGGTTTACATGGAAAAAACCCTATTAGGTTCCATTATACTGGTTTATACTGGTTTACATGGAAAAAACCCTATTAGGTTCCATTATACTGGTTTACATGTAAAAACCCCTATTAGGTTCCATTATACTGGTTTATACTGGTTTACATGTAAAAAACCCTATTAGGTTCCATTATACTGGTTTATACTGGTTTACATGTAAAAATCTCTATGAAGTTGCATTATACTGGTTTACATGTAAAAATCCCTATTAAGTTGCATTATACTGGTTTATACTGGTTTACATGTAAACATCCCTATTAAGTTGCATTATACTGGTTTATACTGGTTTACATGTAAAAATCCCTATTAAGTTGCATTATACTGGTTTACATGTAAAAACCCCTATTAGGTTGCATTATACTGGTTTATACTGGTTTACATGTAAAAAACCCTATTAGGTTCCATTATACTGGTTTATACTGGTTTACATGGAAAAAACCCTATTAGGTTCCATTATACTGGTTTATACTGGTTTACATGTAAAAAACCCTATTAGGTTCCATTATACTGGTTTACATGTAAAAAACCCTATTAGGTTGCATTATACTGGTTTATACTGGTTTACATGGAAAAAACCCTATTAGGTTCCATTATACTGGTTTATACTGGTTTACATGGAAAAAACCCTATTAGGTTCCATTATACTGGTTTACATGTGAAAAACCCTATTAGGTTGCATTATACTGGTTTATACCTGTTTACATGGAAAAAAACCCTATTAGGTTCCATTATACTGGTTTATACTGGTTTACATGGAAAAAACCCTATTAGGTTCCATTATACTGGTTTATACTGGTTTACATGGAAAAAACCCTATTAGGTTCCATTATACTGGTTTATACTGGTTTACATGTAAAAAACCCTATTAGGTTCCATTATACTGGTTTACATGTAAAAAACCCTATTAGGTTGCATTATACTGGTTTATACTGGTTTACATGGAAAAACCCCTATTAGGTTCCATTATACTGGTTTATACTGGTTTACATGTAAAAACCCCTATTAGGTTGCATTATACTGGTTTATACTGGTTTACATGGAAAAAACCCTATTAGGTTCCATTATACTGGTTTATACTGGTTTACATGGAAAAAACCCTATTAGGTTGCATTATACTGGTTTATACTGGTTTACATGGAAAAAAACCCTATTAGGTTCCATTATACTGGTTTATACTGGTTTACATGGAAAAAACCCTATTAGGTTCCATTATACTGGTTTATACTGGTTTACATGGAAAAAACCCTATTAGGTTCCATTATACTGGTTTACATGTAAAAAACCCTATTAGGTTGCATTATACTGGTTTACATGTAAAAAACCCTATTAGGTTGTATTATACTGGATTATACTGGTTTACATGGAAAAAACCCTATTAGGTTCCATTATACTGGTTTATACTGGTTTACATGGAAAAAACCCTATTAGGTTGCATTATTGCACTGAAGTCCTTGAAACTCCTGGAAACCTTGAAACTCCTGGAAAACTTGAAACTGTTGAAACCTTGAAACTGTATAAGTCCTTGAAACTGCTGAAGGTCAATCTCCATGGCGTGAGCCATGGAGATTGACTGTCCTTAAAACTGCTGAAGTCCATGAAACTCCTGAAAACCTTGAAACTGTTGAATCCTTAAAACTGTTGAAGTCCTTGAAACTGTTGAAGTCCTTGAAACTGTTGAATCCTTGAAACTGTTGAATCCTTGAAACTGTTGAATCCTTGAAACTGTTGAATCCTTGAAACTGTTGAATCCTTGAAACTGTTGAATCCTTGAAACTGTTGAATCCTTGAAACTGTTGAATCCTTGAAACTGTTGAAGTCCTTGAAACTGTTGAATCCTTGAAACTGTTGAAGTCCTTGAAACTGTTGAAGTCCTTGAAACTGTTGAATCCTTGAAACTGTTGAATCCTTGAAACTGTTGAAACCTTGAAACTGTTGAAACCTTGAAACTGTTGAATCCTTGAAACTGTTGAAGTCCTTGAAACTGTTGAAATCCTTGAAACTGTTGAAGTCCTTGAAACTGTTGAATCCTTGAAACCGTTGAAGTCCTTGAAACCGCTGAAGTCCTTGAAACCGCTGAAGTCCTTGAAACTGTTGAAACCTTGAAACTGTTGAAGTCCTTGAAACTGTTGAATCCTTGAAACTGCTGAAGTCCTTGAAACTGTTGAAACCTTGAAACTGTTGAAGTCCTTGAAACTGTTGAAATCCTTGAAACTGTTGAAACCTTGAAACTGTTGAAGTCCTTGAAACTGTTGAAGTCCTTGAAACTGTTGAATCCTTGAAACTGTTGAAGTCCTTGAAACTGTTGAAGTCCTTGAAACTGTTGAATCCTTGAAACTGTTGAAACCTTGAAACTGTTGAAGTCCTTGAAACTGCTGAAATGTCTGAAAGACCTGAAGTCCTATTAAAATGCATGGAAGAATTCTCAATGCAAATTAATGGCAGAATTCCCAAGCCCGTAGAAAAAAACTGGAAAACCGCAGAACTCAAATTTTTTCTGAAAACTCACAAGTTGTGGAAGCTGAACATGTACAAACTGCAGAAATTGCAGAAAAAGTTGAAAAAATCGCTGAAAACCATGAATTTGTGGAAGCCCCATTATAAGTCAATGGGAAAAATCGGTTGAATATCGGCTGATTGCGGAAAAACCGGAAATCGCTGAATTCCCAAAAGTAATAGCAATAATCTCCCAAACATGCGGAACGTTTTGATGTATAACTTGTGGAAATCGCTGAAACTGTGAAAGCGTTGAAAGCTGTTGAAAATCAGGAAAAAAATACTATAATAATAACTAGAAACTTGCAATGGCTGAAGCCATTGCGATTGACTGCGGAACAGATCTAATGTGGAATTTAGCTGAAAAATCCTTGAAATCCTTGAAAAGGCCTTGAAACTGTTAAAATACTTGAAACTGTTGAAGTCCTTGAAACTGTTGAATCCTTGAAACTGTTGAAGTCCTTGAAACTGTTGAAGTCCTTGAAACTGTTGAAGTCCTTGAAACTTTTAAATCCTTGAAACTGTTGAAGTCCTTGAAACTGTTGAAACCTTGAAACTGTTGAAGTCTTTGAAACTGTTGTATTATACTGGTTTACATGTAAAAATCCCTATTAAGTTGCATTATACTGGTTTATACTGGTTTACATGTAAAAATCCCTATTAAGTTGCATTATACTGGTGTACATGTAAAAATCCCTATTAGGTTGCATTATACTGGTTTGTACTGGTTTACATGTAAAAAACCCTATTAGGTTGCTTTATACTGGTTTACATGTACAAATCACTATTAAGTTGCATTATACTGGTTTATACTGGTTTACATGTAAACATCCCTATTAAGTTGCATTATACTGGTTTACATGTAAAAAACCCTATTAGGTTCCATTATACTGGTTTATACTGGTTTACATGTAAAAATCCCTATTAAGTTGCATTATACTGGTTTATGTGTAAAAACCCCTATTAGGTTGCATTATACTGGTTTATACTGGTTTACATGTAAACATCCCTATTAAATTGCATTATACTGGTTTACATGTAAAAAACCCTATTAGGTTCCATTATACTGGTTTATACTGGTTTACATGTAAAAATCCCTATTAGGTTGCATTATACTGGTTTACATGTAAAAAACCCTATTAGGTTGCATTATACTGGTTTATACTGGTTTACATGTAAAAATACCTCCTAGGTTGCATTATACTGGTTTACATGTAAAAAACCCTATTAGGTTGCATTATACTGGTTTATACTGGTTTACATGTAAAAATCCCTATGAAGTTGCATTATACTGGTTTACATGTAAAAATCCCTATTAGGTTGCATTATACTGGTTTATACTGGTTTACATGTAAACATCCCTATTAAGTTGCATTATACTGGTTTATACTGGTTTACATGTAAAAAAAACCTATTAGGTTCCATTATACTGGTTTATACTGGTTTACATGAAAAAACCCTATTAGGTTGTATTATACTGGTTTATACTGGTTTACATGTAAACATCCCTATTAAGTTGCATTATACTGGTTTACATGTAAAAAACCCTATTAGGTTCCATTATACTGGTTTATACTGGTTTACATGTAAAAATCCCTATTAAGTTGCATTATACTGGTTTACATGTAAAAAACCCTATTAGGTTGCATTATACTGGTTTACATGTAAACATCCCTATTAAGTTGCATTATACTGGTTTACATGTAAAAAACCCTATTAGGTTCCATTATACTGGTTTATACTGGTTTACATGTAAACATCCCTATTAAGTGGCATTATACTGGTTTACATGTAAAAACCCCTATTAGGTTCCATTATACTGGTTTACATGTAAACATCCCTATTAAGTTGCATTATTGCACTGAAGTCCTTGAAACTCCTGGAAACCTTGAAACTCCTGGAAAACTTGAAACTGTTGAAACCTTAAAACTGCTGAAGGTCAATCTCCATGGCTGACGCCATGGAGATGGACTGTCCTTGAAACTCCTGAAAACCTTGAAACTGTTGAATCCTTGAAACTGCTGAATCCTTGAAACTGCTGAAGTCATTGAAACTGTTGAATCCTTGAAACTGTTGAATCCTTGAAACTGTTGAAGTCCTTGAAACTGCTGAATCCTTGAAACTGTTGAAGTCCTTGAAACCGTTTAATCCTTGAAACTGTTGAATCCTTGAAACTGCTGAATCCTTGAAACTGTTGAAGTCCTTGAAACTGTTGAATCCTTGAAACTGTTGAATCCTTGAAACTGCTGGAGTCCTTGAAACTGTTGAATCCTTGAAACTGTTGAAGTCCTTGAAACTGCTGAATCCTTGAAACTGTTGAAGTCCTTGAAACTGTTGAATCCTTGAAACTGTTGAATCCTTGAAACTGCTGAATCCTTGAAACTGTTGAATCCTTGAAACTGCTGAATCCTTGAAACTGCTGAATCCTTGAAACTGTGTAAGTCCTTGAAACTGTTGAATCCTTGAAACTGTTGAATCCTTGAAACTGCTGAATCCTTGAAACTGTTGAAGTCCTTGAAACTGCTGAATCCTTGAAACTGTTGAAGTCCTTGAAACTGTTGAATCCTTGAAACTGTTGAATCCTTGAAACTGCTGGAGTCCTTGAAACTGTTGAATCCTTGAAACTGTTGAAACCTCGAAACTGTATAAGTCATTGAAACTGTTGAATCCTTGAAACTGTTGAAACTGCTGAAGGTCAATCTCCATGGCTGACGCCATGGAGATTGACTGTCCTTAAAACTCCTGAAAACCTTGAAACTGCTGAAGTCCTTGGAACTGTTGAGTCCTTGAAACTGTTGAAGTCCTTGAAACTGTTGAATCCTTGAAACTGCTGAAGTCCTTAAAACTGTTGAATCCTTGAAACTGCTGAAGTCCTTGAAACTGTTGAATCCTTGAAACTGTTGAATCCTTGAAACTGCTGAAGTCCTTGAAACCGCTGAAGTCCTTGAAACTGTTGAAACCTTGAAACTGCTGAAGTCCTTGAAACTGTTGAAACATTGAAACTGTTGAAGTCCTTGAAACTGTTGAAACCTTGAAACTGTTGAAACCTTGAAACTGCTGAAATGTCTGAAAGACCTGAAGTCCTATTAAAATGCATGGGCCTATTAAAATGAATGGCAGAATTCTCAATACAAATGAATGGCAGAATTCCCAAGCCCGTAGAAAAAAACTGGAAAACTGCAGAACTCAATTTTTTTCTGAAAACTGACAAGTTGTGGAAGCTGAACATGCACAAACTGCAGAAATTGCTGAAAATTTGGAAAAAAATGCTGAAAACTATGAATTTGTTGAAGCCCCATTATAAGTCAATGGGAAAAATCGGCCGAAGATCGGCTGATTGTGGAAATACTGTAAATCGCTGAATTCCCAAAAGTAATAGCAATAATCTCTCAAACATGTGGAACGTTTTGATGTATAACTTGTGGAAATTGCGGAAACTCTGAAAGCTGTGAAACGTGTCAAAAATCAGGAAAAAAATAGTTTAATAAAAGATAAATAACTTGAAAACCAATTATTGACTGCGGAAAGTTCCGCAGTCAATCAACTAGAAACCGTTGCAATGGCTGCGCCATTGCGATTGACTGCGGAATAGATCTAATGCAGAAGTTACCTGAAAAATCCTTGAAATCCTTGAAACTGTAAAAATACTTGAAACATCTTATAAACTCCTGAAGTATTTGAAGCTCCTGATATCCTTGAAACTGTTGAAACCTTGAAACTCTTAACATTGTAGAAACTCTTAACATTGTAGAAACTCTTAACATTGTGGAAACTCTTAACATTGTGGAAACTCTTAACATTGTGGAAACTCTTAACATTGTGGAAACTCTGAACATTGTGGAAAATCTGAACATTGTGGAAACTCTTAACATTGTAGAAACTGTAGAAATGTCTGAAAGACCTGAAGTCCCCTATTAAGTTGCATTATACTGGTTTACATGTAAAAAACCCTATTAAGTTGCATTATACTGGTTTACATGTAAAAAACCCTATTAGGTTGCATTATACTGGTTTATACTGGTTTACATGGAAAAAACCCTATTAGGTTCCATTATACTGGTTTATACTGGTTTACATGGAAAAAACCCTATTAGGTTCCATTATACTGGTTTACATGTAAAAACCCCTATTAGGTTCCATTATACTGGTTTATACTGGTTTACATGTAAAAAACCCTATTAGGTTCCATTATACTGGTTTATACTGGTTTACATGTAAAAATCCCTATGAAGTTGCATTATACTGGTTTACATGTAAAAATCCCTATTAAGTTGCATTATACTGGTTTATACTGGTTTACATGTAAACATCCCTATTAAGTTGCATTATACTGGTTTATACTGGTTTACATGTAAAAATCCCTATTAAGTTGCATTATACTGGTTTACATGTAAAAACCCCTATTAGGTTGCATTATACTGGTTTATACTGGTTTACATGTAAAAAACCCTATTAGGTTCCATTATACTGGTTTATACTGGTTTACATGGAAAAAACCCTATTAGGTTCCATTATACTGGTTTATACTGGTTTACATGTAAAAAACCCTATTAGGTTCCATTATACTGGTTTACATGTAAAAAACCCTATTAGGTTGCATTATACTGGTTTATACTGGTTTACATGGAAAAAACCCTATTAGGTTCCATTATACTGGTTTATACTGGTTTACATGGAAAAAAACCCTATTAGGTTCCATTATACTGGTTTACATGTAAAAAACCCTATTAGGTTGCATTATACTGGTTTATACTGGTTTACATGGAAAAAAAAACCCTATTAGGTTCCATTATACTGGTTTATACTGGTTTACATGGAAAAAAAACCTATTAGGTTCCATTATACTGGTTTATACTGGTTTACATGGAAAAAACCCTATTAGGTTCCATTATACTGGTTTATACTGGTTTACATGTAAAAAACCCTATTAGGTTCCATTATACGGGTTTACATGTAAAAAACCCTATTAGGTTGCATTATACTGGTTTATACTGGTTTACATGGAAAAACCCCTATTAGGTTCCATTATACTGGTTTATACTGGTTTACATGTAAAAAACCCTATTAGGTTCCATCATACTGGTTTACATGTAAAAACCCCTATTAGGTTGCATTATACTGGTTTATACTGGTTTACATGGAAAAAACCCTATTAGGTTCCATTATACTGGTTTATACTGGTTTACATGGAAAAAACCCTATTAGGTTGCATTATACTGGTTTATACTGGTTTACATGGAAAAAAACCCTATTAGGTTCCATTATACTGGTTTATACTGGTTTACATGGAAAAAACCCTATTAGGTTCCATTATACTGGTTTATACTGGTTTACATGGAAAAAACCCTATTAGGTTCCATTATACTGGTTTATACTGGTTTACATGGAAAAAACCCTATTAGGTTCCATTATACTGGTTTATACTGGTTTACATGTAAAAAACCCTATTAGGTTCCATCATACTGGTTTACATGTAAAAACCCTATTAGGTTGCATTATACTGGTTTATACTGGTTTACATGGAAAAAACCCTATTAGGTTCCATTATACGGGTTTATACTGGTTTACATGGAAAAAACCCTATAAGGTTGCATTATTGCACTGAAGTCCTTGAAACTCCTGGAAACCTTGAAACTCCTGGAAAACTTGAAACTGTTGAAACCTTGAAACTGTATAAGTCCTTGAAACTGCTGAAGGTCAATCTCCATGGCTCACGCCATGGAGATTGACTGTCCTTAAAACTGTTGAAGTCCATGAAACTCCTGAAAACCTTGAAACTGTTGAATCCTTGACACTGTTGAATCCTTGAAACTGTTGAAGTCCTTGAAACTGTTAAATCCTTGAAACTGTTGAAGTCCTTGAAACTGTTGAAACCTTGAAACTGTTGAAGTCCTTGAAACTGTTGAAATCCTTGAAACTGTTGAAGTCCTTGAAACTGTTAAATCCTTGAAACTGTTGCATTATACTGGTTTAAATGTAAAAATCCCTATTAAGTTGCATTATACTGGTTTACATGTAAAAACCCCTATTAAGTTGCATTATACTGGTTTACATGTAAAAAACCCTATTAAGTTGCATTATACTGGTTTACATATAAAAAACCCTATTAAGTTGCATTATACTGGTTTACATGTAAAAACCCCTATTAAGTTGCATTATACTGGTTTACATGTAAAAAACCCTATTAAGTTGCATTATACTGGTTTACATGTAAAAAACCCTATTAAGTTGCATTATACTGGTTTACATGTAAAAAAACCTATTAAGTTGCATTATACTGGTTTACATGTAAAAAAACCTATTAAGTTGCATTATACTGGTTTACATGTAAAAAACCCTATTAAGTTGCATTATACTGGTTTACATGTAAAAAACCCTATTAAGTTGCATTATACTGGTTTACATGTAAAAACCCCTATTAAGTTGCATTATACTGGTTTACATGTAAAAACCCCTATTAAGTTCCATTATACTGGTTTACATGTAAAAAACCCTATTAAGTTGCATTATACTGGTTTACATGTAAAAAACCCTATTAAGTTGCATTATACTGGTTTACATGTAAAAACCCCTATTAAGTTGCATTATACTGGTTTACATGTAAAAAACCCCTATTAAGTTGCATTATACTGGTTTACATGTAAAAAACCCTATTAAGTTGCATTATACTGGTTTACATGTAAAAAACCCTATTAAGTTGCATTATACTGGTTTACATGTAAAAAACCCTATTAAGTTGCATTATACTGGTTTACATGTAAAAAACCCTATTAAGTTGCATTATACTGGTTTACATGTAAAAAACCCTATTAAGTTGCATTATACTGGTTTACATGTAAAAAACCCTATTAAGTTGCATTATACTGGTTTACATGTAAAAAAAACCTATTAAGTTGCATTATACTGGTTTACATGTAAAAAACCCTATTAAGTTGCATTATACTGGTTTACATGTAAAAAAAACCTATTAGGTTCCATTATACTGGTTTATACTGGTTTACATGTAAAAATCCCTATTAAGTTGCATTATACTGGTTTACATGTAAAAAACCCTATTAGGTTGCATTATACTGGTTTATACTGGTTTACATGGAAAAAACCATATTAGGTTCCATTATACTGGTTTATACTGGTTTACATGGAAAAAACCCTATTAGGTTCCATTATACTGGTTTATACTGGTTTACATGGAAAAAACCCTATTAGGTTCCATTATACTGGTTTATACTGGTTTACATGTAAAAAACCCTATTAGGTTCCATTATACTGGTTTACATGTAAAAAACCCTATTAGGTTGCATTATACTGGTTTATACTGGTTTACATGGAAAAAACCATATTAGGTTCCATTATACTGGTTTATACTGGTTTACATGTAAAAAACCCTATTAGGTTCCATCATACTGGTTTACATGTAAAAACCCCTATTAGGTTGCATTATACTGGTTTATACTGGTTTACATGGAAAAAACCCTATTAGGTTCCATTATACTGGTTTATACTGGTTTACATGGAAAAAACCCTATTAGGTTGCATTATACTGGTTTATACTGGTTTACATGGAAAAAAACCCTATTAGGTTCCATTATACTGGTTTATACTGGTTTACATGGAAAAAACCCTATTAGGTTCCATTATACTGGTTTATACTGGTTTACATGGAAAAAACCCTATTAGGTTCCATTATACTGGTTTATACTGGTTTACATGGAAAAAACCCTATTAGGTTCCATTATACTGGTTTATACTGGTTTACATGTAAAACACCCTATTAGGTTCCATCATACTGGTTTACATGTAAAAAACCCTATTAGGTTGCATTATACTGGTTTATACTGGTTTACATGGAAAAAACCCTATTAGGTTCCATTATACTGGTTTATACTGGTTTACATGGAAAAAACCCTATTAGGTTGCATTATTGCACTGAAGTCCTTGAAACTCCTGGAAACCTTGAAACTCCTGGAAAACTTGAAACTGTTGAAACCTTGAAACTGTATAAGTCCTTGAAACTGCTGAAGGTCAATCTCCATGGCTCACGCCATGGAGATTGACTGTCCTTAAAACTACTGAAGTCCATGAAACTCCTGAAAACCTTGAAACTGTTGAATCCTTGAAACTGTTGAAGTCCTTGAAACTGTTGAAGTCCTTGAAACTGTTGAATCCTTGAAACTGTTGAATCCTTGAAACTGTTGAATCCTTGAAACTGTTGAATCTTTGAAACTGTTGAATCCTTGAAACTGTTGAAGTCCTTGAAACTGTTGAATCCTTGAAACTGTTGAAGTCCTTGAAACTGTTGAAGTCCTTGAAACAGTTGAAGTCCTTGAAACTGTTGAATCCTTGAAACTGTTGAATCCTTGAAACTGTTGAAACCTTGAAACTGTTGAAACCTTGAAACTGTTGAATCCTTGAAACTGTTGAATCCTTGAAACTGTTGAAGTCCTTGAAACTGTTGAAATCCTTGAAACTGTTGAAGTCCTTGAAACTGTTGAATCCTTGAAACTGTTGAAGTCCTTGAAACCGCTGAAGTCCTTGAAACTGTTGAAACCTTGAAACTGTTGAATCCTTGAAACTGTTGAAGTCCTTGAAACTGTTGAAACCTTGAAACTGTTGAAGTCCTTGAAACTGTTGAATCCTTGAAACTGTTGAAACCTTGAAACTGTTGAAGTCCTTGAAACTGTTGAAGTCCTTGAAACTGTTGAAGTCCTTGAAACTGTTGAATCCTTGAAACTGTTGAAACCTTGAAACTGTTGAAACCTTGAAACTGTTGAAACCTTGAAACTGTTGAAACCTTGAAACTGTTGAAGTCCTTGAAACTGCTGAAATGTCTGAAAGACCTGAAGTCCTATTAAAATGCATGGAAGAATTCTCAATGCAAATTAATGGCAGAATTCCCAAGCCCGTAGAAAAAAACTGGAAAACCGCAGAACTCAAATTTTTTCTGAAAACTCACAAGTTGTGGAAGCTGAACATGTACAAACTGCAGAAATTGCAGAAAAAGTTGAAAAAATCGCTGAAAACCATGAATTTGCGGAAGCCCCATTATAAGTCAATGGGAAAAATCGGTTGAATATCGGCTGATTGCGGAAAAAACGGAAATCGCTGAATTCCCAAAAGTAATAGCAATAATCTCCCAAACATGTGGAACGTTTTGATGTATAACTTGTGGAAATCGCTGAAACTGTGAAAGCTGTGAAAACTGCAGAAAATCAGGAAAAAAATACTATAATAATAACTAGAAACTTGCAATGGCTGAAGCCATTGCGATTGACTGCGGAACAGATCTAATGTGGAATTTAGCTGAAAAATCCTTGAAATCCTTGAAAAGGCCTTGAAACTGTTAAAATACTTGATAGATATTTGAAACTCCTGAAGTCCTTGAAACTGTTGAAACATTGAAACTGTTGAAATGCTTGAAACTGTTGAAGTCATTGAAACTGTTAAATCCTTGAAACTGTTGAAGTCCTTGAAACTGTTAAATCCTTGAAACTGTTGAAGTCCTTGAAACTGTTGAAACCTTGAAACTGTTGAAGTCCTTGAAACTGTTGAAATCCTTGAAACTGTTGAAGTCCTTGAAACTGTTGAAACCTTGAAACTGTTGAATCCTTGAAACTGTTGAAGTCCTTGAAACTGTTGAATCCTTGAAACTGTTGAATCCTTGAAACAGTTGAAACCTTGAAACTGTTGAAACTCACAAGTTGTGGAAGCTGAACATGTACAAACTGCAGAAATTGCAGAAAAAGTTGAAAAAATCGCTGAAAACCATGAATTTGCGGAAGCCCCATTATAAGTCAATGGGAAAAATCGGTTGAATATCGGCTGATTGCGGAAAAACCGGAAATCGCTGAATTCCCAAAAGTAATAGCAATAATCTCCCAAACATGCGGAACGTTTTGATGTATAACTTGTGGAAATCGCTGAAACTGTGAAAGCGTTGAAAGCTGTTGAAAATCAGGAAAAAAATACTATAATAATAATAACTAGAAACCGTTGCAATGGCTGAAGCCATTGCGATTGACTGCGGAATAGATCTAATGTGGAATTTAGCTGAAAAATCCTTGAAATCCTTGAAAAGGCCTTGAAACTGTTAAAATACTTGAAACATCTTTTAAACTCCTGAAGTATTTGAAGCTCCTGATATCATTGAAACTGTTGAAACCTTGAAACTCCTAAAATCCCTAACACTCCTGAAATCCTTGAAACTCTTGAATCCTTGAAACTCCTAAATCCTTGAAACTCTTGAATCCTTGAAACTTCTGAAATCCTTGAAACTCTTGAAACCTTGAAACTCCTAAAATCCTTGAAACTCTTGAATCCTTGAAACTCCTGAAATCCTTGAAACTCTTGAATCCTTGAAACTCCTGAAATCCTTGAAACTCTTGAATCCTTGAAACTCCTGAAATCCTTGAAACTCCTGAAATCCTTGAAACTCTTGAATCCTTGAAACTCCTGAAATCCTTGAAACTCCTGAAATCCTTGAAACAGTTGAAACCTTGAAACTGTTGAAGTCCTTGAAACAGTTGAAACCTTGAAACTGTTGAAACCTTGAAACTGTTGAAGTCCTTGAAACTGTTGAATCCTTGAAACTGTTGAAGTCCTTGAAACTGTTGAATCCTTGAAACTGTTGAATCCTTGAAACTGTTGAAACCTTGAAACTGTTGAAGTCCTTGAAACTGTTGAAGTCCTTGAAACTGTTGAATCCTTGAAACTGTTGAAGTCCTTGAAACTGTTGAATCCTTGAAACTGTTGAAACCTTGAAACTGTTGAAACCTTGAAACTATTGAAGTCCTTGAAACTGTTGAATCCTTGAAACTGTTGAAGTCCTTGAAACGGTTGAAACCTTGAAACTGTTGAAGTCCTTGAAACTGTTGCATTATACTGGTTTACATGTAAAAATCCCTATTAAGTTGCATTATACTGGTTTACATGTAAAAAACCCTATTAAGTTGCATTATACTGGTTTACATGTAAAAAACCCTATTAAGTTGCATTATACTGGTTTACATGTAAAAAAAACCCTATTAAGTTGCATTATACTGGTTTACATGTAAAAAACCCTATTAAGTTGCATTATACTGGTTTACATGTAAAAAACCCTATTAAGTTGCATTATACTGGTTTACATGTAAAAAACCCTATTAAGTTGCATTATACTGGTTTACATGTAAAAAACCCTATTAAGTTGCATTATACTGGTTTACATGGAAAAATCCCTATTAAGTTGCATTATACTGGTTTACATGTAAAAATCCCTATTAAGTTGCATTATACTGGTTTACATGTAAAAACCACTATTAAGTTGCATTATACTGGTTTACATGTAAAAAACCCTATTAAGTTGCATTATACTGGTTTACATGTAAAAACCCCTATTAAGTTGCATTATACTGGTTTACATGTAAAAAACCCTATTAGGTTCCATCATACTGGTTTACATGTAAAAACCCCTATTAGGTTGCATTATACTGGTTTATACTGGTTTACATGTAAAAAACCCTATTAGGTTCCATTATACTGGTTTATACTGGTTTACATGTAAAAAACCCTATTAGGTTCCATTATACTGGTTTACATGTAAAAACCCCTATTAGGTTGCATTATACTGGTTTATACTGGTTTACATGGAAAAAACCCTATTAGGTTCCATTATACTGGTTTCTACTGGTTTACATGGAAAAAACGTTATTAGGTTCCATTATACTGGTTTACATGTAAAAACCCCTATTAGGTTGCATTATACTGGTTTATACTGGTTTACATGGAAAAAACCCTATTAGGTTCCATTATACTGGTTTATACTGGTTTACATGGAAAAAACCCTATTAGGTTCCATTATACTGGTTTACATGTAAAAACCCCTATTAGGTTCCATTATACTGGTTTATACTGGTTTACATGTAAAAAACCCTATTAGGTTCCATTATACTGGTTTATACTGGTTTACATGTAAAAATCTCTATGAAGTTGCATTATACTGGTTTACATGTAAAAAATCCCTATTAAGTTGCATTATACTGGTTTATACTGGTTTACATGTAAACATCCCTATTAAGTTGCATTATACTGGTTTATACTGGTTTACATGTAAAAATCCCTATTAAGTTGCATTATACTGGTTTACATGTAAAAACCCCTATTAGGTTGCATTATACTGGTTTATACTGGTTTACATGTAAAAAACCCTATTAGGTTCCATTATACTGGTTTATACTGGTTTACATGGAAAAAACCCTATTAGGTTCCATTATACTGGTTTATACTGGTTTACATGTAAAAAACCCTATTAGGTTCCATTATACTGGTTTACATGTAAAAAACCCTATTAGGTTGCATTATACTGGTTTATACTGGTTTACATGGAAAAAACCCTATTAGGTTCCATTATACTGGTTTATACTGGTTTACATGGAAAAAACCCTATTAGGTTCCATTATACTGGTTTACATGTAAAAAACCCTATTAGGTTGCATTATACTGGTTTATACTGGTTTACATGGAAAAAAACCCTATTAGGTTCCATTATACTGGTTTATACTGGTTTACATGGAAAAAACCCTATTAGGTTCCATTATACTGGTTTATACTGGTTTACATGGAAAAAACCCTATTAGGTTCCATTATACTGGTTTATACTGGTTTACATGTAAAAAACCCTATTAGGTTCCATTATACTGGTTTACATGTAAAAAACCCTATTAGGTTGCATTATACTGGTTTATACTGGTTTACATGTAAAAACCCCTATTAGGTTGCATTATACTGGTTTATACTGGTTTACATGGAAAAAACCCTATTAGGTTCCATTATACTGGTTTATACTGGTTTACATGGAAAAAACCCTATTAGGTTGCATTATACTGGTTTATACTGGTTTACATGGAAAAAAACCCTATTAGGTTCCATTATACTGGTTTATACTGGTTTACATGGAAAAACCCCTATTAGGTTCCATTATACTGGTTTATACTGGTTTACATGTAAAAAACCCTATTAGGTTGCATTATACTGGTTTACATGTAAAAAACCCTATTAGGTTGTATTATACTGGATTATACTGGTTTACATGGAAAAAACCCTATTAGGTTCCATTATACTGGTTTATACTGGTTTACATGGAAAAAACCCTATTAGGTTGCATTATTGCACTGAAGTCCTTGAAACTCCTGGAAACCTTGAAACTCCTGGAAAACTTGAAACTGTTGAAACCTTGAAACTGTATAAGTCCTTGAAACTGCTGAAGGTCAATCTCCATGGCTCACGCCATGGAGATTGACTGTCCTTAAAACTGCTGAAGTCCATGAAACTCCTGAAAACCTTGAAACTGTTGAATCCTTAAAACTGTTGAATCCTTGAAACTGTTGAAGTCCTTGAAACTGTTGAATCCTTGAAACTGTTGAATCCTTGAAACTGTTGAATCCTTGAAACTGTTGAATCCTTGAAACTGTTGAATCCTTGAAACTGTTGAATCCTTGAAACTGTTGAATCCTTGAAACTGTTGAAGTCCTTGAAACTGTTGAATCCTTGAAACTGTTGAAGTCCTTGAAACTGTTGAAGTCCTTGAAACTGTTGAATCCTTGAAACTGTTGAATCCTTGAAACTGTTGAAACCTTGAAACTGTTGAAACCTTGAAACTGTTGAATCCTTGAAACTGTTGAAGTCCTTGAAACTGTTGAAATCCTTGAAACTGTTGAAGTCCTTGAAACTGTTGAATCCTTGAAACCGTTGAAGTCCTTGAAACCGCTGAAGTCCTTGAAACCGCTGAAGTCCTTGAAACTGTTGAAACCTTGAAACTGTTGAAGTCCTTGAAACTGTTGAATCCTTGAAACTGTTGAAGTCCTTGAAACTGTTGAAACCTTGAAACTGTTGAAGTCCTTGAAACTGTTGAAACCTTGAAACTGTTGAAGTCCTTGAAACTGTTGAATCCTTGAAACTGTTGAAACCTTGAAACTGTTGAAGTCCTTGAAACTGTTGAAGTCCTTGAAACTGTTGAATCCTTGAAACTGTTGAAGTCCTTGAAACTGTTGAAGTCCTTGAAACTGTTGAATCCTTGAAACTGTTGAAACCTTGAAACTGTTGAAGTCCTTGAAACTGCTGAAATGTCTGAAAGACCTGAAGTCCTATTAAAATGCATGGAAGAATTCTCAATGCAAATTAATGGCAGAATTCCCAAGCCCGTAGAAAAAAACTGGAAAACCGCAGAACTCAAATTTTTTCTGAAAACTCACAAGTTGTGGAAGCTGAACATGTACAAACTGCAGAAATTGCAGAAAAAGTTGAAAAAATCGCTGAAAACCATGAATTTGCGGAAGCCCCATTATAAGTCAATGGGAAAAATCGGTTGAATATCGGCTGATTGCGGAAAAACCGGAAATCGCTGAATTCCCAAAAGTAATAGCAATAATCTCCCAAACATGCGGAACGTTTTGATGTATAACTTGTGGAAATCGCTGAAACTGTGAAAGCGTTGAAAGCTGTTGAAAATCAGGAAAAAAATACTATAATAATAATAACTAGAAACTTGCAATGGCTGAAGCCATTGCGATTGACTGCGGAACAGATCTAATGTGGAATTTAGCTGAAAAATCCTTGAAATACTTGAAAAGGCCTTGAAACTTTTAAAATACTTGATAGATATTTGAAACTCCTGAAGTCCTTGAAACTGTTGAAACATTGAAACTCCTGAAATCCTTTAAACTTTTGAAACCTGGAAACTGTTGAAAGTCTTGAAACTCCTGAAGTCCTTGAAACTGTTGAAACATTGAAACTCCTGAAATCCTTTAAACTTTTAAACCTGGAAACTGTTGAAAGTCTTGAAACTGCCGAAGTCCTTGAAACTGTTGAAACCTTGAAACTGTTGAAGTCCTTGAAACTGTTAAATCCTTGAAACTGTTGAAACCTTGAAACTGTTGAAGTCCTTGAAACTGTTGAAGTCCTTGAAACTGTTGCATTATACTGGTTTACATGTAAACATCCCCATTAAGTTGCATTATACTGGTTTACATGTAAAAAACCCTATTAAGTTGCATTATACTGGTTTACATGTAAAAAACCCTATTAAGTTGCATTATACTGGTTTACATGTAAAAACCCCTATTAAGTTACATTATACTGGTTTACATGTAAAAACCCCTATTAAGTTGCATTATACTGGTTTACATGTAAAAACCCCTATTAAGTTACATTATACTGGTTTACATGTAAAAAACCCTATTAAGTTACATTATACTGGTTTACATGTAAAAACCCCTATTAAGTTACATTATACTGGTTTACATGTAAAAAAAACCCTATTAAGTTGCAGTATACTGGTTTACATGGAAAAACCCCTATTAAGTTGCATTATACTGGTTTACATGGAAAAATCCCTATTAAGTTGCATTATACTGGTTTACATGTAAAAAAACCCTATTAAGTTGCATTATACTGGTTTACATGTAAAAACCCCTATTAAGTTGCATTATACTGGTTTACATGTAAAAAAACCCTATTAAGTTGCATTATACTGGTTTACATGTAAAAAAACCCTATTAGGTTCCATTATACTGGTTTACATGTAAAAAACCCTATAGGTTGCATTATACTGGTTTATACTGGTTTACATGGAAAAAAACCCTATTAGGTTCCATTATACTGGTTTATACTGGTTTACATGGAAAAAACCCTATTAGGTTCCATTATACTGGTTTATACTGGTTTACATGGAAAAAACCCTATTAGGTTCCATTATACTGGTTTATACTGGTTTACATGTAAAAAACCCTATTAGGTTCCATTATACTGGTTTACATGTAAAAAACCCTATTAGGTTGCATTATACTGGTTTATACTGGTTTACATGGAAAAAACCCTATTAGGTTCCATTATACTGGTTTATACTGGTTTACATGTAAAAAACCCTATTAGGTTCCATCATACTGGTTTACATGTAAAAAACCCTATTAGGTTGCATTATACTGGTTTATACTGGTTTACATGGAAAAATCCCTATGAAGTTGCATTATACTGGTTTACATGTAAAAATCCCTATTAAGTTGCATTATACTGGTTTATACTGGTTTACATGTAAACATCCCTATTAAGTTGCATTATACTGGTTTATACTGGTTTACATGTAAAAATCCCTATTAAGTTGCATTATACTGGTTTACATGTAAAAACCCCTATTAGGTTGCATTATACTGGTTTATACTGGTTTACATGGAAAAAACCCTATTAGGTTCCATTATACTGGTTTATACTGGTTTACATGTAAAAATCCCTATGAAGTTGCATTATTGCACTGAAGTCCTTGAAACTCCTGGAAACCTTGAAACTCCTGGAAAACTTGAAACTGTTGAAACCTTGAAACTGCTGAAGGTCAATCTCCATGGCTGACGCCATGGAGATTGACTGTCCTTGAAACTGTTGAATCCTTGAAACTGTTGAAGTCCTTGAAACTGTTGAATCCTTGAAACTGTTGAAGTCCTTGAAACTGTTGAATCCTTGAAACTGTTGAATCCTTGAAACAGTTGAAGTCCTTGAAACAGTTGAAGTCCTTGAAACTGTTGAATCCTTGAAACTGTTGAATCCTTGAAACTGTTGAATCCTTGAAACTGTTGAATCCTTGAAACAGTTGAAACCTTGAAACTGTTGAAGTCCTTGAAACAGTTGAAACCTTGAAACTGTTGAAACCTTGAAACTGTTGAAGTCCTTGAAACTGTTGAATCCTTGAAACTGTTGAAGTCCTTGAAACTGTTGAATCCTTGAAACTGTTGAATCCTTGAAACTGTTGAAACCTTGAAACTGTTGAAACCTTGAAACTGTTGAAGTCCTTGAAACTGTTGAATCCTTGAAACTGTTGAAGTCCTTGAAACTGTTGAAACCTTGAAACTGTTGAATCCTTGAACTGTTGAAGTCCTTGAAACTGTTGAATCCTTGAAACTGTTGAAACTCACAAGAGTTGTGGAAGCTGAACATGTACAAACTGCAGAAATTGCAGAAAAAGTTGAAAAAATCGCTGAAAACCATGAATTTGCGGAAGCCCCATTATAAGTCAATGGGAAAAATCGGTTGAATATCGGCTGATTGCGGAAAAACCGTAAATCGCTGAATTCCCAAAAGTAATAGCAATAATCTCCCAAACATGCGGAACGTTTTGATGTATAACTTGTGGAAATCGCTGAAACTGTGAAAGCTGTGAAAGCTGCAGAAAATCAGGAAAAAAATACTATAATAATAACTAGAAACCTTTGCAATGGCTGCGCCATTGCGATTGACTGCGGAATAGATCTAATGCAGAAGTTACCTGAAAAATCCTTGAAATCCTTGAAACTGTAAAAATACTTGAAACATCTTATAAACTCCTGAAGTATTTGAAGCTCCTGATATCCTTGAAACTGTTGAAACCTTGAAACTCTTAACATTGTAGAAACTCTTAACATTGTAGAAACTCTTAACATTGTGGAAACTCTTAACATTGTGGAAACTCTTAACATTGTGGAAACTCTTAACATTGTGGAAACTCTGAACATTGTGGAAAATCTGAACATTGTGGAAACTCTTAACATTGTAGAAACTGTAGAAATGTCTGAAAGACCTGAAGTCCCCTATTAAGTTGCATTATACTGGTTTACATGTAAAAAACCCTATTAAGTTGCATTATACTGGTTTACATGTAAAAAACCCTATTAGGTTGCATTATACTGGTTTATACTGGTTTACATGGAAAAAACCCTATTAGGTTCCATTATACTGGTTTATACTGGTTTACATGGAAAAAACCCTATTAGGTTCCATTATACTGGTTTACATGTAAAAACCCCTATTAGGTTCCATTATACTGGTTTATACTGGTTTACATGTAAAAAACCCTATTAGGTTCCATTATACTGGTTTATACTGGTTTACATGTAAAAATCCCTATGAAGTTGCATTATACTGGTTTACATGTAAAAATCCCTATTAAGTTGCATTATACTGGTTTATACTGGTTTACATGTAAACATCCCTATTAAGTTGCATTATACTGGTTTATACTGGTTTACATGTAAAAATCCCTATTAAGTTGCATTATACTGGTTTACATGTAAAAACCCCTATTAGGTTGCATTATACTGGTTTATACTGGTTTACATGTAAAAAACCCTATTAGGTTCCATTATACTGGTTTATACTGGTTTACATGGAAAAAACCCTATTAGGTTCCATTATACTGGTTTATACTGGTTTACATGTAAAAAACCCTATTAGGTTCCATTATACTGGTTTACATGTAAAAAACCCTATTAGGTTGCATTATACTGGTTTATACTGGTTTACATGGAAAAAACCCTATTAGGTTCCATTATACTGGTTTATACTGGTTTACATGGAAAAAAACCCTATTAGGTTCCATTATACTGGTTTACATGTAAAAAACCCTATTAGGTTGCATTATACTGGTTTATACTGGTTTACATGGAAAAAAAACCCTATTAGGTTCCATTATACTGGTTTATACTGGTTTACATGGAAAAAAAACCTATTAGGTTCCATTATACTGGTTTATACTGGTTTACATGGAAAAAACCCTATTAGGTTCCATTATACTGGTTTATACTGGTTTACATGTAAAAAACCCTATTAGGTTCCATTATACGGGTTTACATGTAAAAAACCCTATTAGGTTGCATTATACTGGTTTATACTGGTTTACATGGAAAAACCCCTATTAGGTTCCATTATACTGGTTTATACTGGTTTACATGTAAAAAACCCTATTAGGTTCCATCATACTGGTTTACATGTAAAAACCCCTATTAGGTTGCATTATACTGGTTTATACTGGTTTACATGGAAAAAACCCTATTAGGTTCCATTATACTGGTTTATACTGGTTTACATGGAAAAAACCCTATTAGGTTGCATTATACTGGTTTATACTGGTTTACATGGAAAAAAACCCTATTTGGTTCCATTATACTGGTTTATACTGGTTTACATGGAAAAAACCCTATTAGGTTCCATTATACTGGTTTATACTGGTTTACATGGAAAAAACCCTATTAGGTTCCATTATACTGGTTTATACTGGTTTACATGGAAAAAACCCTATTAGGTTCCATTATACTGGTTTATACTGGTTTACATGTAAAAAACCCTATTAGGTTCCATCATACTGGTTTACATGTAAAAACCCTATTAGGTTGCATTATACTGGTTTATACTGGTTTACATGGAAAAAACCCTATTAGGTTCCATTATACGGGTTTATACTGGTTTACATGGAAAAAACCCTATTAGGTTGCATTATTGCACTGAAGTCCTTGAAACTCCTGGAAACCTTGAAACTCCTGGAAAACTTGAAACTGTTGAAACCTTGAAACTGTATAAGTCCTTGAAACTGCTGAAGGTCAATCTCCATGGCTCACGCCATGGAGATTGACTGTCCTTAAAACTGTTGAAGTCCATGAAACTCCTGAAAACCTTGAAACTGTTGAATCCTTGACACTGTTGAATCCTTGAAACTGTTGAAGTCCTTGAAACTGTTAAATCCTTGAAACTGTTGAAGTCCTTGAAACTGTTGAAACCTTGAAACTGTTGAAGTCCTTGAAACTGTTGAAATCCTTGAAACTGTTGAAGTCCTTGAAACTGTTAAATCCTTGAAACTGTTGCATTATACTGGTTTAAATGTAAAAATCCCTATTAAGTTGCATTATACTGGTTTACATGTAAAAACCCCTATTAAGTTGCATTATACTGGTTTACATGTAAAAAACCCTATTAAGTTGCATTATACTGGTTTACATATAAAAAACCCTATTAAGTTGCATTATACTGGTTTACATGTAAAAACCCCTATTAAGTTGCATTATACTGGTTTACATGTAAAAAACCCTATTAAGTTGCATTATACTGGTTTACATGTAAAAAACCCTATTAAGTTGCATTATACTGGTTTACATGTAAAAAAACCTATTAAGTTGCATTATACTGGTTTACATGTAAAAAAACCTATTAAGTTGCATTATACTGGTTTACATGTAAAAAACCCTATTAAGTTGCATTATACTGGTTTACATGTAAAAAACCCTATTAAGTTGCATTATACTGGTTTACATGTAAAAACCCCTATTAAGTTGCATTATACTGGTTTACATGTAAAAACCCCTATTAAGTTCCATTATACTGGTTTACATGTAAAAAACCCTATTAAGTTGCATTATACTGGTTTACATGTAAAAAACCCTATTAAGTTGCATTATACTGGTTTACATGTAAAAACCCCTATTAAGTTGCATTATACTGGTTTACATGTAAAAAACCCCTATTAAGTTGCATTATACTGGTTTACATGTAAAAAACCCTATTAAGTTGCATTATACTGGTTTACATGTAAAAAACCCTATTAAGTTGCATTATACTGGTTTACATGTAAAAAACCCTATTAAGTTGCATTATACTGGTTTACATGTAAAAAACCCTATTAAGTTGCATTATACTGGTTTACATGTAAAAAACCCTATTAAGTTGCATTATACTGGTTTACATGTAAAAAACCCTATTAAGTTGCATTATACTGGTTTACATGTAAAAAAAACCTATTAAGTTGCATTATACTGGTTTACATGTAAAAAACCCTATTAAGTTGCATTATACTGGTTTACATGTAAAAAAAACCTATTAGGTTCCATTATACTGGTTTATACTGGTTTACATGTAAAAATCCCTATTAAGTTGCATTATACTGGTTTACATGTAAAAAACCCTATTAGGTTGCATTATACTGGTTTATACTGGTTTACATGGAAAAAACCATATTAGGTTCCATTATACTGGTTTATACTGGTTTACATGGAAAAAACCCTATTAGGTTCCATTATACTGGTTTATACTGGTTTACATGGAAAAAACCCTATTAGGTTCCATTATACTGGTTTATACTGGTTTACATGTAAAAAACCCTATTAGGTTCCATTATACTGGTTTACATGTAAAAAACCCTATTAGGTTGCATTATACTGGTTTATACTGGTTTACATGGAAAAAACCATATTAGGTTCCATTATACTGGTTTATACTGGTTTACATGTAAAAAACCCTATTAGGTTCCATCATACTGGTTTACATGTAAAAACCCCTATTAGGTTCCATTATACTGGTTTATACTGGTTTACATGGAAAAAACCCTATTAGGTTCCATTATACTGGTTTATACTGGTTTACATGGAAAAAACCCTATTAGGTTGCATTATACTGGTTTATACTGGTTTACATGGAAAAAAACCCTATTAGGTTCCATTATACTGGTTTATACTGGTTTACATGGAAAAAACCCTATTAGGTTCCATTATACTGGTTTATACTGGTTTACATGGAAAAAACCCTATTAGGTTCCATTATACTGGTTTATACTGGTTTACATGGAAAAAACCCTATTAGGTTCCATTATACTGGTTTATACTGGTTTACATGTAAAACACCCTATTAGGTTCCATCATACTGGTTTACATGTAAAAAACCCTATTAGGTTGCATTATACTGGTTTATACTGGTTTACATGGAAAAAACCCTATTAGGTTCCATTATACTGGTTTATACTGGTTTACATGGAAAAAACCCTATTAGGTTGCATTATTGCACTGAAGTCCTTGAAACTCCTGGAAACCTTGAAACTCCTGGAAAACTTGAAACTGTTGAAACCTTGAAACTGTATAAGTCCTTGAAACTGCTGAAGGTCAATCTCCATGGCTCACGCCATGGAGATTGACTGTCCTTAAAACTACTGAAGTCCATGAAACTCCTGAAAACCTTGAAACTGTTGAATCCTTGAAACTGTTGAAGTCCTTGAAACTGTTGAAGTCCTTGAAACTGTTGAATCCTTGAAACTGTTGAATCCTTGAAACTGTTGAATCCTTGAAACTGTTGAATCTTTGAAACTGTTGAATCCTTGAAACTGTTGAAGTCCTTGAAACTGTTGAATCCTTGAAACTGTTGAAGTCCTTGAAACTGTTGAAGTCCTTGAAACAGTTGAAGTCCTTGAAACTGTTGAATCCTTGAAACTGTTGAATCCTTGAAACTGTTGAAACCTTGAAACTGTTGAAACCTTGAAACTGTTGAATCCTTGAAACTGTTGAATCCTTGAAACTGTTGAAGTCCTTGAAACTGTTGAAATCCTTGAAACTGTTGAAGTCCTTGAAACTGTTGAATCCTTGAAACTGTTGAAGTCCTTGAAACCGCTGAAGTCCTTGAAACTGTTGAAACCTTGAAACTGTTGAATCCTTGAAACTGTTGAAGTCCTTGAAACTGTTGAAACCTTGAAACTGTTGAAGTCCTTGAAACTGTTGAATCCTTGAAACTGTTGAAACCTTGAAACTGTTGAAGTCCTTGAAACTGTTGAAGTCCTTGAAACTGTTGAAGTCCTTGAAACTGTTGAATCCTTGAAACTGTTGAAACCTTGAAACTGTTGAAACCTTGAAACTGTTGAAACCTTGAAACTGTTGAAACCTTGAAACTGTTGAAGTCCTTGAAACTGCTGAAATGTCTGAAAGACCTGAAGTCCTATTAAAATGCATGGAAGAATTCTCAATGCAAATTAATGGCAGAATTCCCAAGCCCGTAGAAAAAAACTGGAAAACCGCAGAACTCAAATTTTTTCTGAAAACTCACAAGTTGTGGAAGCTGAACATGTACAAACTGCAGAAATTGCAGAAAAAGTTGAAAAAATCGCTGAAAACCATGAATTTGCGGAAGCCCCATTATAAGTCAATGGGAAAAATCGGTTGAATATCGGCTGATTGCGGAAAAACCGGAAATCGCTGAATTCCCAAAAGTAATAGCAATAATCTCCCAAACATGTGGAACGTTTTGATGTATAACTTGTGGAAATCGCTGAAACTGTGAAAGCTGTGAAAACTGCAGAAAATCAGGAAAAAAATACTATAATAATAATAAAGAACATGAAAACCAATTATTGACTGCGGAAAGTTCCGCAGTCAATCAATAAAGAACATGAAAACCAATTATTGACTGCGGAAAGTTCCGCAGTCAATCAACTAGAAACCGTTGCAATGGCTGAAGCCATTGCGATTGACTGCGGAATAGATCTAATGTGGAATTTAGCTGAAAAATCCTTGAAATCCTTGAAAAGGCCTTGAAACTCCTAAAATCCCTAACACTCCTGAAATCCTTGAAACTCTTGAATCCTTGAAACTCCTAAATCCTTGAAACTCTTGAATCCTTGAAACTTCTGAAATCCTTGAAACTCTTGAAACCTTGAAACTCCTAAAATCCTTGAAACTCTTGAATCCTTGAAACTTCTGAAATCCTTGAAACTCTTGAAACCTTGAAACTCCTAAAATCCTTGAAACTCTTGAATCCTTGAAACTCCTGAAATCCTTGAAACTCTTGAATCCTTGAAACTCCTGAAATCCTTGAAACTCCTGAAATCCTTGAAACTCTTGAATCCTTGAAACTCCTGAAATCCTTGAAACTCCTGAAATCCTTGAAACAGTTGAAACCTTGAAACTGTTGAAGTCCTTGAAACTGTTGAATCCTTGAAACTGTTGAAGTCCTTGAAACTGTTGAAACCTTGAAACTGTTGAATCCTTGAAACTGTTGAAACCTTGAAACTGTTGAAGTCCTTGAAACTGTTGAATCCTTGAAACTGTTGAAGTCCTTGAAACTGTTGAATCCTTGAAACTGTTGAAGTCCTTGAAACTGTTGAATCCTTGAAACTGTTGAATCCTTGAAACTGTTGAAGTCCTTGAAACTGTTGAATCCTTGAAACTGTTGAATCCTTGAAACAGTTGAAACCTTGAAACTGTTGAAACTCACAAGTTGTGGAAGCTGAACATGTACAAACTGCAGAAATTGCAGAAAAAGTTGAAAAAATCGCTGAAAACCATGAATTTGCGGAAGCCCCATTATAAGTCAATGGGTAAAATCGGTTGAATATCGGCTGATTGCGGAAAAACCGGAAATCGCTGAATTCCCAAAAGTAATAGCAATAATCTCCCAAACATGCGGAACGTTTTGATGTATAACTTGTGGAAATCGCTGAAACTGTGAAAGCGTTGAAAGCTGTTGAAAATCAGGAAAAAAATACTATAATAATAACTAGAAACTTGCAATGGCTGAAGCCATTGCGATTGACTGCGGAACAGATCTAATGTGGAATTTAGCTGAAAAATCCTTGAAATCCTTGAAAAGGCCTTGAAACTGTTAAAATACTTGATAGATATTTGAAACTCCTGAAGTCCTTGAAACTGTTGAAACATTGAAACTGTTGAAATGCTTGAAACTGTTGAAGTCATTGAAACTGTTAAATCCTTGAAACTGTTGAAGTCCTTGAAACTGTTAAATCCTTGAAACTGTTGAAGTCCTTGAAACTGTTGAAACCTTGAAACTGTTGAAGTCCTTGAAACTGTTGAAATCCTTGAAACTGTTGAAGTCCTTGAAACTGTTAAATCCTTGAAACTGTTGCATTATACTGGTTTAAATGTAAAAATCCCTATTAAGTTGCATTATACTGGTTTACATGTAAAAACCCCTATTAAGTTGCATTATACTGGTTTACATGTAAAAAACCCTATTAAGTTGCATTATACTGGTTTACATATAAAAAACCCTATTAAGTTGCATTATACTGGTTTACATGTAAAAACCCCTATTAAGTTGCATTATACTGGTTTACATGTAAAAAACCCTATTAAGTTGCATTATACTGGTTTACATGTAAAAAACCCTATTAAGTTGCATTATACTGGTTTACATGTAAAAAAAACCTATTAAGTTGCATTATACTGGTTTACATGTAAAAAAACCTATTAAGTTGCATTATACTGGTTTACATGTAAAAAACCCTATTAAGTTGCATTATACTGGTTTACATGTAAAAAACCCTATTAAGTTGCATTATACTGGTTTACATGTAAAAACCCCTATTAAGTTGCATTATACTGGTTTACATGTAAAAACCCCTATTAAGTTCCATTATACTGGTTTACATGTAAAAAACCCTATTAAGTTGCATTATACTGGTTTACATGTAAAAAAAACCTATTAAGTTGCATTATACTGGTTTACATGTAAAAACCCCTATTAAGTTGCATTATACTGGTTTACATGTAAAAAACCCCTATTAAGTTGCATTATACTGGTTTACATGTAAAAAACCCTATTAAGTTGCATTATACTGGTTTACATGTAAAAAACCCTATTAAGTTGCATTATACTGGTTTACATGTAAAAAACCCTATTAAGTTGCATTATACTGGTTTACATGTAAAAAACCCTATTAAGTTGCATTATACTGGTTTACATGTAAAAAACCCTATTAAGTTGCATTATACTGGTTTACATGTAAAAAACCCTATTAAGTTGCATTATACTGGTTTACATGTAAAAAAAAACCTATTAAGTTGCATTATACTGGTTTACATGTAAAAAACCCTATTAAGTTGCATTATACTGGTTTACATGTAAAAAAAAACTATTAGGTTCCATTATACTGGTTTATACTGGTTTACATGTAAAAATCCCTATTAAGTTGCATTATACTGGTTTACATGTAAAAAACCCTATTAGGTTGCATTATACTGGTTTATACTGGTTTACATGGAAAAAACCCTATTAGGTTCCATTATACTGGTTTATACTAGTTTACATGGAAAAAACCCTATTAGGTTCCATTATACTGGTTTATACTGGTTTACATGTAAAAAACCCTATTAGGTTCCATTATACTGGTTTACATGTAAAAAACCCTATTAGGTTGCATTATACTGGTTTATACTGGTTTACATGGAAAAAACCATATTAGGTTCCATTATACTGGTTTATACTGGTTTACATGTAAAAAACCCTATTAGGTTCCATCATACTGGTTTACATGTAAAAACCCCTATTAGGTTGCATTATACTGGTTTATACTGGTTTACATGGAAAAAACCCTATTAGGTTCCATTATACTGGTTTATACTGGTTTACATGGAAAAAACCCTATTAGGTTGCATTATACTGGTTTATACTGGTTTACATGGAAAAAAACCCTATTAGGTTCCATTATACTGGTTTATACTGGTTTACATGGAAAAAACCCTATTAGGTTCCATTATACTGGTTTATACTGGTTTACATGGAAAAAACCCTATTAGGTTCCATTATACTGGTTTATACTGGTTTACATGGAAAAAACCCTATTAGGTTCCATTATACTGGTTTATACTGGTTTACATGTAAAAAACCCTATTAGGTTCCATCATACTGGTTTACATGTAAAAAACCCTATTAGGTTGCATTATACTGGTTTATACTGGTTTACATGGAAAAAACCCTATTAGGTTCCATTATACTGGTTTATACTGGTTTACATGGAAAAAACCCTATTAGGTTGCATTATTGCACTGAAGTCCTTGAAACTCCTGGAAACCTTGAAACTCCTGGAAAACTTGAAACTGTTGAAACCTTGAAACTGTATAAGTCCTTGAAACTGCTGAAGGTCAATCTCCATGGCTCACGCCATGGAGATTGACTGTCCTTAAAACTACTGAAGTCCTTGAAACTCCTGAAATCCTTGAAACTCTTGAATCCTTGAAACTCCTGAAATCCTTGAAACTCCTGAAATCCTTGAAACAGTTGAAACCTTGAAACTGTTGAAGTCCTTGAAACTGTTGAATCCTTGAAACTGTTGAAGTCCTTGAAACTGTTGAAACCTTGAAACTGTTGAATCCTTGAAACTGTTGAAACCTTGAAACTGTTGAAGTCCTTGAAACTGTTGAATCCTTGAAACTGTTGAAGTCCTTGAAACTGTTGAATCCTTGAAACTGTTGAAGTCCTTGAAACTGTTGAATCCTTGAAACTGTTGAATCCTTGAAACTGTTGAAGTCCTTGAAACTGTTGAATCCTTGAAACTGTTGAATCCTTGAAACAGTTGAAACCTTGAAACTGTTGAAACTCACAAGTTGTGGAAGCTGAACATGTACAAACTGCAGAAATTGCAGAAAAAGTTGAAAAAATCGCTGAAAACCATGAATTTGCGGAAGCCCCATTATAAGTCAATGGGTAAAATCGGTTGAATATCGGCTGATTGCGGAAAAACCGGAAATCGCTGAATTCCCAAAAGTAATAGCAATAATCTCCCAAACATGCGGAACGTTTTGATGTATAACTTGTGGAAATCGCTGAAACTGTGAAAGCGTTGAAAGCTGTTGAAAATCAGGAAAAAAATACTATAATAATAACTAGAAACTTGCAATGGCTGAAGCCATTGCGATTGACTGCGGAACAGATCTAATGTGGAATTTAGCTGAAAAATCCTTGAAATCCTTGAAAAGGCCTTGAAACTGTTAAAATACTTGATAGATATTTGAAACTCCTGAAGTCCTTGAAACTGTTGAAACATTGAAACTGTTGAAATGCTTGAAACTGTTGAAGTCATTGAAACTGTTAAATCCTTGAAACTGTTGAAGTCCTTGAAACTGTTAAATCCTTGAAACTGTTGAAGTCCTTGAAACTGTTGAAACCTTGAAACTGTTGAAGTCCTTGAAACTGTTGAAATCCTTGAAACTGTTGAAGTCCTTGAAACTGTTAAATCCTTGAAACTGTTGCATTATACTGGTTTAAATGTAAAAATCCCTATTAAGTTGCATTATACTGGTTTACATGTAAAAACCCCTATTAAGTTGCATTATACTGGTTTACATGTAAAAAACCCTATTAAGTTGCATTATACTGGTTTACATATAAAAAACCCTATTAAGTTGCATTATACTGGTTTACATGTAAAAACCCCTATTAAGTTGCATTATACTGGTTTACATGTAAAAAACCCTATTAAGTTGCATTATACTGGTTTACATGTAAAAAACCCTATTAAGTTGCATTATACTGGTTTACATGTAAAAAAAACCTATTAAGTTGCATTATACTGGTTTACATGTAAAAAAACCTATTAAGTTGCATTATACTGGTTTACATGTAAAAAACCCTATTAAGTTGCATTATACTGGTTTACATGTAAAAAACCCTATTAAGTTGCATTATACTGGTTTACATGTAAAAACCCCTATTAAGTTGCATTATACTGGTTTACATGTAAAAACCCCTATTAAGTTCCATTATACTGGTTTACATGTAAAAAACCCTATTAAGTTGCATTATACTGGTTTACATGTAAAAAAACCCTATTAAGTTGCATTATACTGGTTTACATGTAAAAACCCCTATTAAGTTGCATTATACTGGTTTACATGTAAAAAACCCCTATTAAGTTGCATTATACTGGTTTACATGTAAAAAACCCTATTAAGTTGCATTATACTGGTTTACATGTAAAAAACCCTATTAAGTTGCATTATACTGGTTTACATGTAAAAAACCCTATTAAGTTGCATTATACTGGTTTACATGTAAAAAACCCTATTAAGTTGCATTATACTGGTTTACATGTAAAAAACCCTATTAAGTTGCATTATACTGGTTTACATGTAAAAAACCCTATTAAGTTGCATTATACTGGTTTACATGTAAAAAAAAACCTATTAAGTTGCATTATACTGGTTTACATGTAAAAAACCCTATTAAGTTGCATTATACTGGTTTACATGTAAAAAAAAACTATTAGGTTCCATTATACTGGTTTATACTGGTTTACATGTAAAAATCCCTATTAAGTTGCATTATACTGGTTTACATGTAAAAAACCCTATTAGGTTGCATTATACTGGTTTATACTGGTTTACATGGAAAAAACCCTATTAGGTTCCATTATACTGGTTTATACTGGTTTACATGGAAAAAACCCTATTAGGTTCCATTATACTGGTTTATACTGGTTTACATGTAAAAAACCCTATTAGGTTCCATTATACTGGTTTACATGTAAAAAACCCTATTAGGTTGCATTATACTGGTTTATACTGGTTTACATGGAAAAAACCATATTAGGTTCCATTATACTGGTTTATACTGGTTTACATGTAAAAAACCCTATTAGGTTCCATCATACTGGTTTACATGTAAAAACCCCTATTAGGTTGCATTATACTGGTTTATACTGGTTTACATGGAAAAAACCCTATTAGGTTCCATTATACTGGTTTATACTGGTTTACATGGAAAAAACCCTATTAGGTTGCATTATACTGGTTTATACTGGTTTACATGGAAAAAAACCCTATTAGGTTCCATTATACTGGTTTATACTGGTTTACATGGAAAAAACCCTATTAGGTTCCATTATACTGGTTTATACTGGTTTACATGGAAAAAACCCTATTAGGTTCCATTATACTGGTTTATACTGGTTTACATGGAAAAAACCCTATTAGGTTCCATTATACTGGTTTATACTGGTTTACATGTAAAAAACCCTATTAGGTTCCATCATACTGGTTTACATGTAAAAAACCCTATTAGGTTGCATTATACTGGTTTATACTGGTTTACATGGAAAAAACCCTATTAGGTTCCATTATACTGGTTTATACTGGTTTACATGGAAAAAACCCTATTAGGTTGCATTATTGCACTGAAGTCCTTGAAACTCCTGGAAACCTTGAAACTCCTGGAAAACTTGAAACTGTTGAAACCTTGAAACTGTATAAGTCCTTGAAACTGCTGAAGGTCAATCTCCATGGCTCACGCCATGGAGATTGACTGTCCTTAAAACTGCTGAAGTCCATGAAACTCCTGAAAACCTTGAAACTGTTGAATCCTTGAAACTGTTGAAGTCCTTGAAACTGTTGAAGTCCTTGAAACTGTTGAATCCTTGAAACTGTTGAATCCTTGAAACTGTTGAATCCTTGAAACTGTTGAATCTTTGAAACTGTTGAATCCTTGAAACTGTTGAAGTCCTTGAAACTGTTGAATCCTTGAAACTGTTGAAGTCCTTGAAACTGTTGAAGTCCTTGAAACAGTTGAAGTCCTTGAAACTGTTGAATCCTTGAAACTGTTGAATCCTTGAAACTGTTGAAACCTTGAAACTGTTGAAACCTTGAAACTGTTGAATCCTTGAAACTGTTGAATCCTTGAAACTGTTGAAGTCCTTGAAACTGTTGAAATCCTTGAAACTGTTGAAGTCCTTGAAACTGTTGAATCCTTGAAACTGTTGAAGTCCTTGAAACCGCTGAAGTCCTTGAAACTGTTGAAACCTTGAAACTGTTGAATCCTTGAAACTGTTGAAGTCCTTGAAACTGTTGAAACCTTGAAACTGTTGAAGTCCTTGAAACTGTTGAATCCTTGAAACTGTTGAAACCTTGAAACTGTTGAAGTCCTTGAAACTGTTGAAGTCCTTGAAACTGTTGAAGTCCTTGAAACTGTTGAATCCTTGAAACTGTTGAAACCTTGAAACTGTTGAAACCTTGAAACTGTTGAAACCTTGAAACTGTTGAAGTCCTTGAAACTGCTGAAATGTCTGAAAGACCTGAAGTCCTATTAAAATGCATGGAAGAATTCTCAATGCAAATTAATGGCAGAATTCCCAAGCCCGTAGAAAAAAACTGGAAAACCGCAGAACTCAAATTTTTTCTGAAAACTCACAAGTTGTGGAAGCTGAACATGTACAAACTGCAGAAATTGCAGAAAAAGTTGAAAAAATCGCTGAAAACCATGAATTTGCGGAAGCCCCATTATAAGTCAATGGGAAAAATCGGTTGAATATCGGCTGATTGCGGAAAAACCGGAAATCGCTGAATTCCCAAAAGTAATAGCAATAATCTCCCAAACATGTGGAACGTTTTGATGTATAACTTGTGGAAATCGCTGAAACTGTGAAAGCTGTGAAAACTGCAGAAAATCAGGAAAAAAATACTATAATAATAATAAAGAACATGAAAACCAATTATTGACTGCGGAAAGTTCCGCAGTCAATCAATAACTAGAAACTTGCAATGGCTGAAGCCATTGCGATTGACTGCGGAACAGATCTAATGTGGAATTTAGCTGAAAAATCCTTGAAATACTTGAAAAGGCCTTGAAACTGTTAAAATACTTGATAGATATTTGAAACTCCTGAAGTCCTTGAAACTGTTGAAACATTGAAACTCCTGAAATCCTTTAAACTTTTGAAACCTGGAAACTGTTGAAAGTCTTGAAACTCCTGAAGTCCTTGAAACTGTTGAAACATTGAAACTCCTGAAATCCTTTAAACTTTTAAACCTGGAAACTGTTGAAAGTCTTGAAACTGCCGAAGTCCTTGAAACTGTTGAAACCTTGAAACTGTTGAAGTCCTTGAAACTGTTAAATCCTTGAAACTGTTGAAACCTTGAAACTGTTGAAGTCCTTGAAACTGTTGAAGTCCTTGAAACTGTTGCATTATACTGGTTTACATGTAAACATCCCCATTAAGTTGCATTATACTGGTTTACATGTAAAAAACCCTATTAAGTTGCATTATACTGGTTTACATGTAAAAACCCCTATTAAGTTGCATTATACTGGTTTACATGTAAAAACCCCTATTAAGTTACATTATACTGGTTTACATGTAAAAACCCCTATTAAGTTGCATTATACTGGTTTACATGTAAAAACCCCTATTAAGTTACATTATACTGGTTTACATGTAAAAAACCCTATTAAGTTACATTATACTGGTTTACATGTAAAAACCCCTATTAAGTTGCAGTATACTGGTTTACATGGAAAAACCCCTATTAAGTTGCATTATACTGGTTTACATGTAAAAAACCCTATTAAGTTGCATTATACTGGTTTACATGTAAAAACCCCTATTAAGTTGCATTATACTGGTTTACATGTAAAAAACCCTATTAAGTTGCATTATACTGGTTTACATGTAAAAAAACCCTATTAGGTTCCATTATACTGGTTTACATGTAAAAAACCCTATTAGGTTGCATTATACTGGTTTATACTGGTTTACATGGAAAAAAACCCTATTAGGTTCCATTATACTGGTTTATACTGGTTTACATGGAAAAAACCCTATTAGGTTCCATTATACTGGTTTATACTGGTTTACATGGAAAAAACCCTATTAGGTTCCATTATACTGGTTTATACTGGTTTACATGTAAAAAACCCTATTAGGTTCCATTATACTGGTTTACATGTAAAAAACCCTATTAGGTTGCATTATACTGGTTTATACTGGTTTACATGGAAAAACCCCTATTAGGTTCCATTATACTGGTTTATACTGGTTTACATGTAAAAAACCCTATTAGGTTCCATCATACTGGTTTACATGTAAAAAACCCTATTAGGTTGCATTATACTGGTTTATACTGGTTTACATGTAAAAATCCCTATGAAGTTGCATTATACTGGTTTACATGTAAAAATCCCTATTAAGTTGCATTATACTGGTTTATACTGGTTTACATGTAAACATCCCTATTAAGTTGCATTATACTGGTTTATACTGGTTTACATGTAAAAATCCCTATTAAGTTGCATTATACTGGTTTACATGTAAAAACCCCTATTAGGTTGCATTATACTGGTTTATACTGGTTTACATGGAAAAAACCCTATTAGGTTCCATTATACTGGTTTATACTGGTTTACATGTAAAAATCCCTATGAAGTTGCATTATTGCACTGAAGTCCTTGAAACTCCTGGAAACCTTGAAACTCCTGGAAAACTTGAAACTGTTGAAACCTTGAAACTGCTGAAGGTCAATCTCCATGGCTGACGCCATGGAGATTGACTGTCCTTGAAACTGTTGAATCCTTGAAACTGTTGAATCCTTGAAACTGTTGAATCCTTGAAACTGTTGAAACCTTGAAACTGTTGAAGTCCTTGAAACAGTTGAAACCTTGAAACTGTTGAAACCTTGAAACTGTTGAAGTCCTTGAAACTGTTGAATCCTTGAAACTGTTGAAGTCCTTGAAACTGTTGAATCCTTGAAACTGTTGAAGTCCTTGAAACTCTTGAATCCTTGAAACTCCTGAAATCCTTGAAACTCTTGAATCCTTGAAACTCCTGAAATCCTTGAAACTCCTGAAATCCTTGAAACTCTTGAATCCTTGAAACTCCTGAAATCCTTGAAACTCTTGAATCCTTGAAACTCCTGAAATCCTTGAAACTCCTGAATCCTTGAAACTGTAGAAATGTCTGAAAGACCTGAAGTCCTATTCAAATGCATGGAAGAATTCTCAATGCAAATGAATGGCAGAATTCCCAAGCCCGTAGAAAAAAACTGGAAAACTGCAGAACTCAATTTTTTTCTGAAAACTCACAAGAGTTGTGGAAGCTGAACCTGCACAAACTGCAGAAATTGCAGAAAAAGTTGAAAAAATCGCTGAAAACCATGAATTTGCGGAAGCCCCATTATAAGTCAATGGGAAAAATCGGTTGAATATCGGCTGATTGCGGAAAAACCGGAAATCGCTGAATTCCCAAAAGTAATAGCAATAACCTCCCAAACATGCGGAACGTTTTGATGTATAACTTGTGGAAATCGCTGAAACTGTGAAAGCTGTGAAAGCTGCAGAAAATCAGGAAAAAAATACTATAATAACTAGAAACTTGCAATGGCTGAAGCCATTGCGATTGACTGCGGAACAGATCTAATGTGGAATTTAGCTGAAAAATCCTTGAAATACTTGAAAAGGCCTTGAAACTGTTAAAATACTTGATAGATATTTGAAACTCCTGAAGTCCTTGAAACTGTTGAAACATTGAAACTCCTGAAATCCTTTAAACTTTTGAAACCTGGAAACTGTTGAAAGTCTTGAAACTCCTGAAGTCCTTGAAACTGTTGAAACATTGAAACTCCTGAAATCCTTTAAACTTTTAAACCTGGAAACTGTTGAAAGTCTTGAAACTGCCGAAGTCCTTGAAACTGTTGAAACCTTGAAACTGTTGAAGTCCTTGAAACTGTTAAATCCTTGAAACTGTTGAAACCTTGAAACTGTTGAAGTCCTTGAAACTGTTGAAGTCCTTGAAACTGTTGCATTATACTGGTTTACATGTAAACATCCCCATTAAGTTGCATTATACTGGTTTACATGTAAAAAACCCTATTAAGTTGCATTATACTGGTTTACATGTAAAAACCCCTATTAAGTTGCATTATACTGGTTTACATGTAAAAAACCCTATTAAGTTACATTATACTGGTTTACATGTAAAAACCCCTATTAAGTTGCATTATACTGGTTTACATGTAAAAACCCCTATTAAGTTACATTATACTGGTTTACATGTAAAAAACCCTATTAAGTTACATTATACTGGTTTACATGTAAAAACCCCTATTAAGTTACATTATACTGGTTTACATGTAAAAAAACCCTATTAAGTTGCAGTATACTGGTTTACATGGAAAAACCCCTATTAAGTTGCATTATACTGGTTTACATGGAAAAATCCCTATTAAGTTGCATTATACTGGTTTACATGTAAAAAACCCTATTAAGTTGCATTATACTGGTTTACATGTAAAAACCCCTATTAAGTTGCATTATACTGGTTTACATGTAAAAAACCCTATTAAGTTGCATTATACTGGTTTACATGTAAAAAACCCTATTAGGTTCCATTATACTGGTTTACATGTAAAAAACCCTATTAGGTTGCATTATACTGGTTTATACTGGTTTACATGGAAAAAAACCCTATTAGGTTCCATTATACTGGTTTATACTGGTTTACATGGAAAAAACCCAATTAGGTTCCATTATACTGGTTTATACTGGTTTACATGGAAAAAACCCTATTAGGTTCCATTATACTGGTTTATACTGGTTTACATGTAAAAAACCCTATTAGGTTCCATTATACTGGTTTACATGTAAAAAAACCCTATTAGGTTGCATTATACTGGTTTATACTGGTTTACATGGAAAAACCCCTATTAGGTTCCATTATACTGGTTTATACTGGTTTACATGTAAAAAACCCTATTAGGTTCCATCATACTGGTTTACATGTAAAAAACCCTATTAGGTTGCATTATACTGGTTTATACTGGTTTACATGTAAAAATCCCTATGAAGTTGCATTATACTGGTTTACATGTAAAAATCCCTATTAAGTTGCATTATACTGGTTTATACTGGTTTACATGTAAACATCCCTATTAAGTTGCATTATACTGGTTTATACTGGTTTACATGTAAAAATCCCTATTAAGTTGCATTATACTGGTTTACATGTAAAAACCCCTATTAGGTTGCATTATACTGGTTTATACTGGTTTACATGGAAAAAACCCTATTAGGTTCCATTATACTGGTTTATACTGGTGTACATGTAAAAATCCCTATGAAGTTGCATTATTGCACTGAAGTCCTTGAAACTCCTGGAAACCTTGAAACTCCTGGAAAACTTGAAACTGTTGAAACCTTGAAACTGCTGAAGGTCAATCTCCATGGCTGACGCCATGGAGATTGACTGTCCTTGAAACCGTTGAATCCTTGAAACTGTTGAAGTCCTTGAAACTGTTGAATCCTTGAAACTGTTGAAGTCCTTGAAACTGTTGAATCCTTGAAACTGTTGAATCCTTGAAACAGTTGAAGTCCTTGAAACTGCTGAATCCTTGAAACTGTTGAATCCTTGAAACTGTTGAATCCTTGAAACTGTTGAATCCTTGAAACAGTTGAAGTCCTTGAAACAGTTGAAGTCCTTGAAACTGTTGAATCCTTGAAACTGTTGAATCCTTGAAACTGTTGAATCCTTGAAACTGTTGAATCCTTGAAACAGTTGAAACCTTGAAACTGTTGAAGTCCTTGAAACAGTTGAAACCTTGAAACTGTTGAAACCTTGAAACTGTTGAAGTCCTTGAAACTGTTGAATCCTTGAAACTGTTGAAGTCCTTGAAACTGTTGAATCCTTGAAACTGTTGAATCCTTGAAACTGTTGAAACCTTGAAACTGTTGAAACCTTGAAACTGTTGAAGTCCTTGAAACTGTTGAATCCTTGAAACTGTTGAATCCTTGAAACTGTTGAAGTCCTTGAAACTGTTGAATCCTTGAAACTGTTGAAGTCCTTGAAACTGTTGAATCCTTGAAACTGTTGAATCCTTGAAACTGTTGAAACCTTGAAACTGCGGAAATGTCTGAAAGACCTGAAGTCCTATTAAAATGCATGGAAGAATTCTCAATGCAAATGAATGGCAGAATTCCCAAGCCCGTAGAAAAAAACTGGAAAACTGCAGAACTCAATTTTTTTCTGAAAAGTCACAAGAGTTGTGGAAGCTGAACCTGTACAAACTGCAGAAATTGCAGAAAAAGTTGAAAAAATCGCTGAAAACCATGAATTTGCGGAAGCCCCATTATAAGTCAATGGGAAAAATCGGTTGAATATCGGCTGATTGCGGAAAAACCGTAAATCGCTGAATTCCCAAAAGTAATAGCAATAATCTCCCAAACATGTGGAACGTTTTGATGTATAACTTGTGGAAATCGCTGAAACTGTGAAAGCTGTGAAAGCTGCAGAAAATCAGGAAAAAAATACTATAATAATAAAGAACGTGTAAACCAATTATTGACTGCGGAAAGTTCCGCAGTCAATCAATAAAGAACGTGTAAACCAATTATTGACTGCGGAAAGTTCCGCAGTCAATCAATAAAGAACATGAAAACCAATTATTGACTGCGGAAAGTTCCGCAGTCAATCAATGAATAGCTCTTCACATTCTTCACTTATTCATTGTTAAATAGTTATTAAGTGTTAGTCACACTTAACTAATGAATTGTGGATGATGAATTAAAGGGATATTTCAGGATTTTTTAAATTTTTTTCTTAAATTCATGCAGTTCCTTATAATTGAAGAGCTTAGTGGCGCTAGGCTAATGCTAGGCTAACGGATTCCTATGGTATCAGTTAGCCTGCATTAAAAACAGTCTGACCCGCTCCACAGGGCACCTGAGGTAAATCACTTATAACGCCAGACTAACGATATAAATGTCTGTGTCGATAGAATAATTATAACCATTTTGCATTTCAAATAACTTATATTTGAGCAGCATCAGCTTCGTGGCTGTAAGCTAACGCAGCGGCGGAGTGATCTGCGAGAAAATAGTCCCTGAAAATGTGGTAAATCATGTGATACAAGGTCAGTTATATTTCAAAAATTATTCTATTAACACAGACATTTGTATCGTTAGTCTGGTGTTATGAGTGATTTACCTCAGGTGCCCTGTGGAGCGGGTCAGACTGGTTTTAATGCAGGCTAACTGTTACCGGAGAAATGTGCTAGCCTTGCCCTAGCCTAGCGCCACCAGACTACCTACCCGTCACTCACCCGCCTTTCCGCCGGGACATAACTGTGAGCGACACTCCTCCCGCCGCGGGCCCATAGTAGATATTACTCAAGCCTTATGCACACTCCGCGAGCAGCTGGCGGCCGGTATCTAAACCCGCTCCGCCGAGACGCAGCGTGGCACCGGCCGCTTTGTCTTCCGAAAGTACATCTGTTCGGGACATGACAGCGACAGCATCAGCCGCCCCATTAAGAGGTGTTCAACATTTACAGGCAAAAGAACAGTCTGAGCGATGACAAGCTCCGCGCGGCCGAGCCATTAATTACACAGAGGAGCGGGCGGGGAATTGATCGAGAGCATTGCGACGACAAATGTGAGTCGTGTTTTTGGTCTCGATGCATGTTTGTGTTTGTGCATGAGGAGTTTAACACAATGAACACACAACAGGGGGGCGGAGCAGCCGCAAAAAACGACTGAAATGATCTGCAACGTGAGTGCTCGCAATTAGGAAGGATCTGTACTTGAGTAGTATCTGTTGGAAACTATGGCCGTCATGGCAACCTCCAACATTGCTTTACTCGATACTTTTGTGCGTCTTTGCCGTGTTTTTGTGAGGTTTTTACTGCAGAGAGTCCGTAGTGGTCCTGAAGAAAGGACCATTATGCAAAAAGGAATTTGAGACCTACACATCTGCAGCACAGTGGAGGAGTCACAAGAGGCGGTAGGAAACAAGGAAGGGACAAACGAGGAGAAGATGATGAAAGACTGTTGTGGAGCGGAGGGAGCTGCGCTCGAGGGAGAGGAAGGAGGAGGTGCAGTATTATTATAGAACACCTTCAAAGCCATAACAATGAGACTGGAAGAGTGACCGGTGTATATGTGCAGCAGCCTTACCAACTAGGCCCACAGCAGTGCTCCCTATATGATGAGCTTGACGCGCTTGAAGTTGACACTGAAACTAGAACGTTTCACCTCTATTCCAGTAAAAGTTGCAACTTCTTCCAAGTGTTTTGCAGTAAGTTACATCCGATCCTGAGCCCCGTTCTCCAGGGAACGGTGAGCCTCTCTGGGGCCGCGGTTTTAATGAGAGGGACCTCCTGGTAATTCCCCGGACTTCATAAAAACAGGACAAATTAATCCCCAATTAACTCAGAAGAACAGAAGTAACTATACGGAGCGGTCTCTGCGTAATGGGATGAACTTCTTACATGCAAACAGGTTAATCCCCCAATCTGAAACCTGGCACCCTTGTCTGGACCTCAAAGGGGACATTTTAATGCCTTAAAGCTATATTTTCACTGCCACAAAGGTAAAACAGACAAAAACAAAAAGGATTGGCAACATGCAACCTTTTAGCAAACATTTTCTACAATATGAGCCTGTTGGGTGTGTCATGTCTCTAAATCACTTTTTCCGTTGCTTTTCTGTTGTGTTTTTGTATCGTGTTTTGTCACTTTTTAAAACATTTTTATTTTAATTACCCAGGTTTGAGTAATTCCGTTTCATTTTGGGTGTCTTTCCCATAGAAATGTCAGAAAGACTATCTGAGCCTTGTCCAACAAATGTAGCCAACAGCTGATTGGACCTGTTTCAATTGAGCGTTCTATCCCCACACAAGTAAATGGTGAAGCCAGGCGCTACATTGAAGTTGTCATGGTCCTGTGTTGCCACTTCTCCCCTCCCTCCTGTTTTGTGTTTTGTCTGTCTCCTCCCCTGGGCGGAGCCATCAGATCAGCCACCTATCACTCACACACCTGCATCCAATCCACAGCTCGTTACCTGCACTTCAAGAAGACCAGTTTCCCCACTGCACCTCGCCAGTTCGTTTGTTTTTCACTGCTACTGTCAGTAGACGCTTTTGCCCCATCTTGTAACCGGTTGGATTCTCGACTTCGCTTGTTTTTGCCTGCCTGCCAACCAACCCTCACCTGCCTGCAACTACCCTGTCCAACTGGATCTCTGGTCTGCTATTGTTTACTTTCCTGTTAATAAATACTTGTATCATTTACCGTCTGTGTTCTGCTTTTGGGTCCGACTTCAAACCGTGACAGAAGTGTGGCAAGGTACAACATTGTCTGTTTCATGGCGTTTATATAATTTCTGTGATTTCTCTACCATTAACACATTATGAGATGAAGTGTAGTGGCCATTGGGTGTGTGTCTGACCCCACAAAAAGCAGAAACTTGACTGAATTAGCATTTAGCTCAGAGGAAACATTTATACGCTAATTCTTGTCAAAAGTAAAACTCAAAAGGTCTGTACTGTCATTGATGATTTCTTTGACCTCACCCACATGCGGTCGATGAGTTGAAAACATCCGGATCATTCATGATTTGCGACGTTTGATGGCTAATGCTAACGGAAAAATGCATGGAGCAGGCTAACAAATGCTGAAAAGTTTCCCGGACTAGCCGACATGCTAACTGTCGGCATACATTAAGATGGAATGCCACTTCTCCTTTTTATTTCTACGGTATTGCCTCCCAAATGGAAGCGTTTGGATTCATATTTACTGGATGTTGTTGTACTTTGGATATTGAAGTGACCGCCATATTTATGTAGCGCATAATCAATGAATGCAACCAGAGCATATTGTTGTTACTGTGTGTCCACGGGCAACACACTTTATCCGTCTTGTATCCTGTGCTCGCTGTTCAGTGCATTCATTACCAGTGCCCCATATTAGCATTCGACAATTCCATATCATAGCCCAGATATTTGCATGCATCTGCCGTATTCCCCTGGTGCAGTTTTCTCAGGGGAGCCCATGATGATGACCACATAATGTCTGCTTGGGCCGCTCCATAAATAAAACGCCGCCTCCTCCCGGGTCTCAGGCATGTTTATGGCGGCCCGCTCCACCTGAGAGCAGCCCGTGGACTCACTTATGCAGATAAATGCGGCCTCATTCATCATTGAGCCCTTTCATAAATGGCCAATAAGTCATCCCCTTCGTCCCATATGCGAGATTAGACTCCGGGGCGGAGCGGGAAAGCGCCGGGATATGGATAACTTCAGCTGTCACGCAAGCGACTGGCTTCTAATCATTATGGTGTATACATGCGCTTTCCATGCATACGATAAAGACGCCAGTTGGGTGCAGTTCTGTGGGGGTAGGTGGAGGGGCGGAAGGGTTAGTGTTCGAGTAAAGCCTTGTGACACTTCAAGGCTTTCCTGGCAAAAAAATGAAAACTAAATTTAATTTAGTCTGAGCTAATTTTAGCCACTGTTTGCTGTAGATCGCACCTTGCATAGGGTGACCAGATTGTCCAACTAAAAACCTGGGACTATACCTGGGTCTTTACCCACGATGAATGGTAAAACTGTCAACGACTTATGACACATGCACCAATCCACATCCTGAATTGAGATTTTGAATTGGTTTACACTTGGCAATTGATATTCCCATGGGCCAAAGACATTCATTTTCAAGAGAAGTATGCCATTTCGGGGACTACATTGGCCAAAACCGGGACAACTGGGACAGATTACGAGTAAAACTGGGACAAATCAATGGTTTTGGCGAAATCTATTGGGACGTGGGACAGAGGACTCAAAACTGGGACTGTCCCGGGTAAACTGGGACATCTGGTCACCCTAACCTTGCACCATATGAATGTGGTCAGAAGGAAAACGGGGGAAATGCAGCACATATCACTTATGGTATGGGCCAGAAAACACCAATGGTTTAGCACCGCTCAAAGCAGCCCAATACGAGACACTGGAATGTTACACTAATTTTACACTTTAGTCACGTGACCAGCTGTTATTGAAACAGGCTCCGACGTAGTGCTTCAGGAAGAGCGATACAAGGCCTGGAGCTCCAGATTCCTTACCATTCAATCTAAAACATGTGCAAAAGATAGTCCAGTCAGGGGCTTCTGCCAAAACTTTAGATCTGCAGATGGATTCCCTGGCGCTACACGGCTGTCGCCCACCGCTCCTGACAGGTCTCAGAAGGATGGATCAAATGTTTGGGCTAAAATTTCCTGTAGGGACAGTAACATTACCTTAACGTTAATCTAAGTGTCTTAATAGTGCAGGATCACATGAAGGGAATCTGCCCGAAAGCAAGCCATTCATACAAATAAGGCAGTTTTATAACAGCTTGTACTGGAAATTAAATATAATATATGCCATAAAAGGGGTGATTGTTTTAAAGATCTCAATGACTACTCCATTAATAGCTTTGGAAACAGCTCCTGTATCACGTTTTAGATCAAGTAATGACTGTAGAATTGTTTTTATAACAGCATATTTGTATTTGGTGATGGCCTGTATCCTCATCTCAACATTCCCCATTTCCTCGCTCGCCCTGAAACTCTGTCGGTGGGTGCATATTCTTCAATGTTTTGTCGAGGAGCAGAAGCAGGGGCTGATGGGTAGGATGATGTATGTACCTCCGCTGTCCCCGCTCTCCTCTGGCCCTGGCTCATTTATCAACACTATTAGGAACCTCCCCCCCCCCCCTTTCCTCCCCTCTCTCTCTCTCTCTTCTCTCCCCCTTTCCGCCTGCTCCTGCCAGCTCTTCTTCCTGGTTTGCCCCATATCCACACTCTTCGCCAAAGCTAAAAAGCGCCAGAGCACGAGGATGGGTAATTGAAAGTTTCAATTTAGCCTATAGTACACTGAAGATGTATCAGAGTCTGTACGGGAGGGTGGTTAGTGTAAAGTGAGACCCAGAGCCTTGTCAGCAGATGGCAAAGTGAATGGGGACTGACCGTCATAGAAATGAATTGGGTTGATTTAATCTATTCTTCATTAGCGATTGATACATTTGCACTATAGAAACTAATATGGCAGGTTTATGGACCCAATAAAAAAGTATAAAGCTCCAAAAATGTCACTTTTCTGTTTGGTCTTTCATTAACTGGGAATCCCTTCGTTCAGTTTGAGTTGCCACAGTGACTAAACATGTAAACCTAAGCGCAGACATTTCATGCAACATTTACTTTGTTCATTGAGTAATCCCGCTTACGTTGGCTGTTCTTCTTCTCCTGCTCGTGGACCGATGTGTTTTTCCTGGGTTTCACCGCGTCAACAGAAGAACACAAAACTCTCGTCCACATTTTTAAACCTCCTGATCCATCTCCAAACTTGTTTCTGAGCCGTTCCGCGCTGAACGTGTGTTCATCGCAGTGGCATCGATTTTCTGACATGGCTTTAGCTAAAAGTGAAAGCTTTCCAGACGTCATTCTGACTGCTGCCTGACGCTCCGGGCCATTTTCAAAACCTGACCAGCCCGGTATCTCACGCCTTGCTCCTTCTTGTACAAAAGCAAAGAATGTCGTGGTCCATTGTCGGCTGTGTGTGAAACAAGACTTTGAAAAACCAAGACAGGCTTGATCCTTTTTAAAAACTGAAGTAATTACTTTTGAAATCAAGTCATCAAACTTTTAGAAGGAGTGTCATCAGTAGCTGAAATACTTTTATGCGGTAATCCCAAAAACCCTGCTTATAAGTACCCCAGAAAATATGCTTTTAAGCCTGAATTGACTCTGTGCATAACTTCAAATCCATAACAACGCCGCCCAAGAAGTGACTTCCTGTTTCGATCCAGCACGCCAAAATAAAAGCACACAGCTTGTCTCATTGACTATTTCAGCAGATACTACAAGAATATAATTAAGTGCACACATTCTAAGTGGTTTGTCTGTAACTAGTCAGGCAGAAAGAAAGTTGAACTGCTGAACTAATGAATAAGATGGTGCTTTTATTTTGGCGTGCTGGATCGAAACAGGAAATCCCTTCTTGTTATGATTTTAAGTCATGCACAGAGTCAATTACGCACGATGCTTATGCACATGTGAGCAATCAACATAAAGATTCTGCTCGCGTGATGTAAAACCATTTTATTAAAACCTCCGGGCTCAACCTTTGACAAATGGACTCGATCTATGAAACAAAGTAGGGCCAAGACTCGACAGAAAAACGATCGCGTGATAAAAAGCAAAGCTCATATATCCGATGTATCGTGACTGCAGCCCATAATGTAAAATGACAGTGGACATTATCACTAAGATTCACAAAAAGCATCGAGAATTATTGGCCAGCCATCAGCCCCCCGTTCTGAACCCGACAATAAAGAGCGTCCCTTTTATGACGGAGTAGTTAACTGTGCTCTGGGACGCACTTAAATCAGCGCGGCCAATCTAGTATAATTTTATCTATGCTAATCAAACCGTCACACGCCTTGGAGAGAGATATGAACGACTATTCCATTTATGTTGTGGTACAAGTCCACTGGGTATAATGAGAGTGTATCCATCCAGGGTCTGCTGAAAAAGACTGGAATGCAAGCATCGCAGGGGAATCCCTGATAATGAATAAGACTGTGTTAACTTTACAGCTGCACGGTATTAGAATGGAGAGAGCTTGGTACATAACGGCGTTGTTTTTGGCAGCCCTCTTAGTCTTAGTCTTACTCTTTTGCACGGAAATGCTTTTAGTCTTAGAGTCACTTTTTAGTCATTTCTGATAGTTTTAGTCGACAAAGTAAAAAAGGAATGAACTTGGCTATAAGTATTTCAACAAATTAATGTAGGCCGATAAATAATAAAAACAAGTATTGGAAATGTGGATTTAAGGAATAGGCCACCGTTTTTGCATACTGAGATATGTTCTTACCATAGCTTAGACGAGCTTAGATTTTTAATTTTATTTGTCAAACCATGTGAGTGATTTGAAATTATATTTCTCTCATTCTTGATTGTGGAGCGGGGGGTGGGGGAAGAGGGGGTGGGAGGGAGGGCAGGGAGTTCAGCTTCCCGATGGCCTTGTGTATGAAACTGTTCTTAAGTCGACCTGGCCCGTAGATTGCGCAGTCTCCTCCCAGAAGGCATTACCTTGAAGAGACTGTGTGATGGGTGCGTAGGGTCCCTGGTGATTCTGACGGCTCTGAGGGTGAGACGGGTGGAGTACATGTCCTTAATGGAGGGGAGAGGAGCTCCACAGATCTTCTCCGCTGCTCTCGCGATGCGCTGGAGGCTCCTTCGGCAGGAGGCAGTGCTGGCGCCACACGGTGATGGAGCTGGTCAGGATGCTCTCTATAGTCCCTCTGTAGAAGTTGCACATAACGGAGGCTGGGACTCTAGCTCTTCTTAACATGCGGAGAAAGTAGAGACTTTACTTTTCTTGACCAGAGATGTAGTGTGCATGGTCCAGGAAAGGTTCTCTGTGATGTGCACACCCAGGAACTTAGTGCTGGTCACCCTCTCCACTGCAGCACCGTTGATTGTTAGAGGAGGATGCTGGACCCGCATGCTTCGAAAGTCTTCGAAAGTCCACAACAATCTCTTTTGTCTTCTCCACATTAGATTGTTCTGTGTGCACCACATGGCCAGACTGCTCACCTCACTCCTGTAGTTTGACTCGTCTCTGTTGCTGATGAGACCCACCACTGTTGTGTCGTCTGCAAACTTGATGAAGAGGTTTGAGTCGTGCTTTGGAGCGCAGTCATGGGTCAGCAGAGTGAACAGGAGGGGGCTCAGCACACAGCCTTGGGGAAGCCCCCGTGTTCAGAGTGATGGTTCTGGAGGACTTGTCGCCGACACGTACAGCCTGTGGTCTCTAAAGTAAAAGCGCTTTGTGACTATGTCTGTGAAAGGCGCTATATAAATGGAGACAATTTTACATTCACCCCATACTCGGTGGCGTTCAGTTTCACAATTGGGGGGGAAAAAAAACTGTCCTGAGAAAAGACAACGTAGTTTGATTTCTGTCAGTCGCGCTCAGACCATGGGGCAGACTGACGGCGCCGCTCGGTGTCAGGTTCTCCTGCTCCGCGCACAAGCTCCGGTTGGTCTGACAAACCACTTTCTCCGTCTACTTTCGTCTCGTCAACAAAAACTCATAAACATCTCGTCATGTTTTAGTCACCAAAGACATGTTTATAGCTCGTCGGTGCCATTTAAAAAAAACAAATGCGCCAACGACATGAGTCTGACGTAAATAACACTGGTACACAAGTGCAACAACATGGAACAATTACAATTGGAAATACACGGAAACAGGACACACATCCCCATTGTTTTCATGGCAATATGATTTTCCATAACTCCATGCAAGGACTGTCGGGACCCCACCGGGCACACAAGCACTAAATATGGGGTGCTTGGAAAGATTAAAAATAAAGGTAGAACTGATTTGAATTTGGATATTATTTCAAAAATAATGCACTGGTTGTATCCTCAAGGTAGTTTTAATTTGATTTGATTTATTTGAGCTATTATTTACAGTGCGTTATTATTTACAATATTTACATAATTACATTTACATTACATTACATCAATAATTCAATAATACAAATAGAAAAGTTTGTGATTGAGTGTATTTACTTAGTTTTATAATTTTCTCTTATTTTTTCATTGCTTATATTACCATTCTGGTCACCATTCTATTGATTTACTTATTGTTTAAAGCGGTACTAAGTAACTCTGGCCCCTAGAGGCCATAAGCGCAACTGCAGGCGTCGTAGCAAGTTACGATTTTTTTTACTTATTAAATGTCTTGGAGAGTAAATACTACGCTGACAGAAAAGTCGAAGGGAGAGAGGGTTGTTGTACATCCAGTTATACAATGGAAATATTTTTTTTCACTCAAACTTGGCTGTAAATACTGTTTAAAGTGGCGCTAGCCCGCAGTTAGCTTTGCCCGTTAGCCTGTTAGCTTCTTTTTCGTGATTCTATTAGTGTGTATTGGTGGCCCCGACCCGGTGGCAGTCAAGTTGCAAGCATGGTTTTCTGGCCAGAGACACCAGGGGGGAGATGAAAGACCCTCCAATCATCCCATTAATACTTGTATTACCCCCAGAGGGACTACGGAAAAGTCTTATTAAGATAAACAATTTACTGCTTTAAGTAGTCATAGTGTTTTAGATATACATATATACACACACATCCATTACTAGCGCACATATTTATTATACATATTATCATCGCCATAATAACAATGACAACAATAGCATTCTCAAAAGTATAATTCTCAAAAGTATCATCTTCAAATGTATCATGTTTCTCATTTCTATCATACCTGCTTCAACTGTAATCATGTTGGTTAAGATTGTTCAGTGGGTTTTGATTGTTTTCCCTATTTATGGAGGTGTGTTAGGCGGTAGCCCCCCACCAGCGAGCCCCCACCCTGCTGCCCTAACTAGTTGATGTTGTGAACCGCTTTATAATCCTATACCGAGTGGTGCTTTAAAAAGACACCACTCGGTTGGAGTATAAGTGAAAGGGCTCAAGGGGCACATCATACAAAACAAGGAAACACGGTTAGTATACATCACTGTGCAGCTTAGTGTGGACAGAAACAATACAGAGTCCTGGATCCTGGTGGGGACGTGTTCAGTTTAAAGCACCTGGAGGAAACCTTCGCGGCAAGATACAGGGAGAACATGCAAACTCCGTGATCAATGAGCCATGAACGAGCAGGAGACGGCGTAGGTGTGTGTAATGCAAGCCCTGTACCGATACTTTGCGATGCCCACCGATATGTTTCCCCTTCCTTTGTCGCCCCTGTACCCTCCAGTCTTTACAGAACGGATCGCCCGACTGTGATTTATCTAAATGAACTGCGATCATTACTCCAGATCTATACTTAACTTTCGGCGGCACTGTTTGAGCCCGTATCTGTTTAAAACACCGCAGATGTACCTCCGCGGTCCCCGGTAACACAAAGCGGCGCATAATGTGGAATCTGATAAGCGCTCCCGTCCTCTCCGCACCCCCCATTCATCACCGCGCCGCCCTGCCTCAGCTGCGGTTCCCTGGGAGCAGGGAACTCTGGGATATATCGCCCGGTGAAGTTGATGAATTGTCCTGGTGTGGTGGTGGTGGTGGTGAGAGATTTCAGGGCCAAAGCGGCGTAGGTCTTTCCATTGAGACTGAATAGACGGCACTAGAACCGTCTATAATATCGGGGGGGGGGAACAAAAGCTATGATTAACCTGCGATCATATTTTATTTGTATTATAGTGATGAACAGTAGCACAGTGATATAAACCTGGAATGGTTCATAATGTTGTTCGAGAGGAGGTCCGACTTTTATCCAGGTTTTTGCAGCTGACTGGATCAAGTCTGACAACGTAGCAGCAACAACCGCTAAAACTATTGAATGGATGGTTCTTAGCATTTGTAAGTGTGGAGCAGCATTTCTCGTGTTGCCGTGCTGGTCAATTTTTTGGTTTTATTTTGTTGACAAATATTCTTTTAATGGGGATCTTGGATTTACCTTTGCCAACGTGCCGGATTCTCGTGGTATTCGTGAGTTTACAAACACACGAGGATCCACCCTGAACTGCTCCTGACAACCAAAAAAAAGACACTAATCAAGAACACACGTAGCTTTTTTTCAAAACTAAACATTGAATGGATTTGCGGCGTTCGTGATCCAAACAATGGCCGCTGGTTGCGCTGCTTTACGACCACGAGGGGCGGCAGAACAAGCTAGTCTCCCATAAGCAAGCATTGCACTTTGGACACGTTAAAAACAACTTTGAAGCCTGGTGCCTAATTTTCCTAAAGTTGCTACAGCTAGATATTCCTCCTGTGATAACGCTGGGTTAGGCACAATTAAAGAAACCAGGCTGGTTTTCGTAAGAAACATTTTAGAAATCTTGTATTCTAATGAGGGCCGGACTTTGATTGACAGGCCGTTAGCATTAGAGCTAATGGCACGGCTACGACCGAACTACATGTCACGCGAGGGCCAAGTCTTCAGTGAAGATCCCGCCCTTATGCCCTTTTTAGGAACATGCTTCATCAGAGTAAGGTAGGAGGAGTCTGTAAATCCGCCATGAGTTCCCCCTTGAACGTATATTTTAATTATGGCTATTAATATTATGTCTATGGATCCAAACTATGACCTCTCCCCGAACAATTCAAACCGGTGCGGTCCCAGATTGATGTCAGTGCAAATGTTATTGGCACTGAAATCTAAGCTCTTGCCAGGTTAATTTTGCATGGCTTGTTTAGTTTTTGAATAAGCTAACAAGTGGAAAAAAAAATCTGTTCAAAGCGCAATTACGCTGGGAATAAGATACAGTATTAAACAATCTCTCCCACCCCCTAAAAAAAATAAAAAATAAAAAAATATTGTTAAGTGCAAGATGGTAAAGGTCGGAGTCTGTAGGAGCTACTGAAGTGGAGCTTGTTGCATGAGTGGAACAAAAACTGGCTGTACAGTTTGTAACCAGAAAGGAAATGTATATGGATATAAAATATGTCAATATTTGTGAATGAATATGCTGGCTTTTGCGGCACGATGTCAGAGTTACTTTCTGTATCTCCAGTGTTGTCTGCGAGGGAGTTTTGTCTTTTCATATTCTGACATAAAAAACTAATACATATAAGTAACCCTTCATCCCTCCACTCTGTTACTGTACCAAATAGTTGCTGAAGTTGCTTTATACGCTACGATTAGCAGGGATCAAAATTGCCAACTTTCAGATTACTGAGCTTGGCTTTCCCCGATTGTCAAAAGATGGTCGCCTCTGTCCACTCCCTCTGTTCCCTTCCAACTCGCTGGATCTGCTTTTGTAGTGACTGATGCTGATTGCGCCCGTCCCAGTGTGGAGGGGCTCGGTGGACAGTAAGATGAAGTGGGGCTGTCTGTTTTGGGAGCAGGGCGCTGAATCATCGCGAGGGAGAGACAGTTGAGCTGGTTAATCCCTCATCACAAGGGGGGGGAGGCGCACACACGGGTCTACGCGGAGGCCGAAAGGCAACCGCACGTGGATTTTTTACTGAAGAGCAGGAAGTTTGAGGTGTGTCCAAGGTTTGCAATTAAAAATGAGTTTGGCTTTGGCATGCGAGGCTGGGAATGATAAATTAGCCAAAGTAACTTAGGCCTTGTTCGAAAAATATGGAAAGATTTCATATTTCAACGTGCTCCATGTGGGAATTACATGAGCAAATGGGCACACATGTTTTAAGGTTTGCCGATATGGAAGAGGTCATTTTTTTTTGCAGCATACAAGTTCTAATTGATTTGTTTTTAACTTTGCTAAATTGGTTTTCTTAACATAATTAGGCTCGTTTATTTTCTCGAGTCAGACACGAAAAGTTGCTTTACAGTTTGTGTTTTCAAATACCAACACTAGTATCAGATTGTATGCCTACTTGACATATTTTTACAGGTATATGTGAGTACAAACCAAAACAAAAGCCCAATGCTCACAGTAGTATCTTAAATACTGACTGTAGGGGCTATTATGCATAGTGAACCATATGGTTTGGAACTTGGCATCACTTTGGTATATTATACTATTATTATTCTGCACAGATACAGACGGAAATGCGTTATACTTGGGGGCCGTGGCCTAGCGAGGTGGAAGGAAGTCTGCTTGGAATAACATACACTCTTTTGAGACCAGGGTTGCCCAATCTTTTGTTTATATGACACGGAGAGCTAAAGATAGGTCAGTGCTGGGAAACCTTCATTTAAGAGAGGTTTAAATGATGCCCCACATCTCTATTTAGGCTTGGAGACATAATGCTGGCACTCTTTCACAATACAATATATCGTTTTTGAGGCTTTCATTGTGTGGAATTATAAAAATGTATCTCTGGAGATGAGTGCTAATTCAACAGCACTGCCCCGTTATATAGACCATTTCTGGCAAACTGTGGCCATGTTTAGCACACAAGTCAAAATTGGGTTCTTATGATGTTTTTTTACACAGCAGTTTGTGGAAAGCTAATGTTAGCATTATGTCTGTGTAAGTTCTCAGTCGTACAGGAGTTGTCCATATTCAATGAAGGTACTTGATTCATCTTCTGTACCAACGGGGAGGAGCCGGGCCAACCCTAACTCCTCCCCGTTGGTCTATATATATTCATCTGCGGCCAGAGTGGGACTGTTGTCGCTGACGAAGCTTTTTGGATGAGAGGCGAAACGTTCGAAGACTTCAACCGCTGAGTGCAGAAGATGAATCAAGTACCTTCATTGAATATGTTAGCATTACGGTTAACGTTAGCTTCATCGGCTTGACATAACGCCGTTCCTTTAAATGGCGTTATTCCAAACACTGCCTCCATGTCTCTGTATCTTTAAGACATCCATAATATTTGTTATTTGTGGAGTAAAGTAGTAGAATAAAGAAAACAAAAATCCCCATGGACCGTCTGTATCTATGACATCACAACATTATAAACAGCCTATAATCTAAAGTTAAGTTGCTGCAGCTAAGAATTATATTGTGGTAACTATGGTAACCGTCAAAATGCTGAATTCTGGACTTGTTTTGATGGTTAATATCTCTGTAATGGCTGGAGCTATCCACATGAAACAAAAACTATCAAAAAGTTATACATCTTCTTTCTAAACACAGATGAACTAAGTTGAAATAACAGTCTCCTAAAGGTGTCCAGAAGTGGTGACAATATTCAGAATGATGTGTCGATGTCGGTCAGATGAAAGGACTTCCAGTCGTAAGATGAACGTGGCAGGTGTGTGAATCCAATCACTTCCAAATAATGATCAGTGAACACATTTTGAGATGATCTGTTTAGAGGTTTCTTTCCAAAACTGTGTTCCTCCCATCGAGTTCTTTAGGCCGGTGCTCCAGCTAGAATCTAGAATGCCGTGAAGGCAACACATAGACCAAAGGCAGGACTATTTTGTGCGGTTTCTCTATTTGTGTGTTGCCGTGCCATATAAAGAACGGTAAGTACATGTATTGATACTGAATCTCCGCGTGGCCCGACAGCTTCACACCGCAGCCTGTAGCGCGAGCCCAATCTGAAGAAAACCCGGACAAACAAGCGAAAACCCATTTAGGAGACCCCTGCGATCGCTCCTGTGTCAGCGCCTCACGCACTCAAACGCACTCCATCACCCGGGCCAGCCGATGGGAACTCCCCGCGGAGCCAAAATCAAGTTTAAACAGAGAAAAACGCCATTCAACGCCCGGGCCAAAGTGGTCTGTATTTATGCGCCCGGGGCGTCAGCGCTTTCCCAGATCGCTGGGTTTGCATGTTTGCCGTTGCTTGATGGAGCTGTCTCGGTTTGATAGATGAACATGATCATGAGAGAGCGAGGCGGAGGAGACAGACATGTTATTTGGATCTAGATGGAAAAAGACATAAGAAGCACATCACTCAGTCCCCATAAAACATGCCTCAGAACAGTGGCAGCAGGAATGCATGAGGGTAAGGCATTTTAACTAGAATTTATGCATGGAAGTACAGCATGTGCTCCTGTGTTCAATCCTGAGCTGCATGTTTTTCACATGTCTGCGTAGCCAACCATTAAAAACATACGCATTGTGTACTGCTCTGGGGCCAGGACTCCCCTAAAAAAGAGATTCTGAATCTTTGTGGGGCTTTGTTGGTTTAATAAAGGTCAAATACAGAAGGAAGAAAGATAGAAAGGGAAGGAGGCATGGTTGGAAGAAAGGGAGGACGGAAAAACGGAAGGAAGGACGGAAGGAAGGAAGGAAGGATGGAGGGAAGGATGGAAGGAAGGAAGGAAGAAAGGAAGGATGGAAGGAAGGATGGGACAAAGGGAGGATTGAGGGAAGGATGGAAGGAAGGAAGAAAGGAAGGATGGAGGGAAGGAAGGAAGGAAGAAAGGAAGGATGGAGGGAAGGATGAAAAGAAGTTGAGACAGAAGGGAGGGAGGACAGAAGGAAGGTACGACATAAGGAAGGAAGGAAACAAGGACGGAAGGATGGAAGGAAGGGAGGAGAGAAGGAAGGAAGGATGGAAGAAAGGGAGGATGGAGGGAAGGATGGAAGGAAGGAAGAAAGGGAGGATTGAGGGAAGGATGGAAGGAAGGAAGGATGGAAAGAAGGAGAGACAGAAGGGAGGGAGGACAGAAGGAAGGTACGACAGAAGGAAGGAAGGAAGGGAGGATGGAGGGAAGGAAGGAAGGACAGAAGGAAGGATGGAAGGAAGGAAGGAAGGACAGAAGGAAGGATGGAAGGAAGGGAGGATGGAAGGACGGAAGGTAGGAAGGATGGAAGAAAGGGAGGAGAGAAGGAAGGAAGGGAGGATCAGAACCGTGTACGCTTCTAAGTACGGCTCTCCATTGAAAGAGTTAGGACTCCCCTGGTATAGTTCATATAATACTTTACACTGGCTGATATCGCTCTCCATCAAGGTTCTGGAACAACACAGAGAGTACACTTGGATATTATTGGAATATATTGTGTTTCAAATATACTTAAAAACAATTAAACAATTTAAATGTTTTCTCTCATTGCATTCAGATAAGGTGTAATGCAGTACCGTGAACACCCACACGAGGCAGTGAACTTACCCGACAGCTCCATTCTTCTTTTAGGTTCACATTTCCATACCTCTGGCGCTTGCTCTGTTCTCAATATGCTAATGCCCCTGTTTAAAGTCCTCTGGGATGATGTATATTTGGTGCTCGCTCGTACACCTGGAGACAGCCGCAGTGACAGTGACGTATTAGTTACTGTCCGGTAACTTTGAGATTTGCCACCTTGTTAGGTTTTGATTTATGCGATTCCATTTCACTGAAGTAATTGGCCAGGACTGTTGTAGAAAATAATCAGGTTGTGTTGAGAGCTAACGTCGAGGCCATGCTAACGAGACGGCACCGGCTCCGACAGCGCAGGCGAGTGACGGTTATTAATGACTATTATGAAATACAAGGAACACGGGAGAAAGTACCACGTTCTGTTCTGTGCTGGGAACAGAAGTGCCACAGCTGCACTTCACAGAAACAGGTTACCAACTAAATGCACTTCAACAAATTGAAAGAGTTGTAAACGTTGAACTCATATTGGCCGTCTTTAAGTGAGCGGACATTCTCGGTATACAGTATTATTTTAAAAGCTCCTGTATCTTACAAAATTCACTTTCATTTTTGCCATATTATGTTTATATATGCTCGTGCTTTCTCTTACCACTAAAATGTGCAACATGTACAACCCAGCCCCTCCAGGATGTTGCGATCGCAAAATCATGCAAACTGAAAATCGACCTTTTAACCAGTGTGCTACTAGTGTGGCAGGCTGTCTTGTTTTAACTATTGTTTTATGTACAGTACATGTCAACAATCCGCTATTTCCTTAAAGAAGAAGTACCTTGTTTACCTTAATAAATCCTCTCCGTAGTCCCTCTGTGGGTAATACAAGTGTTATACAATGATTGGAGGGTCTTTCATCTCCCCCTGGTGTCTCTGGCCAGAAAACCACCATTGCAACTTTCCCTGCACCGGGTCGGAGGCGCAATACACACATACAGAATCATGAAGAAGCTAACAGGCTAATGGGCAAAGCTAACTGCGGGCTAGCGCCACTTTAAACAGTATTTACAGACAAGGTTGAGTGAAAAAAATTATCTCCAATATCCCTCTGTCCCTTTGTCTTTTCTGTCAGCGTAGTATTTACTCTCGCGGACAATTAATGAGTAAAAAAACATGCAAAACGCATGTTAGCATTTGGCCTCTCCCAGCATATTCCTGTAGCTCCAAACGGGGTGAAGTTGGAAGCTACGATGCTCTTCCACGGACACGAGTAAAAAACCAGACAGGTATGGGTCTGGATAGACCGTAGCCCCCTGCCTGAGGGGAGAGGGGTGAATAGTCCGTGTCCAGGGTGAGAAGGGTCAGCTGTGATCCGACCCACACGCCTCCGGGTCCTGGAGGTGAACAGGTCCAGGACCGCAAACTTGATCAGTTTAACGGACTGGTGACTGGAGGTGCAGCAGTTTGTGTACAGAGAGAAGAGCCAGGGGGAGAGTACACAGCCCTGAGGAGTTCCAGTGTTTGTAGTCCGAGTGTCCGAGACGATCTTCCCCAGCCGCACGTGCATTTTTTTCTCATATTTATATCAGTAATGTTCAGCATTACTGATATTACCCCCCCCCCCCCCCCCATTCACCTGCAGTGTCTCGCCTTAATGCACAAAGTTTAGCCACATTTTATAATCCACAGAGTTATTTAAGGAAGTGAAAGTCATATATTCAAACACATCCCAGTTACAAAGCACAAATGAAGTCATATACAGCTAAGAAAACAATCATGGAGGATGTCAAGTCAGCGTGTGCAATTACCCAGAATCCCCTTTGGCTGGCGCTTCAGCAGGGAGAGAGAGAGCGAGCGAGAGGGACCTATGGCTGCCTAATGGGTGGAGGCGAGTTTTTGAGGGGTGAGAATACACGAGGGCCCGACAGAGTTGTACAGATTGATGAATTAATTGGGTTTTTCTGGGGGACGCGGAGAGGGAACGGCGGCGGCGGCATCCGCTCGCCTCGTTACGCGGGAAAAGTCTCCTGACCCGAAAAGTGCAGGCGGCCCGCACCGGGAGGCGAGCACCTCCTCTGGGGCTGGACGGGAGAAGTCAACTCCAATTTGTGAAACGGTTTCAGGAGGAGGGATGATGAACGGCGCCAGGTCACGAGTGTCGCCTACTTTTGAAATAACGCGGCGGGAATTTATTTTGCGAAGGGTGGACGGGCGAAGCGCGGGGCAGAGGAAGCGGCGTGGTGAGAAGGTGGTGTGTGACGGTGTAAAATGATTCCCCACCTGCAGAAACAAGCTCCTCCACAGGCCCTCAAGTGAGATTTGATGCGTTTCCAAGTCTAAGTCTAAAGGCTCATTCATCCTTCACAAAGTAAGTACAAAAACAAAAGAAAGTTTGAAAATCAGCTTTTCTTTATTTTCAAAACTATTTACATTGTGTGATTCTCGATGAAGACAAACTATGAATGGACACAAGGGAAAATAAGGGTGGAATAACTCAAAATATGTTGTTTATTCTCGGCATTTTGGCACACCCAGATCTACGTGTCACTGACGGCAGGTGAACAGGGGCCTGTAGATACACTCTGTCGAAAATCAGGTTAGAAATCTAGGAGTAATCATGGACTCAGACCTGAACTTAAACAGCCACATTAAAGCAATAACATCATCAGCTTTTTACCATCTGAAAAACTTGGCCAAGATCAGAGGAATAGTGTCAAAACCAGACTTGGAGACACTCATCCATGCATTTGTCTCCAGCAGGTTAGACGACTGTAACGGCTGCTCACTGGCCTTTCTAAACGAGCTGTTAGAGCTGCAGAACATCCAGAATGACCATATTAGTCCAGTGCTCCGGTCCCTGCACTGGCTTCCTGTCACTCAGAGAATAGAATTTAAAACAGCTCTGCTTGTGCACAAGTCTTTTCATGGTTTAGCACCAAAGTCCATCTCTGACATGTTAGAGCCGTATGAACCATCTCGGGCCCTGAGAACTTCAGGGAGGGGTCTCCTGGTGGTTCCCAGAGTCAATAATAAACACGGTGAAGCTGCGTTTCAGTTTCATGCAGCTAAAGTCTGGAACAGTCTTCATGAGGATGTGAGACAGGCCTCAACTCTGACAATGTTCAAATCCAGGCTGAAAACAGCTCTTTTTACCCGAGCATATGAAAACTGAAAGTATTTTATCTGCACTCTTGCCTTTTACTGTCATTGATTAACTTTATGTTGATGTTTTATTGATTGATTTAATCTGTTTTCTTGTAACTTTATGCAACTGTGAAGCACTTTGAGTTGCCTTGTGTATGAATTGTGCTCTACAAATAAACTTGCCTTGCCATTTTCTCGATGAGCTTCATAAGGTGGTCGCCTGAAATGGTTTTCAACAGTCTGTGAAGTGAAAACCATTTCTGGTGACTACAACGTGAAGCTCAATGAGACGAAAGCAGTGATTAAAGCAAAAGGTGGCTTTGTTTAAAACATGGTTCAATAAGCGTTCATTCATAAATCAATGCGACAATGTAAAATAGTCTTGAAAAGAAGAAGAAAAACGAATACAAACCTGATATTCACTCTCACAAAACGTATATTAGAACACATATGGCCCTTTATAATGTTGGAGACATTTTAGAATCGTCAAAGTGCTTGACTTTAGCACTCAGATGATAAAAGTTGCTCAGTCAAATCATTACTTAAGTATTCGCTGTAATTCGGAAAGTACAAACTAATTCATTATTAAAGGTGCACTACGCAACTTTTTATGTTGCTATTAGTGCGTATTTGAGCTTTCAGTTACTCCGTGGATAGCAAGGAGTCTTTCAAATGTGGTGAAGTTAACGCAAAGGTTCTCGGCAAAAAAAGACTACTCGGGTACTCCTAAACGCTACCTAGGTACTTGAGTATTTTCTTTCGCCTCTGTTCTTTCAAAATACCACAGTACTGGAGGGTCGCCCAATATTCCTTTAAATTCCTGTTCACTGATTATTTTTGAACATCTGTCCAAACACTCAGCGCCGTCTTGCCTTACAAACGCTCCTTGTCAAAGTGCTGGCACACAGCTGCTATCTGTCACCGCGGCCTCTCTTCCGCCCCGCCCCCGCCCCCCCCCCCCCCCCCCCCCCCCCCGACCACCTCCCATCATGCACCGCGGGCGGGGCCTGTCCCGTCTCGGCAGATTAAAATGGAGGTTTGTGGCGAGGGGCCGCTCTCGATGCCACCGGACATTACCGCCGCTGTGAGATGACGATCTTTGTCAGCTATTATTTCAATACACCAGAGAGTGGTGCCCTGTCTGTGGAGGTTTGTGTCAAGAGCACAGAGCCTCCTCCTCCTCCGGCTGCAGCTCAGGTCCTTTAGTGAGGAACTTGGACAGATAAAGGCGACCGGGGCTGATACACTCACTTTTATCTCTGAAATTCAGCGCTCATCAACAGAACAGGCCACAAGAGCCTTACAAACATTACAGATATTTCTTATCTTTTTGTACACTGCCTGACCAAAAGGAAATTCGCCACCGCTCCGATCTTCGGTCCCGGCCCAAAGAATGAGATCAGCTGAACATCCTAAACGATATTCCGAAATGACAATGCCAGGATTCATTGGGCTCACATTGTGCTCGAGAAAGCTTTGGGTCACACTCTCCCATCATCAATACAAGATCTTGGCGAAAATAAAGCTAAAGGCGGTCCCTAGATACAGAAGGGGGGGAATAAAGAAGAAGAAGAAGAAGAAGAGAAAAAACTACTCTTTCACCCATTTCTCCACCACTACTTGAACATACAGGAAAAACTAACGTTAGCTCTATGCTACATATGCTAACGCTAGCAACAAGTGCCATTTTTTTTGCTTCTACTGGACAATTTGTTGTGACAAAACGTCCACATGGATCCGATTTTGGCTTGACTTTATTTGCGTGTGATAAATATGTTTATAGTCCGCCAGAAAACAGCTACGAATTGTGAAAAATTGTGATTTCCATGAGAAGTTTTCTCGGCTTCCCTCGGCTAGGCCACGCCCCCATGTGTGAAAATATGGTCTCAACAAAAGCTAATGTTAAAATGACAACGATCACACACCCACAAACAATCCCCAGCATTTGTGACAATAGTAATCCAGTTCAAAGTTTTGCTCTATAACCTTTTGAGAAACGAATCACCTGCAGGCTTTTGACACTTGAAAAGTTGGTCAGAGTTCCACAGTTTGGGAACCATGGCCGATGCTGAGTTGGGTGCGGTGTTTACAGAAGACAGTGGCAGTCGGGGTTATTAATCACGTTTGTCCTAATTGCCCCTCGTCGCCGCTCGAGTCCCTTCGCTGCATTTGACCTTTCTCTGGGTCCCTTCACGCCATTAATCACGCAAAGATCAGACAAAAGGCAGGGAGGTTTCCGTGTGTTGCCTCATGCAGCTTCTTCATCAAATCTAGAAGAAAAGCACTCACCAAATATGACTATTCAAGGGGGGGATTTGTTTTATTCGCTCACAGGAGTCCACCGGGTCCCCCTGCCCTTGTCCCGAAGACGATTTAATCCGGAGATAGAGTTGTCATCGTCCGTGTGTCAGACTAAAGCAGAACTAACCCTAGCTCTGAGGGGAATTCTAATTGTCAATCGATGTTTAAAGCGTTGATGCCATTAGAAATGTAATTACGGTTTTAATACAAGGGGCAGGATTGACAGATGTGGCGTAACAAGGAGCAGGAGCAAAGGGTTGAATGATGGTTGCAAGAATATGACCACATTAAATGTAATGGTGGTGTCGGATGTCAGGGGAGAAACATTAGCCTAACGTTGACACTGTAACATTAATACGCACCCAGGTTCATGGAGAGGATGGACTTTCAGGTAGTTAATGCAGACGGGAATTTGTCTTGGACCCGCCACGCTGTGGTTCCTACACAGACAATGGCCACCGTTTTTGCATACTGAGATATGTTTTTTATTAGGTCTTTGTGCGTGCGATCAGCCACGCGAAAAGATCAAAGATGTTGTTAGTACATCGACCTTTTTGAAATGTGTCCTTTTCTTTTAATTATCTGCTATTGTCTGTATTGTTGGAAGTGGCACACAGTGCATGTTGTAATGTGCAAATATCTGTCGGAGGTTGCAGCAAATCAATTGCCCTTGAGGGATCAATAAAGTTTTCTGAATCTGAATCTTAATCTATCCTCCTCTTCTTTACGTCGAAGTGCTCCTAAAGCCTGGTTCACACGGCAGGATAATTAGGCCGATTTTAGCCCCGATTCACCCCTTCCGACAATTTTAGAAACGCTCCGATTATCGCAAAATAATCTGATCAGATATTCCTGCCATGTGTGGTGTGTTAAGACGGCTCTCGTCTGCTCGGAAGGACATCGGAACCGCTCCGATCTCAAATCGGGAATATCCAACATGTTGGATTTTTTTGGCCCGATTTCTCCTCGTGTGTGGCGTCCCCCCCCCCGGGGACAAACGAACACGCGACCTGTAGACTGTGGCGTGTAGCCAATCAGAAAGCGAGGTGACGAGGCGGCGAAGAAACTCCGGGAAAGAAAATCAAAAACAGCCGGCAGCACTTCGTTGACCATTGCCTTTTCTTTTGATAACGCTTTTTTTCTCTTAAAGGGGGGGTATTATGTAAAATCGACTTTTTCAAGCTTTATATCATGTTATTATGTCGTTCCCTCATTAAACACGTGCCTGGAGTGTTGCCTTGGCTCATTCACATATTTTTGAGTAATCAGTAAAAACTTAGACGGCGGCCATTTTAGGTGTAGCTATGCCTCAGTCCCCCTAGGAACGCCCCCACCTCCTGGAGACGCCTCTGGACCTTTCGTCATCAGCCAAGCCCCCGACCACTGCTCCTCAGCCCAGCAGAGCCCCCTCCCCGCACAGTGTTGTTGTTTCAATGCCACAGTAGTGTGCTGAAGGGGGCGTGTCGGAAAGCTTCTTAAAGAGACAGAGGCCTATTTCAAGACGTTCAGTACAGCCATTTTGAGAGAGCAATTTCATTCAAGGCAGTTATTTTAATTTACTGCATATACAGACCAACAGAAGGTTACGTCATCATTGTAGTGCTATAGACTGGTGCTATGTGATTGAAAAAAGCAGAATACCCCCTCTTTAAAAACAAACTATCGCCACTGCATCCTCTTCGTCCGCCATGATTGTTTACTCTGAAGTCACGCTTGATCTCGAGGGGTTTTACGAGATTTCCCGTCTGATCTGGGAATGCTCGGGAGTCAAATCGGTTCGTGTGTGATGTGTTGATTTTGCCGTGTGGCTGCGCACCACACACTGTACGACCAAAACTGTTAGACCCGTGATTTTATATCGCCATGTGTGGGGTCTCTCAGATTTGGAAAATTGGCCGACAGTTTTTAAATCATCCCGTGTGAACCAGGCTTTAGGTATTATTACGCCTTACAATATAGTTTCATTCGCTTAGAAAATCGACATGTTTAATTTTGCGTGACTATACTTGGATCGTGCAAACGCTCATGTGACCGTATTTAAATTGGTGGCTTCTAACTTCACCCCCGTTTGGATCCAGGAGGAGAGGCTAAACGCTAACAACATGTTCGGAGAGCACACGCGTACAGACCAGACAGGTACGCATCAACTCGTCTAAGCTCAGGTAGGAACATATCTCAGTGTGCGAAAACGGTGGCCTGTTCCTTTAAGACCACAATGTTGCACATACGTTTCCATCAACATACAAGACCCAAACACAACCTGCTATCTGCTTTGTAAGATCGTTTGTATTGGTTGCTAGTGGCTCTTACGGCCCGATATCGTTTCCCCGATGGTCGAAGCTCGTATTCATTGAAGCCCATCCCTGTCGAGTGTGTTTTTTGTTTTGACGTTATCTCCACCACCACCTCATTTGTTAAAAATCCTGACTATGTGAAAGAGCGCGAGTGAATTACGGCGCCTCAGCCCGGAAGAGTTCAAACTGTAAATCTGTCCAGTGCAGACGCTGCTCTCAGGAACTGACCACATTCCTCACTCATGTGGACATTTGACCCTTTCAACTTTGTACATCGTAAAATAAGTCACTGCCTTTCTTATCGTTGGACCAAAACTGACAAACACGGTCTAAATATGTACATTTTTATCATTACAAAAGATTCCACCATAGGACTATGACACACTTACGTCAAATTAAAGCTTAAATCCTTAAATTGAAGTGGCAATAAATAGTTTATAACCTTCAAAAAGTTGGCCTATAAAAAACATTAGACACTTGGAAAATGCAACAAATGCCTAAAAGAGACAAATAATCTTTCAATGTCAGTGTTTTTGAGTGAACGTAAAAACATATTACATTAAGAGAATCAGGATGTTAAACTTGATGTTTAGGGACCAGTGTTAATTTCGTCGACTAAAATATTTAGTCTTAATTTAAGTCAAAGTGATTTTTTTGACGACTAAAATTGGACTAAAACTAAATTAAAAGTTTTTCATGAGACTAAAACTATGACTAAAATGTCCAGATATTTTAGTCGACTAAAATCATCCAAACTTCTATTGACCGTCTGAAAGAGCCTCATATCATGTAAATTCACTGCCAAAGGAACAGCTCTGAGCTTTGTTCATGAGGGAGCAGCTCCATGAAGCAGAGGACCTCGATTAAATATGATTATAATGAATATTATAAATACAAAGTCGACTAAATGTGTCTTAAATTTAGTCGACTAAAACTCGACTAAAATTGAAGATATTTTTTTGAATAAAACTCGACTAAAATTGAATTACATTTTCGCCAAAAGACTAAAACTAAATTAAAATATGTTGTCAAAATTAACACTGTTAGGGACGTTATCAAGTCACAGCGCCCCCTAGTGCGGATATAAAAAGAAAATGTGACAACCAACCCGTGTGACAAACAGCTGCAACATAAAGTGGTGGAAGTTGTGCTTTGTTCTTAAAAATAGCCGACCAGAGGGAATAGTTTCTGAACCCTCTGCATCATTGTATCCAGAAGACTGAAGCTAATGTTGTCTGCGTAGTTTCTATGGCACATTGATTCCTAATGGCTAACGATCTCGTGATCGCCCTAAATAGACTGCGCTGATGCCTCGCTGCTTCCGGCTCATTTATCTTGAGTGACGCGAGCGCCTTGACATTTGCGCCCGTGACAGTCGCACCCGGCCGGGCTCGCGAGCCGCGCCTGGACACGGATAAAACGGCCCCCGCCTCGGCCAGCACTGACAGACGCTCTATCAGTAAACCAATTAACGTGATTTATGGCGAGCGGGGAGAGCGCCATAAATACCAAACCGACTCCACTTCTGAGGGGAGATGTTATCGCGCGGCCCTCTCGGCGGCTGTGTGGAGCGACTGTGTGTTTGTAAATGGTGCTACTGTGTGCCCTGACCCCCCCCCCCCCTCCTGAAGCACCTCTCCCCCCCCCCCCCCCCCCCCGTCCCCCGTCCCCCCCCCCCCCCCCCCCCCCCTCTCTCTCGCTCTCTCCTGTCTGTGGGTCGGGAGTTCAGCCCGCATGGCGGAGTTGAACGCCGGGCTGTGAACTTTCGACCCTGTTAATGTAACGAGGCGACGAGTGGGAAAGTGGAGCTGTGACCAAGCCCCGCCCACACAGGAAATGACTGACTTGTTTGCGAAGAATTGAGCGCGTTCATTGTTTTTGTAAGCGCGGCATGAGACGAAACCTCTACTGTGCCGCTGTAAGCCTTTAGCTAAACGTGCATGCGCTTACAAATGTTTGCCGTCGAATCCTGGACCTTCTATCCCCATACAAATGAAAAGAGAAGACAGGCGCGATACTAAAGTATGGCGAGGTATATTTTGTCCTTTTTGTGGCATTTATATCATTTCTCTGGTTCCTGTATCAAGATGAAGGTTAGTGGCCACTGATGTGTATCCAACCCCACAAAAAGCTGACGTTTATCTGAATTTGAGTTAGCATTTAGCTCAGCGGACACTTCTATTTGTATCTAAGGTAAAATCTCAAAAGGTCTGTACATTCATCAATGATTTATAGGGAGGCTTTGACCTCACCTAAATGTGGTAGATGGGCTGACAACAGCTGGAAACATCTGGATCGCTCATAATTTGTGATGATTGACGGCTAAAGGAAAAAAATACACGGAGCAGGCTAATGGACTCTGAAAAGTCTCCCGGACTAGCCAACTTGCTAGCTGTCTGCATACGTTAGGATTGAACGCCGCTTCTTCTTTTTATTTCAACGGTTGTAAGTCAGACTTTCATTAAAAAGTACATTAAAAAGATTCATTCCATTCATTCCACAAACTAAATCTATAGAAAGCATATACATTATTTGACCTATTTGAATTGGGCATTCTATCCGAATAAAAATGAATGGAGCCAATCCCTACATGAAAGTAAGGCGAGATATGACATTTTCGTTTCATTGCGCTTACGGTATATCATTTCTGTGGCGTCTATATATATAATTCTTATCTATTGTAAAGTGCAAACAGGTCTGTACATTCATTAATGATTTCTAGGCTTTGACCTCACCTCAACATCGTTCATAATAGGCTAGGTTTGATGGCTAAATAGGAAAAATACAAAGAACAGGCTAACAAATGCTGAAAAGTCTCCCGGACTAGCCTACTTGCTAACTGTCCGCAAACGTAAATATCGATTCCATTGTTGAGATTAGCCAGATTTCGCTAATTTGTCCTAAAAAAAGAAAAAAAAAAAAGAAAGACAACAGTCCGGTAATGGAAGCTATATGGTGTGACCGATTGTGGTGTAACTCAACTTTATATTTCATCATATGCATCGTTCTGAATAGGCCAAAAGGGCACAGTATATCATGATAAATGTAGTAGTCATTGGGAAGGGCGTCTGGTGACAAACACTAGCCAAATATTTCTGATCCGCCGCGCACTAGGCCTGCAGCAACACGGTCATCCCACGAAATGAAACATCGCCCCCCAGACCTCACACACCCTTAGCCTCTTGCTTGCTCTGCTTGTTGCTCTTTTTGGCGCCTGTCTTGAATCTTGGAGTGCCACTTCATCTTGGTTTGCGTTTGTAGCAGGAGTGATGAGCTCCCCCACCCCACACTCTCTCTCGCTCTCTCTCTCGCCCCCTCTCAGGGCCTCAGTGACAGGGAGGATTATTTATTTGTCACGCCGGGGTGTAATAAGCTGTAGATACAGGAAGCAGGGCGGTGATTTATTGCTCTGTCGCGCGGTGCTAGCGGGACGAGCCATGTAGCGTGCAGGATGAATACAGCACTGTCATCTCTGTCCATCCGTCAACACCAGACCTCGCCCTCCCCCCCCCCCCGCCCCGCCGGGACGCTTCCCACTCACCCCCGGATCAGGCCACAAGGCATAAACTACGACTCGTTATTGAGATACGGCCAGATTTGTGCTCAGCAAAAGCACCGGGTTTGGAGCAATCAATTCTACCCAGTTGGCTACTACTTCTTTCATGCAATAGTCCTAAGTAGTTTACCATCACTGTAGTGCTTGGATAAATGGAGAGGTGTTTGTGTCAAGTAGGGCATCTGACATAGTGATTAGTGCCCGGGTGTATCCACGGTTTAAGGTTTGGCAGAATTTGTTATCCTAATCAGTTATGTGATTTTACCTAAAAGTCATTGTTTGATCTTCAGAATCAACTGAATTCACTTTCCTCCAAAGATTATTGTGGGAGTGTTTGTCTTCTAACAATCTTTAATCCCTTGCTTATATTATTGAGATTTAAATAATAAAAAATGAAAAAAAACAAGGCACTGTATGAAATTTTTGAGATTTTTCAGTTTAAAAGTTGAATTATGTCACTTTTTATGAAAAATAAGTTGATATTACTGCGTATTTGACCTTTTAGTGGCCCAGCTGCTCCTGGATCATTTGTTTCTATGGTTTCTGGTAGGTTTTTCTGGATTTAACATTATGCATAGTCATGGAGATGCTTCTATCGGCAGTGAAAACCTACCAGAAACCCTATACGTTTGTTAGCAGACGGGCAAAATATGCGAGAAAAAACATAAAAATGTTGTCAAAATCAATATTTCAGAAACTCAACGGAGAGTCACTGAAGCTACTTATTTCTCAGACCGATTAGCCAAAAAAAATTCCGCACCTACTGCTAAAAAAGTCATATTTACTAAAGTCGCTACTTCCGGGTTTAGCGGAGATGCTGCGCCGTTAGCATTTTTCGCGGCTAACCCGGATGTAGCGATTTTGGTAAATATTACTTTTATAGCAGTAGGTTCAGTAACGCTCTGTTGAGTTTTAGAAATATTGATTGTGGTATTAAAGAGTTTTTTGTAGTTTCTCGCACATCTGCGGACCCGGAAGTAGAGCTGTGACGTCACCACTTCACAAACGTATTGTATTATTACACATAGTATTAACACCTTATAAGGCCCGTATAACCAGAAGCGCATTAACACTATAATTAATGTCAAACAACGGTCCAGTTTTTGGCTGATAAGCAGTAATTAAGAATTATTAAATGGGAAAGTGTTAGTAGCTGTTAAGATGTTGAAAAAGGACTAATTTATATATACCAATTACGAGCTAATTAACCAGCAATATCTTCACGTCTGTTGGACAAGGTGCAGCGATGGTTTGAGAGGGGTAATATGGGCAATCCATGTGCCAGGTAGTTGTTATCAAATTTACATAATGCACCTTTAATATAAGCCCCTATGAGAGACCAACAGGCCCGTTTGGAACCATGAGGCCGTCCTTCTGTGGACCCACCACCTGCAGGAGGAGCCATAGGGGCTGGTGCAATGTGATTTGGGCAACTCGGACGGCTGCCCCCACGACCCGGCAACAGACAAGTGGGAGAAAATGGATGGATGGATGGATGGCATCTTTAATAAGAGACAAAAGCACCTTTAATGAAAGACAAAATATATCCAAAATCACCTCTACTATTTACAATCTAATAAATCCACACCAAAAAAAGTCACACCTTTTTCTATCCATAACTACGATTTGTCCCGCAAAATAATTTACCCTGTTTTTTGTCCGATTCCCGGTCAACACATGTGAAGGTCTACATAAAGCGTTATAAATATTACTACAGCTTCAAAACGAATACGAAACATTCTAATTCGACAAACGCTGAGCCGTGATTGTTTAAGAAATGCCTCTGCTGATGGAAGACTCAATATTTTTTGCAAAAGAGAGAGCGACGGTTAACCAAATGCATAAAGAAGCGACGAAGAAGCCAGAATTCTCACGTCTCCTAAATGAATGTAGATTGGGATGACAGCTCGCGGTGCCTTGTAACAGTGAACGCACGACTCCCAAAGCCCATGGATGTAACGCTATTCACCGCTAAAAGCTTCCTCCACAGAACAGCCCCGTAGAAAGCCCTCCGCTGATTGGACTCACAACAACAAAGAGACCCCTGCCAGTGCCGTTTGGCCTCGCACAAAAAAAGCCAATCCCTCAAATTAATTATGCTCCGTCGCCATACTCCGTGCGTGTTCATTTTGTCCCAATTCAAATCCCAACTCCCAAATCCAGGCTAAGTGGGGGTTTTTTTCCCCTCTGTCGCCTTTTTGCCGATATATTTCCCGCACAGACAAAAGCCTCTCGTGGTCGCCGCCTGTTTACGAAGTCGGTTCCACTTACGGTAAATCCGCCCCGTCTGGTAAACACGGGCTGATGTTTACGCCGCGCAAAAATGTTTATCCCATTAAGTGACATTTCAATAAGCTAATCCACGCGCCGTGAAGGATTTTAACGGGATTACATGACCCACGCGGAGAAAGCGAAAGAGTAATGGGGCCTTTGTGAATGCAACTTAATATCAGGAAAGTTTTGGGTAAAAGGCGGCGCGTGGACACAATGGAATAGGTCTGAACACGAGTTGCTCCGTCCCCTTTTCTCTCCCATGTAGACTTATTTTTACATTAACATCACGCCTGATGTGCTTCCTTCAGCATTTAGGCTGCATCATTTCCAAGCTCTTACCCCCGGCTCACATTAACTACGGTCAGGATTCGGTCCGGGTTCGGCCCTGATCCGGCCCGGGTTTGCCCCCAACTACCACTCACAGTGAGTCCGGCGGACACTGTGTCCAGAAGTCCACGTGGTTTCCCTCTTGGTGCGAGGTCACGTCACAAGTCGCCCCATATATAGGTCGTTTTTGTCAACAAAAGCCATATTTGCCAGTACAATGGAAAAAAAATGAATATGACTCATTCATACCAATGTTTCTTTTGTTTTAAGATCTGCATTTTTGTCATCAAAATGAACTATACTCATTTTGACATGAGTGCTTGTAAATGTACATGTTTTCAGCATAAATAAATTGTGTAGCAAAGCAAACATTTTGAGATTATATTTATTTTACCAAACCTTTTATTTATTTTTATTTATTTATTTATTTGCAGTTGGAGCATAATACTACCAGGGTCAAAAAAACTGCACTGTAAAATTAGTTCTAAATTTTTGTCAAAATGCTAAACTCTGCGTTAGCCGCTAATGCTAATCTCATAGCCGCTAACTCTAGCTGCGTCTGCTGCTTCGATGCCTACACGTGTATGTGTTTACATGGTGTGGCGTGTGTTGGGGGGTGAGGCAGGGGGAGGTGTGGAGCTTGTCTTGAGAAAAAGTTAACGTCGTTAGAAACAACCAGCTCTGTTCCGGTCTGTTTCGGTCGCGCAAAATGGAGTAGCTGAAGGTGGCTTTAAAATCGATTTTCTTTTATGTTTTACATCGATTCACATTTTACGCATATTAAATCGTTTTTGTTAAATTGATTTTCGATGAGATTTTGGTTCCTCTCAAGCTGCTTTTTTGCAGGTATTTGGTAACAATGTTAAACACAGCTACAACTAAATATTCCGTAGTTTCACTTCTGCTATACCAGTAAGTATAATCTTTGCTTCTCACATTGTCTGCTGGAATCATTTAGCTTCTCCTCACTTACATGCACTCGGCCAAAAGACTTGTTGCAGTTCTTGTAGACTGTCATCTTTTTCACCGTGTTTTGCCGCCCTGTTGTCGCGTCATTCCCGGCGACAGAGCTGTGTGTTGTTTTCGGGGGGGGGGGGGGGCAGTGCAGTGCAGTGCAGTCGAGCGAGAAACCTCATTTGGAGACTGCGGCGGGGGCCCATTTATAACGCGGTCAATGTGGGACGTCCCGCTCATCAATAACCCCACTGTCACTGCGTAATTAGCTCTGCCCCGACGCAAACGAGACGCGCTCATTCTAAATGCTCACGTCACCGAGGCTCTGAAGAGGGATTGTGCCCTAACTGATGAGATTATTATGGATTATGGGGCATTTAATCTGCTGCCGCCGCATGTCCCATACTGTCTGTCGGTAGATCCTTGAAAAGTTAATGATTCGATCCCACCTTGGAGCATTTTGAATCGTGAAACTGGACAAATACAAACACAATATGGATTTAAAGAAACAGACTGACAACCACACTTCTGCCTGTCTTTCCAAGCAAAACTGTGGCGTAAAGGGAGACTTTTTTTTTTGCAAGTGATTTGATATTGCTCTTTTGAACAGCTCTTTAAGGTGAACGGTGTGGGCAGCTCCAACAGCTGCCCCCACGACCCGGCAACGGAAATGGATGGATGGATGGTTTGAACCGGATCTCAAGTGTGAAAAGACACAGATCTTTTTTTCAGTCAATTTTACCCAGAACTCGCCCGAACAACCACAAGAATCAGCCCAACAACGGAGCAGGCGACACAGGCAAAAGTTAAATGCACTAAAAATGTAGTTGTGGCACAAGATTTTATTCGCAAACCCATTTTTCCAAAGTGTAAATATCAGTCTATTGTAATTTTTTCATCCATCCATTTTCTTCCACTGCCAGCTGCCCAAATCACATCGCACCAGCCCCTATGGCGCCTCCTGCAGGTGGTGGGTCCACAGAAGGACGGCCTCATGGTTCTAACCGGACCTGTTGGTCTCTCATATGGGGCTATTGTAATTTTAGACTTTAAAAAAAGTGTGTCTTTTATCGATCGCGTCTTGTGGGTTATAAGGCTGGCGTTATTCAAATTTTAGATGAAAAAGAGCCAGTCTTTCAAGTGGTTCTTTGAAATTAATGGATCCCAAAGACTTGGCTCCCAGTTACAATATTGTTCTATAATATTGCTTTGAGCCACTCACGCATGTTTGAGTAATCTTTGAATCTTCCTGCGTGACCTAAAGAACCACAAAAGACTTCCCTTATACTTTCAATCGCTTGCAAAGCTTTTCCTTCCGTCACAAGTGCAAAAAACATCCGCCGAAACTACAGCGACACATGGCATATGCAGCCCGCTCAAAATGAGTCAAAACTAAACTAAATTAGCCTTAAGCAGTACACTTGCAATTTTAGGCTGTATCCCTAGTGATTTTGCAATACATTGTCGCACCTTGCAGTCAGGACTGATAATCAAAGTCCAATTATTCGCACATTCATGCTCTTCTGTGATAGTATTGACGCTTGAACGCAGCCAGAGCGGAGCCGCCTCTCTCAATCTCACTCCTCGCCCGTCCGATCGGCCCTGGACGTTTGTGCTCGCCTGTGCAATAGAGGAGAGGCATTGCGCTGGGAGTCCCGCCGTCCCCACTCAGCAGATATAGCGGCCGTAAAATGGGAGGCGAAAACGCTCCCCGGTGGCCGTCCAGCGCGATTGCGGGGACCGCGGGACGCTCTAGTCGGTGCCGACAAAGTGCACCGCGGTGATGGATGGACAGAACGGCGGCCCGGGGCGGAGTGACGGGAGCGCCGAGGGGGTGTGCTTTAAAAAAAAACGAGGCAAATGAAAGACAAAGAGGTATTACAGCTGACGCGGCTGACACAAATCCCACAGCAGTTCAACCCGGGCCAACCCGCGGGATTGTTGATGTCGCCGAGGTGCGTTTGAGTTCCAAGGGTTTTCGCCGTGCTGCTCCTAATGCCCGCCGGCAGGCAAATGGGTGTAGGCACATACACATACAGGACAAAAATAGGTAAGTTCATTTTGACCAATCACCGTCAGGCCTTGATAAAAGTCAACTCAAGACCAGATCTAAAATGTGTCTGAACTGGATTTAAAGGAACAGGCCACCGTGTTTGTCCACACTTCTTATCGGAGCTTAGACGAGTTGATGCGTACCTCTCCGGTTAAAAGGGGCTCTGTGGAGTTTTGTGCTCGCAGTCGCCCCCTCAGGCCAAACGCGTAACTGCAGCCTCGATGATGAGCTCGTGCATGAGGCGCTCAGGCTTTACGAGCGCCAGAAATAACCGTCCCGTCCCGGTCAGTTTACAGATTTGCAGGCGTGACTTCAACTGAGGCAAGAAACGTTACTGTTTTGTAAAGTATTTAGACCAAATCAGTTTGAGCGTATAAGATGCCATACTTGAGCAAATGCAGCAAAGTGAATCGAGTGAAGAAGCCAAGTAATACAGATAAACGAATATTTGACGTTTGAAGGAGAAAAAAACAAACTCGTATACTTTGTATGCATAAACGTATAGGCCTAATTGTAATGATAAAATAATTCCACTGTTAGAAATGCTACTAGGAAAAGCCTAAATTGTCTCTTCAATTCCCTCGGCCCAAAGTTAGCGTAGCTACCTCGTAAACTATATTGTAAACGGCACATGTCTCGTTTCACTACTTATAAATCCGTGAACAGTCATGCTTATTTTGCGGCTAAGAAAAGCTAACATTAGCAGCATTATTGTTGCCATTGTAAATACAGCACCATTACCACCGTTACTACTCAAATGTTTTGTAGGTACAGCACAATTACTGATTCTACTGACACTACTAGTCTGCTACTAATACTACACAACTTCTCTGTAGGTATAAAACTATTAGATCAACTATTTTGGTAACTTCCAAATATGATTATTTTATGGCTTAAGTGTATTACTAAAGAATGAGTGAAATGATCTTGAATTCAAATGAACAAATCCACATGCAAATAACAGACTTTGAGAGCTAATGCAAGAAATCAAATGACGTACTAGATTAATGGTGTGTGATGTCACGAAATACCATGTTCAGCAATAAAACTGCTCCAAACAGTTTTTAGCCAACAGACTCTCTCAGGTAAGCTATGGTTTTAAAAGATTGGCCTCAGAATGAAATGAACTGAGCTACTGTTCCAGACGTAAATACATTTTTCCCGTAGATCTATCAAAAATGTATTAAGAGATTTAAGGGGATTACTGTATGAAGGTCAATCCGCTTTGTGATAGCCCGTGAAGATTCATCTGAAGCTTTTATGAGCCCAAAAAGTTATACAGTAAAATATTTCAATGTACCCTGGCCACACGATGTAATACTTCATTGGACCACCTTTACTTTGATCCCATCGCACATTCGCTGTGGCATTGTTTCAAAAAAAGCTTCTTCAATGTCAAAAGATCCCGTGTTGCATTCATTTTTCACCAAGATCTTGCATTGATGATGGGGGGAGAGTGTGACCAATGTGCAAAGCCTGCTCCAGCACATCCCACAGACTCTCAACGGGGTTCAAATCGAGATTCTGTGGCGGCCAATCCATGTGTCCTCTTTCACAACGCATTGTCATGTTGGAATATGCCGGTGCCATCAGGGAAGAAGAAACCCGGTGATGGAAGAACATGGTCATTCGGGATGTCCTGGGCACGTGTTGCTGAACTTAGATCGGACGAACTGCAGCAACCCCAGATCAGAACTTTTTTTTAATTTTTTTTATTTTAATATTTGCTGTAATAACCAACTAGCTAATAATCAACCTTTGTGTCACTAAACTCTTACCATTTAAACTTTTCCAAAAGTCTTTGCAGGCAATAAATTGAACTTTTACTACGAGGTGGGAACAATTTTCAAAAAGGTGCTCGAGGATGTAATTAATATGACTTATATCATTTTATTAACAGCAGCACCGTTGAATCACTCGTTTATAGTTTAAATCCAAAAGGAGGGCTATAGTAACCCCCTGCTTGCCTGCGCTTGCTCTGCGTTCAGGGCCAGAGCGGTGCCTCTCATTGGGGAGTGAATCCTCGTTAGCGCTGCTCCGGGACTGCATTAAATGTCAGAGCCGGAGCGGGACGGGGGCAGGGGGGGGTGTGTGTGTGTGGGTGTGTGTGAGGCGCCGGGGATGAAGACGAATGCGGTCGGCCCCTGGAAGTGCGATTACCAGTCCCCTCATTAATCAGAGTGTTGGAGGGGGAGGGGGGGGAGCAGTCTGTCGGGACCGTCCTGACTGAACAAGGGGCAGGGCAGCACCCCGTCAGAGGCTCCGGTGAGCACCCATCCAGTAGACTACAACAGCACAGTAACACGCAGTAACACAAGGACAAGCATTTTTTTTTTTGTGAGGTGCAAAGACTCCATTGGAATCCGTTTTAAAAAAGTGTCTTTTGGAGTCGCCCGTGAACCACCAGAGGATGGTACTGCGGCTCTTGGCCATGAGGACCGAAGAGAAAGTGCTTTCCTCGCTCATTGGTACTGACGGGACAGATAATAATGACATCAAGAGACGCTAATGGAGACGCTCATGCATGCTTTTATCACCAGTCGTATCGACTACTGTAATGCCCTGCTTTCTGGTCTTCCCAAAAAGAGTATCTCAGGTTTACAACTTCTACAAAATCCAGCAGCTCGTGTCCTGATGAAGACCAGGAGGCGGGACCACATCACACCGGTTTTAGAGTCGCTGCATTGGCTCCCCGTGTGTTTCAGGATCGATTTTAAAGTTCTTTTAATGGTTTTTAAATGTCTTAATGGTCTTGGTCCTTCTTATCTTTCAGAACTGCTTTTACCTTATGAACCTTCACGGCCCCTTCGCTCCTCCGGCAGGGGTCTCCTAGTGATTCCTAAAGTCAACAGAAAGACTCACGGCGAGGCGTCTTTCCAATATTATGGCCCTCGCCTCTGGAACGACCTGAGGAGGAGCTCAGGACCGCAGAGAACGTTCATGTTTTTAAGAGCAGGCTCAAGACCCACCTTTTTAGCTTAGCTTTTAACTCACATCTATTTATTTAGTCCTAATGATATATGTTGTGTGTGTGTGTGCGTGTGTGTGTGTGATCTGTTTGTTATCTGTAAAGCACTTTGTGATACCTTTCGGTATGAAAAGCGCTTTATAAATAAAGTTTGATTTGATTTGATCAAACGCTGAGAACTGTCCTCATATTAATTTGCGTTGCCAGACCTATCTCAGACTAAGCCGCAGCCTCAAAAGCTTTTTCTTCCCACATGCTCCATTAAACAGCATGGACATTTTGCTCTTCTCACAAAACACCAGTATCCTTCCCCTTTTCATCGGTTTCCCCCTATTGCAGCCTCATCAATCTTAACTTTGCATCTAAGGCATCCAAAACCTTCCCATAAGCCACCATGTTGCTCGGTCTGCAATATTATAAACGGTCACATTTATATACGGTAGCGCAGCGGTTAGTGCTCGTGCTTCACAGCTAGAAGGTCCCGGGTTCGATTCCCACCTGGACGGGGCCTTTCTGTGTGGAGTTTGCATGTTCTCCCCGTGTCTGCGTAGGTTTCCTCCGGGTACTCCGGTTTCCCCTACCACCAAAAACATGTACAATAGGCCAGGATGAATGGTGTGTGTGAATGTGTGGTGTTGGTCAGAGGGACCGTTGGCGCAGACGTGTGTAGTCGCGACGCGCTTCTGTCAGTCTCCCCGAGGGGAAACTGAAGCTACTAATGTAGTTTACCATCACCGAGTCTGTGAAAGGCGCTATATAAATAAAGATCTTCTTCTTTTCGACCTACAGTGGGCCCTCAAAACGCTCTACACCAAGGAACCACTCGCCCATTCACACATCGTTTATATCAAAGTGTCTGGTTTTAATCCTCAATCATCCGTGCGAGTATCTCTATTCCTGTTCACCCAGACAAGCCCTGTTAGCGTTTCAATAATATTCAACAGTAATAAACATTTGACTTACAGTTACGTCATCTTGACTCGCTTATCAGCTCTTTCTCCATGATGTAGTTTGTGTTCCTAATGCCTCACACACAGAGAGAGCTCCTCGGCTAATCTCCACTCCCCTGTGATCTACTGCCCCCTGTCTCGTTCGTCACTTCGCCTTTTCTCCCCGCCGCCGCCGCCGCCCAGAGCGGCGCGCTTCAAGGTCGAGCCAAGGAAGCGATAGCCCCCGCAACGCTCCAGATTTATGGGGCGCTGTGGCCCGGGATGTTTACAGACCGCGGGCTCCGCTGAGAGGGTTTTTCCCCGGTGGTGGTGAGACGCCGTTGGGTGTGACTAAAACGAGGTGCGGTGGTTGACAGGTGCTAATTGAGAAGCACAGGCTGGTTTGGTCGGATTTAGGCCGTGGCAGATTGTTTCTCTGGCCTCGTGTGGGCGAGCTGACACGGGTAACCCTGACTTTAAAGGGATATTTCAGGGGGTTTCACATAGGCCCTCATTTCCTAGTTATCCAGAGTGTTGTGGATGTCTGAAGATATTTTTTTTCTTAAATTCATGCAGTTCTTATTATTTGAAGAGTCTAGTGGCGCTAGGCTAATGCTAGGCTAAAGCATTTCTATGGTATCAGTTAGCCTGCATTAAAAACAGTCTGGCCCGCTCCACAGGGCACCTAGAGGTAAATCACTTATAACGCCAGACTAACGATATAAATGTCTGTGTTAATAGATTTTTTTTTTAATATAACTGACCTTGTATCACATGAATTACCGCATTTTGAGGGACAATTTTCTCGCAGATCACTCCGCCGCTGCGTTAGCTTACAACCACGAAGCTGATGCTGCTAAAATATAAGTTTAATAATAATAATTTTAAATGCAAAATGGTTAATATTATTATATCGACACAGACATTTAATCGTTAGTCTGGTGTTATAAGTGATTTACCTCAGGTGCACTGTGGAGCGGGTCAGACTGTTTTTATTTCAAGCTAGCTGATACCAAAATGCGGTAGCCTAGCATTAGCCATTAGCTTAGCGCCACTAGACTCAGACTCAAATATAAGAACTGCATGAATTTAAGAAAACAAATATCTCCAGACATCAACAACACTCTGGATAACTAGGAAATGAGGCCCTATGCAAGCACTGTTTATCTCACAAAAGCCTTTTCATGTATCCTGAACCATAGCTGCTGTTTTATGAACTAGCATCTAGCTGTTGTTGTTTACATTGCCGTAAAAGTATTGAAAATCTGGGACGTTAGAGTTACAGCTGCAATCAACAATTCTGTATACGCTAACTCTTTCATGGTTTGGAAATGATGCCACAAAAAAAGGTACGGATCCTGGCATTGTTATCTTGGAATATGCCTGTGACATCAGGGAACAAGAAATCCATTGAGGATGTTCAGGTCGTCAGCTGATCTCATTCTTTGGGCACCTGACCAACTGCAGCAGCCCCAGATCACAACACTTAGTTAGTTTTTTGGCCAGGTGGTATAAATCTACAGGCGTACACAGAGATTGTATCGTTCCGTATTATTGTTTGTTTAGACTGGATCTGCAGTTGTTAGGGGTTTGAACGCCAGTATGTCATTTATTTTCATTGGCATTACTCAAAACTGTATTCAATTTCTGTTTTGATGCATTACTTTAATCAGTGAACAATTTGTATCCATAAATAGGATGACTTTGTTTCGCTTTTTTGGGGGTTTCTTCTTTCATCCGTGTAATTGAATTGAGTGGTGCTCACTGTGGACCAAGAGACATTTAGTTGCATCTGCAGGACGGGTGCATATTTTCTCCGGGGTAGCAAAGCTTCTCAACAGTCTAAATACTTCAAGATTGTTGTATGTTTTACAATATCAGGAAATATTTCTTCCATTAACTTCTTTATTGGGTTGTCAAACGGTCCTGTCTGGTCGTTATTCCATAGACCCTCTTTCAGAACTCATTTATCTGCATTTTCAAGCCTGTCCTTATCAACTGGCCATGAAGAAATCAATGGGGATAATCCATGGGAGAGCTGCCGATATAGAAACTCTGTCTCGGGGTCAGAGCTCCGTAAATCATTCACTTTAAGCCAAATGTTTACCAGCTGCGCTCACTCCCACGATTGGGCTGGGAAACGGTGATTTATGCCCTGCCTTTGTCCCCACCGGTCTCAGAAATATAGGATGGATTGCATGTCAATATGCCGGTGGCAAAGATCTTTCTGTATTCGGGTCGGAAAATGGTGCGAATTTGCAGCTGCATCTGGGTGCAAGTCTATTAAAAAATGCTTTTGGGTCATCTCAAATCTTTGCTGGTTTCTCCTTTGCCTGTAATAAGTGAGAAGTGGGGGAATATGTTCCTCCAAATGTGGAATCATTTAAGCACTGCCTTTGTGCACAAGAGCCATGCAGACACAGCATTTGGTAAGGCCTTTGGTTTACACTATGGTCAGGAGTGATCAGGGAGGCCATTAGCAGCCATGAATCCGTCAGTCAGTCCTAGGGCAGCTGCAAAAACAGGCTTGATATTAAATACGGGCTAAAATACGGGTTCATTTTTGTTTTGGCTCCCATTAGCCACATTGGCCATTTGAGTGATTGCACTTACGTTTATCTGAACATTCAATGTAGTCCAAAATGCCTGCCTTTCTACTTGATCGTACATGCAACAACAAGATGAAAATAAAATTAGGTAGATCGGCCCATTTGGTAAACCACGGGGCCTAAATGTTTGCTTAAAATAAAAAAACATTTATATACAAATACTTCACAAAAATTAAACAAAAAATAAACTAAACTATTATGGTCGGAAAAACAGGAATCGGAATCTTTAAACAGTATATGATCAGGGACATTAGCATTATCATTACCAGCATTATCATTAGCATTAACAGCATTAGCAGCAGCATTATTATCAGCATCAATATTATCATTAATAGCATTATCAGCATTAGCATTAGCATTAACAGCATTATCAATAGCATTAGCATTATCATCAACATTATCAGCATTATCATTAGCATTATCATCAGCAGCATTGTCAGCATTATCATTATCATTAACATCATTTGCATTACCAGCATTATCATCCTCATTAGCATTATCAGCTTTACCATTAGCATTATCAGCTTTACCATTAGCATTATCAGCTTTACCATTAGCATTATCAGCTTTACCATTAGCATTATTATCAGCATTGTCATCAGCATTATCAGAATGATAATTTTTTAGCATTATCGAGCATAGCGCTTGTGCTTCACAGCAAAAAGGTCCCGGGTTCCGTTCTCTCTACCGCTACAAACATGTACACTACGGCTTGGATGAGTGAATGGTGTCTGAGTGAGTGGTCGAAAAGGCAGATTGCGCATATCGGCAGCTTCCGTCGGTCTACTTGTATCATAGCTTTCCACCGCCAAGGTTGGAGTGAATCAATAATGCACGACTTATAAAGCAACTTTGAGCGTCGGGAAAAGCGATTCATAAGATTAATGCATTATCTAAACCCAAGGCATAATCCTGCATGACATTAGCTAATTTCTCATTGATATTTCCGCGGATTATCTCTCAACCTGTCATTGACAAGACGATATCCCTCCGAGTCGTGCTTTCTCAGCCGACGACAAAACAAACTTTATTTACTCTGGCACGGTCCGCCTTGAAAACCAGGAAACCTCTCTGTCCGTGAGGGAATGAAGGCAATTAGCACTGATCCCCCTCCAAATGTCGAGCAGGGTTAGGGTTAGTCAGGATGGAAGCAATTTATTCGCCCAATCATGTCATACAATGGGAAAAGTTGAGTTTTATTCCCCCCATGAGTCACCGAAAGGCAGAGCGGGCTGTCCCGATAACAATTTGAACCCTGCGTTATAGATTTAACGACGTAATGCCGTCCTGTACAATTATACATGGCACCGAGGCGAGGTATTGTCTCGAGTGTTTGCCTAAGCTTTTCCACTCGTATCCTTTGATCCCGAGGAAGGCACGCTGTTCAGAATGTGCTTCTCATAACAAGGCGAAGTAGATAAAAAGCACATAAAAATGTTAAGGATTGATATGTGGGGCTGGTAGAGGAAAGTGCTGCAGCAGATGGGTTCAAATGCACACAATGGTTAATGGTTCCGCTAGCTTTCGGCAGAGAAATAGCGAGTTTTCTTAGTATTGTTTTTTCAAATTAGAGCAAAGACTCCCACCAAAGCGTTGACCCCGTCTTGCAATAGTGAACCCTTAAAGACTAGACTTTCACAGGTGTGGAATCTTCTAACAGGTTACACACCAAGTACCTGATCAAATACTTGACCTTCCAAGTGCCACCAGGTCTAGAGACAGAACAGACTGGACTGAAGCAAGTCTTAACCACCATCACCCTGGGATAACAAGCCACGACCCAAATAAGACTTGAACTTGTAAAAGAGAATCTAAGTATGTGTGTAAGTATTGTTTAAGCCAAGTAACAACAAAGATTGACCTCAATCATCCAGGTAGACACAAAACAGCAGGCTTATTCAACTGGACTTTTTGGTTTATACCCAAATAACAGTACATTTGACATACTCAGGTAGTTTTAAATACATATACTAAACATATAGTGAATATTCAAAGAAATGCTGGGAAAGACTCTTGACCCACAAACCCATGGGTGAAACTTGTATGCATACAAAAGCATCAATGAAATCCTTTATAGCAAAAATAAAGTCTAAAATGTGCATGTTACAGGTGCTTTCCCAAAAACTATCAATCATTTTTCAACTAAGTTATATCAAAGGCTCCAAAAATACTTCTTGACTAGTTCGAGTCACCATGTGTAATGTTCCAACTTATGCACTAATGCCTCACGTGACTAAACTGTTATCAAACTCGAAATATAAATATGTCCGCGATAAACAGGCTTGTTATGGCCTATAGACACAAACAATGAAAGTTTTGTAATACGATATTCAGATAGAAGCATTTAAAGGCTGACATGTTACCAATTGCTTCTCCAAATCATTTTCTTTTATGCCATCATTAAAATGTCCCATGTAATTAGTCATATATTGGCATTATTCACTGTACAAGTGTCTGGTTTGACTTTTGTCCCATATGTTCAATTCACTCTTAGTAATAAAAAAAATCTAAACATTTCTCAGAAGCTTGAGGACATTCTCGGCATTTCCTGGTAAAGCTGACAGGGTGCTTAATTGTTTTTTGGGAACAGCTGCAGTGACTTTAGACCGAGAGAGGCCTGACCCCGACATGTGTTATAACCCAGCTGCTAATGTTAAAGTAATCATCTCGAACTCTCTCTGTCTGACACTGGGCCGATCTCTGCGCTGATTTAAGGCGCTGTCCTGTCCGTGACCTCGCCCCCCCTCCTCTCTCGCCCCTATTCGCTCGCACTTCAGGAAAACTTCCTCCCGTTATTCCTCACAATGAGGCGACAGCGGATTCTTTTAAATTTGTATCAATCGGCCAAATGAGTTGCACTGCAGCGGAGTTCAAAATTTACAACGTATTTATGTTTGTTTTACTGAATACTTTAAAGTGTTTTTGAGGGCTCTCCGTTATTGCACAGACTTTCATGTGATGTTAACTCTGCGTTTGTTGAGTGGAGGATGTTCTGACTCTTCTTCTGTTGTAGTAATTCCGGGTCGGCAACGTCAGGCCGAGCAAAGAAGCCCAGACTTCCCAATCCACGCACATTTCTTCCAGCTCTTCTAGGGGGATTCCAAGGCATTCCAAAGCCAAAGAGTAACAGTCCCTCCAGTGTGTCCTGGGTCTTCCCTGGGGCCTCCTCCCAATGGGACATGTCCGGAACACCTCCACTGGGAGGTGACCAGGAAGCTCTAAAACAGATGCCTGAGCCAGCCTGGTCTTACCATACCCTCGTACTCATGTCGTACAGAGGGTCTGGAACTTCACAGTTGAGCTCCGTTTCCAGGTGGGAGGGATGAACTGCTTTGAAACGATTGGATCAGTTTTCAAACTACAACCAGAAAATCCGATGCAAATGCAAAACGTCCCCTACGACACCCGCCTCCCCCGGTCGCTGAACGGTTGGTTGGATTTCAACCGATCAAACGCAGCCACTGAGATCAGACCCAGACGTACATGTAGGGAGAAGATAATTGACCGGAGTTTACGGATGGCTAAGGCCAGGCTACCTCAGCTGGCTCATCTCGGCGTGAAGGAGCAGCAGCTCTACTCCGAGCTCCTCCCGGGTGACTGAGCTCCATACCCTATCTCAAAGGGTGCACCCTGTCACCACACAATAGAAACTCATTTCGACTGCTTGTATCTGCGATCTTGTCCTTTCGGACGTGACCCAGATCTCGTGGTCATGAGGGTTAGTAGATTGAAATGAATCGAGAGCTTTGTCTTTCAGCTCAACTTTATAACACTCAGCACAGAAGCAAGTGCTCAGTATTTTATTAACGTGGACACACATAAGGAATATTAACAAAGATTTCCCACGAGATCTGAACAAGGATCAAACACACAAGAACAAAATGACATGATTACCTGAACGAGGACAATCTGACAAAGACAAAGGGAACAGACCCTAAGGGCGGGGAGGACAAAAACACACAGGTGTCACACATTCGGGGAGGGGCAGGTATTCACACAGGCGGGGAAACGGGGAGGAGCAGGAAGGAAGTCTGAAACGAGAAACCAAGTAAGAGTCCGAAATAAAACAGAATGACTAATGTTTGAGAAACAACAATGATGCTCGAGAGGATTGATGAAGAAGAGGCAGCAGTCAGGATGTCTTATACAGGAGAAGTTTATTTACCATCGTTACGGGACCCGGAGACATGAACTCGAGACATTGCGCTAGTCCTACCATTCAAGTCTGCCTATGCTTCCACAGAAGAGGGATAAATACCGTCTAAGAGCGTCAGGCTGATACGCAAGCAAACATTCAGTGGCGCCTGAGCACCACAGTCAATATATCTATAGTTCATATTATCCTTCAACAACTAACATGACAAAATGACATAGAAAAGAACTGAACCGACACCAGACACGACAAACTCCTTCTTCACCACCGCAAAGCGACCTCACCTCCAAACACCTGTCAAAACACATTCGATATTTCATTAATTGGGGGCGACGGTGGCGCAGATGGTAGAGCGGGTCGTCTCATGATCGAAAAGGTCGGGGGGTTCGAATCCCGCCTCCTGAAGGTGCACATTGTCGTTGTGTCCTTGGGCAAGACACTTCACCCTCCTTGCCTCCAGTGTCTGCGTACACTGGTGTATGAATGAGAGTGTGAATGGGCCCCCTATGAGAGACCAACAGGCCCGTTTGGAACCATGAGGCCGTCCTCCCGTGGACCCACCACCTGCAGGAGGAGCCATAGGGGACTGGTGCTATGTGACTTGGGCAGCTCCAACAGCTGCCCCCACGACCCGGCAACGGACAAGTGGGAGAAGATGGATGGATGGATGGATGGACTCTCGAATCCCCTTGGCGTGAGTTTCACATATTGACTGGAAAACAAATCGGCCTCTGAATGAGCGAACTCGCCTTGAGCTGCAGGTCTATTTAAACACGGCCATACCTGAAGGGAGTGGTCAGGTATAACCGCACCTCCTGCTCTCCCTGTTTGCAGCTTCTGAACAAAGCTCTGAAGAACATTGTGCAAGGGAGACAAATTGCATCCACGGTTAAGTGTGGGTTTGTGCTTTTAGACCCAAGTGTACACAAAAAATGTAAAGTAGGCCATTTTCGTCAAACCTGTCAAAAGGATCCCATTGAGTCATCAGTTCTCGCATTTTTTTCAGTTATTCTGGTGAAATGCCACGCGCCGCGGCTTCAAGTTAAATACGGGCACATTAAGGTCTTTTTTTTTTTTTCACAAAGCATTTCAGCTACAACATAAAAATGTAATTGAATCGCCGGAGACATTTCATCTAAAATTAATATCAAGCTTGTAATACCGCGGCCGGTATTTCACCCTTTATTTAAGTGACGCGGCGCGATAAGGAGCCATGAGAGCTGTGGAGGTCAGATAAGACTTCACAAATGAACCGTTCGCTCATAACCTCCTCCATCTCTCTCCCCCCCTCGCCGCGAGTTTAATTCACAGGCCGCACATGAAGGGTCGTACATCACCGGGAGGGCATCAGTAATCTTTGCTCAAGGGCGCGCGGCAGCAGGCTGATAGACACGTGAATGAGGCGGACAGAGGAGATGGATACGGGAGATTTATGAGGCGTCGGGAGGAGCTGCATTCAAGGGGAATGACCATCTCGCATCCCGCCGCCATCTTGTTTCCGGGGAGCACATACGAGGAGCTAGTGTAGTTTTGAAAGATTACGGGAGCGTCTAGGAGGGCCCCTTTTTCCCAGAACGGAGCAGGATCTTGGAGCTGGAGGATATGGGATACACGCATCGCAAAGATGGCGGATAGGCAGTTTACGTGTGATGCAGACAACAAGATATACTGTGTTCTTTCTCAAATGCTAATGCGGTTAAACATATATGCACTCTTGAATTACCAACATAAATCAAGATAATGTTTGCAATATTGCTCAGAAAAATTGCGTTTGTTTGTTTGCTTTTTATCTATAATTGTGCAGGCGACTGGAGGACTAACTTACTATGATATACATATACTCATGTGGCTGCAAACCCCCCACAATGAATGAAGAACTACACAGTTTGCACCAATGGACTGAAGCAACAAAACCTGCAATAATGCCGTCTAAAGTATTTGTATTATTATATTTTTGCTGGTTAAAGTTAGACTAAATCAAAAGTAAAATATACATGACACTAGAATTATGACGAAAATCACCACACCTATATTATATTTCGTGATACAAAGTAAATAGAACCTAAGGAAGAGCCTCATATCATTTAAATTCACTTTGTTCTTGTGGGAGAAGGTCCCGGGTTCGAGTCCCACCTGGACAGAGCCTTTTCTGTGTGGAGTTTGCAATGTTCTCCTCGTGGTTTCCCCCCCCGAGAACTCCGGTTTACAATCTGGTGTGGCGTGTTTACATGCATGTGACCACTGTACGTTCAATAAGTTTATTGTTTATTGAAACAGGGACAGTGTGCAAAACCATTAGTCTCTCTAGAAGAGATGATTTGTACCAGATTTGGCGAAGTGGCTATTCTCCATCTGCAGTCCCTATACAGGCACTGTCCCGACAAAATAAACTATAAATAAAATAACAACTATAAGGTCTTAGCTTTCAAATGAGGCATTGCACAGGCCTATAGGGTGTAAACAAAAATGCAATAAAAACATTACCAAAAAGGAAGCCAAAAATGCAATAAAAACACATCAAATAAAGCAACGAAAACATGGTAACACTTTACATGACAACCCGGTAATTACCTAGTAGTTACAGTGGCAATAACTAGTAACATATCAATAAAAGTTGTAGTTCTTGTGTAATTAAAGTAGTACTTAATAGTAACTCAGCCCAATAACTGCTAGGTAATTGCCTAGTAATTACTAGTAATAAATATCAATAAAAGTGGTAGTTATTGGGTAATTAAAGTAGTTGTTAATAGTAACTAATAATCTAGTAATTACTAGTAATAAATATAAATTCAAGGTTGTAGTTCTATGGTAGTTGAAATAACTCAGCCCAATAACTGCTAAGTAATTGCTTAATTATAACAGTACTAATAACTATTGGGTTATTAATGTGGTATATGTTTGGTATCCATAGGGCTGAGCTACACATGCTCATCAGTAAGTCTTACATTGTCAGTGTTATTGGGCAGAGTTACTATTAACAACTACTTTAATTACACAAGAACTACCACTTTTATTGATATTTGTTACTAGTTACTACCACTGTAATTACTACCGTTATTACTAGGTAATTACCTAGTAGTTACCGGGTTGTCATGTAAAAAAGCAACAAAAAACTCAAAAGCGATGAAAAGTCAATAAAAAGGGGACAACAAATGAGTCCAAACATATGACATAAACGCAGCAGAAAAGGGTTAGATCAGTGTTGTAGGTCTTAGCTTTCAAATGCCAGTCAAGGAGGTTTTAGATTTGGGTAAAGTCGACCTGGAGAAAATGCGCTCGGTTAAGTCTTGCTCCTTGCTACTTTTTACCTGTACTTGAGTAAACCCAGTACTCCAGGATCCTCTCATAACAATATAACTCCTCTTTTGCTCTCATGTAAAGCGCTTTGTGACCATGTCTGTGAAAGGCGCTTTATAAACAAAGATCTTCTTCTTCTTCTTCTTCTTCTTTTGTACTTTTGCACATCGACTCCACTGCTCTGGTCTCGCCGACGGACTGGCTCTCGTCGCCTCGTTTCATGTCGTTTGTATACAGTAATCCCCCCCGGCGAGCGTCCCCCCGGTCTCGTCCCGGGGCGGGCGAACAAAACGCCCCCCCCCCCCCCCCCCCCCCTCTTAAATACTCCGGATAGCTCTATTTGTTTTCGCGCATTAGCAACCCATCTCCATTCGATAAACACAGATGGCTTGGAGTCCTTCCAGTTTCCAGACGAGCAGCGCCGAGCACAATGGTCCCACGTCCCGCTGAATCGCACTCATTTGTAAAACTGTCAGTCTGCTTTGCGGAGCGCTGCATGCTAACGAAGAGCGGGCAGTGAGAGGGGCGGTAACGGTGGTAGAAGTAGTGGTAGTTGCAAAAATGTCCCACAGGTCTTTTTATTTTATTTATTGGAAATGGATTTTTTTCTGAAGCCTTGACTCGTGGCAATAGAACATTTATCGTCCCCTTGGGGAAATTCATTTGGCAGAGAGTTTCATCATTTAAACGGCCCTCTTGCCCCCGGAGTTTTAGCTCACCTCGTGGGGCGTTGGCTCTGATAATTAAAGGTTGTAGGATCAGTTCCAACACTTTTTCTTATCACACGGGCCGCTACAGTCACACTCTGGGCCTGACACATCTCCACAGCTTTGAGTTACACTAAAGAAAAATGCACTTTCTATACACTGGTCGCTATTTCTTTTCTTTCTTTCTTTCTTTCTTTCATTCTTTCTTTTTTCCTCTTTTTTCTATTTTATTCTTTCTTTTTCCATTTTTCCATTATTTTTTTTTTATTCTTTCTTTCTTTTTTCCATTTTTTTTTCTTTCTTTCTTTCTTTCTTTTTTACTTTCTTTCTTTCATTCTTTCTTTTTTTCCATTTTAGTTTTTCTTTTTACATTTTTCCTTGTTTTTTTTTTTATTCTTTCTTTTTTCCATTATTTTTTTCTTTCTTTCTTTCTTCTTTTTTTTTACTTTTTTCTTTCTTATTTTCTTTTTTCTTTCTTTCTTTTGTGTATTTTTCTTTCATTCTTCTTTCTTTTTTTCCTGTCTAATTTCAATACCTCAGTCATTATTTCAGTTACATTACTATCATTCAATAAAAACACCCCTCTCTGTTCAGACCCGTCTTTAATTTCCATCCTGACATGTCAAGATCACAAAAGGGAAAACTATATCCAAAAGTCAGACAGGCGAGTCTAGTATTACCGACTGTAGCTTGAACACGACCATGAGTGAAATACATGGTGGTGAATAACTTGGAGGTGAAATGTTAAAAGAGCATCTTACGCTGTTTTACAGGTGGAACCGATCCCAGCTGCCCCCTCCCTCGGGACCCACATGTGTTATAGATGTCATTACAGTCTCTCAGGACGTGTGTCTTTGTACCGGCCTCTGAGAACTGACAGGTCGGAGCTGTTTGGGGGATTTTTAATTTAGGCAAGAAGCTGCAGGTGAATCGGGAAACATAATACATTTAGAGATATCAATTTGAAACAAAAATATATGAGGGAGAAAGTGTTATGTCATTTGATATTTTCACGTAAAAATAAGGCATTTGACACATACAAATAACCACAACTGCCTTTATTTCGAGACAGGTTTAAAAGTATGGTTTTATTATGTTGACTTTTTCAGGGGGGATTTTGGATATCTTATTTAGTTTTAGAATAAGCTGTTTTTTTGTGTGGGAAAAATCGTAAAAAAATAAATAAATAAATACAAATCAATCATATTTCACCTCTTTTTTTCTTCAAAACTCAATAAATCAGGCTAGGAGTTAGATTTAAAAAAAAAAAAATGAAATATTGTCTGGAAAAGTCTGTCGGCGCTACTTCCTGTATGTGGAGATATTGTCGCATTTTGAGAAAATGGCCGAGAAAATCTATAGAGAAATGTCAGTGCAATAATTATACACGTGATTGTGACTATTAGGGATCTTTCTGTCCCCTTAAGATGTGAGATTTGAGAGGGGAATATAGGAAAAAGCGGAAGAAATAATTGGATTTTCCAAACGGGGTGGACTGGAACTGAAAAACGGCCCTGGACTCTGACCAGCCTGGCCCAAATTAGCATAAACGCAACAACTTCCACAAAGACATATCTTAACCTCTTAACCTTATGACACATTAGACACCATTTTTGATAAAACATAAACACGATCATATTTAAGATTTTGCTAAAGATTGTACCCAGCTTTATAGTTTCACTTCCTTATTGAACACCGACAGGAAGTGACATAGAAGAAGGTAAACAATGTTAAACTGTTGCCGTGTTTTTTCATGTTTTTGTTGGTTCTTCACAGATTTTTTTTCGTTGCTTTGTTGTCCTGTTTTTGTTTTTGTCACTTCAAAATGCGCTCGGTTAAGTCTTGCTCCTTGCTACTTTTTACCTGTACTTGAGTAAACCCAGTACTCCAGGATCCTCTCATAACAATATAACTCCTCTTTTGCTCTCATGTAAAGCGCTTTGTGACCATGTCTGTGAAAGGCGCTTTATAAACAAAGATCTTCTTCTTCTTCTTCTTCTTCTTTTGTACTTTTGCACATCGACTCCACTGCTCTGGTCTCGCCGACGGACTGGCTCTCGTCGCCTCGTTTCATGTCGTTTGTATACAGTAATCCCCCCCGGCGAGCGTCCCCCCGGTCTCGTCCCGGGGCGGGCGAACAAAACGCCCCCCCCCCCCCCCCCCCCCCCCTCTTAAATACTCCGGATAGCTCTATTTGTTTTCGCGCATTAGCAACCCATCTCCATTCGATAAACACAGATGGCTTGGAGTCCTTCCAGTTTCCAGACGAGCAGCGCCGAGCACAATGGTCCCACGTCCCGCTGAATCGCACTCATTTGTAAAACTGTCAGTCTGCTTTGCGGAGCGCTGCATGCTAACGAAGAGCGGGCAGTGAGAGGGGCGGTAACGGTGGTAGAAGTAGTGGTAGTTGCAAAAATGTCCCACAGGTCTTTTTATTTTATTTATTGGAAATGGATTTTTTTCTGAAGCCTTGACTCGTGGCAATAGAACATTTATCGTCCCCTTGGGGAAATTCATTTGGCAGAGAGTTTCATCATTTAAACGGCCCTCTTGCCCCCGGAGTTTTAGCTCACCTCGTGGGGCGTTGGCTCTGATAATTAAAGGTTGTAGGATCAGTTCCAACACTTTTTCTTATCACACGGGCCGCTACAGTCACACTCTGGGCCTGACACATCTCCACAGCTTTGAGTTACACTAAAGAAAAATGCACTTTCTATACACTGGTCGCTATTTCTTTTCTTTCTTTCTTTCTTTCTTTCATTCTTTCTTTTTTCCTCTTTTTTCTATTTTATTCTTTCTTTTTCCATTTTTCCATTATTTTTTTTTTATTCTTTCTTTCTTTTTTCCATTTTTTTTTCTTTCTTTCTTTCTTTCTTTTTTACTTTCTTTCTTTCATTCTTTCTTTTTTTCCATTTTAGTTTTTCTTTTTACATTTTTCCTTGTTTTTTTTTTTATTCTTTCTTTTTTCCATTATTTTTTTCTTTCTTTCTTTCTTCTTTTTTTTTACTTTTTTCTTTCTTATTTTCTTTTTTCTTTCTTTCTTTTGTGTATTTTTCTTTCATTCTTCTTTCTTTTTTTCCTGTCTAATTTCAATACCTCAGTCATTATTTCAGTTACATTACTATCATTCAATAAAAACACCCCTCTCTGTTCAGACCCGTCTTTAATTTCCATCCTGACATGTCAAGATCACAAAAGGGAAAACTATATCCAAAAGTCAGACAGGCGAGTCTAGTATTACCGACTGTAGCTTGAACACGACCATGAGTGAAATACATGGTGGTGAATAACTTGGAGGTGAAATGTTAAAAGAGCATCTTACGCTGTTTTACAGGTGGAACCGATCCCAGCTGCCCCCTCCCTCGGGACCCACATGTGTTATAGATGTCATTACAGTCTCTCAGGACGTGTGTCTTTGTACCGGCCTCTGAGAACTGACAGGTCGGAGCTGTTTGGGGGATTTTTAATTTAGGCAAGAAGCTGCAGGTGAATCGGGAAACATAATACATTTAGAGATATCAATTTGAAACAAAAATATATGAGGGAGAAAGTGTTATGTCATTTGATATTTTCACGTAAAAATAAGGCATTTGACACATACAAATAACCACAACTGCCTTTATTTCGAGACAGGTTTAAAAGTATGGTTTTATTATGTTGACTTTTTCAGGGGGGATTTTGGATATCTTATTTAGTTTTAGAATAAGCTGTTTTTTTGTGTGGGAAAAATCGTAAAAAAATAAATAAATAAATACAAATCAATCATATTTCACCTCTTTTTTTCTTCAAAACTCAATAAATCAGGCTAGGAGTTAGATTTAAAAAAAAAAAAAATGAAATATTGTCTGGAAAAGTCTGTCGGCGCTACTTCCTGTATGTGGAGATATTGTCGCATTTTGAGAAAATGGCCGAGAAAATCTATAGAGAAATGTCAGTGCAATAATTATACACGTGATTGTGACTATTAGGGATCTTTCTGTCCCCTTAAGATGTGAGATTTGAGAGGGGAATATAGGAAAAAGCGGAAGAAATAATTGGATTTTCCAAACGGGGTGGACTGGAACTGAAAAACGGCCCTGGACTCTGACCAGCCTGGCCCAAATTAGCATAAACGCAACAACTTCCACAAAGACATATCTTAACCTCTTAACCTTATGACACATTAGACACCATTTTTGATAAAACATAAACACGATCATATTTAAGATTTTGCTAAAGATTGTACCCAGCTTTATAGTTTCACTTCCTTATTGAACACCGACAGGAAGTGACATAGAAGAAGGTAAACAATGTTAAACTGTTGCCGTGTTTTTTCATGTTTTTGTTGGTTCTTCACAGATTTTTTTTCGTTGCTTTGTTGTCCTGTTTTTGTTTTTGTCACTTCAAAATGCGCTCGGTTAAGTCTTGCTCCTTGCTACTTTTTACCTGTACTTGAGTAAACCCAGTACTCCAGGATCCTCTCATAACAATATAACTCCTCTTTTGCTCTCATGTAAAGCGCTTTGTGACCATGTCTGTGAAAGGCGCTTTATAAACAAAGATCTTCTTCTTCTTCTTCTTCTTCTTTTGTACTTTTGCACATCGACTCCACTGCTCTGGTCTCGCCGACGGACTGGCTCTCGTCGCCTCGTTTCATGTCGTTTGTATACAGTAATCCCCCCCGGCGAGCGTCCCCCCGGTCTCGTCCCGGGGCGGGCGAACAAAACGCCCCCCCCCCCCCCCCCCCCCCCCCCCTCTTAAATACTCCGGATAGCTCTATTTGTTTTCGCGCATTAGCAACCCATCTCCATTCGATAAACACAGATGGCTTGGAGTCCTTCCAGTTTCCAGACGAGCAGCGCCGAGCACAATGGTCCCACGTCCCGCTGAATCGCACTCATTTGTAAAACTGTCAGTCTGCTTTGCGGAGCGCTGCATGCTAACGAAGAGCGGGCAGTGAGAGGGGCGGTAACGGTGGTAGAAGTAGTGGTAGTTGCAAAAATGTCCCACAGGTCTTTTTATTTTATTTATTGGAAATGGATTTTTTTCTGAAGCCTTGACTCGTGGCAATAGAACATTTATCGTCCCCTTGGGGAAATTCATTTGGCAGAGAGTTTCATCATTTAAACGGCCCTCTTGCCCCCGGAGTTTTAGCTCACCTCGTGGGGCGTTGGCTCTGATAATTAAAGGTTGTAGGATCAGTTCCAACACTTTTTCTTATCACACGGGCCGCTACAGTCACACTCTGGGCCTGACACATCTCCACAGCTTTGAGTTACACTAAAGAAAAATGCACTTTCTATACACTGGTCGCTATTTCTTTTCTTTCTTTCTTTCTTTCTTTCATTCTTTCTTTTTTCCTCTTTTTTCTATTTTATTCTTTCTTTTTCCATTTTTCCATTATTTTTTTTTTATTCTTTCTTTCTTTTTTCCATTTTTTTTTCTTTCTTTCTTTCTTTCTTTTTTACTTTCTTTCTTTCATTCTTTCTTTTTTTCCATTTTAGTTTTTCTTTTTACATTTTTCCTTGTTTTTTTTTTTATTCTTTCTTTTTTCCATTATTTTTTTCTTTCTTTCTTTCTTCTTTTTTTTTACTTTTTTCTTTCTTATTTTCTTTTTTCTTTCTTTCTTTTGTGTATTTTTCTTTCATTCTTCTTTCTTTTTTTCCTGTCTAATTTCAATACCTCAGTCATTATTTCAGTTACATTACTATCATTCAATAAAAACACCCCTCTCTGTTCAGACCCGTCTTTAATTTCCATCCTGACATGTCAAGATCACAAAAGGGAAAACTATATCCAAAAGTCAGACAGGCGAGTCTAGTATTACCGACTGTAGCTTGAACACGACCATGAGTGAAATACATGGTGGTGAATAACTTGGAGGTGAAATGTTAAAAGAGCATCTTACGCTGTTTTACAGGTGGAACCGATCCCAGCTGCCCCCTCCCTCGGGACCCACATGTGTTATAGATGTCATTACAGTCTCTCAGGACGTGTGTCTTTGTACCGGCCTCTGAGAACTGACAGGTCGGAGCTGTTTGGGGGATTTTTAATTTAGGCAAGAAGCTGCAGGTGAATCGGGAAACATAATACATTTAGAGATATCAATTTGAAACAAAAATATATGAGGGAGAAAGTGTTATGTCATTTGATATTTTCACGTAAAAATAAGGCATTTGACACATACAAATAACCACAACTGCCTTTATTTCGAGACAGGTTTAAAAGTATGGTTTTATTATGTTGACTTTTTCAGGGGGGATTTTGGATATCTTATTTAGTTTTAGAATAAGCTGTTTTTTTGTGTGGGAAAAATCGTAAAAAAATAAATAAATAAATACAAATCAATCATATTTCACCTCTTTTTTTCTTCAAAACTCAATAAATCAGGCTAGGAGTTAGATTTAAAAAAAAAAAAATGAAATATTGTCTGGAAAAGTCTGTCGGCGCTACTTCCTGTATGTGGAGATATTGTCGCATTTTGAGAAAATGGCCGAGAAAATCTATAGAGAAATGTCAGTGCAATAATTATACACGTGATTGTGACTATTAGGGATCTTTCTGTCCCCTTAAGATGTGAGATTTGAGAGGGGAATATAGGAAAAAGCGGAAGAAATAATTGGATTTTCCAAACGGGGTGGACTGGAACTGAAAAACGGCCCTGGACTCTGACCAGCCTGGCCCAAATTAGCATAAACGCAACAACTTCCACAAAGACATATCTTAACCTCTTAACCTTATGACACATTAGACACCATTTTTGATAAAACATAAACACGATCATATTTAAGATTTTGCTAAAGATTGTACCCAGCTTTATAGTTTCACTTCCTTATTGAACACCGACAGGAAGTGACATAGAAGAAGGTAAACAATGTTAAACTGTTGCCGTGTTTTTTCATGTTTTTGTTGGTTCTTCACAGATTTTTTTTCGTTGCTTTGTTGTCCTGTTTTTGTTTTTGTCACTTTTTTTTTCGCTTTCTTGGTCACTTTCTTGGCGCTTTTCCGTTTTCATCCTCGTCGCCGTGTTGATGCTTTTCTTTTAAGCTTATAGATTTGGGTAAAGCTCGGTTAAGGAGAAAGTAGAACATTGAGAGGCCGGACCGGTGGCCCTATTGCCTATTTCCTTGTTTCCAAATGATCCAGAAGCAGTTGTTGCCGTTGTTGTCAATAATCGTACAACTTTATTGCTTGTAAAGTGATATGTTAAACTTCGTATTCAGCTACATGAGTGAGCGATGCACAGTTTTCCATAATCCATTTCATGCTCAAATCCACTTAACTGTTATTCTCAAAGCAAGGCAACCCCTTCAGTCCACTGTCCTGAACTCTGGATGCCCCCCCTGTTCAGACCGAGTGCCACTTCTCCCGGCCCTCTGCTAATTGACTCGAGTGACGGGCGAGACTTCACGGCCTTGTGCGGCGCACGGGTCAGGTCTCCACCGCGGACACCGAGTCACTTCGAACGCTCGTGCGAAACGTAGGGCCGCGGCGCCGACTGTCCCAAACCGAAACGGGACTCGCTTCCAGAGCAGGCCGGAGTATTAAGGACAAAATGAAAATGGGTTACATGTTTTTGCTCAATATAAACATCAGAATTGCAGCACAATCTACAAAACCTTGACATTGTGTAGGAACAAGAACATGTGAATTAATAGATTTTTTAAGAAACTACTGATGGACGTCGCGGCTCTTTACTGTCAGTACAGTGCAGTAGTTGGGATAGAATCATTTCAAAGAGCCGTTCAAAAGACAGGCTATTTTATTAACGCTTCACAATAGCTAAGGCGTGATCAATAAAAGGAACTCTTTTTTATATCTGAATAAACTAAAATTACAATGGGACTGATGTTTACGCTTTGAAAAAATGTGTTTGTGAATACAATCTTGCGCCACAACTAATAAAAAGAGGCTACAACTGTCTGACAAATCATTTTTAGTGCATTTAGCGTTCATTTGTGTCGCCTGCCCCGTTGCTGGGCTGATTCATGTGATCGTTTCACAATTGAGATTCGGCTCGTACCATTCGAGCTGTTCAAAAGAGCCGGTCGGTCATGAACGTCACATGACTAGATAGAACCTTATCATCTCAAGACATGAAGTTTCTTGAGTCATTGTGTGTACTCTGTAGTGGATGGAAAAAGTAAACCCATATTTATATGAGAAGCAATTTGCAAGTGTATGAGGCAAAATCTGCACCACAACAAAGGCTGTGACAAATGATTTGTTGACATTTTGAAGGGAAGGACCATCCAGATTTCCTACAATCAGCAACAGTTTTTACTTTGAATGCTTTTATTCATCATTGAACTATCAATTAAAAAGGTGTGCATTCTTTGTTGTTTACAGATCAAAATACCATTGCGGCTCTTTGGGACTTTCAGTGCATCGTCTCTGATCAGAAGAATATTTAAACTCGGATTCAAATAAAGGTCTAGGTTTTTCAGCAGCGCTAATGCCAGTTTGCTGTGTTAACGCCACGTCGTGTCATATGATTAGAATAGAAAGAAAAGATAGATGCAGGATGTAACCAGGATCTTTTTCTGTATTGAATAGGGCTCTTCTACCATCGGGGTACTCTCAGAGCGCCGCAGATGTGGAGGTGAAAACAATGGCCTGTGAGTGACAGATTGAGTTCGATACATTTATTTATTCTCAGTAAATCCGGCCTAAAAGCTGTTGTTTGGTCGGATGTTCCATTTTGTCGGAACTACTGCTTCAATCGTGTAAACTGAGTACGTTTTATGATTAGAATCGACCTCTGCAGATCTAAAAACACTGTGTGGATTATGTTTCAAAGTTTAACGTGACTGTGTCGGACACTTCAGGCTCTAAATCCTACCGTTTACTTTGCTTTAAACATAAAATAAATTGTTAATCAAATGTTTAATGACATGTGTTAGCTAAGTCATGCTTTAGCTAAATCTAAAGCCGAATAAACTAGACAGAACGTCGCCTAAAAGCTTCTAAAACATTTTCTCGTCAGCATTACGTTTAACTTAGATCATGATTATTTCCCGAAAGGCGAAACATAAATGCGTGAAATTCTACATAAAGGGTTAGCAAACAAATGGATTAGCGACGCGTACGAGGCGACCTCTTGGCAGTTTGTACAAACATTAATCGAGGCCAATTAAGTCCCATTTCTGTTTATATCAGGCTTTTGCCTCAATGGGCCGGTTACCATGGTAATCAAATCACATTTCATCACAATCCGACAATTATTTCACCTTAATAAATCCTCTCAAACAACCGCCCAATATCAGCGATCTCCCATTGTTTTCAATGAAGCGAGAGCGCTGTCACTTCGCTCAAACTGTAATAAGACTTTTCTCAAACCGCATTTCCAAACGCAAACTTGGAATCATATTTGCTGGTAAAAAAAAAAAAAAAAAAAAAAAGTTCCCATTGACATTATTTAAACAATCCTAATAGCGCCGCCTTTTTCACTGAGCTTAACAACATCCCCTTTACTCGCTCTGAACCACCGCCCTGGAGCTTCAAAGAGGGGGGGGCGGCTACTCACTCCGGTCTCACCCGCCGGGAGAGCTCTATCCTGGGCCGCCCCGTGCTGCTGTGATCATCATCAAAGCCCACGTGTTTGTTGTTCCTTTGCCCTCACCTTGACCCGCACGTTTGCGATTGTGGCGTGTGTTTTGAGTTAAAATAAACACGCGCGGAGGAGTGCGGGGGTCTTTTGTCCAAGACGGGTGTTTCCTCTTGAAAGGAAGGATGCACCCCCCCCCCCCCCTTCCCAGTCTCTCCTACAGCGAGTCCTGACAACTTAAAGACTTAAGTGTCAGGAGCTTTCGATGGCAGTTTAGCTGGGATTTTACAGAATGATATAACAACTTTGGACAACAACCTGAATGGTATTTGTTTATGATTGAAGCATGGATGTATTGACCTGTCTCCTGTTCGATCAATCGCCCACAGTACTGCGGAAAATCCCCTTTATTGAGCGGCCGTGTAATAAGCAAACCGCTCGTGTTCAACTGTCAGGGACTAACAGCTTTTACAAAGGTCATATTTTGTTGCGATTATGTTTTTTTACTGTGGACTTTTTCTACCTCAAAACTGTTCATATCGCTCAAAATTAGCTTTTTAAGACCTAGCCATGACTGGCTGTCTCCGCAATGTCTCACCAGCCTGGAGACTAGTTGGAGACTCGAGTTGCCGAAAATGAACAGGTTCGATTTCAGTGGAGTCTCCGCATTGGGGGTGTCCACACTTTTTGCTCCAAGGGCCGTATATTGACATGTATAAGGCATGGAGGGCCACAGATCAGTGGTCAGTGCATTCAAACATTCATCCATCCCTTTTCTTCCACTTGTCCGTTGCCGGGTCGTGGGGGCAGCTGTTGGAGCTGCCCAAATCACATTGCACCAGCCCCCTATGACTCCTCCTGCAGGTGGTGGGTCCACAGAAGGACGGCCTCATGGTTCCAACCGGGCCATTCAAACATCCAACTGCGTGTATTTCCCAGACTTTTATTTCAGCTTGGAACCATAACACCAGCTCAGTCTCACAATAAATGGTTTTAATTGTGTGGAATTGTTCAAATTGAAAGTCAAATTACCAACTCTGGCTATGTGTGGCAATAAAACAAGAAGCCTGAGGGCCACCAAAAAATGGTCTGAGGGCCGCACTTGGGCCTTGGGCCGCACTTTGGACACCCCTGGTCTCCGCGATCTCAAGCTGTGGTGGCAGGATTGCGGGCACGATGTCTCCCAGACCGTATACCAAGGAGATCTCAAAGACACTCCATAAGTCTCTCCTCGGTATCCGACTGGTCTCGGAGACATTGCAGGGACGTCCCAGAAATGTCTCACAGGTTAAGGACAACAACTGCTTGAAATTGTGCACACATGGAGTCGGCATGGAGACTAGACTCGCCTAATCTCCAGGGGATGTTTCGGAGACATCTCTGACACCAGCGGCAACTGGAGTCTCCAACTAGTCTCCAGGCGAGTAAGATAGGCCCTTTACAGGCTAACGTAATTATAGTCTTCCAGCTTATGAAACCTTTTGAGCATGTGGTATTCGAGCTGACCACAAAAACTGCAAATGCAAAGTTTCTTCTTCTTCTTCTTCTAAAAATGTCGGTGAAATTGTTGATATACAAAATGGACATCGACAATTATATTAAAGTATCGGAAAGTGATGACTCTCAGGGTTAAAGTATGTTGTTGAGAAATGTATCTGTTGCCTTTTGTCTTCTTGCCCTGTCACTGTGACCCATTCAGAGGAAAGTTCAATAGTTCCTGGCAGGAAACTCGATCTGCTCCGGCGTTTGCGGTTTGTCCTGCTGAGAATTCTGGGATACGATCCACGCAGTGACCAGCAGTAGGTGTAGCTTTAATAAAATATATGGCTTAAGTGGAGTGAGAATATTTAGTATGACTGTATTCCCGGCTTTACTGTGAACACAATGAACAATCAGGACCGTAGGAACCCACAAACAGCGTGACAACCTGAGAAAGTGAAATGAGAAGTTCAATTTTTATCTGGTTTCTGAGTTCTCCTGGTGCTCCAGTTTCCCTTACCGCTAAAAACATGTGCACTAGATCTCATTCAAATGTGGTGGCTTTGATCACGGCATTGCTGTGGCGTTGTTTCAATGAGCTTCTGCAATGTCAAAAGATCCAGCGTCACGTTCATTCTTCACCAAGATCTTGCATTGACGAAGGGAGAGTGTGACCACAGTGCAGCGCCTTCTCCAGCACATCCCACAGACTCTCAACGGGGTTAAGATCTGGACTCTGTGCCGGCCAATGTGTGAAAATGATGTCTCATGCTCCCTGAATCACACTTTCACAGTGAACTTGTCATCTTGGAATATGCCGGTGTATCACGGAAGAAGAAATCCATTGATTGTTGGACGTTCAGGTCGTCAGCCGAGCCCATCCTTTAGTAAGTAAAGTTTATTTCTAAAACAGAAGAAACAACATAAAAAAGATAACAAAAGTAAAAATTCCATCAGCCAAAAGCACTCATAAATTAAAAAAAAATTAAGTTGCATAATTATAATTTCATTTTGGTGAAGCAGCAATTTTAATGAAGAAATGTTGGGCAGAAAAGGTAACATTCCATAGCAGGTTGACTCGCCCATACGTTTGTTAAGTGGTGGCGTCACAGCTCTACTTCCGGGTCCGGCAGACGTGCGAGAAACTACAAAAAAAAACTTTAATACCACCATCAATATTTCTGAAACTCAACAGAGAGTTACTGAACATACTTATTTATCCGGCCCATTAGCCAAAAATGCTGTATTAAAGTAATATTTACCAAAATCGGTACCTCCGGGTTAGCGGGAAAAAAATGCTAACGGCGCAGCAGCTACGCTAACCCGGAAGTACAGACTTTTGTAAATATTACTTTTTTAGCAGTAGGTGCGGCATTTTTGGCTAATGAGTCTGAGAAATAAGAAGTTTAAAAACTCTCCGTTGAGTTTTAGAAATATTTATGGTTGTTTTTAAGAGTTTTTTATGTTTTTTTTCTCGCATATTTGCCGGTCTGCCAGGACCCAGACGCGGAAGTCGTGACGTCACACTTAACAAACGTATTGACTTAACATGGTCGGCTCGGCTAACGTGGTTTAAAATAGTTTTCCTTCTTCTATGTCACTTCCTGTCAGTGTCCAATACGGAAGTGGAACTATAAACATCGCAAAAATGGTCAAACTAAGGAAAGCTGGGTACAATCTTTAGCAAAATCTTAAGTATGAATGTGTTAACTATGTTTCAGCAAAAACAATTGTCTAATGTGTCTATGCACTTTAAAAGAGTCCACAGAGTCAAGCTCACGCAGGGACTGGAGGAGCCATTCCAGAGTCTGGGGGGGGGGGCTACGAGTTCTCAGTATCGTCAACAACAAGTCAGTGATATACAGAGGGTCCTGACCAGGCAACACCCGGAAACTCAAATTTTGAGTGGAAGCCAATGAAGTGAGTTGACTTTGTAGAATGGGGGCAAATAGCAAATGTCTGGCGGCGGCATTTTGTACAATCTGAAGCCTTTTTAGAGTTGTCTTGTTGAAACAGAATTGTGAATGAAAACAGAATTACAATAGTCAATGCGAGGCCAGACGAAAGCATTTCAAGATCCGATTTTCCCCCTCACTTTAGAGATATTTGACATGTGATAAAAACTGTTTTGGGCTCAGCTGTTCAACCTAAACCTGACCCACTGCAGTAACATAAGAGTGAGTTAAATCCAGGTGGCGCTGTCTTCTCGCCGAGGCCTGGCGTGAAAACTCCGAGACCCCCCCCAGCTTTGTAGAGTTTGCCCAAAGCGCAGCTGTGTGACGCTCTCTTGTCAACACTTGGAGACAATAACTCGTTAACTTTCCCGTTCGCGGCGGGAACCTCCCCACGCGTCGCCTTGAACCGGCCGCGGATAAAATAACTCTGAGTGACAATCTCCCTCGGCGCCGAAGGTTAGCGATCCTCCTCTTTTAATCAACTCCTTCTGTCAGGCGCTGCCCTCTCTGACCGACGCCGTGAGTGATTGATGCCTACAACTCATTTTATTTTCCGCCGTTACGAGCCGCGGCGGCGGTGGAGGCGAGGGAGGAGAGGATACCGTCGTAAGATTAAGTGTCGCCGCTCCGGGCTAAAGCTGTGATTTATGAGCTGTCAGTGGCTTCACAACTGTCAGAGAGAGAGAGAGGAGGGGAGAGGGGGGATGAAATCTGTCGTGTCAGTGTTTTTGTTTTGTTTGTAATGATGTGGTGATGGGGTGGTTGAAAAGGGACAGCGCGCATTAATAAACATCATTAAGGAGGGATGCGGCGGGTGAAAACATTGTTTTTTCATGCTGTGGTAAATACATGTGGATTTTTTTAAAGCAGGTACTAAGTAACTCTTGCCCCTAGAGGCCATAAGCGCAACTGCAGGTGTTGCAGCAATTTTTTGTCACTCAAACCTTGCTGTAAATACTGTTTAAAGTGGCGCTAGCCCGCTGTTAGCTTTGCCCGTTAGCCTGTTAGCTTCTTGCGTGATTCTATTAGTGTGTATTGGTGGCTCCGACCCGGTGGCAGTCAAGTTGCAAGCATGGTTTTCTGGCCAGAGACACCAGGGGGAGATGAAAGACCCCCCAATCATCCCATTAACACTTGTATTACCCCCAGAGGGACTACGGAAAGGATTTATTTAGGGAAACACGTTACTTACTGCTTTAATGTGTATAAGAAAAATCAAACTCACCCTTTATTCTAATTATTTTTGTTTTATATTATCCCATAAACAAAGCGAACAGAACTGGGAGCTTGTCCTTTCTATCATTCCGAAGAATAGTAATACCATTTGTTTATTTGGTGATGTTTTGATGACTTTTTTTGGGCCAGAAATCGCAAAACAAATTTGCCACATTCCCCCCTGACTTAGTCCACGGGCCAGAACAGATATTGGTACAAGATGGCGAAAGCTATCGTTGATTTTTTTAAAAGGTCCATGTCTGAGCTTTATGTGAGAGACGTTTTCAGAGTGACAGCTTTGCCATAGCTTTCAGCTCTTGAAAAAGTCACTTCTGATGCCGGTCCCTTTGGTTGAGTTCACATCCAGCCATTAGATCATTGTTTACAGTTTACACCACTGTATTTGGTATCAGTTCAAGGTTCTTGTGGTTGAAGTGTAGGACATTTCAAGTGTTTGTTGTAATTATTTGTTTTGTATCTCATCCCCTGTCCCTTTAAGTGCACTTGAAGCGAAATGCTATCTTACCTCTGACAAAAAATGACTTAAAGGTGCTTGAATTATCGGAATGTGTGCTCATTTTGGTTTGGACTGTACTGTATCTGGAACAAGAATATTTTTTTCTTGCCTCTGACATTTTTGTAAGTAAGTCCTGTAAGTGCTTTTTTTGTCTTTGTGTTCAGGTGTTAGTCCTGCTGCGACAACTGAATGCTCGTTCCATTTCATTTCAAGGCAGTCCGAACCTACTCAACATCAGCATTAATTGCCCTAATTCAAGCACATTTCAAGGCATTTATCTATAAAATAAGATGACACCTTTTCCAGTGAATAAGATTTGTTTTCTTCTTTGTTGTTCTTTGTCTTGTAACACTCAAATACAAAGTAACACAAATAAAGGAGTTATTTTTATTTTGTATCACTCTCTGGCAGAGAACAAAGACTGACGGACTCTCCGGTGTTATCATGACTCCGCAAACAGCAACGGTATCTTATTTGACACAAGATGGCCGACGCATTTGCAACAGTGAGGGTGAGCGTGACCTCTGTATTTTCACTCTGCTAATGTGCAATATGGGTCATCGAGAGACAGTATCGGGCACGTATTTAGCGCGGATTTTGCACAATGGTCGGCCATTTCATTAGCTGCACATCTTTCACCTATTGATGGAGACGTCAAGAGCCGCCATAAGCCCGGGTCTTAGCGAGTCTCCAGGGTCCCTGTGCGCCTCTTACCTCGGCTTAAAACATCTCCGGGCCTTTTGCATTGAACCGAAAACCCCCCAAACGATTTGAAAATTGACACCGGCCAAATCGCTTGAGCCTCCCCGGAGCGGCATCGTGTTTCTCCTCCCACCCGTTATTTGAAAGCTATCATTGTCCGGGATTCATAGCAGGGGGGGGGGGGGGGGGGGGGGGGGGGGGGGGGGGGAAGGCCATTGATTCCGGGGATGATGGATTCTAAGTGTCTTTTTATCGACAGGGCTATTGACAAGCGCGGTGTAAATCCTGCGTCTTACTGCCCCCGGTGGACAAATGATGGCAGCTTTTGAGATCGGGTCGATACGGAGAACGTCTGGAGTCTCCTACAAAGCCGCGAGTGATTTATTTTGTCAGAAAACACCGCCGCAGTCCGGCGTAATTAAAGGTTCAGCGGTGACAAGGGGTGGCGTTACTCGAAACGACGGGCGAAGGGGAAGGGAAAGGTCAAGCGCGAGGTTTATTCAGGGTAGTTTGGATTTTAGACATTTAAATTGGCCTTTATTCATGCGGAATTTTTTACCACTTCCAATTATGTAAATTTGTATTGCGTGGACCGACTGGCAAGAAATCTAAAACAAAACAAAACAGTCATGGTGGCATATTAAAGTGATAAAAGATTAAGTTAGGTGTAGATTTTCAATACATTCTTGTCTGAGGTTTATTTTTCCCCAGACATTTTGACTAATAGGGACATTTTTATTCATTTGATCGTTTTTAAATATTGCTTTCCAGGTACACAGTTTTGTGGCTTCTCTTTCATATTTTATCATTCATTCGCATCCATTGGTATTAGTGTTAGGGGAAACTGGAGCACCCGGAGGATGCAAAGATAAGTCTAATTATTGTAATAATGGTATCTACACTAAAAAGTCCTCACAAGCAAAAGGTCACACACTCTATTATTTTGTTGGATCGGCGTTAGCTTAGATTACCGGACACTGTGGCGTTGTTTCAATAAGCTCCAATGTCAAACGATCCACCTAACTTAATCTTTTAGTCGCATTTTCACCAAGATCTCGTATTGATGATGGGAGAGTACGACCACTGCGGAAAGCCTTCTCCAGCACATCCCAAAGATTCTCAGTGGGGTGAAGATCTGGACTCTGTGGTGACCAATCCATGCGTGAAAATGATGTTCCATACTCCCTGAACCACTGGTTCACAACACGTGCTTGGTATTGCCATCTTGGAATTATGCCATCATGGAAGAAGAAATCCGTGGAGGGAATAACCTGGTCATTCAGGATGTCCGAGGAGGGTTCTGAACGCAGCCGATGGAGGGACATGTAATCAGTGGAGCCTCTGCAGGACAACGCTAGCTTCAACTAATCCAAACTAAACCTAAACCTAACCTTAAAAGCAGTACTAAGGAACTTGTTTACCTTAATAAATCCTTTCCGTAGTCCCTCTGGGGGTAATACAAGTGTCAATGGGTTGATTGGGGGGTCTTTCATCTCCCCCTGGTGTCTCTGGCCAGAAAACCACAATCACAACTTTGCTGCCTCCGGGTCGGAGGCCCCAATACAAAAGCTAACTGCAGGCTGGTGCCACTTAAACAGTATTTACAGGCAAGTTTGAGTGAAAAAAAATTATCTTCATTGTGTAATTGGATGAACAATATCCCTCTCTCCCTTTGTCTTTTCTGTCAGCGTAGTATTTCCTCTCACGGACAATTAATGAGTAAAAAAAACACAACATGTTACGACACCTGCAGTGGCGTTTATGGCCTCTAGGGGCATGAGTTACTTAGCACTGCTTTAAGGATAGTGGCGTGTACTAAAGGCATTTTAATTACATTCATTTTAATAAATGTCGTGTGGAAAAAGAGGTCTGGATCACGTGACTCTCCATCGGCTGCGTTTAACCCCTTTTGGGATGGTCAGCTGATCTCTATACTTTGGGGCCTCATTCTTTGGTCTTAATCCAAGCCGATGTCCAATGACTGGAGGAAGCTTCTCCTGACGGCGGGCGAGACATCTCCACCTTTTAGAACGCGAGTCCAACTGTTTTTGATTCATCTTCTGAGGATTTACACATTCTCAAAGCCAATAAACCGTCACTCGGACGTTTTCCGAGCGCTCATCATGGCGCCATATAACCGCCAGCACGCTGTTGGCGATAAACAGAGGCTCATTTTCGCGGTTGCCACGGCAATTTCTCCCACACCGCCAGCAGGGGGGGGGTGCTCTGAGCAGCGCACAAGAAGACAGCCCTGATGTATTTTCAATGATAAAATGTCAATGCTGAGGCGCCCCCCGAACGCCACAATTGGGAATGATTTCTCCACTTTGATCTAAACTGTGCTCAAACTGAGTCGCGCCACCTCAGCAGCAGCAGCAGCAGCGGCCGTGAGGAGGATCTCAAAGGCACTGCTAAACAATAGGAGTGAGTTATGGGCTTGCGGCAGTAATGGCTCGTGCTCTGCCTGCAGATTAATACCGCACATTACGGGGAGCCGAGATAAACCGGGTCACATTGCCACCGCGTTTGTTAGAAAAATTACCTCTCCTCCCCCGGCATTACGAGCCCCACTGAAGGTTAAAATGCGTATTACTATAAAACAAATAGAGATCGAGGAAAGCAGTGGCAGCGGGGGCATTACTTAACGTCGCGGAGAGGAGGGCTACAAAAGACCCAGATTAAGATGCAATAAAACGGGTTCAGGAGGAATGGCCACAGTAAACAGCGGAGTTAGGGACGGGACGATCCAATGCACAGGGTTTAGGGCCGGGCATAAAACACTGTAATGCCTCTGCAAACTCCGCAGACAGGGATATTAGAGTCCGAAGACGGCGCACAAATCACACGGCGGCAGATGAAGTTCACTTGGCTCGCTACGCGCGCGGCCCGTTTGTGTTTTCATGTGTGGCGTCCGTCCTCGTGGCTCTCAAGTGATGAAAGATTAGGAATGAAAATATAACTACTGTATAAAACCTCAGTCTACAGCCACACACACAAAAAAGGTCTAGGTTTAGCGACATCAGCTGACTACTTGAACATCCGGAATGATCAGGTTTTTTTCCATCAATGCATTTTGACTTCCCTGACGACACAGGCATACTCCAAAATGGCCCTGAATGAAGCATTGCAGGGAGCGGGAAACTTTTCACACATGGATTGGCCACAGAGAACTAAGTATAACTCATGCCCCTAGAGGCCATAAGCGCCACTGCAGGTGTCGTAGCATGTTGTGTTTTTTTTTACTCATTAATTGTCCGTGAGAGTAAATACTACGCTGACAGGGAGAGAGGGATGTTGTACATCCAGTTACACAATGGAGATCATTTTTTTCACTCTAACTTGGCTGTAAATACTGTTTTAAGTGGCGCTAGCCCGCTGTTAGCTTTGCCCGTTAGCCTGTTAGCTTCTTCTTCGTGATTCCATTAGTGTGTTTTGGTGCTCCGGCAGGGAAAGCTTCAAATGTGGTTTTCTGGCCAGAGACACCAGAGGGGGGGGATGAAAGACCCCCCCCAATCATCCCATTAACACTTATTACCCCCAGAGGGACTACGGAGAGGATTTATTAAGGTAAACACGTTACTTAGTACTGCTTTAACCCCACTGAAGCACATTGGGATGTGCTGGAGAAGGCGTTGCTTTGTGCAATGGCCGCACTCTCCCATCATCAATACAAGATCTTGCTGAAAAATGAACACTGGATCTCAAGACATTGCAGAAGCTGAACATGTTGCCTGTGCATATCCAGGGATTGTTCCAAAAGCGAGACTGAAGAGAATAATTGTTTTACTTCTTTTTTTAGAGTGCAAAACAGCATATTTTGGCTGTTGGGATTAATGCGTAAAGGATCAAGAGCCAAAAGACTGTTAAACTTGAATTTATTTTAAAACTCTGTTCAAGAAATTAATTGTAAAAACATATGCTGAAAATGGATGTTAAGGATGCGACGTAATATGGACTTTTTTTATTCGGGAAAGTGAAGAACTATAAACTGCATGCACAAGACAATGGCAGCTGTTTCTGTTTTGTACAATTACACTGGGATGGGCGCAATAAGCCCCGGCTTCTTGCCTTTTCCATTTCGGAGACTTTATGTACGATTTTCCCCCCTCTCTACTTGGAAAGTGTTGAAATGTCTGAATGAATTGAATCTGAATCTCATTGAAACAGCGCCACGGTGGCCGCAATCAAAAGCTAAAGGCGGCCCGACGCAAATGTTAGATCGCGGGACATTTTTCGAGGCGGTGAAAACTTTGTCTTCCGCATCTGACCGATCCGTCAACGCTGCTGGGGCGGTTATGTGACGAGCAGGGGGGGGGCGACCACGGTGCGAGATCCTCGAAATTACTTTAAATGGAGGGATTCCTGGAGAAAACCCATCCAATCAGGAGTGGGACGCGGAAACGCCCTCTGCTTAACGCACACCCAGCTACATTTTGCTTTGCGGAACTTGATCCGTGTAGGATTTCCGAGCCGTCCGTCTTCCCTCCTGAGCTTGAGCTGGTTTCTCGACGTGACATACATAGACTGTCGGCTGCCGGTTTGCCAGAGGAGAGAGAAAACACCTCTCTGGAACGGGCGTATACGCAGTTTAATATTTTATAGCAGTCACGACGTTTGCACTTCCGTTCTCGGGTCGCTCGCCGCTGAACGTTTGCTCCAGCTGCCTTAACCCTTCGCCACCGCATGTGAAGTCAAATGTGCTTAACACTTGTAGAGAGGCGTTGGATCAATACCGAGGGGCCCGGGAAGTCTTTAGTCCTGTCCGAGCGTCTCTACAGTGCCCTTGCGTGGCATCCAGCCTGGGTGAGTTTAACTAATGTGCCTCACGACAATGGACTGAGCTTTCGGGACATTGCATCAGAGCCAAGGTGACTGACTCGGGACTGACTGACTACTACCCATCTCCCTCCCTCTCCCCCCCTCCCCCTCTCTCGCTCCTGTCAGATAGTGTCACATCAATGGCAGAGCAGCTGACACTGTGCTGTCTATATTTCCTCTCTCAGTGGCTTTACAACACTTCAGTGCCTCTCTCTCTCTCTCTCGCTCTGTCACATCACTCAGAGGCGACTAACGCACTGACAGCTTCACCTCCCGCCGCCGCGATTGAGTCGTCCCGACAGAGCTCATAAGCCGCCGAACTGCAGCGCTGTATACAACGCAGCGGAAGTCACGGATATGTACTGTATCCGCGTCACGGGAGGTTTCCGCTTTTTGTTTCCCCCCGGATCAGGCGGGGCTGTGGAGGGTTTGCACATTCCCGTTTATTGGTTTCCCTCGTCGGCCCAAAACAGGATTCACCTGATTGCTGGATGCTCCTGACAGGTTTGCACACTTTTAAAGGCCCAGAGAGTTTGCGTGGTGGATTGCCAATTTCCAAAACACCAATTGCCGCTTCTCCTAATTGTAGCCCAAAGTAAAGCACCACTTTCTACAAAGGCCAGCATTGCACATATTAAAATCTAATAGGGTGTTTTGCAAGAAAACTTTAACAGCATTGATGGTATTTTCTGCATTTCTTCAGGTATTTGATCTCTGATTTGTGTAGAACTAAGTATAACTCATGCCCCCAGAGGCTGTAAGCGCCACTGCAGGTGTCATAGCCCGTTGCGTTTTTTTACTCATGAATTGTCCGTGAGAGTAAATACTACGCTGACAGAAAAGACAAAGAGAGAGAGGGATATTGTACATCTAATTACACAATGGAGATATTTTTTTTTTCACTCAAACTTGGCTGTAAATAGCCCGCAGTTAGCTTTGCCCGTTAGCCTGTTAGCTTCTTCTTCGTGATTCCGTCCGTCCGTCCGTTTTCTTCCACTTGTCCGTTGTTGCAATCGTAGTTGACTAAAACTAAACTAAAGTTAAAAGAGAATTAAATGACAGTAAATTAAGAACAAAATATGTAAAAATTAACTGCCAGTACAGATGACCACTTGAAAATTTGTTTTACGGTCATTTTCAAAGTGATTATAAAATTTGTGAGGAGGAGGAGGCACTTCCTGGTTGATCATCACGAAACCAAGTGTTTGGTGAAGCAACGTTGAAGCTTTATTTGAAATAGTGAGAACTTTCACTAAGTTCCTTTTTCTTTCCATTCTCCAATGGAAAGCAAAAGGAACTTAATGCCTCCTCTGTTTCCCAGTTGCTCCAATATTAAACTTGTCTTCCTGGTTTGAAATGTCCAAGGACGGCCCCCAAAACATCCAGGTGCTGCAGATGTGCTGCAGCTGTTCCGCCTCAGATTTAGAGGGCACTGTGATCCATCCATTTCCCCGTTGGGTTTCCACGGAGACGGCAGCTAACGTACTGTCAACCGGAGCAGGCTGTTTCCTGTCTTCAGCGTCTGTGATCTATAAAGCGCTAATGCTAATGATAACCAATAAACAAGACGATGGCCGGCCTGGGACGCTCGTGTTAGCAGCAGCTGGCTGACGCTCGGGACGGGGAGAGGAGGTGACCGAGGACGTGGACTTCGGGACATCTGCTGCAGACCGTGTGTTCACAGTCGGATGTTGTTGCGGAGTTGCTGCTAAATGTATTAATGTCATCTTTCGAGGTTCGAGATTGCGTTGCCATAAGTGCCGGGGGTTGCTAGGTTTCAGCCGCCAATCCCGCCCAAAAGGCAGATTTATTTACAACCGTACCTGACGCTGAGTTTTGTGGACAGGGATACGATTTGGAAAGGAAAAGAGTTTGGGTTGGGTTTAGTGTTACATGTCAAATCTGTCCAATTCCATCTTAACCCCCGCCTTAACCAGTGCGGCATTACCCAAATCTAAAAGCTTCTCGACTGGAGAGTGTAACACCTCATTTGAAAGCTAAGACCTACAAAACTGATCTAAGATTTTTCCTCGTATTGTTGCTTGTGTCACTTTTTGTTGTATTTTAGACATTTTTTCATTGTTTTTTGTGACGTTTTAGTGACTTTTTGGTATCTTTTTATTCATTTTGTTTTGTTGCTTTTTTGTTATTTTTGTCATGTTTTTATTGTCGCTTTTTTGTAATTGTTGTCTTATTTTTTGTCAGTTTTTTCCGCTTTTGTCAGGTTTTTGTAAAGAAAATGTCTTTTTTTTAATTTATTTTTATTTTTTTGTTGCATTACATTTTTGTGGTGTTTTCAACCTTGTCTACATCTTGTTTGATATTTTGATGCTTTAAAAAAAAAAAAAAAACGTGCTTGGTTCAGGTGGAGGTTAAATTCACATTTAATGTAATGTTCAATCCAATCCACTTTGTTAACCAACAAAAATTATTAGCTCCACCGCTAAAAAGAATGAAAACAGATTAAAAATAACAAGGAGATAATAAGGAGAATATCGTAAAACATACAGAAATAATAATAAAAACTACGTAGAACTTTTTATTTAAAAACTACGTAAGAAGTTTTTTATTTTAGAAATAAAATACATAGTTTTTAAATAAAAAGTTTGAGGTCTAATCATTGAATGCCCTGAAGAAGGTCACCACGCGACTGAAATGCGTTGGTTACGTTAAAATAAAGGACTTTTATTAATCGGAGTGCCTCGGATGGTCTCTCTTCCTCTATAACTTTTTATTTGTTTTTGGAGATAATGGAGATAATGTTTTTTAATCTCTTAACCCCAACCTGAACTGAGCACATTGTCTCCAGTTTGGCATTACCCAAATCTAAAAGCTTCATGAAAAAAGCGTCTAAATAGCAGTGACAATGAGACATAAGCAAGGATGGAAATGCAACAAAAAAAGCCACAAAAGATTGACAAAAAAAAGCAAAGACATACTGTAATAATAATAGACAACTCCTCCTCACTCCCCCCCCCCCCCCCCCCCCCCCGTTTGCCATAATAACTTCGTTCAAGGGAGAAATCATGGCGGATTTAAAGAAACCAGCCTGGTTTCTTTAATTGTAACTAACCCAGCGTTATCACAGGAGCAATATCTAGCTGTAGAAAGTAAAAAAATAATTAGAAACCAGGCTTTGCAGTTGCTTAAAACGTGTGTAAAGTGCAATGCTATCTAATGGAAAACTAGCTTGTTTTGCCGCCCACATATGCCATTTGCCATCGCAAAAAAAGCCACAAAAGAGCAGACAAAGAAGTAAGAAAAGTGCAATGAAAAAGAGACAAAAAAGCCACAGGTTTAGATCAGTTGTGTAGGTCTTGGCTTTCAAATGAGGCGTTACACTAGCAGCCTATAGGCTCCAGAAGCTTTAAGATTTGGGTAACGCTGAACTGGAGAAAATGCACCCGGTTAAGGCGGGGGCTAAGAGGTACTTTATTAATCCCCATAGGGAAATTTATAGCATTTTATTCCAAAACCTATCCACCTAAAGGCGAAGGACAGTCCGTCTCTCACTGTTTTGGTTCTTTTATTTGGCAACATAGTTCATTTCTTCTGTAGAACATAATAAACATTTGGTAGGTCTTCTCTCAGGCCACACGTTGGTCCATGTCTGCTGTTCGCGTGTTGGCTCTCGCGGCAGGGCATCAGCAAGTGTCTGTCCGGCTTTAACCTGTCCTTGCCCCATCACCGGCCCTGTCCGCTCCCCCTCCCCTCCATCACGGGGGGCTCTGGGGGCCCAGGTGTCTGCAGACGTTATAGGGGACAGCCCTCACACCTCTCAGCCCGGGCCAGGACATTCCCGGGAGACACGCAGATGCTGCTCCTGCACCCCTCTGTCTTTCCCCTCCCTGGTCATTAGCTCTGAGGGTATAATTATAGGGAGGGACACGGCTACAGCTTCACTCCACATTTTCAAAGCCGTCAGTCTCCTCACAGGAACAGGACAAGTCGTGTTAGTGGAGACGTCAGTTACTCCCGTCGTCACGCGCCGCACCCCACGCCCCGTCTGTTTAGTGATTACAACAACAACGACGAGGTGGGTTTTTGCTCCTGTCCTTCATTGGCGGTAAACGTAGAGAACAAATCCTACCCCACCGGGACACAAACGCCTGCTTAACGTCGCCCTAATCAAGACAAATAAGTAATCATTTCGAGGCGCTGTCTATGGAAGCTTTTGGTTGGAAAGAGAAAAACTATTATTACATAAACCAAGTCCAAACCATTTCCCCAAACTTCAATCATAAACCTGTTCCTAAATGTTCCCTAACCCCTGGACCTAATCAAACACATCCATCCATTTTCTTAAACTTGTCCGTTGCCGGGTCGTGGGGGCAGCTGTTGGAGTTGCCCAAATCATATTGCACCAGCCCCTATGGCGCCCCCTGCAGGTGGTGGGTCCACAGAAGGACGGCCTCATGGTTCTAACCGGGCCTGTTGGTCTCTCATAAGGGGCTTCTGAACCGCTCTGTCTGACCCGTCACCTAGGACCTGTTTGCCATGGGAGACCCTACCAGGGGCATGAAGCCCCCGACAACAGAGCTCCCAGGATCATTCGGGCGCTCAAACCCCTCCACCATGTTAAGGTGGCGGCTCCAGGAGGAGAAATCAAACACATGTGACTCTCAAATAGAGCTGTAAATTTGAGGAGGGTCTGTCTGCAAGAGAGAGGCGTGAAGTGACGTCACTACACGACTCGCCTCAGCCCAGATCCCAGGCTTGCAGTCACGAGCAGTGGCAGGCACCAAGTTTGGACTTTATTTTAATTCAATTGGATTTCTGTCTATTAATTTCTTCAATTTGTGTTACGGATTATGCGAGCTTAACCTATCCATGGCTCTAATCTTAAAATGCTTAAAATGCTTTGAATTCTAATGCCTAATCTTAAGGATCACGGTTTCCAGGCTCATTGTTGGAGGGGACCTTTTGAGTTCTGCATATTATTCATTTCTTGACTTTGTGTTTATGTTAGTTTGTTATTTTGGTGTCTAAATCTCAGTTGAGCCTAAGCCCCTTTGTGGTGTCGGGTTACGCAGCATCACTTCACGACACGCCCTCATCACTTCACGACACGCCCTCATCACTTCACAACACGCCCACATCACGACACGCCCACATCACTTCACAACACGCCCACATCACGACACGCCCACATCACTTCACGACACGCCCACATCACTTCAGATATTTTAATTTAGTTTTAGTCTTTTGACGAAAATGTAATTCAATTTTAGTCGAGATTTAGTCAAAAAAATACCTTAAATTTTAGTCGAGTTTAGGACAAATTTAATCGACTTTGTATTTATAATATTGATTATAATCATATTTAATCGAGATCCTCTGCTTCATGGAGCTGCTCCCTCATGAACAAAGCTCAGAGCTGCTCCTTTGGCAGTGAATTTACATGATATGAGGCTCTTTCAGACGGTCAATAGAAGTTTGGATGATTTTAGTCTCTCCTTTTCATTTTTATTTAGTCTTATTTTAGTCGACTAAAATATCTGGACATTTTAGTCATAGTTTTAGTCGCATGAAAAACTTTAAATTTAGTTTTATTCCAATTTTAGTCGTCAGAAATATCACTTTGACTAAAATTAAGACTAAATATTTTAGTCGACGAAATTAACACTGATTTAAAAGAAAGATAATATGGTACAGTCTTGAACCAAGACTGTAGACTAGACTTTTGTGACTTTTGTGACTTGTGTGACAGGGTGCAGTAAATGGGCTGGACAGACACCCCCACACACCCAAGCTTTACCTCCTACAAACCATCCGGGAGCTGGGCAGTGTTTGTCTCACAGTGGGAGAAGTAGTTTGAAGTCCGTCCACTATGCTAATGTGAAGGAGAGGAGTCAGCGTTGTTCGTAGCGCACCCTGATACCAGCATCGTTGTCCAACAGCAGCTACATCCAGGCGGTTCAGAGGCCACAAAACAACAACAAACAAAATGGAAGACAGTGATCAAGACGTGACCAAATACCTAACCCTTACTTTGATGAAGATAAAGTGAAGTGGAGCGTCCAAGGCTATCAAATTCCGGGGGTGCGAACGGTGTAAAACATGTCTCTATTGCCATCCTTCAAGTGATGTAACAGAAAACTATGAATAGGTGGACGCTGAAGAGACTCCAAATCCACAGGTAATAGTGACGGAGCCTGTGGTGGTTTGGTGCGGTCCCCGTTGCTTTGACAACACATTAATCAGTTTGACACGTCTGGCCCCGTTACACCAGATCCGTGACACTTGAGGGATTGGATTGTCAGCGCGGCTTCATTACGAATGCAACTCAAAGTGTCGTCTCGTAATTCAGCCGAGTCCGTTATCTTTGCACAGACGACCTTGAAACGGACCGCTGCGCCTTGAAGGAAGTGTATGATTTGTTTCAACAATGTGGAGTTCGTTTGAAAGCGCCGGAGAAATGGGGCCTGCGCCTTTCACCCGTTCTCGAAGAGCTCTCGCAAAACCAAAAGTGTCATTTTAAACATCTTTTGTGAAGCTTGAAAAGTGTTTGCTGGGGGTTAAAGCCTTGGACACGTATAAGAGGAGCCCAGTCTTTATTCCGCTGAGTTTATGGAGGTGTGGGCTGACTAGTGTTTTTCGTAAGTGATTATTTGTCATGTGTGTCAATACGATTTTACTATTTGTCGAGTCACAGTAATGGTTGATATACAACTATAACAACTGCCAATCCAGCCGAGGATCCTGACCACTGCCTCCGTCATACCGTATTTGATCTCTAAAAGCCAGTAATCTCAAACACATATTTATCATTATACTTACCATTATATTATCTTGGTTAGAAAACTCTATATTCATCGAAATCAAATTAAACCATGTGGCCTTTGCTCTGCCCTGTCCCATCAGACCTTGGAAGCTTAGCAGGGAAGGGCCTGGTCGGTACTTGGATGGGAGACCGTTTGGTAACACCAGGAAGCCTAGAGAATGTAGTGAGTGAGTGACTGGTTGGTGGTGGTCGGAGGGGCCGATGGCGGAGACTGGTTGCCTCGTTTCTGTCAGTCTACCCCAGGCCAGCTGTGGCTACAATAGTTGCTTACTACCACCAGGTATGGAGTGAATGAATAATGTAAAGCGTCTTTGAGTGTCCAAAAAAGCGCTATATAAAACCGATGCATTATTATTATTATTAAACGAAATATCCAGTAGTTTCACTTCCTGATTTTAAGCTCCTCCTCTTGCTCCACCTTTGCTGTGCAGCTGTTTCAATGAAGAAAGAGGGGAGAGAAAGATAGTGTGGTCCGTCTGGCTGTAGTGATGCCATGGTTTCTTGGTTGCTTCGCCTGAAACAAATAATACAAATGCAAAATAAATGAAATGGAAGGAAAGGGAATACATTGTTTCTTTCATAGAAACACAGGTATCGTTTATGAAATGTTTAAACAAAACATCGGATCTTTAAATATCCATTAATCATGACTTCTGCTTCACAATCATCCAATTCCCATCACTCCTGCTCGCTGCTAACGTATAGTCTTAGTTATGATGTATAGACTAATCTACCGACAGACAGCTAATAGATAGAGGCTCATTTGGAAAAAGGAAGGGTCATTTGCGGCGCCAATATGACAAAGAGGGAAGTAGACGGGCATCGATCCGGGCGCTACCGCGACAGCCAAAGAACTCAGCAATAATTATGACAAACGAGCTGCGGCCGCACTGCCAGAGACCTATCAATAGTCTCGGGGAAATGCCAAGGTCGCCAAGGGTCCGGCGTGGCGACGTCCCGGTGATGTATGGAGGGTGGATACAGAGTGGCCGCGGAGTGAAGTTGTTAATGAAGTTTTGGGAGCCCACTGGGGAGAGGGAACGAGAGAGTCCCGGAGTATGGATCGGGACTGAATGCCAAGGACGGAGGGGAAGAGGAGGGTTTACGGAACGAGAGCGCAGAGGAACACAATGGATCGGACACACGGATGGTTCTTGCCACACTGATGAAAGGAGAGATTGGAGAGATTTGAAAATGATTTTGTCAGGAGTTTAAAACGACAAAATGTGTTCAATACAAGCCGTGTTGTGTATGTCTTCAATGACTTCTACTTGATTATTGGCCATTTGGGAGGCAGTATCCGACCAATCCAAGTGAAATGTGCATGTTCCTCTGAATGCTCTGGTTCATTGATAGAAAGCATTGATAGTAGTGCTGTCAAATCAATTCATTTTAAAAATCTAATAAATCAGACTTTCAAAATGTGATTAAACACGATTAATTGCAGCTTATTGCTTCCTTATTAAAACACTCAAATTGGAAGCAGTTGCTCACATTTCATTCACACAAAAATTTACAATTTCATAAATCTATGGGAACAGCCCAACAGCTTATAAACGGGGACCTCCAGCCAGTGTTGTTGTATTTATTTATTTGGCTGGGACAGTGTTCATGAACATACATGGGACTCATGCATGTAAACACGCCACGCTGGATTGTAGCCGTAGGCTCATTTGCATCCGTCGTCCCATGCACACTCGCACTCTCAAACACACTCTCATTCAACCTGGCCTATTGTACATGTTTTTAGTGGTAGTAGCCAGAGGAGACCGACGCCGACACGGGGAGAACATGCAAACTCCACACACAAAGGAATCGAACCCGGCGCTAACTGCTGTGCTGCCGTGCAGTGGCTCAGGAGTTACCAGAAGCTAACATTAGCTCGATTAGTCACAATTTAGATGTATATTTATCAGGGTTTCTGAACATTTTGAACAGAATCTGCAAACTTTGGGGTCCGTAAAGTAAGGACACAATTCAAAGTCAAGCCTCCTTGATGCATTAGTAGCGCTCTCATGTAAAAAGGTTGGAGACCCCTGGTTTACATCACGCAGTTAATACAAGTGCTTTGTCTTGCAGGTCATGTGTGTGCTCAGATACAGGAGTGTGTTTGGTCAAAACATATATTTTCCCCTTGAGTAAAGATCTACTTCAAGGGCACGTATCACGGAGCTTATACACAAACATTTCCCAGTCGAAAAACAACCCGGAGACGTCTTCTTGCCTCATTCAGGTTTGATTAATCTATTTAAATTGGTAATTCCTTTATCTACCACTAAAGCCTTCTAAACAGCCACATTAAAGCAATAACATCATCAGCTTTTTATCATCTGAAAAACATTGATCAGAGGAATAGTGTCAAAACCAGACTTGGAGACACTCATCCATGCGTTTGTCTCCAGCAGGTTAGACGACTGTAACGGCTGCTCACTGGCCTTTCTAAACGAGCTGTTAGAGCTGCAGAACATCCAGAACGCTGCTGCTCGAGTCCTGACGAGAACCAGGAAATACCACCATATTAGTCCAGTGCTCCGGTCCCTGCACTGGCTTCCTGTCACTCAGAGAATAGAATTTAAAACAGCTCTGCTTGTGTACAAGTCTTTTCACGGTTCAGCACCAAAGTCCATCTCTGACATGTTAGAGCCGTATGAACCATCTCGGGCCCTGAGAACTTCAGGGAGGGGTCCCCTGGTGGTTCCCAGAGTCAGGACTAAACACGGCGAGGCTGAGTTTCAGTTTCATGCAGCTAAAATCTGGAACAGTCTTCATGAGGATGTGAGACAGGCCTCAACTCTGACAATGTTCAAATCCAGCTCCGAGCAGATGAAAACTGAAAGTATTTTATCTGCACTCTTGCCTTTTACCGTAACTGATTCATTTTTATGTTGATGTTTTATTGATTTGATCTGTTTTCTTGTAACTTTATGAAGCACTTTGAATTGCCTTGTGTATGAACTGTGCTCTACAAATAAACTTGCCTTGCCTTATCACAGAAGTGCCCTCTGGATTTTCAAAGAACATAAAAACCATCACACTCAAACTATTCTTCTCATTCCACCGAGACGAGACGCAAACCAACACATCCCAGGCTAATCGGTGTCTCTTCTACACATTATGAAACTTTGAAAGTGTAATGACCAGAAGAAGGATTGCCCTCTCGTTCGACCTCCTGACCTTTACATCCTTACACTTCTTTCACTCTGGCGCAAATGGACAAGCGCCCTGACTCCCGGTGCAGTCTCGTGGCCCGGCGTGCACAGGTCAGGCGTCGGTGTTGATGATTTACTCGGCCGTCACGGGGCTGCGATGGGGTCGTCCTCGGGCCGCGGACCTGACCTGAAGCGCGAGTGAGAGAAATGGCGTTTGCCCGCGGACGCGCCGACTTCAGGGGGGAGACCCGCTTTCTGCCGCCCCCGCTCCAAAGTCACACTCCCGCCAGAACAACGGCCATATTAATCCCGGCGCGGCGCAAACGATGACGGACTGGGTCGTGAAAGTGAGAGGCTCATACAAAGTGCTGCTACCACATTTATTCACACGTACATGTAGGTGATAAAACTATGGTGGACAATAGTCACAACTATAACGTGACAAATTTGTTTACATCGATTTTTGTGCTGGGAAAAATGTCCAAACCTTTTTAAATCGCTTTGTCTAATCCAGAGACACCTGAAACACTTTACTGTTTTACTGTGTGCAGTTTATAATGAGCTTTATGGACAATGGTATGGTTCCTGAGGTGGAAGAGAACTTCTTGTCGTCCCATTAAGGCTAGACATGTGACTCAATCATGGGCCCTGCATGTTATGGTATTTCTTTGTATACGTCACAGCCGTGTTCAGCACAGCGGCGCTTCATTTGAAAGCTAAGACCTACAAAAATAGAGATTTTTCCTTGTGTTGTCGTCGCGCTTTTGTCATGCCGAACTGGAGAAAATGTGCTTGGTTAATGTGGGTTTTAAGAGGTTTAAATATGAAAGCTAAAGACTCAAATCATGGAAAAAACAAGACCATTTATCAAGAGAGGTGCAAGCTGAAAAATACTATATGTGGTAATTGTGCACCAACTTTACCGTTTGAAATGGCCTGAGTTAAAGTTTTAGGGCCCCAAATCTGATATTTAATCGAGAGAATGTTGTGTGAATTAAAAAAAATCATAAATTACTCTGATCTGCTGCCGATCCAATTTTGATCCAATGACCCCCCCAAGCATTATATCTTATTGTACTGTTTTGTTTTCATAGGGATAACTAATGCGGATTCTAACCTTCACGTTTCATTGTATATTAAATTTACAATCACGTATCGCCTGGAGGGTTAAGCGACTGTTTGGGTCCCAGACACGAGCTCAAATATTTCAGGAACTGAAACCAGGACTTCTTGTGAGCCTCAGATTGCTTTACCCTTTTAACCCCCACTGTAACCAAGCATATATTCTCCAGTTTGGCTTTAGTCAAATCGTAAAGCTTCTTGACCTGAGAGCTTACAGGGCCAGGGTAATGTCTCATTTGAAAGCTAAGGCCTCTTTCCTTGTTTTCGTTGAGTTTTTGTCATGTTTTTTGTTACGTTTACGTTACATTTTCATTTCGTTTTTTTGTCGCCTTTTAAAAAAATACAAATGAAAAAATTAAAATGTGGCAAAAATGAGAAAAACTGGACGACAAAAACAAGGAAGAAGCTCAGGTGAGTTTTGTAGGCCTTAGCTTTCAAATTACCCGCTGTATTGGCCTATAGGCTGTAAACTCTCAGGCAAAGAAGCTTCAAGATTTGTCTAATGCTGAACTGGAGAAAATGGGCTCGGTTACGGTCGGGGTTAAGGGGTTAAACACAATTGTGTGAACTACACAGGCCTGACCAAATCAAAAAAGTCGCCACCTGGATTTAAGTAACTGTTCTGGTCTGGTCGGTCGGGTCGAGGCTCAGCAACTCTATGTGCCCTGAACATCCTGAATAACCAGGTTATCCCATCAATGGATTTCCTCTTCCCTGATATTCCAAGATGACCATGCGAGGGTTCAGGGAGCGTGAGACATCATTTCCACAGAGTCCAGATCCTAACCTCATTGACAATCCTTGGAATGTGCTGGAGAAGGCTTTGGGCTGCGGTCACACTCTCCCATCATCAATACAAGACCTTGGTGAAAAGTAAATAAAGTCGATTGGATTTTGACGTGACGTGTTCTTCAAATATGATATCTATATTTTCATAACTCACACAGCAAAAACAATCTCGCATGAAAGCCCGAACATCTCCCTGTCTGTCTTTCTTAAACGCTGTTATCACACAGTCCCACCTCGGGGAGAGATTCTGTCAGCTCAATAAGGGCCGTCCCTCTCTCTCTCTCTTCCCACACACTTCCCGTCCGTCGCCGCGGAGACTTAAAGCCCACTTCCTGTTTTTGTGGAACCATCTGTAATGGAGTCCGAGGTAAAAAAATCCATGACTAAAAAGTTGGCGCCAGATTAAAGAGGCGCTCCTGCTAAAGACATTAATAACTCTCACAATTTGGAAACAGCCCGTACATACGACATCAGAGCCGCTTAATCTCCGCTGTCGGCTGCGAGAAAAAGGTCAGATGTTTTGTTTTTTTTAATTTATTTTTTTGCTTTCTTCTCGCCGACTTGAGAGAAAATGGGCGAGGAGTTTCCGAGGCGCGACCGTTCATCTGTCGAGGAGGTCAAGCACGTATCACCCAGGGAGCCATGGCCAGATCTTGGACTATAGGTTTATGGTCAAACACTGTGCGTCTAATTATAAAGTGTGTAATTCGATATCAAGAACCCGCATCTTCCAGCATTTCTGTCAAAGTGACCCTTTAAGTTCTGGAATGTGCCTCCTATATAAACCTTTCCCCGTGAAGAATGTTCCATGTTGGGAAAGAAAGGCATGAGATTGGACCACAGATGATGTTTTAATTTAGTGGGCTTCAACTTTCCGTTTCTTCGACAAACAAAAAATGGAAAAAAATCAACAAAAAATGTGGCAAAAATGTGATGAAAAATAATGTGGAAAAAAGTGAAAAAATTGATCAGTTTTGTAGGTCCAGTCGAGAAGCTTTTAGATTTGGGTAAAGCCGAACTGGAGAAAATCCTTAAAGAGGTTGAAAAGCATTCAGTTGGATTCCAAATGGAACTAATAATCCGGTTCACTGTGTCATTTCAAAATTATACATTTTTGAAAACGCTATTAAATAAGCAGTCATAAAACATTTATATTGGGAGTAAAAAAAAACGTAATTTGGCGGAACTGTAAAAAATTTGGCAGAAAATTCCATTTGGTCGTTCCAATCAAAAAAAGTCAATGAAACCCTTGTTATATTTTTCATGGAGTTGCCGTAGCGATGACCAGAAAGCCTCATTTACTCTAATGCAGCCATTCCCAAAGTCCGGAACATCGCCCCCTTGTTAATCTGAAATTCTCTCGGGGCCCCCAATAGAAAATAATGTATCCTATTAATTGCAATTTTCTTACTGTTTTACAGCTAAAATTACATAAAAAGCCACATCCAGCAATGAGTGGAGTTCAAGTAATTTATTTTAGCGAATAAATGTATTTTCCCTTTTAAAATGTATATTTTTTTAATGTACTTGTGTTCTAGACAAGATTTTTGGGGGCCCCCTATAGTGTCTCCAAGGCCCCCACTTTGGGAACCACTGCTCTAATGGAAGAAGAAGAAGAGGAAGAAGAAGAAGTGGAGGAAGAAGAAATGGAAGAGGAAGAAGAAGAAAAGGAAGAAGAAGAGGATGAAGAGGAAGAGCTTTATTTGTATAACGCCTTTCACAGACATGTTCACAAAGCGCTTTAACTGAAATTGTTTATAATTGCACCATTTTACCAAACTACAAAGGTAAACATTGTTTGTTCTCATTGCATATACCGTAAGGTTTCCAAAAATACTTTTTTCACTCTATAAGTTCACAGAAGATGCATAATTATGGTCTGAAACAGTACTCAGTTTTCAGTGGTCAGGGTTTTTTACTTTAAAGTTGTATCCAATTTGCATTTGAATAACTACATTTGTTTCTTATTCGATGATTGTTTGCCAATGATGAGACATTATGAATGCAGAAGAAGAAACAAAGCTACAGTTTTTTTTTTTTTTTTGGGTCAGGCAGTGTAGGTTAAAGGCCCTGAAGCAACTCCTTACACTGTGTTGAGTTCTGGTTTAGGACGTTTACTTTGGTCGAGTTCATGCACCAGGGCAGGTCACCATCGCTATCCATCTCTTCTTCTGAAATATGGAAGAACCTGACACACACGTCGGGATTGTAATCCAGCAGAGTGCCACCGGTGAATTACCTCATACTTACGCATTACACCTAAAAGCATGACTCATACATAAAACCTTGGTCCATCCTCATCTAATAGCCCTAAATGCGAGCAGTCTTAGAGCCCCGCCCCCCTCCCCCTCCTCCTGTGGGTCAGTGGAGCGGCCGCGGGATGGGCGTGATGGATGAGTGTGAGTGTGTCCCCTGGTGTCAGTGACGTGTTCCTATGGAGGCGCTGATGAATGAGGGGTGGGTGTCGGGAGCGCCCCTCTCTGCCCCCCGTGTCCCAGCTCGGAGAGGAGAGAGACTGGGGTTTATAAATGAGGGTGGCAGAGATGACGAGGCGATGCGGGGATTTTTAGCTTTTAATCACACATACTGAAACAGGAACTCTCAGACGTGATCTGCATTTGACCCATCCTTAAGACATGCAAGCATACATTTTGAAGTTTTTAGCTAGTTTCCTCCCTTAAATCAGAGCTATGGGCCAGATCTTGTGTCTCGAGAGAAAGAGATGGGTCGGTCCCGCTGTGGCGCGGATCGGCACTTATTTGGCCATAATCATTATTGCATTATTTTGGAGCCGATACTCTAGCAGCATCTCCACTTAGTAGCACCTACAGGTAACACATTTGCCAGTGGATTTTTTTCTTTCTTTCTAATATCGAATTCTTAGCCCCCAAAAAGGGAGGGAAAATTAGAATTTTTGCCGTTGTTTTTTCCCCCCATTAATAAGTAGCTTGGAAAATTAGAATGTTTGCTGTTGTTTTTGTTATCTTGTTATGGCTTGCAAATGTTAAAAAGGCTCCGACCGGCCCAGGGATCGAATGTGAGATTTTTTTTTCTTTCTTTGAGGCGAGAGTGCACTTCAGAGAGAAGAAAGACCGTGAAAAGGAAACGTTCAGGAAAACATCAAATCAACGACGTCCGATCACTGCAAGTAAAATGATCTCCGTTTGATCTGCGATGCCACTGAGGGTAAGAAACACAAACCAAGATCCGTGAATCGGGACGCCGCTGTGGAGAAGGTGTCCCACGGTAAGGGGTCGGCCTATTAGTCCAACAACCCATTAGTCCGACGTGTCATTATTCCGAAAATGTCCCATTGAGTAGGGGTTGAAAGATAAAATGAGGTTCAGGCAAGAGTCCACTGACCTTCAGAGCAAAAGGTTGTATATGGCTCTCTAATCCACAACACAAATGGGTTGGACTGATGGCACCTCTGCTCAATGGTAAATTTTGGACTAATGGGTTGTCGGACCAATGGCACCCCACGGTGAGGGGCGTAAGCTTCCCCTACTGCGGAAAATCCACGCATCACGTGACGCTTCTGACAAAGACGGCCTTGCTCGAGTTGAGCAGCCGCGCAAAATATAATCGCCAAACGATTGTTATTCCGGCATTAGGTGACAGAATATCATCCATCAGATTGAGATTTACTTAGTTACCGTCTCAGACAGTCTAAAACGGAAATGCATGGCAACCAAAAACGTGTTTCCATTTGCTAGACCTCACCCCACTAAACCCCTTCCGCGGCCCGTTGGTATGTCTCTCTTGTTATTCCGCCCGCAGCTTTGCTCTGACCTTGCCGCCGCGCGCACCATCCATCTCTTTCTGTTTAGCGTTTCCGTGGATACATGGCGCGCAGATTACCGCGATTCATCACCGAGATCTCCCCCCATCCGTCTCCCTCCCAACGAATGTTTTGACGTCGACTTAATTTTCTGCTGATGATTTATCAAATTATAATTACCAGCGTCTGAAGGGCCCATTCGTTATGTTGATGCACGATAATGGCGCCAAAGTGGAGTGAATTTTAACTAACTTCTCAATGACTAGAACATTAGCCTGACTGATCCAAGCGAGCGTTTCGGACTGGACTGGAGTTGTTAATAAAAGAGCTCGTTCATTTTGCTTTAAATGCGGTGTAGCAAATTAATTGTTCATTTGCAGAAACAGATAAGTGCAGATGGCGTGTAATTGTCCCCGTGCTTTGGCAGCGGTGTCAACAGAAAAATCTTTTGTGCGATGAAAATGTGAAGTTATTTATTCTTGATCAAATCCACTCAGCTTCCAGGTCGTACAAAGATAAATGAAAAATACTGCTTCCATTGAAACACATATAGTATTGCCAAATAACCATTTCTTGCATACATTATGTGCCAGGAGCTCCTATAGGAACTTTTGAAGAGTTCATTTGCAAAAACAGACAAGTGCCATTGAAAAAACTCAATGTATGCTTGGAAATGTCTCTTTACATAGAAGTGTATTTAATTACCAGGTCTGTTTCATCCATCCATCCATCCATTTTCTTCCACTTTTCCGTTGCCGGGTCGTGGGGTCAGCCGTTGGATCTGCCCAAATCACATTGCACCAGCCCCTATGGCTCCTCCTGCAGGTGGTGGGTCCACAGAAGGACGGCCTCATGGTTCTAACTGGGCCTGTTGGTCTCTCATAAGGGGCTTCTGAACCGCTCTTTGTCTGACCCGTCACCCAGGACCTGTTTGCCCTGGGAGACCCTACCAGGGGCACGAAGCCCCCGAAAACAGAGCTCCCAGGATCATTCGGGCGCTCAAACCCCTCTACCACGTTAAGGTGGCGGTTCCAGAGGTCTGTTTCAGTGCTATGAAAATAGAGTCACTAGTTCTTAATCAAAATGTACACAACTTTAGCTTCACAAGTGTCGCCTGTAACTGACTCATGAACTTAGACATGTGTTTTATACAAACTTCAGCTCAAACTAAAACAAACTGGTTTCTCCAAAAATCTCCCATTCTCTCATCCAAAGTACAAAACTAGGTGCTGTTTCTGCCAAAGAAATGGCTGACGATTATAAAGACCCATGACGAGATTGACCAAAGAAGAGATTTCAAATTCAATTAAATTCAGATCAATTGCCCGGCTCTAATAACAATGGAGTACCAAAACACACAATAAGGAGTTATGTTCTCTGTACTAGACCCATCCTTCAGAACAAGCCATCGTTGTTGTTTACTTCTGCTCCATTCGTCGCATGTTTTGGAAGCAATACCCTATTTGTGAACATTGTTTTGTTTCTATCGTACAACTATAATTATTTATTTGATACGTTAACGTTGCTACCACAAGTGCCCGAATGTGACGACATCGCGATCGCTCAGATACCAACCCTTCACGAGCGGTCAGGAGTCTGTTGTTGCTTTTCGTTCAGTCTAAAATCTTTGTCCAAACACCTTTCATCCCCAGAATGGTTTACCTCTTCATCAAAATTAAAAATATATTCACAATTATAGCTTTCACTGGTCTTGTTTTCTACTTAACAATCGTTGACCAAAGTCCGTTCTCACAGGTCAATAGTCATCGCGTCACTTCCAAGAATCCCCCTCTTCCCGGATCCTCGTTTGATCACTTGAGAGCGTCTGATTCAGGCATTTTGTTTTTGTCCCCTCTTCTAAACAACACTCTGTGATCTTTGATTCAAATCCCCTTCACCTCTGACCTCTTTTTCCCCCTTCCCGTCAGCTGAAGAAATGCATGCAGGGTAGCTTTGTGAGCTTGTCATGTCCAATTTGTCGCCATGCGGTGTGACGCGCCTTTCTTCTGACCTGCGGGCCCGCGAGGTAATGCCCTGGAAATAGATGTTGCTTTGAACACAATTGTCTGGATTAATCGTTGACGTTAAACTCATTGCTGGGTTTCAAACGACATCACAACGTTCTCTGCGTGGGTTTCAGTCCCGTGACCTTCCTGTTATCAGCACTATTTGAGAACCTTTCCAAGCAGTTCCCCAAAGACTTTCTGCAGTGCTGCATACGCTTGACGAATAACATTTTAGACGCGCTTTCTCTTTGTTCTAAACATGTTGAACGCAGTCTGCATAAATCTGGGTAGATATAGAGAAGTATGAAGAGAAAACGTGAGTCACAGGCAAACCGGTAACTGAGATGCTTCCCGCTCGAAAGTGGTGATTTTTGACCTCAGAGCGTTCCAGCTGAGTAAACTTAATGGTAGCAACAAGGCCAATGCTATAACAGTTAGGAAATTAAATGCTATTGAAATAGGTTGTGACTGCCATAGGTTGTGACTGCCATTTTAGGGTTAGGGTTAGTTAACCCTAATCAGGATATAATTAGGGTTAAGAACGGCAAATGTAACGTAAGTTGTGTTTCACTCAGACAGATCTCACACACATTTTTAGAAACTAGAAGTTCCTGGCTTTCAAATGAGGTGTCACACTGGCATATAGACTGTAAGCTCTCCAGTCAATACGCTTTGAGACTTGGATGTAAATAATTGTTAACCCTAATCCTTAACCCTAACCCTAACCCTAACCCTAGGGTGGCAGTTAAGGGGTTAAACAAAGGTTCACACTATTGATGCAGCGATTTTATTATTCAGATGCTCTTGGGGACCGCCATTGTTGTATTCTGCTCACACTGCATGTGAAGTCAGATCAATAATGTTCTCCAAGTTTACAAGTACATTTTGAATGGTTTTCCAAGTCAAAGGTTGGAAATTTACCTGGACAACTCTCTAGAATAAACTCAAGTCGCATAGTTACTGTACGTCTTCGAGTGCATTACATAAAAGTAGCTCACAAAATGTATATTGTTGATTTGCAGATTTTGTGGTGTTGTATAAATATTGGACATTGCCACAAATAAATGACATTTGTTTTTTCCTTTCGAATTTTTCTATTGGGCTTCTATCAGAAGCCCCTTATGAGAGACCAACAGGCCCGGTTAGAACCATGAGGCCATCCTTCTGTGGACCCACCACCTGCAGGAGGAGCCATAGGGGCTGGTGCAATGTGTTCCAACAGCTCCAACAACTGCCCCCATGACCCGGCAACGGAAAAGTGAAAGAAAATGGATGGCTGGATGGATGGATTTTTCTATTGAATAAAAAATAAAGTAAATACAAGAATACAGCTCAAATGTTTGTCTTCGTACGCCATGTTCCTTTCATGCCAAAATGGTAAACTGAAGGAAATGTTACAATGCCAACCACTAGAGTTTATTCTGATGAATAAAGGGACATGCAGGATTTAAAACAGTTGTTTCAAGGACACTGCTGCCTGCAGGGTGAGACATGGTAAGTATCGTCCATTTAAGGTTTCTTTTGTGACTTTGTTTGAAGCACCTCCTGCTGATGATGAGACTGAACCTCCAAGGCTCAGGGCAAATGACACCAGACTGGTTTTGAAGAACGGGCCATAAAGAAGCACAAATCTTCAGAGTGAGTGAGTCAGGCTTGTGGGGGGATTGAAAGACCACCTGGGGAGACAGCGGATTACTCAACACCGGTTCCTTTGACGGATTCAGAGGTAGTTTGTCCGAGTGATTCACACACAGAAAATCCAGAGAAGCAATCCAACAGCAATTCCACCGAAACCTTGTTTTCTCTATCCTTTTATTCTCTCATAAGTCACTTTTTCTAATCATGAACATTGAAACCACCTTCTTCTCTTAACATCCTGGGTATGGTCCTTTGTATGTTTTATGTCAAGTAAATGTCTTTTAATGAATATAAATGACTTAACACACATTGCAGAAAATGCGGAACAATTGCTGAAAACCCTGAGTTTGCGTAAGCCCCATTATAAGTAAATGGGACAAGATGGCGGAATGGTGGAAGTCGCAGAATGGATTCCGCAGTCAATCAATTACCTCGGTACCACATGCTAGGAATAAAGGTATGATGCATTTTGTACCCTTATTTTCATATTGTTACCAAAAAAATACTATCCATGTTTCTTAATTTACAGTCTTTATATAAGGTTAAGGTCTGTGATTTACCATGTTGCCTTCAACTAATATTACCATGTTATTCTTTTAGGTACGTACCTTTTCTGTGCTGTAATATAAAGACTACAGGTCCGATCATTCTGTTTCTTAATGCGTAATATTTTGTGCTTAGTAGGAGCGCACTTTGAAATCTTGCAGCTCCAAGACTTAGCGCATTTAAGTGGGAAGTATGTGAGGTGGAGAAACACGATGTTATGTACAATAGCCTTTTCCTTCAACCAGACTCCGCGGCGAGGGAGAGGGGTTGTGGGGGTGAACATGTGCTTTTGTTTTGGTCACGTTACCGCAATTACAGACAAGCGAGTGCCGACTCACGCCACGGCGGGACCGGCTGTAGGCTACATCTCTTTCTTTCAGGACACGAGCATAGTTTAGATCACAGGGGGTTATTAACGTTTTTAGTTTGACCTGTGAGAGCCTATAATGCTTTGGGTAGAACACAAGGCAATGCAATGTAAATGAGGAAATGAATGTGAGGCTGCCATCAGAGCACCGCTCTTAGTGCTGCTTGTAATAAACCAAGCCTCAGTAGACCTCTTCTCTTTTTATAGGCTTTTTATACATAGCAAAGGCACACAGCTCTGCGCCACTTGGAAGGTAACCATTGCGAGAGTTTGCGCTGTCCTTGCACCAGGCACAAGGTCTGGCCCTACATCTTGATTAGAGCTGAAAAGAAACTGTCAAAAGAAAGTAAATTGATGCCAAATTTAAGCCTCAGGTTGTATCTTGGAAAGTTATTGAGAAACGCCACAAAACGAAGATGAAAATGTAAAAGTGTTGGAAGTTTATGTATATCCAACACCGTCTCACTTTTACATGCATAATCCCAGCTCTGGCTCACAAGAACTAATCCTCATCCCTACAATCCAAACATTTCAAACTATACTTCAACACTTTGGCGTCACTACTTTAAACCTGCTTTACTTTTATAGCACCTTTTCAACTTCAGAAGCACATAAACAATACCGTCATTTAAGACGCGGCGTTTAATCCCTTTTCAACACTTCAGCGCAGCCCAGCGACCTCTAAAGAGCGTTTGGAGTGGCAGTCTTCACGTCTTCCGCCACAATAAAAGCCCTTCAAATAGTACATTTCACAACAAGGACACTTGAAACGCATGCAGGAAGAAAGTGCTGGTGAAAGCTGTGCACAAGGACCTACTTCGAGACCACGTTTTGGAGATGTTTCGAAATCTTCCATTGAGCGAAACCAGGGACGAGACTTGTTGAGAAAATGTCTGTTTGAATTAACTTTGAAGACGTAGCAATTTGAGGCGAAAAGGTTAAAATGGCTGATTGAAAGGGTTACTGATTCTCGATGGGCCATTATTGAATCAAAGCATGCGTCGAAACCAATGGGATTCGCTTGTTTGACATGTCAGACGCAGAATACTTCGAATTCCTAAGAGGCTAACAATGCTTTCATCAAAGCGTCGGCAGCATTAGCAAGAGATCAACCTTTTTGAAGGACTTGAAACAGTAAATTATTTGAACATATTTTTCTGGGGTTTTTTGTTTGCCAATGAAAGGGAGTGGGATGTTTTAGTCTCAAGTGGAATAGTTTAGACGCAAAGTTGAATTCATGTGGAATCGAAAGGGCATCTATATGAGAAGCTTTGTTTGAAGGACCGGAATCGAAAGTTTGAAGGTCTCGTCACTTTGTGCAAAGCAAATTTAGTGTGTTTGAAGTCACCAGCATATTGAGTTTCCTTTTGTGTTATAACAGCGGTATCTCTTTAGCCTGACCAGCCAGACCTCACGCTTTTACAAAGGCCTCGTTTGTGACTCGGGACGTTATCGCCGCGAGTTCCAATGGGCGTGGTTGACAGACGTATTACCCATTTGGAAAAAACGCATGGACTGCCCCAGCAAAATAAATCCAGGAGTAGGAAAGAATTGAAACAGAACTAACAAAAGTCATGCACTCAAGACTAAGAAACACCCCCATCGTCATGTTTTTTCCGTAATTACACAGGATGTGAGATTAAGATTATTTGGTTCTCCCACCCTTCTCAAACCCTTGGAGCAAATTGCAGTAGAGTTCATTGTCTGTGCTGGAGTGGACCACAGTTTGGGATAGCAGGTGGGAGCAAAGGAAGTTCATCTGGCAGTCTGGTGGATACAACTCTTCAGCCGAATGGCCCTGGCCCATAGACTCCGCAATATCCTCCTTGAAGGCAACACAGTGCGGAGGGCTTTGAGACGGGTGGAGAAAATGTCTTGAATGGAAGCTTCTCTTATTATGTGCTGGAGATTAAGGGTGGTATTCCGGATTTTAGTGACTCGTTACAAACAAGATCTTTGACTGGAATGATAAAGAAATTATCGGAGTCAATGATTTGCTGAGAGTTGGGTCCCAGGTACTGCTCATTTTAAACAGAACGTAGGAGTGGCTGACCGGCCAAGCCAAGGAATTGTTTGGGAAACAGTGAGTTCGTGGTCGATCATTGGTCACAAACCCAAAGGTTGTAGTTTCAGCGTATTGTTTCAGCCTCGGCTTACAACCACTGAAAGTGTAGTGAAAGAATAATGTGAGAAAATGTAAAGCAACTTTGAGTGTTCAGAAAAGTGTGAAAGAAACTTTAAAAGAACCCAAGATGTCATGTGTAGCCATTTATATGTGCTTTCTGAAGTTCCTTGAATACTTATCCCATTCTGCGTCAGTGGGCTATAAGATCCTTTAACACTGCCTCGTTGATAATAAGTTGAGTATGTCGCTCCGCTCTCATCTTTAACAATGGCATCACCATCTTTGATCGTGTGCTGTGAGGAATGCGCTGGAGACACCTGCGAGCACAAAGCCAGGAAGCACACATAAGGCAGCTGGAGACCTTTTAATTACAGCTAATTAGCTTAGCACAGGAACGCTGCCTTCCAGATTTGTGTCAGCAGCACGGATCAAAGACATGCTAACGTTTTTGTTCTGCTGAGTCATCGGCTAATAGGTCCTGTTTATAATGGGCCCCAGAGGAGGACGACGCAGGTGTGGGCTTGTTTAGTCCCTGGACAAGACGCTTTCGCTGAAATGAGCAGGTTAGCGTTAGCGCAGGTTAATAAGTTAGCTCTACTGCTTCTGCCTCTTCAACTCTGTTGACGCTTCTTTTAAAAAGCAGCTGAAGACACTTTTATTTATACAAATGTTTTGTTGGGTTGCTTTTATTGGAGTCAGCCCTATGTTCCCCGGTACCTATGTTTCCCCATCAATAGAAGTGAGGGAACATAGATGTATTAAGATTTGACATCAGCCGACTATCCTTAAAGGAACAGGCCACCGTTCTTAGCTTAGACGAGTTGATCATTGTGCGCTCAGTCACGCAAATGTTGTTAGCATTTAGCTCCCAGCATAATTATTGCTCCAAACTGGGGTAAATGGTCTCAACTTATATAGGGCTTTTCTACCTTCATTAGGCACTCAAAGCGCTTTACAGCAAGGAACCTCTCACCCATTCACACACAGACACTGGAGACAAGGTGGGTAAAATGTCTTGCCCAAGGGCACAACGACAATGTGCACTTTCCGGAGGTGGGATTCGAACCCCCGACCTTGCAATCATGAGACGACCCGCTCTACCATCTGCGCCACCGTCGCCCACCATCGGGGTGAAGTTAGAAGGTACCAAGCTGTTCCACGTTTTCCCTATTGAAATACAGACACGTAAAAAGTTACATGATCCTAGTATAGTCACACAAAATTAAACATGACGATTTTCTAAGTACTCCAGGTGTTATTACGCCTCACAATACAGTGCCCCTTTTTATGCGCTTAGAAAATCGCCATGTTTTATTTTGTGTGACTATACTTGGGTCATGTAACTTTTCACGTGACTGGGAGAGGCTAAATGCTAACAACATTTGCGTGACTGAGTACACGCACAGAGACCAGACAGGTACGCGTCAACTCACCTGAGCTAAGGTAAGAACATATCTCAGTATGTAAGAACAGTGGCCTATTCCTTTAAGGTTAGTGACTAGTGCAGTGTTAAGCTGATTGATATGTGTATGCCTCATGACTTGTTATTGGTTGATGTACCAACTCACCTACAAAAAAATATTCATATTTCTTGTCTTACTCTTGATGCAATTCATGATTTTATCTGTGAAAGGTGGTACATAAATAAAGTTTCTTCATCTTCGAACTGTTTGAGAAGCCTAGTTGTCGGAAGATGGTATTGAGATGGGGATTTTGTTGTGCAAACTGTAAAAGAAATCAGGGAATAGTCTGTATAAAGTCATTGTCTCAGCAGGAACGTGGCCTTAAATCTTTAGTGACGTCTCCTTTACTGAGGGCCTTTCCACTTTAAACCTACTGTAGATGCTCCCCTCTCTGAAAACAAAACTTCTGACTGGACTGATCCCTTGCACGCAATACTGCAATGGATCAGGCCTCGCTTTGAAATAGGGAAAACTAAAAAGATGAAGATGGTGCAAAGTTAAATAGATTAAGCGGAGTTTAAACAGGCATATTAGTCATGGCCAGCTGTGTGCATCGGGGGATTGTCCATATAAGACAATGCTGTTGGAAACTTCCATTTTAACATCTGTTTGTGAGATGTGATATTGAAAGCGCACTGATTACCTTCTCCTTTCTTTATTTTATCCTCGCTGACACTTGACACTAATGAGGAAATTATGAACGGTAAAGAAATGGCTACGAAAGCCGTCTAAAACAACGCAGTAGCACTTCACAAATCTCTTCATTATTTAATTCCTCTCTCCAGCGCTCAAGGGACGTAACAGACTTGGAGTTTTGGCTGACACAACTAAAATATGGGATATGGTGTTTTCTAAAGCCACGTTTCACAGACGAAAGTGCGTGTACTTCATCTCCAGCCTCACCCAGTTGCTCATATATCACTGTCATACCCCGGGCCGCCTCGTCTGCTGTCACACGGCGCGGAGCTGACGCGCCGACTGACAGGCGTGCCCATTTCTTCCGACAGGAGTGAAGAAATCGTCCTGGCATGTTTGGGTCCTCGCGGCGTGCCCCCTGCCCCGCTTTGGTCACAGGTTGAGGACATCCGAGCTGAAATGCATGCAAACTAATGGGCCCGGCTGAGTGGCACAAACAGCTATGGGGTCTAAGTGTCGTGGGTGTTGTCAGTAGAGGTTTATCTATAGGCCTGTCCTCTGCATATGGGGCGAACTGTGCACCCATCCATCTCTGTCGGGACGCCTCTACATCACCGGTGTTGTCCGTTGTCATTCAGACGGGAAGAGAGGAAAGGTGTCGTGGACTCTATTGGGGAAGAAATGTTTACTCAGTTTGTTGCTTTCTGATTGGATGACTTACACTGTGATTAGATGTTCCCGTTTGTCCTAATTAGGAGTGAGACAATATATCGATTTTCCGATATATCGCGATATTTTGAGGGGCGATACGATACTGCTTATACCGATATCGATACTTTTGATGACGTCATGCATATTAATGAGCAACGTCATGCATACTAATGAGGCAGCAGTGCTCCACTGTTGTCACAGTCAATAGAGGCCAACAATGATCAAGAATTCAGTCAGACCAGCAGGGGGCAGCACTACAGTTTTAAGCGCTTGGACCAAACACTGTCGCACAAATAAATGACTTTTAATGATAGTTTTTATAATTATAAAGAAGATTAAATTGGGGTTGACGTATTACTTTTTAAATAGGACTGTGTTTTCTTGTTTATTTAAATGTAAATCAAGTCGCTGACAGATCTATAGACCCGTTTTCAGTGAGTAAGTCAGGGATCATTTATAAAAGTGGTACAAAGCACATGAAAAGAAATGTAAATGATGAATAATATGTAGTATGTTAAAATAAAAGGTTAAAAGTAGCATGTTTTTCTTTTAAATCGTGATGTATCGTAGCTTATTTTTGTGCAATATATCGATTATCGCAGTATCGGCGTAACGTAAAGTAGAGCAGTATTTCCCGGGGTACTCGCTGACCTTGTAAGGGGGTACTTTTCCAACTATTTCAGATTGAAAAAAAAAACGTTGATAGTAAGAGCATTATTGTAGGTTTATTTTGAACGCAACGTTGTCATTTTACTTACAAATATCGCTTTTAAGTGCTTTAAATAAACTGAAACACCTTTGAGGTAGGGGGTACACGGACTACCACTGAAAAGGCCACAGGCGTCCAACCATGGGCTTTTGACACAATATTGACGCTTCAAATGCATTAAGTCAGAACCAATGGCCGCTGGCTGTTCTGCTTTACGACCACAACACAGGAGGCCGCCATTGCTGTAGTACCTCCATATAGCCGCTAGTCTCCCATTGAAAAGCATTGGACTTTAGACACGTTAAAAACAACTTTAACGCCTGCTTTCTATTTTTTTAAACACTTTCTACGGCTACGTATTCCTCCTGAGATAACGCCGGGTTAGTCACAATTAAATGGATCAGGCTGGTTTTCGAAAGAACATATTTTGAAATCTCGTACTAATGAGGGTCGGACTGTTAGGGTTGTATCTAATATCCCCCCTGCTATCAGTGGAGGGCGCTGCAAGCAAGACTAGACTCTACTTTCCATGCACATATATATAAAAATGATAACATGTAAAATATCAATGCCCCAAACCCTCAGTTACGCATGATACGTCCACTTTGAGCGTACGCGTCGACAACAACACAACACTGTGAGCTTGTTATATCGTGTTTTTTATCGTTATTCCTCCGTGATGACCCAGCAGTCCACAGCGTGCGCAGCCCATAAGTGTCAGAGGTGTTATATCATTATGCCCCGGTGTCAGGCCGCTTCAGCACCTCGGTGTTTTTATTTGTGACACCCCTGTCATCACCGCGGTCTTCATTAACAGACAGACGCGCCCATCTTCTGTCCAGGGAACCGCTCTGTGCCCGGCCCGCGTCGGTAACAAGCCCCCAGCTAATTGCCCAGAGTGCCACGGTCCATTTGAAGGCCCGGGAAAGTGGCTTGGTTCTCGGTATGGGAGCGGATAGATCAGGTCCCCGGGGGCCTGTGGATGGGGCGGTGGTCCACGGAGGATTGGACAAGACGCTGCCTGCGACTGTAGGACCCGCACGCTGCACTCGGGTCGTTATCAAGCTAAAGCAGGGAATAGGAGTCATGGGGATAATATAAAGGTCGGCTCAAACGTCAGCAGTGGAGGTAATGGTTTTAACGGGGGAGACGGACAGCACCATATTTAAAGACCGTGATTTTTATGATTACAAACAACACGAGTGGGCCAAACTTATCGCTAACTTTCCTAACGCTATTATAACATCCTGATATTTCACAGCGACGAGTTTATACGCATGGTTCTTCACTTTCAGGGAGCAGAGTGGAGCTTTACTGTCACAATAATGTAAACAACAGCAAGCCTGCAAGTTTATGGTGGAGAAAATTGCTTTGAAATTAGGTGCACAGCAAATGTGTGCTTTTACAATGTTCTGGAGGCGGCTGAAACTAATTTAATTCCATTAAAAGACAAAAAACACTTAGGTACATGAAAGCGGCCATAATCAAATACAGTTTTTAAAACGTATACTGACCCTATAAGGATTATTTGATCCAATTTATATAAGAAAGACATAAAGTTTGCCATATATAAACCATGCAGGGTTTTTTTCATATGGGTACAGTATTTGGGATAACAAAGAATCTTTTAGAAGCGCCATGCCCATCTCAGATGAGCCCGAAACTAAAGTCGCCACCTGGACTGAACAACTATTATGATCTGGGGTGGCTGCAGTTGGTCAGGTCTGGGTAATGGGATCAGCAGACGACCTCAACATCCTGAATGACCAGGTTATTCCATCAGTGGATTTCTCCTTCCCTGATGGCAGACGGCATTTTCCAAGAGGACAACGCCAGGTTTCATCAGGCTCACATTGTGAAAGAGTGGTTCAGGGAGTATGAGAGCAGCACGGCTAGCTACTTATTGCTAGCCTCCTTAGTTGAAGGTGCAGTTGGAGAGGAGGAATGGTGGTGAATCTCTGGGTGAGTTGAAAGTCGGACTCCCGTTAACTTCTCGAGCGATTCCCCCAACTTCTCTCGCAGGGACGGGGACAGAGATGGTGTCTCTACTACTACTGTCAGAGTGATATGAAAGACCTGTATTACAAGCATGAACTCTGTTGCCATTGGCAGCGCTCATTCTTTTTTTCAGAGATCCTCTATCAGAAAATAATGGCTGGTAGAACGTTAGAAAATCCCATTCAAGTCAATGGAGCGTTCTACTTGCATTGTGAAGAGCCGTATAATAATCAAAGTTAATGATGGTCCAACTAAGGATTACAATATGTGATTTTGTTGTTGTTGTTTTTTTGGTCAGGCAGTGTATGTCAATGTGTTAAAGCACACAAAAAGCGCAAACAAATAAACCAGGGATAAGCCATAATCATATAATCCTTTTGTGGAGATCAATTTAGCGCTGTGATAATAATCCCGCCATACCGTGATTGATATGGCATCGTGAGGCAGTAACGTATCCAACCCATTTTAAATATCAAAGAATGTAATAAAATAAAGACAAACGCATTCATTGTAGAACGCAATGCTTTATGTACATTCCGCAGTTGTCTCCCTCCCTCGTTTAGTACATTGTAAATCTTCCCGAAGAATCTACTAATAGATTTATTTCATGCCCTCTCCTTGTCCAGTCTCCTGCCTTTAAATAACAGCACCATTCATAATTCCTCTGTAAAATGAACGGCCTTGTCAGAACTCATTATCTCATCCTCGCTACGGGCCTATGTTTTACGACAAGTGCACATTCAGTAAATCAAATTAGCATCGCTGCCTCGTCCCATTCCTCCAATCGTGCGCAAGTTAAATCTTCTATAGGAGAAACGACTAATGACAGCTTCATTACCAATATATATATATTTTTATTTATTTTTATTTTTACACCTATGTAGTCTGAGTGGGGCGGACACAGCTCCCCCGGTGGTGAGTTTAGCTGATTAAATCACCGAGTGCACACGGCAGCAATGACACCAAAACAACTCATAAGGAATCCCCGGAGGACGGCCACAGGCGCAGGTTAAACTTGGCTGCTAATAATCCCGCACACAGATAATGTCCTATAGTCGCAGCGGGGAATTGGCTTGTGTTTTTTATAGTAGCGTTTTGGAAAATTGCAAATTGGCCGTACGACAATTAGCGCTGTGCTTCTGCAATTTATAGATAGCTACTGTTTTATTAATGACTATACCCGGGAAAATACAGGTCGATTTATATTAAGCGCATCAGAAGTGACAAATAGTAATAGCCATTTGTTTACATTTGCTTCTTGGGTACAATGTTCTCTGTTCTCGTTTTACCCCGACCAGCCAAACACTGAATGAATGTGTTTGTCTCTAACTTACCTAACCCCGTCTCTACAAGAATGAGCTCCACAAGGTTATGATCTGTCCTAAATACAAGTTTTACAACTAAACGGCAGATGGAGGGTTAGTTCTGATCTGAGAATCAAACTCGGTACCTTCTGGCTTTAACCTTATCCGTGGAGGAAGATGAATACATTGTTTTGGCAGCTGACAACGTAGAGTATTATTCGATCAGTAATAAAGTAAAGTTTTTTTTAACTGAGTAAAGAGGACTTTCCACTATACTTCTACCAAAAAATAAAAAACAACGTAGTTTAGGCGCTGTGAGGGTGTACGTATTGTCGAATGCTACTGAAGAAGCTTTGTTCCTGTTGTATTGCCGTACAGGTGAGGAAATCGGGTCCCTTTTTGGGGGATTTTGCAAAAGTTATCAACTACACTTATCTGATTCATAGAATAGAATAGAATAGAATGGGCAATTTGCACAGTGTCCCCGCGTGATTTCTTCCTGGACAATAAGATCAGTGCTGTACTTCCTCTCCCCGATCTTTTACATTCAGCAGGGTCCCAAACAAATACAGTGATAACTCAGGATTTGGCAAAGGACATCTGATGGACAGTCCCCGCAGTGTGTTACAAAAATCATGTCCGCTGTGAATCCTGCCCTGGAGGAAACGCCAGTGGTTGTTGAGGAGCTTTTATCTCACGAGCTATAGGCTATAGATAATTACTATATAACATGTAAACAACTCAATACAATTTAAACTCCTTAATGCAATAGGCCACCGTTTTTACATACTGAGATATGTTCCTTACCTTAACTTTGAGTTCATTTGTGCCTGTCTGGTCTCTACGTGTCCCTTCCGTAACGTAAACACAGCACAGACGGCGTTAGCATTTAGCCTCTCTCCTGTCCTCTAATTACTTCCGGTATTATTACGCCTTACAATATAGTTCCCCTTTTTATCCGCTTAGAAAATCCACATTGTTTAATTTTGTGTAATCATACTTTATAGTGTAACACTTCACGTAACCGTATTTAAATAGGGAAAACGTGGAAGAGTTTGGTAGCTTCTATCTTCACCTCGTTTGGAGCTATAGAGGAGAAGAGAGAGGCTAAATGCTAACGGCTAAATGCTAACGCCGTCTGTGCTGTGTTTACGTTACGGGAGGCACACGTGGCAAATGAACTCGTCAAAGCTAAGGTAAGAACATATCTCAGTATGGAAAAACGGTGGCCTATTCCTTTAAGAGCCGATTCTTTTTAGCACAGGCTCGTTCAAAACTTTGCACCAGTTTTAATTTTGTGTTCGCCGTTAGCCTCAAGACCAAAACACCCGCCGTCACGAACGCGGCCGTTTCCTCCCCGGGAAGTCGTTACATCTCGCGTAATGTTTTGACCCTGCTCCGGTCACATCCTAACGTTTACTCGCCGCCCTTTACGAAATCTATTTGTGTGGGACCCCATGCTAAATGTGGACGTAAAAGAGAGGAAGTACAGCGCCGACGCTACCGTCCAGGCGGAAATCACATGGGGTCAATGGTCATGTAGCCCATAGAATAGAATAGAATAGAATAGAATAGAATATTGATTGTCTCATTATGGAGAAATTTGGCTATAACAACCAGAGCATTTCTACTTTCTAAATAGGCCACTTCCATATACATTGAAATAATGATTTAGCTGAACAACTATTACTTGTATTGGGGCTATATTTGAACTTTCACCTCGATGAACACATTTCACTGCATGCCGTAGGACTTTACATGTGACAACCTTATTTTAACTTTTTAATCTTTATTTGCACCATAAACATCAACAGATCTCAATACGATCAAATCCCTACTTTTACAATACACTCTATGGGGCACACAGGATTTTACCCCGTACAAAAAGACACAAAGTCCAGGTACAGGGCCTTTATCTCCTTTACACACCCCCTCTCCCGCCTCTTTCCCCTCGCGCACAATCGCTCACACTAAAAAGCATTTGTTCCCAAAGAAGGTCGCCGTTTGTAAGCCCCGTGACAGATTTAAGTGTCAATTAGGTTGATGTACAGCGGCCACATTATCATACGAGGCTGTCGGACGCGGCCATTTTGGGGGAAACAAATAACTGTGGCGCGGTTTGAACTTTGTGTGGACCCGCGGCCGCTGTTAATGTCGCACTCAATCGGCTGCGGGCTTTTCCTGAAAGGGGAGGGCCCGATCGAGGCGTTTGACAACAATAACGACGACGTGGAGATGTGCGCGGGGCTATTCGGCCGCGCCGTTAACAAACTGTGCCATAAAATACATTTCTCATTAGCATAATGTTAAAAGTAGCACTAGTAGCCCACATGCTCCGGGGCAATCTACCCCTTGATTACTTTAATCTCTAGGTCACGAACATATTTTACAACCCTTAAAATATGGGTAGGCATGTCTGTTCTGTGGCGGGACCATTTCCTTCCCTGTCGAAAGACCAAGGGCTGGACGTCCAAATAAAAAGTAAAGCACCACATTCCTCAAATCCCGGTGTTGTAAATAATATACGACCAGCAGATGGGTTTGGTGAGCCGCTATGAAATCTCGAAGGTATTTACAATCTTTTTTAGAATAGTACTTCAACCGGTATTTGATCCTTCATTTTTGCCCCCGGGCCTGACGTTGCTTACCCCTTTGCCTCAAAGCATTATCGGCTGAAATAAATCATTTCGGGGGGAGAGGGCAGCTCAGTGCAGCTCTGTTGTGGATTTTGGTAACACTTTAGATCACGGCCTGCGAGTTCCATGTGTGGGTATACACGGAGCAAGAAAGGAATTATACATTAAAGCAGAACTAAGTAACTTGTTTACCTTAATAAATCCTTGTCCTAGTCCCTCTGGGGGTAATACAAATTCTAATGGGATGATTGGGGTGTCTCTATGTCCAGAAAACCACCCTCACAACTTTCCTTGCTCTGGGTTGGAGGCACAACACACACTAATAGAATCATGGAGAAGAAGCTAACAGGCTAACGGGCAAAGCTAACAGTATTATTGGGTTGTGGCACAATGTACAGTATCCCTCCCTTTGTCTTTTCTGTCAGCATAGTATTTATTCTCACGGATAATTAATGAGTAAAAAAACACCCGCAGTGGCGCTTATGGCCTCTAGGGGCATGAGTTACTTAGTTCTGCTTTAAAGTGCAAGGTTTAATAGACCTGTACAAAGTGTAACAAAGGTGTACGAGTAGTTGCAGGTGTTTTGGCCGTCATATAGTTTCATAAATTCATAGTACATTTGAATGCCACAAACACAGGGAAAAATCAGCGTATACTTAATTTCTTAAGATTGGCAAACATTTCATCAAACACTGTAAAGAGAATTGGACACAACGGGAATCTTTTGAGCAAAAAGTCAATTTCAGTCCATAGTTTCCGTATTTTAGATGAACTTATACGGTGAAAATTGTTGAGTAATATCATCATTTTCAGAGAAATTTAGATGTATTGCCAGTTTGAATCCAATTTAATGTTTAACCCCTTAACTGCCGTCTGATCAGGGGGGTAGGGTTAGGGATAGTTAACCCTAATCAGGATATAATTAGGGTTAAGAACGGCAAATGTAAATTAAGTTGTGTTTCACTCACACATATTTTTAGAAACTAGAAGGTCTTGGCTTTCAAATTAGGTCTCACACTTGCATATAGACTGTAAGCTCTCCAGTCAATACGCTTTGAGACTTGGATGTAAATAATTATTAACCCTAATCCTTAACCCGAACCCTAACCCTAGGGTGGCAGTTAAGTGGTTAATGATATTTAAGGCCTTGATTCAGGCAGAATTTAATGACATTTAATGCTTGTAGCCCTTTGTTACACCTACACCTATGTTATACACCGTTGCCTTGCACTTTAATGTGTGATTACCTGTACTTGCATGTAATTACTTTCTCGGTGGCTGGCTGTCATCTAAAGTGAAGGAGAAAGAGAAACTAGGGAACGTCTGTCCAGTCAGTGACATTTTACGTCAACAAAATGGTTAGAAAATGATCGGAAATGAATGGAAACTGAGTAATGCAATGGTGGGGAAATGAAAGCAGACTGCCATTAAAGTTTGATTGTGCGACTGTTGCAACAGAGGATACCTGGTGATCGGTGAAAATGGGGGAAAACAGTCACAAATCATGCGGGGAGATTGAAAGCCTTTGCATTATGTTGTCCAAAAATGATAGAAAATGTTTAATACGGTTGTACTATGTTACACCTACAACTACCCTCCTGAAAAACATCTGTCCGAGGGCAATTTCTCAACAATTTTATACAAATACTAGCTGTTATTTAGTGTGTATCAAATGCTTTGTCATGTAAAGCAGCCCCCCCTCCCCCCTGATTTCAACCGGAGGCCTTATGCTGCGGGGGTACATTATAGGTGCTCTGTGGGATGATGGATGACGGGCTGAATTGGCGTCCTGGGACGAGGGGGGGGGGGGGGGGCAATGACAGAGAATTTATCTTCAGGAACCGAGGAGGGGGTCACATGAGGCCAGACCCTGACGGCAGCCGACAGTGATAAATACTGCGTTATTTTGGTCAGTCGTTAAGAGACCGGTATCCTTTGTGTTGCCAGTGTGAGAGGGTCAGCGTGCAATAGATACTATAGCTTTATGTTTACAAGATGTTATGAAAATACGGGTATTGATTTTTCCTAAAGACAAATATTAAAGGTTACGTTTAATGGCACGGTGGAGGCTAATTAGCTACTGATGAGCATTGGAATCACAGAAACGCTGTTAGCGATCTGAGCCTGTTCCAAAAATGCATCATCTTAGCAAATGGCATGAGTTATAAGATGATGTTTAGCGCCCATTGGATGTTTTCCAGATTCCGCAGAAAGCACAAATTTAACAGTGAATTTAGCGCAGAGGTCACTTTGATACGCTAACTCTTATGTGAGGTAAAATCTCAAAAGATCCTTACTTTAGTTGACGATTTCTAACTAGGTTTGGATCACCGAAAATAGGTCAGTGGCTTGACAAACGGCTAAAAACATCTGGATTTTTAAAAATGTGGGATGTTTGACGGCTAAATGCTAACAGCTACAGGGAAAATGCATTCCGTTTCCAACTAGCCGGCGTGCTGCCGTTAGCTGCCTCTACTTTTTCCCCCCCCATGGCGATAATAATGGATCGTTGCACAATCATTTTAAATGACAGTAAATACCAAAAGCTTCAGTTTGCTTGCACTTGTCTTGAGTCCATAGCCACAGTGCAGTAGAGGCGTCTCTAGCAGTAAACGCAGAAGTTAGATGGGACTTCAAATCAACGCTGCTCTTGGCGGATGCGCGGCACTATGAAAACCTGCGAGGGCCATAATATTGGAAAGACGCCTCGCCGTGAGTCTTTCTGTTGACTTTAGGAATAACTAGGAGACCCCTGTCGGAGGAGCGAAGGAGCCGTGAAGGTTCATAAGGTAAAAGCAGTTCTGAAAGATAAGAAGGACCAAGACCATTAAGACATTTAAAAACCATTAAAAGAACTTTAAAATCGATCCTGAAACACACGGGGAGCCAATGCAGCGACTCTAAAACCGGTGTGATGTGGTCCCGCCTCCTGGTCTTCGTCGGGACACGAGCTGCTGAATTTTGTAGAAGTTGTAAACCTGAGATACTCTTTTTGGTCAGATCTAGGTTCAGCAACACAATGTGCCCAAAGAATGAGATCAGCCGACGACCTGAACATCCTGAAAGACCAGATATATCCATCGATGGATATATTCCAAGATGACAACGCCATCATTGAGAATCTTTGGAGTGTGGCGACTTTTCTGATCCTCTTGGTGTGAGATTCAGTCCCGGTTGAGATTCTGTCTGAACCTGCTGTGGCCCGTAGTGTTGGGAGTGTATTGAGTTAAAGACAGGCCCTGATGGATTCATTGTGAAGTGGTAATTTGTTTGTGATTAGCAGAACCTTTCGCAATCGTTAACTGCTTTAGCGTTAGCTCACTTCATCCATCATTTTGTCAACGCTCTAATGTCCCCGAGTTTCGCCCTCGTCCCAGAGGAAGTAGCCACAAACACAGGCCCCGCTCTCCCCAGAAACCAGTCTGTCACACATCTGAAAGTGGAGGAAATGGTTCACACAAAGAAGCGGACTACAATAGGAAGTCGTGATTTTGAAGTTGGATACGTTTGTTTTTAAAAATAAGCCGTTGGATGTTTTATGGCTGAATTCTTAATAAAAATCCCTACTTTCAATGAGAAATTTCCAAACCTGATGCCGTCGGGGCTGATCTTTCTGTGCGAGAGCGAGAAAAGGGACATGTCTGGGTCATTGTAGAAGCCCAGTGGGTCTAAAAACTAGTAAAATCTATTGGTTTTCGGCTGGTTTTGAGAGACTTTTGGGCAGGTTTGCTTACTGATATACCTGTCAACTTTACCTTTGATAGAACCATAGAAACAAAGAGTAACCTCCCGCTCTCTTGGTGCAGCTACATTTTTTGCCTTTTTCTGCGAACTACATTTATGGTTTCTGTGTGCAACATTGTTTTACTGGAAGCTTTTGTACGTCTGTGTGGTTTTGCTGATTTTTTTTTACAGCAAAGAGTCATTAATGGTCCTGAAGAAACCATCCATCAATTTTTTTTTTTCATCCATTTTCTTCCGCTTTATCCGGGGCCGGGTCGCGGGGGCAACAGTCTCAGCAGAGATGTCCAGACTTCCCGATCCACGCACACCTCCTCCAGCTGTTCTGGGGGGACCCCGAGGAAACCAGGATTTTTAAAAGTAAACAAACAGCTAGCTTATGAGCTAAAGATATTTGAGACCTACACAGTTTTTCTTCTAAAACACTGAAGAGGCACCAAGAGCCCCCCCCCCCCCCACACACACCTGCAGCACAGTGGAGGCATCACAAGAGGCGCTACAGGAAACATAAAATGAACAAACTGGGAAGTATCCGGGCAAGACTCACAGCAAAGCCACACAAGCCTTCTATTGTTCTGATTCAAAGGACGTTCACTGGAGAATAAAACAGATTAACTGCTAAGCTCTTCCCAGGAGATGGTGAAAGACTGTAGCGGAGGGAGCTGCGCAGGAGAAAGGGGAAGGAGGAACTGACCAGTGCAGGACACCACGCTCTGAAACAGGGACAAACCCGGGAGGTGGTGCACCACAAATAAAGCTCTTACTTACTTACTTGTTTTATTCTATTATCAATAAACTGATCAAACTTCAAACTTTTCTTCTCTGAACCAGCGATTCTCTATAGACGCACTTCTCTAAAGGCTAAACCACACTTATCCTCTTCAACGTCGGGCGCCTGCAGCGGACACGGCGGCCACAACACAGCGACACGCCTGACGCACTTACAATAATAAAAACTGATCGACTCACTCAGGCCCCGTCAACGGCGCTCTGCCCCTCTGAAGCTCACTCCCTTTTCCCCACGGAGACACATATTGATTTCTACGTCAAAGCGTGACATAAAACGGCTCCGACACGGATGGTATATTATTTTAAACACTCGGAACACTTACCAGAGTACATACAGGGCCCCATAGTGCAAAAATAATAGCATTAAACATGAATGTGCCTGTGTCATGTTAACAGGTGTCAGGGCAAATCAACGCTTTCGTTTCCATTAAGCACCAGTGGAATCGAATGCATTAAAGCTGGGTCCTTGTATGGAAACCTATGTATGCAAATGTCAGGGTTTATTCGTTTACATACATTATTTTACTATGCACTACTGCTGGGATGTAAATGATGTTTCTGAAATATTGTATTTCATGTAATGATGGAATTATTCATTTCCTTTCAGAGGGCCAATGATGGGGGAGGGAAAAACATCTATCAATTTGAAACGTTTGCTGTAGATCACTGAGGGACGAAAATGCATCGCACGCCATTTTATCCACAGCGCTTCGGTCCACAGACACCAACCTCCTCTCCATCCCCAGAACTAAACTCCGGACAATGGGCGACAGAGCGTTCCAGGCAGCTGCTCCTAAACTGCGGAACGCCCTACCACCACACCTGAGGGCCCCCACAGTCTCTGGAAACTTTTAGAAGAGGACTTAAGACTTTTCTGTTCCCTTTTTAAATCTTTGTGTGCTTTTATTGTTGTTAGTTTTCACTTGTGTTGTAGCACTTTGAGATTTTCATGTAAAGTGCATTACAAATTAAAGGTATTATTATTATGTATGTTTTCATATAAAAAAAATTGGGCATTTATTGCATTAAATTGGCATATTTTCATTCAAATGTATGGTTTTATTTGATTGATGTATTAGATATTTAAAAATCCCTCTGCAATCCCTCTTAAACGCCCCAGTGGCTGAGTGGTTAGTGCTCTTACAGCCAGGAGGTCCCAGGTTTGACCCTGGACGGGGCCTTTCTGTGAGTTTCCCCTACCTCCAAAGACATGCTGGTCAGGCTAGCCCACAGAGTCGCAGCGGCTCAGGACTAACCCAACACCATTTACTTGTACAATTGCATAGTTACAATAAAGTTCTTCTCCTCGCTCTCTCTTTCTCGATCTCTCTCTTAAATCTACCCAAAAATTGTTCATCACAAGACTGGATAGTTTTGGTGTAAAGTGTAAAGAAAACCTCATTTGGAGAAAACTCGTCCCAAAATCTGTATTATTGCTGGCTGCTGCGTTCTTACGGAAAGGAAATGTCCCTGTTTGTGTTACAGCGCCATCTCGTTTTCCTCTCGCGCTACACGTGGATACCAAACACGTCAATATTTGTGAATGAACGCGTGGTGGGGGAAATGAGGACGGCGCCGAGAGAGACTTGTGCTTGGACGTAAATCCACTATGACACCGCTCTGTTTGTTCTTGTTTCCCTGTCATTATCCCTTTTACCAGCTCCTAAACACTGGCATTTCTTCTCCTATTCAAAGCAAGAAAAAGACCTCATTTCTGCTGCTCAAGTCCAAATCAAAGTAGACGGCGTGAGTCCGAGTTACGTTTCCATGGTTGACAGATCTCCGCGTCGGAATGACAAGCTGCACACACACGGACCTTGTAATTGCTTAATGAGTTTTACCTTGTTGTGACCCGGTATTAGCGAGAAACTCTACACAGTGCCCCCGGGGGGAAATGGGTGATGATTGATTAACTCGAGCTTTGGTCTCACTGGGAGTCTTTGATTTAATTGCATGTATTAATAATTGTGTTCATGTGATTTTGTGCTTGTAGGAGGTGGAAAGAACAGGTCAATGTTGGTCAATACGTGTGTTTTATACGATTATGTGGCGGGGGGTGCTGTTTGTGAAAGAAATCGACAATGTACAAAACAGGATCATTATTTGATTGGATGCACAAACTTGTCTCATTCATTCATTTCTGTCTTCATTTCTCTTCTCAGCTCACACTATTTTTGTCTCAATGAGCAAGACACACGTTGGTGATTGGCTGTGGATGACGCTGTCAGTCAGTAGTAGTTTAAAGCCGCTTTGAACATCCATAAAATGCGAAATAAAAAATGATCTACATTCACCTCTTAACCCCCTCCTGAACCAAGCACCTTTTCTCCAGTTCGGCTTCACCCAAATCTAAAAGCTTCTTGAGCAAAGCGTCAAAACAAAACAAAAAAGACAAAAAAGCAAAAAAATGCCACAAAAAATGATGAAAAGAAATGTCAAAAAAGTGACAGCAACGCGGGGGAAAAAGATCAGTTTAAATGCGTTTTGTAGGTCTTAGCTTTCAAATGAGGCTTAACACTATGGGCCACATCTTGTGTCTGGCGCACGAGGTGCACAGGCTTCTGGGGAAATTAGTTTACCGAGTGGCGGAGCAAGAGGAGGTGACTACTCCGATAGGCATTCATTTCCTCGTTTACATCGCGCTGCCTTGTGTTTGTCCTTAAAGGGACTATACAGATTTTAAAAACAAAGTATTGTCCTCCCCCTACATGTTCCAGCCATGTCCTAATGTGTAGAATGAGCCCAGACCTGTTCACCTCAACTGCCTCTGAAATCCTGCACTGTCACTTAGAAAGTTGTTACTTCGGGTCCGAATTGCCGTCATGCACGAGTTTCAATATAGAGACTGCAGTTACGCGTAAGACCTGAGGTGGCAGTAGTGAGCTGTGGCGTGGATCGGCTGTAAAACGCGAAACAAAACAAATGCACATGTTCACCGCCCAATCCCCCACAACCCCTTCCCGGCTGCGGAGTCGATCTGGTGGGAGGAAAACGTGTGTCTCCAGCCCCAGTACTTCCCACTTACATGTGCTAAGTCCGGAGTGGCAAGATCACAAAGTGCTTCACAGTAAAATTACAAGAAAACAGATCAAATCAATCAATAAAACATCAATATAAAGTTAATCAATTACAGTAACAAATGGTCTGCGTTTAGAAACACAAGATCAGATATAGTATAATTCACCGCAAATTGTGATGAAAAAAGGGAATAATAGACAAAATCTTCTATCACATTTGTATTGATCTCTAACCCAGAAGAAAGTCTAAATATGTTTCTATCCACACTTTTAAATCTGCCTAAATTATGCATGTGTTCTAATAATTGCCACAAACTCCGTGTTTGTCAGCCTTTCCCTCCTGTTGAGTAAGAAAATTAGACTTGTCTCATGTACATTTTCGCCGGAGGTACTGCTTCATCTGGATCGTACGACATAATACAAACTTTCCCAGTCCGACCCCCATAAACGGAGCAGCACCTGCCCCACTCCCGGCACCATTCCCCACACAGGTTTTCTCCCTCTTTCTCGTCTGGCAAACAGCGTGTTTTTAAGTGTAATCTTTAGGGAGGTAAAGCGCCGTCCCGCGGCGGTGGCCCATTTCTCTAATTGCCCTTTAATTTCTGCTGATTAAAAAGTGGAGCAGCTGTAACAAAACAGATTGTTGGTGGTGACTTTTTCATCGCCCGGCCGGCTATTTTCGTACCGGCATAATTTAGCCGCAATGAAAAGCGTTAACCATGTGTTCTTAGGTATTTGGAGACGGTTACGGACGATGTGCAAAGCCGACATTGTGGCAGTGACGAGGAGCGTGGAAACTGAAGTGACACCGAAGACAAAGCACTTTATCCCCGGAGCATAGGACTGATTCATGGCCATGATATTTCCAGTGTATGTCTTAAAATCAAGATTAATTTCACAGATGAAGACGGCATCGGAATGACCCTTATATGTTTAAAGGTGCCAGAGGGGGGAAACAAAGCTAAACTTGCTCCTATTTCTCCACGATTACTTTGACTTATGCTGGATTATGAATATATAATCCTGCTAAATGAAGATACAGAGACATTGAGAGAAGAAAAGTGGTTCAACAGCCCATAAATACTTCAAAAACGGACAATGCTAACCAGGAAGCTAGCTGTAGCTTCATGCTACAAATGCTAACGTTAGCACCGACTGACTTTTTTTTTTTTTTTTTTTAAGTAAGTAAGTGCTTTGTTTGTCATCGTACAAGCGTACAACGGAATAGTGTTCAGATGTTATTCCTGAGTCGCTGCGACTGAGCCACCACTGTGGGCCAACCTGACCAGCATGTTTATGGAGGTAGAGGAAACCGTAGCACCTGGAAGAAATCTGGCTGGCTGCCTTCAGTCTCCTCGGATCATCTGAAACGGCGCAGAGCCTCTTGGGTTTGTCCCCGTTTCAGAGCATGGTGTCCTGCACTCCACCATGCAGCTCCACCTCCTGCTTCCTCTTCCTCCTGGGCAGCTCCCTCCGCTCCCACAACAGTCTTTCACCATCTTCTCGTTTTTGTCCCTTCCTTGTTTCCTCTTGTGACGCCTCCTCTGTGCTGCAGCTGTGGGGACTCTTGGTGCCTCTTCACTGTCTCAGAAGAAGAAATGTGTTGATAAGCTAGCTGTTTACAGGAACCACAAATGCAGTTCACAGAAAAATGCAAAAAATGCAGCTGTACCGAGAGAGAGGGGGGGTTGCCACCTGTTTACACATCGCCATGAGAACAGCTACTGGAAAATGTGTTGTGGAAAAAGACATCCATATGAACCTGATTTTGGCTTGACTTTGTTTGTGTGTGATAAATATGTTTATAGTCAGCCAGAAAACAGCCAAAAAGAGTCAAAACTTGAGATTCCCATGACACGTTGCTGTCTGTATTTACTGTCCACATTTTCAAGACGTCTACAATAAAAAATAAAATTAAAAAATAAAGCAGAGGGGAATAAATTAGAAAGTAAATAATAATAAATTAAAACATAAAAAATACAAAAATACAAAAAAATAAAAAATAAATAAAAATACTACATTTTCAAGACGTCTAGGGGCAGCAAGTTTTGAGCGAGGACTGAACCGAGATCCATCGAGGCAGGATAAGTTATAAAAGGATTGCACTTGTATTTACAGTCTTTGTGACTTGCAGATGGCGTCTTGCAAATGGCAGAGCTCATGTTTAGAACAAAGCCTTGGTCACAATGGGCACAGAGTCACAAGGTCCCGGCACTGTCTTTGTGTCGCGCTTTCAATAATAAACTACGGGGCCACAGGTGAATTGCGACGCAGTTTGGAAAAATAAACTTCATTCTCCTGAGACGTATTGCTGGCCAAGCTCGCGTAACGTCCTGTTTCTCACCACATCACACTTTTTTTTCGTTTTCCTTTACAGCTATAGAGAGTTGCAGAGGGGAGAGACATGTAGAGCTGTAATAATATGCATTTAAATTGTGTTGAATGTCCATCCAGGGAGAAGACAGCAGAGTCTTGAGCCATTATTAGGAAGCTGGACTCTCCTCTTTCTCCCTTCTGCCTATTGTATACCTATTATGCGTTAATGTTAATCAACTTTTCTTTGTCCTTTTTTTACAAAGCTCAATGAGGTGTTTGTTGAAACTGGACAGTCCATATAACAATATGCGATTCATTGCAGGCCTGTCCTGTTTGATCAGTCCCAAGATGTTTTATTTTACACAACAGAGGTCAGAAAGGTCTAAAACAGGGGTGTCCAAACTTTGAAGTGTGTATACGGCATACAGTGGTCAACGTGGTGAAACATTTAAATGGAAGCAGAGGTTTTAACTGTGTCTCACACCTTTATTTAGACTTATAATCTTAATGCAGCACTCAAAAAAAACAAAAAAACATTTGTTTGTTTGCTTAAATTTGCTGTGAAAACGATGTGCAATTTCAACAAGAAGCGTGAGGGCCACCAAAAATTGGTCTGAGGGCCGTATTTGGCCCCCGTGCCGCACTTTAGGCACCCCTGGTCTAAAAAAAACCTTACATGGGCACCTCACTTTTACATTTAGTCAGTCATGAAAAACAAGATAGGATTATTTAAAAAGCATAATGGCTCTGGCATTAGGCTAATGTGTATTATATTTAACTAACTGTGCTAGTCTATAGGTTCAGCAACACTGTGTGCCCAAAGAATGAGATCAGCTGACTACCTGAACATCCTGAATGACCAGGTTATTCCATCATTGTGATGTGTTGTTGCAATAGTAGCTAATGAATGTGCACACTAAGCACTTTCAGGCCAACGTTGTAAAAAATGATGTGGTTTTAAAGCAGTACTAAGTAACTTGTTTACCTTAATAAATCCTTTCCGTAGTCCCTCTGGGGGTAATACAAGCTCGCAACTTGACTGCCACCGGGTCGGAGCCACCAATACACACTAATGGAATCACAAAGAAGAAGCTAACAGGCTAACGGGCAAAGCTAACTGCGGGCTAGCGCCACTTTAAACAGTATTTACAGCCAGTTTGAGTGAAAAAAAAGTATTTCCACTGTGTAATTTGATGTACAATATCTCTCGCTCCCTTCGCTTTTTCTGTATTTACTCTCATGGACAATTAATAGGTAAAAAAAAAAACGTAACTTGCTACGACACCTGCAGTTGCGCTTATGGCCTCTAGGGGCAAGAGTTACTTAGTACTGCTTTAATGTTTTGCCTGATAAAAGAAAAAAAAAGAACATTTCACACATGGATTGGCCGGGTCTAGATCTTAGCCCCATTGACAATCGTTGGGATGCGCAGGAGAAGGCTTTACACGCAGCATGGTGGAAAATCAAGGCGACGCCGGATCTTCTGACATCGCCGAAGCTTGTTGAAACAACGCCACAGTAAATTGTACTCACAAAGTGGCGAGGCTTTTGTTCTCCCCTTAAAACAATCTTGATTATCCAATACTAGCGCTTTTGTCTGAGAAGAATCAAATATTATTCAAAGTTATTACAGCGCAATCCTATTGTGTAAAGAGACCACTTTGTTTTTTTTGCAGAATACGATTGTACCAGATGAGCTTTTTTAATTCAATCGGGTTTTTGTGCCTGTTCCAATTACCGCGCTGATACAACACTCGCGAACATCTGCTCTGGATACGGGGGGAAATCCGTGGCTATTGCTTCTGGCTGGAGGTCATATGACTGAACACGCGGCGCCGATAAATCAATTTCTGGAGCAATTTGAAATAATCACACTCACTTTAAAAAGTTACGGGATGTTTTATGAAGTGGTGTTGGCAGAGCGGCTGGATCGCTGGGATGAATCGTGTCCCGGGTTTGACCCGTGTCTGCAGATTGAGTTTCTACAGTTGTACCAGCGGTTACGTGAAAAAGGCCTTCACGGTGAATTTGTCGGATGAAAGGCGGAACTAGAGTCTGCAAAAGGTCCAAGACGGGAACATTTTAGTACATTCTCCGTTTTAGTGGCATCACAATATGTTTCAAAGGCGAGAATCGGTCTGTTCTGGAATTAGATTGGCCTCTTGGGCATGTTTTGGGTTGAACAATGCAAACTCCACACACTAAGGCTCACATCTGGCACCTTCCTGCTGAGAGTTCAAAGCATATTAGCATGAGAACTGGTCCAATATAGGCGTACTTCAGCTTTCGGACAATGTTTTTGCCTGCTAACGTTGGAACCAAAAGACAAACTTCCTGCTCAGTCAGGGCCTTGTTGTATAATGAGCCCTTCCACAACTTCCTAGGCCTGAGGGAAGCTGAGAAACATCGCAGTGGAAAGTTTATACACCCATTTTATATATTTTATGTTGTAGACTTTTTTGCTTATCAGTTCGTAATCATAAGAGATAGACACTTACCCTTTTTTGTTAATAGAATAATTTTTGAAATATAACTGACCTTGAACCACATGAATTACCGCATTTTGAGGGACTATTTTCTGGCAGATCACTCCGCTGCTGCGTTAGCTTACAACCACGAAGCTGATGCTGCTCAAATATAATTATTCTATCGACACAGACATTAACATGGGTAGTCTGGCGTTATAAGTGATTCACCTCAGGTGCACTGTGGAGTGGGGGTAGCTGATACCATAGAAATGCGTTAGCATAGCATTAGCCTAGCTCCACTAAACTCTTCAAATATAAGAACTGCATGAATTTAAGAAAAAAATATCTCCAGACATCAACAACACTCTGGATAACTAGGAAATGAGGCAATATGTCAAAAATCCTGAAATATCCCTTTAATGTCCTGAATAAATCAGCCCTATGACTCATACACAGGATTATAGACGAGACATTTTCAAAGATATTCGCCAAATATATTGGTGCGAATATCGGCATTGGCCTTAAAAGAATCCAGATCAGTTTACCTCTAATTGGCATATTGAATTCAATCCTTGTTTCGTTATTCAAACGGTGGCAAGATGGCAGAGTGGTTTGCAGTCTTGCCTCATAGCAAGTTGGTTCCAAGTTTGATTCTCCGACCGTGTGGGCCTGTCTGTGTGGAGTTTGCATGTTTCCCCCCCGTGTCTGGGTTTGGTTGCCTTGTGATGCTCCGTTTGCCCCCATGATTCTAACTCCTGACTCCTGACCTATTGATCAAGATCTGGAGATGGGCTCCTGCACGCTGCTCTGGGGTCCCGACAGGTTGCCCCATCTGCTTTGAAGGACGGGTCATACTGTACATTTTGTCCCTTTCCATATAGCATGCAGTACAGGGAGGAACTTCAACACAGGCTTTCCAGTTTCGGCCGACCCGCTCCACCCCCTGAAGTTACCCGCGTGTTCATATCTGCCACTCGCTGTGAGAACAAGATCCTGAAACGTGGTGGGCCGGCTGCTTCAAACGGTTCCATTTATTTTCAGAAACAATAGCCGTATATTATGCCGCCTGAGTTATGACTTGTATTGAAAACACATTACAGCTGCCATTATGAGGTGACGAGCGCGCCTTTTGTTATGTGTACAGTATAATTGGCTCATTCCACTGCTCCGCCGGTCGAAACAATAGGAGCGAGACAGGATTTGACTAATGTGAACACAAGAGGAGATTTATTTTAGTGCAGTCAATTTCAAAACACAAACATTCCCCATGGTTTCCCTTTTGTTTAGTGCAGAGGAAGCTGATTTGCGTTTTTCTTTATTAAATTAGATTCGAGCCTGTGTTTTGTTTCTCCCGTTGTGGCGCGCGGACTGCTTTAGGTGGCAAAAGAGTAGATGTACAGTCAAATGCCAGTTACTTTACTACTTGTATTGTATTGGAGTAATATTTGACCAGTAGTATCTGTGTTTTCAACCATTTTCTCAAGTTTGGCATCGACCAGATCTAAAAGCTGTCTGAAAAAAGTGTCAAAACAGCGACAAACATGAGACAAAAACGAGGATGAAAATGCGACAAAAGAGCAACAAAGACATGACAAAAATGGCAATGAAAATGCACTTGGTTAAGAGGTTAATGAAATCTAATCAAATCAAGTTCTTTGACCAGCTCTGGTTATGGTATTGATTTAGTTTAGCGACCGTTTTTTTTTGCAAATCATCTTTTAGATCAGGGGAGTCCAAACTTTTTTTTTCTTTAAGTGTTTACAGTGTGGAGGACAACAGGTCAGTGGGCAATACAGTGAAAACTCATACCCTTAACTTCAGCTTCAAATCTTAAAGCAGAACTAAGTAGCTCATGCCCCTAGAGGCTATAAGCGCCACTGCAGGTGTCTTAGCATGTTGCGTTATTTTTTATTTTTTTACTTATTAATTGTCCGTGAGAGTAAATACTACACTGAGAAAAGGCAAAGGGAGAGAGGGATATTATACACTGTGCCATTATACATGGAGATAATTTTTTTCAGTACAACTTGGCTGTAAATACTGCTAAAGTGGCACTTTGCTAGTAGCTTTGCCCGTTAGCCTGTTAGCTTTTTCTTCATGATTTTATTAGTGTGTATTGCACCTCCGGCTCAGAGGCAGGGAAGATGCAAGGGTGGTTTTCTGGCCAGAGACACCAGGGTGAGATGAAACACCCCCCAATCATCCCGTTAACACTTGTATTACCCCCAGGGCGACTACGGAAAGGATTTATTAAGGTAAACACGTTACTTAGTTCTTCTTTAAAACCAGCTGTTTCCCACAATAAAAGGTTAGTTTCCGAGGTATAATTGTGTAGAATTATGAAACTTAAAGTACCATCTCTCACAAAGTGTGCCAATTCAACAAGAAGCCTGAGGGCCACTAAAAATGGGTCTGAGGACCGCATTTGGCCCCCAGGCCGCACTTTGGGCACCCCTGTTTTAGATAGTACTTGTTTAGAACTGGCGTAGCTCCAATTTCAGACCTAATTCAGCCCTGGTTTGAGACACTGAAAAGATGTGATCTGAATCTTTGGATGGAGGATGAGTTACGCAATGGTTCTCAACACCAGGGCCAAATGAAGCTGAAAACAGTGGATGGATCGATTAGACTATTAAAAGATCGATAGAATCAAATGCATTGGAAAACACATGCGTATACTAAAGTGTTTCACGTAGCTTAAACTGTCGCAAGAAAGTCTTCACGTTGCACTCCAGCACTCTGTTCCCAGCTTCGTAAATGATCCTTAACCACAATTTCAAACACGCGGTCCTGCTCTGGGTCTGTGTGTTTAAATTGCAGCCCTCGACCTCTCTGCAAAAGCTGTCACACTTTTCAGAAGCGCGGAGCCGAGCAAAACTAAACTGTTAAACTGCAGGCCCTCGGATCGCCGGTGACAGATCCCCCACTCATTTGCCCTGGAGTGTGGGATTACTCAACAACAGCGCATTAATCACCACTTTCTATGGCAGACGGAACGCTTGGCTCTTTGTTCAAACAAAACTCTTCCCCCCCCCCCCCTTTGTGTCACTCTCCTCCTGTGACTGCGATCCGTCATGTAGATAGGCAGCCTGATAGGTTACACTGTGTACCCGGTGTCTGTAATGAAAGATTATGTTCCAGGCTGTTGTAGCGGGCGGCGGCGCTTGACACGTAAACACCCAGGTTGTCAGTTATGCCTTTATTAAAATGGACACGTCGTGCATAATTGAGTCTTGGAAACATTCTTTTTGTTATGATTCCGAATGTCCACGCCATTCCCTGCGCCGTGCATTGTGTTGTTGTCACATCGTATTGCGGCGTCCAAATGCCCAGAGAGTAAAACGGAGTGCACTCAAAAGTTTCCTCAGTGCTTTCTGAAAAGTATAGTGAGCAGTAGGGATGTAACGATTCATCGAAAATCTACTTAACAACGATTTAATATGCGTAAAATGTGAATCGAAAAATAATAATCGATTTTAAAGCCATAGCCGGAACATAGCTCGTTGTTTCTAACGACGTTAACTTTTCTCAAGACAAGCTCCACACCTCCCCCCGCCTCACCCCCAACCCACGCCACACCATGTAAACACGTGCAGGCATCGCATCAGACGCAGCTAAAGTTAGCGGCTACGAGATTAGCGTTAGCGGCTAACGCAGAGTTTAGCATTTTGACAGAAGTAACAAACATCTGACCAACCTGCTCTGATTCTGCTGAAATCCTCATCAAATGTCCGTTTGTCAAATAACCCAATACCTGCTGTCATGACTTTTTCCTCCTTATGTTTACAAAGGCTGCACCGGAGGCAGTGAGGCTTCAAGGGTGAACAAAACTGAACTGTAAAATTAGTTCTAAATATGTTCAAACTAAAAAAAAAAAAAAAGTTAAATATAATCTCAAAATGTTTGCTTTGCTACACAATTTATTACATTTTCATGTCTTGCAATTCTTTGTAATGTAAAGTTCTCTTACTGAGACAGTTGCAATTTGTTACAAGGACAAAAATGCACATGTTAAAACAAAAGAAACATTGGTATGAATAAGTCATATTCATTTATTTAAAAAAAAAATCGGGAAAAAAATAGAAATCGGGAACTTAAAATCGGAAATCGAATCGAATCGGGGCTTGAGTGAATCGTTACATCCCTAGTGAGCAGCGATGGTCAACATAGACCACAATGCATTGTGAGAGTCAGAGGAGCAGCCTTTGAACAAAACACAATTAAATATTTTTCACTACCATAAATCGTTATGGTGAAAAGTTGCTAACGTTAGCTGCTGACCTTTAGCTTGAACTGTTAAATGATCGATAGCTTCCTCCATTACCGTATTTTCCGGACTATGAGTCGCTCCGGAATATAAGTCGCACCAGCCATGGCAACTAACTGGGCCTGGAGGCGCAACTGCACCGTTGACAAGCCTCTCCCGGCATCACGTTGTCCAAGCCCTCATTTGCGAACTCGTTCCTCTAGCTGTGGCCATCTAGCTTTCAGCCCGTGATTAGCTTTTTTGTTTTCTTCACTGCAGTAAGATTAACCTCTTTTAACCTCACTTTTCACCGGTCAATCACAAGTTGCTCACTCCAAACTTTATTTCTGCTGCTCGATTACAGTTTTTTGTTTGTTTAATCTTCAGTGGTACAGGAGTAGCAGATACTAGCACACAAGCCTAGAGCGCCCTCTGGTGGCTGTCAGTGTGAAAATAACAAACATATGACATTTTATATTTTTATATATAAGTCGCATCCCAAGCCAAACAATAAAAAAAAGTGCGTATTATAGTGCGTATTATAGTATTATAGCGTATTATAGGTAATCCAGGGTATTTTCTTCCTTCATGTAAAATCAATGTGAAATAAAACATATCCGACTGATTTTTATCCATAAATATTCCACTGTCTCTTGAATTTGGTCAGAAATATATAAAGTAGATTTAGCCCACTCAATCTTCTGGTTACGGGACACCATCCTCACTACGTTCTGCACGCCACACATGACAGCATTGGCGAGGAGAAAGTATGCGGATGGCCAACAGAATCAGTGGACTATGTGGTCTATATAATGAATGAGGGGTTAGGACTAGGGTGGACATTCGGATACAGCCAGTGACTCTTGTGGGACATTGTGGTTAGTAACTTTATGGCCCCGTGATGAACACAGTTTGGTTCAGAACCCTTTCAATGGATTATAGACACACAGAAAAAAAAGTCCTTTTATATGAAGAAAAGAATGTTCCCTCATATGTACTTGATCTCACACATGAAAATGGCCAAATTGAAACTGCCAGTGGTGATGGAGGGTTCTTGCACCCGCAGAATGGCTCATCAATATTACACAATCTTCACCAGCTTAATTAGGACTGAAGGATTTCTCACGTTAAATGCTTATTATTTGCCGCCTTTGTGTGACCGCTAAAGTCGCAACTTCTCATCCATGCCGCAGTTAACCTTTCAATCCTGAGCAAAGAATGAATCAAAAAAAAAAAAAAGTTGAAAAGTTTCCCTGTGAAGTTCTTACAGTCGTTGACCTTAACCAACTTTGTGTCCAGATTGTGCTGACTCCTTTAGACTAAGTAATGGAAGGACATTGGTGCGACCAGACCCCGTGGCTTCTAATGAGAAATGCATTAATATTTCAGGAGCAGCGTTTCCTTAAAACTCTCATTCATCAGTTTAATGCAGGCAGTTTGGTAATTGTGTTTTAAGGCCGCGCGCCGTTAAGTTTGAATGTGCCGTTTCCCGCTGATGTATCGAGCGCGTGGATTGACGGCTGGCGTTATTGAAGGCTTTCGTTTGGCGTCCGTCGATCATTTTTATCGCTGATCGCACACATTTACCTGGTGAGGAACGTGCCCATACGCGTGGATAACTTTGACATTTAGGCGCCACTGTTGATTTACGTACAGGACCTCCAACCAGTGGGCCGCGGTCCAGAACGGGTCCGTGGGCTGTCCACCACCGGGCCGCATGAGTCTGACCCGAGCAGAGCCCTCGTTTTTTACATTCGATCTCTGAAGTACAATCAGCGCAGCTTCGAGCTTAAAGTGATCATCTGTAAGTTTATATGTTTTACAAATTTAATAGAGTGTGTTTATGTGGCATGACGAGTGGTATTGGTATAATTAATTAAGAGCCAGACAACGCCATCCGGTATAACTGGAAAATAAGTGTGCTTTAAGGCACACAGGTTTGACCCATAAGGACAGAGGCAGCATGTTCCTTGTACATTCAGTTTACTTTATTTCTAAGTTTTACTTTTGTTCTTTAAATATTTCATTTCACAGCTTTCGTTACATTCAGCTGGATAGTTTGTACACTTAACCGACTGGTGTTACAAATGTCCAGATGAACAAAAAACAGAAAGCAATTGGAAGCAATACGGCAGCATTGTTGGGATCCACCTAAATGTAAACAAAAGGGTTTAGGAGTTCCTAAAAAACAAAGGCTAACCACCAGTACAAGGCCAATCTTACCAACACACGCCCATCTCTAGCCCTACGATAACATACGATACGCCGAGAGAGCAATGGACGCCAAGGAGTGGTGGCTCAACCACCCGCGAGACTATAATTAAACTTGCGTTAGCGACTAAACCAATATTTAGGAATGAGGAGCGAATAAACCATAGCTACCTGGACCCGCGGCACAGCAGGCACAACCCTGGGCCCAGCCCAACAGGGCGGAAGACGCCAGTGAGGAGACAGAGGAAGTACGAGTGAACCAGGGCGGCTTTTATTCTATTCAAACGCTAGCGCCATCTGCTGTCCGTTTTGATATTTAAAATGCATATATTTAATAAAGTCATTTAAAATACAGTTGACTAAAACTGGTAATGCCGCATATAATTAAGCGCCTGTGTCTGAAATGTGACGCATCATAAGTACAATTAAATAATAATCTTTTTTTCTAAAGTCCCTCCCTCTGCTGAATTCAGCAAGTAATCAGAAACCCCAGGCCATCACTTTGACGAATGAGAAAAGCCTTCCTGTGAACCGGCCTGTCAGGTCCAATCAGGGGAGAGGGGGGGAGGAGCTTGATCATTTATTTTTTAAACTTTCCAAACGAGGAGTGGCTTTTTGGTCCAATCAGGAAGGAAGGGACTGGATTGTTTGCGCTCACTCTCTCCTCACTTTGCAATCTTTCACACTGTCACTTTAACGTGTAGCGTGCACGTCTTATCTGTGGCACACTTTATTGCATCTGGGCTTTGCTTGACGAATGTTGAGACTCGGAGTTCACAGCAAATAAACTCCTTAAAGAAACCGCTCTGGAGGAGGAGCCTGAGCTGTAATCTTGAATTGTCACTCGACTCGTGGTCAATAATATAAATGGGGAGGAGGGAGGAACAGCCCACACCTGAAGGACATGAAGATGCACTTGTTACCAATCTTTTGATAAAGAATCGGTCACATTATGGACTTGAATATCTTTATGAATATCATCCATTTAGTCCATTTGCAGCACATAGTTGTGGCATTAGATATCAACTACGTGACACAGTTAGCAAGGACAGCATTTCCAATTGTAGCGCTTGATCATTTTTGCCATGTTGCAATTATTTCGGATATTTGTTGTCATGTTAAACCCCAAACACCTCGAGGCTAATATAACGTCTCACTTTCTCATGATTTTGATATTTTTGTACACGTTTTACCTCGAGCGTAATCTATGATGCCTTCGACTTGAATGACTCACGTGGAAAAGCGCCCAGATTTGGACACGTCTTCCTCCTGGCCATCGCAGATAAGCCGTATTATTTTACATCTCAGTAACGTCAGTGTCTTTTCCTGGTATCACGGCCTATTAAGGGGTTCATATTGTCTTCACTCAATACAGTAAGGCACCGGTCTGACCCGAATGTAGGTGTGACGGTTCTCCTTTCTCCTGAGTTTGTTTTGGTGAAATCTGATCAGGCCTTGTTACTTTCTGGACTCCAGGGGACAGTGATCTGGAGCCATCTGGAGTTTTGCATTGAGAGGATGCTGGGATTAAAGTGAGTCCTGTATAATATTTATTGCAAACTGGTTTTAGCCATGGATATTAGTCTCATAGTCTCAAGAACTGACACAAGAAATGTAAACAATGTCATCAACAAATACATTGATCAATTCATAGTGTTATCTATTATTTGATTTGAACAACATTTTATATCTTGAGACACAGATGGGTCAAGTTTGTGAAATAGCCACCCACTGTTTCTAGTTTTACAAAAGTGACTTGAAAACGTTTTTGTGGGACATTCCCTTGAAAATGTTTTACTTTTACACCACTACATTTGGATCATAAATATAATATGTTTTACTCCACTCTATTCCTAAAAAAGTAAAGACAAAATGTTCCTAATTCGTCCCATTTTAACCTCTTAACCCCCACCTGAACCGAGCACATTTTTGCCAGTTTGGCTTTACCCAAATATAAAAGCTTCTTGAAAAAAGTGTTGAATAGTGATAAAATTGAGATGAAAGAGAGGATGTGCAACAAAAATGTGATTAAAAAAGCGATTAAAATGTGACAAAAATGTGACAAAAACGCCAAAAACGAGCTGCAGAAAAAGTTAAAAAAGTGAATAAAAAAGTGACAAAAAATGAATGAAAAAGTGGAAAAAAGTAAATAAATAAGTGACAAGTGAAAAATGAATAAAAAGAGAATGAAAAGTGTCAAAAAGTGAATGAAAAAGTGAATGAAAAAGTGACAAAAGGTGAATAAAAAAGTGTCAAAAAGTGAATGAAAAAGTGTCCAAAAGTGAATGAAAAAGTGACACAAAGTGAATTTAAAGAAATGAGAAAATGTGAATAAAAAAGTTTCAAAAAGTTAATAAAAAGTAACAAAACAATGCAAGGAAAAAGATCCATTTAGATCAGTTTTGTCGGTCTTAGCTTTCAAATGAGGTGTTACTCTGGTCAGGTAGCCTTTTAGACTTGGGTAAAGCCGATACGAAGATCAGAACGAAGATCAGAGAGAAAATCCACTTGGTGAAGGTGGGGGTTAAGAGGTTAAAGACTTCTGACGCAAACTCTAGAAAAGTAGGTGGCGCCACAGTTCGACCCATGAAGAAGAAGAAGGTTTGTCTCCTGTTGTGTTGCCGTAGAGGTTCTGGATTCAGCCGTGTTCCTCATGTTTTTGAAGCTGTGTAGTTATTATTCGCAACACTTACTTTATATACTTTTATACTTTATTTTGAATACTTTAGCTGAGCATCCTTTACTTGATGTAGTAGTAGTCATAATAGCCTTGTTCGTTGAAGAAGAGCCAGTTTTAAGTGTTTGTTGGCTGCAGCAGTAATAATACTATAAATTCTAATCACAGCTCCCCAGGGCTCCATTGTCCCAGCCACTCCGCTGCACTTGAAAGCAGCACACATGCCCACAGCTGTGAAGTGAATCAGCCCCAGTACAACATGTTTCTTGGTACGGCTCCTCGCAGCACGGGGCCAAGGACTCTCAGAGAACAGCCTGTTTCCCCGTCCAAGACCTGTCCGCATTCACGTCCCCTGTGCTCTTTCACACTTTGTTCTTGATCTGTCGCACGGGAACCCGTTTTCCACCGGCGCCTGGGTGGTCTTTTCTGCCCATTCGTCCATCTCCTGTTTGATGTCTATTGTAAATGATCAATAGAGAAGGACAGCGTACTTGGGAAGGGAGGGAAGAACCTGAAATGTTTAGCAATTGATTGTAACATTTAAACGGTACTAGGTTAGTCCAGGATTGAATATTATCAATTGAGCATTTTGGAGAATAATGTACCATATTGAATGAATGCATGAAGTAATGTTAACGTTGTAAGTGTATGTGAGAGTCCCAATCAGGGACAGGAGTTGAGATCTAGCACTGGCTTTAAACCATTGTGCATTTTGTAACTTTGACTGACTGCATTGTCCCTGTAGAATAAATAAATAGATAAATTGCTGCTTAATGGAAACAACATTACAGGAGTAATACAAGCCAAAACAATATAAAAAAGGAAACAACTTACTCACTAAAATGTCTGAATACGATAAGGCTCACTCAACCAATAAATAGATAACATGTATTTAGCCTATAAAGCACTTTACAAAGAAAAACAGTAACAAAAACATTATATTGGGTGTTGTACATTTAATTCAACTTGGATTTAACACTACAGTGACTTAGAATGAGTTTATGACATTAACCTAATATTTATACAGTAAAAAAGTTGAAGCAGTTTTTTTATTTTTTATTTTTTCTAAACCTCTTTACAGGGTTGCCAGGCCCAGGTCGCATCCTTGCCGTGGGTAAAGAAAGCTGTCCATGCTTTTTGCCATGCTGTTTTCAATGTAAAATGGGCTATTTATTTTACTTTTTTACTTATTTCTTGATCAAAATCACTAATGAAAATCGAATGACAAAATCTCAATCGGAGACCTGCTTTTTCCATAAGAGACGGAGAAAGGGGCAGATTTCTCATCATCGGCTGCCGCGACCTGGCAACCCTGCCTCTTTACTACACCTTAATTTGATATTTTATACTGACAAGAAACTCCCTTCTCCCTGAGGAATGAAGAGTGACAGTCAAATTGAGGGTTTTGAGGGGATATGACATCACAGGGTGGAACAGAGCGTTTTGAGTTCTGGAGAGGGAGACGGACTAAATATGCAGTTACTTTAAGAAGCTTGAATGAAACAAATCACAGGTTGTTAGTTGATAGTTGGTTTTCTGTAGGGAATTGGCCATAATCATCTGCATTATTGGCAAGTCCGGCATCGGCCGTGTCTCAAAGCCCAGCCTTCTTTAAAAAATGCATTTAAATATGAGTCAGCTGCGGCGTTTCCGTAATCCCACTCTCTCTCTCCCTCTCTTTGGTTTTAAAACGGGTTTTTTTGTGTGCCTGTAGGGCCCCCATCACTTACCTGCTGACAGCCTGAGTATGACGGATGGTTCGCCTCGGGCCTCCACCCCCCCCCTCCACTGTGTCAGCGGCTCATAATTTATACATCTTATCCGGGCCAGAACAAAAGACACCGGTGGAGGAGGAGGGGGGGGGGGGGGGCTTATGGAAATGAAAACATGAGGCTTGTTTTGATTCGGAGTGCGGAGTGACGAGTGCTGGTTTCAAGCATTTTAAGGATCTGTCTGCAGTGACTAGAGAGAAGGGTTGACCTGGAAAGACAGTGACATAGTCCAGGCAGTTTCTGTAGTTAAAACGAAAAAAAAAAAATAGGGGAGAGCTGGAGAGGACCGGGGTCTGCTCTTTAAAGGCACACTGCAGATGTTTACAGATATACTGCCATATGTTCCCAGAGCAATTAAACTGGCAAAACTCAAAAAAATAACTATACCAACACGCTCCTAAAGGATACAGCTGGAAACGCGTCATGCAAGGGTGCGTGGCCTAGCCGAGGGGGAAGAAAAACCTCTCATGAGAATCACAATTTTTCCCACTTTTTGGCCGTTTCTTGGCAGACCATATAAACGTATGTATCGCTCACAAATTAAGTCAAGCCAAAACCGCAAATTGTTCAGTAGTAGAAGCGAAAACACGGCCCTCGTTGCTAACGGCAGCATGTAGCGTGTAGCTAACATTAGCTTCCTGGTTAGCACTGTTTTTTTTTAAGTATAGAGTCAGGAAGGTGACGTCATGCCGCTAAGCATCATGGGATTAGCAGTTGTTGTTCACATTAAAACACCTGGACACCACAGTGTGTTAGATGTTTTTACCTGCAGTGACTCAGCAGCTAACGTTCCACGGCTTTTTTTCTCCACTTCTTATACTGCTTTTTGCTAATGTTTGTCTATGGAAAACGTAACAGCTGCAAAGATGGCGGATCCCTATGGTAACTGTGGAATTTCCTGAACTTTTTGTAACTTTGACTGATTGCATTGTCCCTGTTGAATAAATGAATAGATAAACTGCTGCTTAAAGCTGGGTTACCTGTTCAAACAGTGACATTTTTTTGTTTTGGCCCAAACTTGTTTCTAGCTCTCACAGTCCCTTATGTGTATTCAAATTGTTCAAACAATGTAAGTCTATGCACATTTCACACCCGCACCCCTCTATTCATGGCCTGTTGAATGACTGTGCTCCTCTCCATGTGAGGATGAGAGAGTTTTCTGTCATTTTATTTTTCATTTAGGCATATTATACGTAAAAATGGCAACAAATTCTGCATGATAGAAAGAGCCAGGTTTAAATGTATGGTTTTATTTTGTTGACCCCTATTTTGGTGAGCTTGGATATGGAAAAATCCCTCCCAAAAACTTTAAATTGTTTGCAGAAACGTTTGGAGTCTGTGAATGCTACTTATGTGGAGAAAAGTTTATTATGAGGGAATGGAATCTGGAAGGAACTATTCCCATCTAAATCAATAATGTGATTATTCAACACCTGGTGAAAGTTTTAACATTAAAAAGTTGCCTATAACCTAAAAACCTGATCAAAAGAGTTTTGCCTGCTCTTTCTCCCCTTAAATAACATTGTATGGGTGTAAGAAACATGCAGTACAAAAACTGTCACTTTTTTGTTAAACATCCCTTAATCCGATATTTACCTCAGACATAAAGACAATAATCCAGCCCTGGATGTAAAAGGAAACCATATTGTTTAAAACACGGATAATCCTGTGCATTGTTCTCCTGCTACAGTCACTTATGACAGTTTCCTTTGAGGCCATTTATTTCTACCTTTACAAAAGTGAACTGCAAAAATCAAAAGACTCTAAAGCTGACGTTTGAAAAGTGCAACAGAATCGGGATAATCCTTTAAATAGACAGGTAAAGCACGAACGGAGAAGATTGATTCCCCGCTCCCGTCAAACATAATGTCCCCTGCAACTGCTATAGATAACTCGTGCGAGAGATGTCTTTGCTTAGTTCCTCGGTGTTTTTCCAACTCGTAAAAATGTATCTTTCGACCATCTGCGAACCATTTGCCTTTGAAACGTTTGCTCACAGACTTCTGACCAAAACGTGAGGAGAATCCCGTGAACCTGCTTAGAAGAAGATTCCTCTTTGACACCGACCTGTGACCGTGATCGAACTAGACAACAGATAATGGATGAGCTGCGGCGCCGTTTGAAAGAACGCCCATGACTTGGTCTATTGAGTTACACTATTTTTTTTTTTTCATTCAAAGTGAACACACCATGCATAATTGTGGCTTCTGGGTGCCTCCGCATTGATATTTTAGGTGAAAGAGACACATTTGGAGCGATTACTGGTCCTGGAGCGCCCTCTTTTGGCAGCAATGGGATAAACGTGTGATAAAATGGTAAATACAAGCATTCACTTTTCAGCTAAGGCCGTGCTAGCAAAGCCACTCTGAGTAAACTTTAAAGTTATATCTACTGCACAATAGTCTGCGAGTCTGCGAATTGCTGACGTCCCCAAGATTGAACAAATCCCCTTTTTCAGAGCGCTTCAGACTTACGTCATCCTGGAAAGTTGTTTTTTTTACTACGTACTTAAAATGCTTTATTTATTCCGACATTATACAGCAGAGAATTGCACGCTCCGATTTGCACCTACTGCCCTGAGAGAATCAACACAAGCCAAACCATAATATATTACACATGATCACATTTGTTCGAGATCAGGCCGAAGACAGTCCCGTGTGTTCAGTTTTGTGGGATGGAGGAGCTGAGGCAGGAGAGTGACCTGCACCTCACTGAATAAAAGTCGTTTTTTCGTTGGCGATCGGGGCGTGGGGTTGTTCTTCAGCGCAGACAGATTCTGAAGGATCTGACGATGTTCTCTTCCCCCGAACCAGACCACGGAACCACAGGACTGCGACCAGGTTCTTCCCACTGAAGTCCGGGCAGTGCTGAACTATGGGCTGGAGGTGGTTCTTGATTTCATCCTGGAAAGTTGAGCATAGATACATCAATGGTCATGCTCGGAGCAACCAGAGGGGTAAAAAAACCTGAACATTCTCACATTCCTCCACCATTACTTTATGCTGCTCCTCCTGGAACAGCCACCTTAACGTGGTGGAGGGGTTTGAGCGCCTGAATGATCCAGGAGCTCTGTTGTCGGGGGCTTGGTGCCCCTGGTAGGGTCTCCCAGGGCAAACAGGTCCTGACAAACGGGTCAGACAAAGAGCGGTTCAGAAGCCCCTTATGAGAGACCAACAGGCCCGGTTAGAACCATGAGGCCGTCCTTCTGTGGACCCACCACCTGCAGGAGGAGCCATAGGGGCTGGTGCAATGTGATTTGGGCAACTCCAACAGCGGCCCCCACGACCCGGCAACGGACAAGTGGAAGAAAATGGATGGATGGATACTTTATGCTGAATTATGAATATATTTTTTTCTGCTAAACAAAGAGACGGAGACATGGGGCAAAGTGGTTCAACACTCCATAAATACTTACAAAACAGACAATTCTAACCAGGAACCTACGTTAGCTCCATGCTACATATGCTAACGTTAGCAACAAGTGCCGTCGTTTGCTTCTACTGAACAATTTGCTGTGAAAAATACACCAATTTAGACCCAATTTTGGCTTGGCTTTATTGGTGTGTGATGAATATGTTTATAATCTGTCAGGGAAAAACATTTTATTCCCACAAAAGGTTTTGCCCCCCTGGACTAGGCCACGCCCCCTTTATGACACATTCCCGTCTGTATTTATATTACTTGAAGTCCAGCGCAATTTCTGCTTTTGTGAATGAAGTGGAATACTTCTCCGAGCACGTTGTTTTGATGAGGGAACTGCGTTATACCATGACTGAAGGCTCAAGAACGTCAATTTTGCCACACGTGCCCCCTTTAAAACAATTGCACTGGCCATCAATAAGCAAAGGTAAAGTTCGGTAAGGCCAAACGTCACCACGAAAGCCACTGACTACATGTGCTAGTGACCTTACCCTTGCATATTATGTAGATGGGTGTGTTTAAAAGAAGCAGAGGCATCAAACTCTTCAATTGAAATATGTTGACGCCAGCCCCTAGTGACCAATGCCGGTATTACGCGTCACTGAAGCCCTTACAGCTTTGATGGCAAGGGTTTTAATCCCTATAAATGTAGGGATTTGCACACGCGGTGACTGGACCTCTTATTCTAAATCTCAAGTCAACTTTTAGCCGCTTCCCTTTGCCGTCAGAAGTAGCCGTAATTGTTAATGAGCAAAGCCGATTCCATCCTGTTCCTTTTATTACAATAATGCCCGATTGTTCGCCGTGTAATCCTCTCCACAGTTTCTCTTTCATCTCTCGCTGAGGCCTCGGGAAAAAAAAAAGCTGATTTGGCGGTTCGGGTTTTAGGTCCGGACTTTAGGGGGATCAGGATTGGGCTGTTGTTATGAGACTATGCGGATTACACACAGTTACAAAGAGGTCACCCTTCACTTCCTCTTCGTGTCAAGACTAGGGGACGCGCGGTACTCACTACGGCTCACTTTCAAACTTTCATTTCTCAACACGTCCAAGTACTGACAGACAAGGCGAGGGTGGGAAAAGTACAGCACGCAGAGGAAAAAAGGTCACGGTTCTTGAAGTACTTCCTTCCATTTGGTCCTTGGGCAAGACACTTCACCCACATTGTGAATGTAGTGCGTTTCAGTTTCATGCAGCTAAAGTCTGGAACGGTCTTCATGAGGATGTGAGACAGGCCTCAACTCTGACAATGTTCAAATCCAGCTCTTTTTACCCGAGCATATGGAAACTGAAAGTATTTATCTGCACTCTTGCCTTTTACTGTAAAGAACGGCCTGTAAACTGGCTCAGTTTATCAAAAGGCTCTGATTGACTAAAGAACCTGTCTGCCTTTACAATCAGCTGACTCTGACTAAAGATAGAGACGGGTACCATACGAGACGAGCAGATCCAATGCATTACTCACTGCCTTTACCGAAAAATAATGCTAGGACGAACTCAGCTGTATAGAGCTGCATCAGTGTGGAATCATCTGCCTCCATATTTTACACAGGTCAGTAAAGAGGAGACATTTAAAAAGAAGTTAAACAAAAAAGGCCATACTTATGAACGACATTAGTTTAAAGTACTTGCCCGAGTCATGCTTGTTTCTGTTTAAACTGTAAGGCAAGGCAAGGAAACTTTATTTATACCGCAAATTTTGTACACAAGCAAACTCAATGTATGTATGTGTGTATTTAAGATACTGTACAATTTCTATGATGTAACTGTAAATTCTAATGAAAATGTTAGCTTAACCCCTTAACTGATCAGGGGGCTAGGGTTAGGGTTAGTTAACCCTAATCAGGATATAATTAGAGTTAAGAACGGCAAATGTAACGTAAATTGTGTTTCACTCACACAGATCTCACACATATTTTTAGAAACTAGAAGGACTTGGCTTTCAAATTAGGTATCACACTGGCATATAGACTGCAAGCGCTCCAGTCAATACGCTTTGAGACTTGGATGTAAATAATTGTTAACCCTAACCCTAATCCTTAACCCTAACCCTAGGGTGGCAGTTAAGTGGTTAACCTACTTGTTTACATATGGACTAGTCACTAGTGTGATATTGTACATGTTTGTGTCGTTGTTATGAAGCCTAGGCATTAATTCAACCTGATAGACTAATTTCAGCATCACCTGCCTCCAGCCATTGATCGCGTCCATGAGCGCCACATCGCCCTTGGTCCCGCTTTTAAGCCCCAGCAACCATGGTTCGTTCGCTTCCCAGCTGCGCCGCGACCCTTCTCCGCCCCACCTCCACCTCTTCTGCCCACGGCTTCTCCCTGCTGCGTCCTTCCACCTATACCACCACCAGTGTCCGGGCTCCGGGGGAAGACATCCTTACCTCCAAGCGTTTCATCCATACTGACTTACATGCACACATCGATGTCTGCCGCCGGGGTCTGATCGCCAAAACGAATACACATGCCAATAAATCTTCCTAATCGCTGCTTTTGTCTGTTTGAGTCAATCCGGGTTGACGTGGTCCCCAGGAAGAATAGGTTTGGCTGCAGTAATAACTAATGGGGATCCATAATAAAGATAAACAATTTAGATATTTTCAAAGGTACAGTAAAAATTGTTGAGCAGAGTCATAATTTTTCAATAAAGTCATATTTAATGCCAGTTTAATGCCCCGCGGAAACCCTGATAAATATTGACCTGTTACCAAATCAACATTTTTATCCTCTTGTTAGGTCTGCGCACACAGCAGCCGCCACATTCCTAGGCTCCATAAGCCGCCTCAGCCCTCGGACCGGCCCCTTTGAAGTGTCGCTCCCTTCAACACTTAGTCCGCGCTCTTAACGGGATGAAAGGCCCCAGTGTTTACACTTTCCCCTCTTTCGGCCGCGATTAAAACCGCGCGGCTCATGATTCTGCAGGTGATGTGAGGCGCGGGGATCACGGCGGGAGGTCCGACCGAGTGGATTAGTTTGGACGCGACGTCTAAAACGGCCGCGTCCGAGCCGGTTAGGGAGAGCGGTGGACGGCTTCTGTTTGCTGACCAGAAAGAGACCTCGTTCGTTTGAATGTCCAGTGGGGGATTTGAGATTGTGTCCGTCAGGGCGAGTGACCTCATTAACTGTGGCATTGTTTAAAACAGAGGTGCCCAAAGTGCAGCCAAAAAATGTGTGTTGGCCCTCGGGCTCCCTATTGATTTGGCACTCGTCGCCAGAGATGGAACATTTACAGAACGTTTAAAGTGCATGTGACACATTAGACACAATTTTGGCCAAAACATAGTTAACACAAATTATTTCATGTTATTTTGTCATCCTTTATTTACAGGTATGGCCCTTGAGGCTCATTTGCAAGAGAAACTCATTTGTTTACTTAAGATTATACTGTTAAAAAAATGTACCCAGCTTTCTCTGACTTTACTATTTGTTTTTATGTTTCACTTCCTTATCAGACACTGACAGGAAGTGACATAGATAGAGGCAAATCATTTTAAACCGTTGCCGTGCCAACCATGTCATGTCAGAGGGTAATACGTTTGTTAAGTCTGACGTCACGACTTCCGCTTCCGGGTCCGGGCAGACCGGCAAATATGTGAGAAAACAAAACATATATTTTTTTTTAAAACAACCATCAATATTTCTGAAACTCAACGGAGTTACTGAACCTACTTATTTCTCAGAGTCATTAGTCAAAAATACCGCACCTACGGCTAAAAAAGTCGGTACTTCCGGGGTTAGCGTAGCTGCTGCGCCGCTAGCATTTTTTTTCCCGCTAACCCGGAAGTACCGATTTTGGTAAATATTACTTTTATAGCGGTAGGTACAGCATATGGCTAATGGGCCTGATAAATAAGTATGTTCAGTAACTCTCAGAAATATTGGTTGTGGTATTAAAGAGTGTTTTGTAGTTTCTCGCACATCTGCCGGACCCGGAAGTAGAGCTGTGACGTCACCACTTAACAAACGTATGGGCGAGTTACCTCTATCTTTGTCCCTTCCCGTCAGTACTTTTCTTCATTAAATAGCTGCTTCACTGAAATAATATTATAATTGTATTACTCACAGCAGATTTATTCATCTAAATAAGTCATATTTTCAAAAGCATTAAAAATCTGTAATACGCACTTTCATAATTCTACTTGATTAAAACTTCAAAAAACACAATTTTATTTGTATTTGCGAGACAGAGCTGCATTAAAGTTTCAAGCCTAAATAAAGAACGGTTTAAATTTCTCCGAAACACAGCCAATTGAATATTTGACTGCACTGACCACCAATCCCTTAGTGGATTACAGGGTATCTGTCTTAAAAAGTCTAAAATTCTGCCTATGCCTGTCTTAAATCAATGGCATATTGGTCTTAAAAATGAACATGTTTTTGACTCAATTATTTGCTCACAATTTCGTTTAAAAAGAGCCAACTAATGCACAGACGCGTGTACCGCTCATTTACATGGTCCGAGAACGCAAAGGGATATTATATTTTTTCTCACAATAATGGTGACTCAAAAATGTTTTCATTGTGACCCCCCTTAACCCACGCAAATAGAGTACGATTGCTCTGCTCTATTTTTATTATGGGTTAGGGTTGTTTAAACCTGAATGGTTAGCGTGTTAAAATGCCTAATGGGAAAATGTCAGTTCTTAGGTTTTTACATAACTGATATCCTTGATTTTTGTGACTATGATTTTCTTTACACTCTATTTACTAGGCGCTTTTAAAACAGGTCTTATTTTTGAGATTTTGTGGTCTTAAAAAGTCTTAAATTTGACTTGTCCACCCCTGCAGATACCCCGGGTTTAAAAGATTCTAGCCCAGATGGAAAGAAATTACTCTTTTTGACCAAAAGACAACAATATTTTTTTCAACAGATATTTTATTGATACTTAAAGGCTCAAGAAGCTAGTTGAAATTTAGATGGTGGTGAATTGTCTCTATAAGTACATACAGTATAGACGGCGCCTTTCTCCCTTCATTAGGCACTCGCTCATTCACACTGTCATTCATACGCCAGTGTCAGACACTGGAGGCAAGGTGGGTGAAGTGTCTTGCACAAGGACACAACGACAGCAGCACAGTTTCATGGTAACGTTTGCAACAATGTGATGTCACCCTTTGGTCTTTTTCTCCCGAGCAAGTGGCACGTTTTTCAGAATTACCCGCTGGACGGCCTGTTTTATCCGAATAATCCCTGAGAGAACATTCAAAACTGTCTGTGGGACAAGAAAGATCCACCAAACGACATGTCGGTCAAGCAGGTTTTTCCGTGGCGTGTTTTGTCTTCAAACTAATGACTAATAAGCGGCGAGTGAGCGTGCCAATGGTCTCGCGCCAAACTGCACCAAGCTGAGTCGTTTTTAGAAAGTGCCACATTCTGGTTTCTGAAAACTGCCCACTCACTGCAGTGGTCGATTTTCCCTAGAAATGTCCCGGCTGTGTTAAATGTGTCCCCATATTTTCATCCTGTCAAATAAAGCCTATATTCCAAAAGATTGTAGAAGGTGGATTTCCTAAAGGAGTGTCCCTGTTAACAAGTACCTTTTCATTGAAATAACACAAATGAACAAGCTGTTTTTTACTTGCTGCCTACTGATATGAGGCTATCATACAAAGCTCAATGCCTTTCTCAAAACATCTCACAGTTTTTTAAAGCCTCTTGTTGGTTGTTCTATTCTCTTATGGGACGTCCCTGTGCTAAGCTTTGCCTGCTGCCGCCTCCTCGCCCTGAGCTGCAGATTTAGACCTAAAGCCCCTCTTGATGTTTCTGCTCAGGCGTGGAAACGGACCGCGGGGGGTATTGTCCGACGCACAATGGCGTTTGACCCACTCGGGCCGGCTCAGAGGGGGCAGAGGTGGCAGGGCTTTGGTGCCAAAGGCCACCAAAGGAGAGGGTCTTGAGAGCTGACACACACCATGTCTAACGTTTCAAAGCCGGGAAGTTCCAGGTCTTTTCCGACACTTCCTCGAGTGTCCGGCTTTTGGACAGCTCGCCTCAATAAATTCTAAATAAATCCTCCTCGAAGCGCCTCATTACGCTCAAGTCTTAGCTCTTTCCAGCACCAGAAAATGGCCTCAGAAGGCTCCGACATGCTAACACATCCACAGAAAGCAATGAAAGATAGATAACTGGACACAACCCACATTATTACATGTTTTTGGATAAACTGTATATGGCTAAATTCTTTGCCCGTGGGGCTGGACGATATTGACACAAATTAATATCTCAGTATTTAGAGGGAATCTCAATAAGTTATATTTTCGCAAAACCATCGGAAATATGCAAAATAAAAATTATTATGATATAACAACCATCAATATTTCTGACACTAACGGAAAGTTACTGAACATACTTATTTCTCAGACTCATTAGTCAAAAATACCGCACCTACTGCTAAAAAAGTATTATTTCCTAAAGTCGGTACTTCCGGGTTAGCGTAGCCGCTGCGTGCGCCGTTAGCATTTTTTCCCGCTAACCCGGAAGTACCGATTTTGGTAAATATTACTTTTATAGCGGTAGGTACGGCATTTTTGGCTAATGGGCCTGATAAATAAGTATGTTCAGTAACTCTCTGTTGAGTTTCCGAAATATTGATTGTGGTATTAAAGAGTTTTTTGTAGTTTTTGGATAAACTGTATATGGCTAAATTCTTAGCATGTGGGGCTGGACGATATTGACACAAATTAATATCTCAGTATTTAGAGGGAATCTCAATAAGGATGCCTAAGTTATATTTTCGCAAACCGTCGGAAAATGCAAAATAAAAATTATTATAATATAAGGTGTAAAGTCAACGCAGGGGCAGATATAATTAGATTGCTCTTCTCTCTGCTCCTTTTCGGTTGTATGTATATCTTATTCATGTAGTATATATTTAATTGGCACTTTTCTAGCAGACGGTCACGCAGTACTCCCACTGTATCCTCTCTGCACTGGCTCCCCATCAAATTTCGAATTGGATTTAAAATTTTAGTATTGACTTTTAGAGCGGGGCATGGTCAGGCTCCCAAATAATATGTGTCTGACCTGCTGTGCCCCTACTCCTCCAGTCGCTCCCTTAGGTCCTCAGGCCAAGGACCTAAGGACCCACTTTAAGGAGACTTGTCCTTTGAAGCTGTTGCTCCTAAATTGTGGAATGACTCTCCTCTGTCGCTCCGTATAGCTGACTGTTGATTTGAACCCATTTTAAAATACACATATACATATTTTTTAATGTCATGTTTTAATGTAATTTTATTGTGTTGTTAATGCTTTTTATTGCATTTTTTTTGTGTTTGGGTGTCTGGTGTTCCATTGAGTTGGCATGTACATGAAATGTGCCATACAAATAAACTTGCCTTGCCTTGATTCTTTTAAAACGCAGCTGAAGACACGGCAGTTCAGACGAGCTTTTAGTTGATGAGGCTGTGTCTATGTTCATTCTCTGTAATACTCGTTTTTGTGATCCTTTGTGAAGCACTTTGTGATTTTATCTGTGAGAAGTGCTACATAAATAAAGTTTCTTCGTCTTCTTTTCAATGAAAAAATAACGCTGTGTCGCTCAAAGGGATAATTGTCTTGAACAGACTACAAAAGGGCAGAAAAACACTCTCCAAAAGCTTCCCCATTTTATCACATTTTCCGCCCATATTTTGTAATATTTCCCTATTTTTTTACCCAATTTTTTTCCCATTAGATTTTTTTTTTATTTGTTTTAACTTTTTTGTACATTTCTTGACATTGAAGTTAAACTCGATATTGTAAATTGGCCAATCATCCAAACAGCCATTTGGATATTACCTTGCCGACGATGTGGCCCACCTATGTGCATGTGCAGATTACTTTAAATATTTGCACCGTTGGAGTTTACTGACAGAAAAGGGATCTCAGCCCGAGCTTCTTCCCAGCACTTCAACGAAATAACTTGTTTTGTTTCCATCATCTACGTGATCCGCTCAAATAGGTCGACAAGGAGGGGGGGGGGGGGGGGGGGGGCGCAGGGGTCAGTGTTTGATCAGTGACCAGCTCCTAAACCTCTTAAACCTGATATTGGTTTTTAAAAATCCCCTCTTTGACGGACAGCTCTCCCCTTGTCCCGAGTGGGGCTGAGGTGAAGGGGGCTTTCCCGGCCCCTTTAAGTGCATCCTCTGCTCTTGGGTGGCTCTGCTAATAATGTGACTAAAGGGAAGATTAATGGAGAAACGGGCTGCGGGGGATTAAAGGGGGGTCATTTCTTGGGGGGGGGGGAGACGTCCTGTGATCTGTCAGGCTCAGAGGAAATTAGTCGGAGCACGCCACTAAAGCTGCCTCTTTACCACCGGGAAATGAAGGGTCTTTAAACCCAGGTGGCGAAGTGGGCAGAGCATTGTTGACATTCTTAAGGAGGCGAAAAGGTATCGAGCAAAACGGCTTCGACAGGAAGCAGTGACGCTAAAGCAGACGCACAATCTCATCGAAATACTGTTCCCTTTGAGAAAGAATTGTGTCTTAACGCGACCAACTATCAAGTAATATATGAACTTAACCCCTTGGACAAGGCAAGGCATTCATTACATTTTATTAAGGACACAAGTGAGGACTCATGATCCATATTTATGTACAAAAAATAAAAGAAGGTAGAAAAATATTAAAATAACAAATCAAGGTGCCAGCAATACTCTGGCTGCCACTCACAGAAAGACACGAGCGCCAATGATTCCACATTTTGATCTCAGGACAAACCAGAGTCTGTATAATGGCATTCTGAGAGTCTGCACATACATTTAAAATAACAATGACTCCACAGTCAGCCGGTGGTGCAAGAAGTACTCAATATTCTTACTTAAGTAAAAGTGCAGATACAGGACCAACAATTTACTTAAAAAGTAAAAGTATCTGAAACATGTTTTACTTGAGTAAAGGTTCAATATCTGTGTCACACTCGGTCATGTTAACAGTTTGGGATACGAGCTGGGTAGTCCTGACCTTTGACCTGGACCAGCATTATTCTTACATTAATCTCTAGTTAAAGCAGTACTAAGTAACTCTTGCCCCTAGAGGCCATAAGCGCAACTGCAGGTGTCGTAGCGAGTTACGAGTTTCTAACTTATTAAATGTCTTGGAGAGTAAATACTACGCTGACAGAAAAGGCGAAGGGAGAGAGGGATGTCGTACATCCAGTTATACAATGGAAATATTTTTTTTCACTCAAACAAGGCTGTAAATACTGTTTAAAGTGGTGCTAGCCCGCAGTTAGCTTTGCCCGTTAGCTTCTTCTTTGTGGTTCTATTAGTGTGTATTGGTGGCTCCGACCCGGTGGCAGTCAAGTTGCAAGCATCGTTTTCTGTCCAGAGACACCAGGGGGCGATGAAAGACCCTATAATCATATCATTAACACTTGTATTACGCTGAGAGGGACTACGGGAAAGGATTTATTAAGGTAAACACGTTACTTAATACTGCTTTAAGTCATCCTTTATTAATCTCTGTAGAGGAATTTGTTTTTCTGCATTTGACCCATCCTCAACGTCGCTGGGTGATCTGTAGGAGATTATTAAAATTATTCACGTATTACAAAAATAGGATAGAAATTAAGGATAACATTTAAATGAACGTCATCATGAGTCGATCTGACCTGATTGAGCGAAACCAATGTGATTTTTGGATTCAGCACGTCAACATTCTCTAAATCAGCCCACGAAACGAAGACACCGAATGTTGTAAACCGGAGTAATCAATCTTCGACCGCGTTCCCCCGTCCGCGGGCTGAAGCCGGTCTAAATATCAATGTCCACTAGACTCCAGAGAGACTCCCGCCTCTCGTCCTCATTGGCTTTTGGCATCGTTTCCATCAGAAATCATTGTGCGAAAAACAGCAAGCATCTGTCCGCGCAAAACCTCTTAATTAAACACTATAGTTTCTTTTTTTCCTGTTTTTTTTTTTTACCAAATCATGAAAAATGGCCTGTCGAGTCGAGTTAGCGCCAGCAGTCGACGACAATGAGTTGGGACTTAATCCGTGCTAATTCATTTTAATTGTCGCGGGTAAACAATGGGGCCCCAACAGTGTGCGTTTTCGATACCGAGGCGTTTGGAAACAGACTGCGGTTAGCGGCTAATGCGGGATTCATTTAACGCGTATTGGCAATTTGAAATGATGTATGGCTTGGTTTATACACTCATTTGTGGCGCCGCTAATTGCTTGGACAAACCGGAAGCGGCTTTGGGGAGGGGAAATATCGGATCCAATTTGCCAAAGAAAAAACAACACTGGGAGTCATTTGTACGTTTTGGAGATATTTCATAATTCAGGCGGATAACGGCATGTTCTGCTATTCATCACCAGACACTTCCCATCCTTCACATGAAACCTTTATCTGCTAATGTCTGTATTCTTCACCACGTTTAGTTTCCTTGTTACTCCTGAAAAATCAATAATAAACATCTGTATATAGCCGTTACTGTATTTCTGGATCATGTTTTCCAATGCTTAATCTCTATTTTAGACGAGCTGTAGAAGCTAAACCACACAGCCTGATATGATGATGATCCTGGGAGCTCTGTTGTCGGGGGCTTCGTGCCCCTGGTAGGGTCTCCCAGGGCAAACAGGTCCTAGGTGACGGGTCAGACAAAGAGCGGTTCAGAAGCCCCTTATGAGAGACCAACAGGCCCGGTTAGAACCATGAGGCCGTCCTTCTGTGGACCCACCACCTGCAGGAGGAGCCATAGGGGCTGGTGCTATGTGTTTTGGGCAGCTCCAACAGCTGCTCCCACGACCCGGCAGCAGAAAAGTGGAAGTATATGGATGGATGGATGGATGAACATATTGGTCTTTATTAATGTGGCGATACTGATACTGATTTCTTTCCGGAAATCTCTGATACTTGTTAAGTTAAGATGAAGTTAGGAAAATGCTAAAACGGAGAGAGGAAATTATCGGTACTCACGTGTACTCAAGTTTCCTCCATCAGCTCAAAAACATGCACAATAAAGGCTAAAACTTCAAGCTATACAGCAGGTATTCCTGACCACAAAACAAACTCAAAATTGGAGTTCTTGAAAGGTTGCCTCGAAGCGCTGGTTGAAGGATATGGGTCAAATGCAAACGATAATTTCCCCTCTGAGACCACACATTGAGGCGATTTGACGCATAAATGAATCCGCATGCTGCAGCAAATGTGATGACTAATGGATCATATACACAGGACCTTCAAGATCCATTCACCTGCAACAAATCTGTCAGAGTCACAGGCTCAAATTGATCAACTTCCCACGTCCCTTTTGCCAAGAATCTGAGCCGAAACGGAGAGTGAGGAGGAGGAGATGGATGCCTTCTTCATGGACTTTGTGATTTGTGGTCCCTCGGGCTCCTGTTATAGACGTATTCTGTTTCTCAGCTGTCTGTAGTGAAGCCAAGATGTTTCAGCGCTCATTTCTCCCCTCTTGTCTGCGGAGACTCCGGTATTCATCACTAAGATTGATCCGCCAATAATGCTCCAGATGTTTTCACGATCTTTGGACAGAGAGACGGAGAGGTGGGGAAAGAAGCGTTTGCATGTGAAAGCTGCATTTCTAAAAGAGACCCACCCTCGAGTATAATGAGATGTTTGTCCGTGTCATATGTGAATTGGAATTGCTAAGGCTGTGGTTCCTAAATGGGGGGTCTGTAAAGTGATCATTTCAATGGATCCCAGGTATTATTATAACCACAACCATTGCAACTCAAAAAGATTTGTCCACTAAAATATAGCTTATGTAAAAAAAATGAGAAAGAAAGGAAAAGTGGCCTGTACCGGAGTTACTTTACAGACTCCACTATAGCATCCGCCTTATCTTAATAACGTCAGAATGTAATTTCCTTTGATTTATCGCTCCGGCAGCTCTTAAATCTCAGGCGTATTCACTGGTTCAACAGAAGATGACTATTTTTACAACTCATCTGCCGTCTATTACTTCAGCTCGACCCTATTTAACACGGCTCTTCTCAAAGCGCTGTCGTCCGTGCTAATGAAAACTGACTCGGAAAGGAGAATATGATGAAGTTTTATGACACAAGTCAGGCCTGAAGTTAATCCAAAGGTTTGATCAAACCCGTGTATTTTTCCTATAGCTGTTAGCATTAGCCATCAACCATCGCAGTGGCAGTGTCTACAGAACCGTCAGAACGCTTTGCCATTTTTCCGTCTCAATATGATAATACGTAAAAGGCCGTCCAGTAACCAAGGTTCCCGACACATTATGAAAGATCCAGATGTTTTCCGCTGTTTTCCACCATCTACAACGTTTAGGTGAGGTCATATCCTAAGTTAGAAATCCCGAACAGATATAGAGACCTTTGGAGATTTTACTTTAGATGAGAAATGGCAATGGCAAAACGGACTGCCAGGAAAATGACAAAAAAATGAGATTTGTGTCCATTTGAACCGAAAATATTAGGTTCATTTACACGTTTACATTTCAAACGCTCTCCCAGCGGCTGGAACATTGACGCTTTTTATTTTGTAGGAACGACAGGAAGCGTTTCGCTGCCGTTAGCGGAACCTTGACATCAGAGCCGTGGGAGGACATTTTAGTTAGGGGGTGCTGAGGGGGGAAAATTTACCCCAAAAACGCTTTTTCTGTGCATAATTTCCTATTTATTAATATTGCCTGCAGTTCTCAAACTACCCACCAAGGGGTGCTGCAGCGCCCTCAGCACCCTGTGTTTCCCACGGCCTTGCTTGACATTAATGTGAGTGCAGATTTCTCTACTTTCCAAAAAATAGTCACAGGAGGTTGACTATTTCATTTTCACTGTTGCACATCTTGTTCTATTATCTGTGTTAGCGTCACAGCGCCACACACAGGCCTGGCAGATGAATCACACCGTTTTCACAGACCTGAGTCGACCCAATTAACAACGTGGCAATAACAAAAAGTACGAGTTTCACACATACCTTTTTTTCAAAACTTTGCGGTGTTCCTGGACCACAGCCGCACAAAAACAAGACGCCTATGATTTCAGAAACTCTCTCTGTAAACACGGAGCCAGCTCAGTAAATGTCTGCTAAACCGCTGCAATTCACCTGCCAGGCCTGTGTGTGGCGCTGTGACGCTACCACAGATAATAGAACAAGATGTACAGGATGTAAAATAGTCACAGGAGGTTTTGAAAAGTCTCAAAGTTCCGCTTGGATCAGCTCCACGCAGCGTTCCCTCTCTCGGCCTGGGTTCCCGTTTGTTTACTTCCTGCACGTGAGTTGTCGTTTACACGAGTATGAGACAAATTCCTGTAGAGTTAAATTATCACTCAACCCCAGTTTCTAATAATACCCCAGTCCCTAAATTAGAGACCGGCTTTTAATTGGCCACTGTTAGAGACCCGGCCGCTAATGGAATACAGACCAGTATTCGAGGATTTACGGTAAGCGATATAAATGCCATGAAACGGACATGTCACCATACTTTAACAGGGACTGGCTTTAACAGCTAATGGCGTTTCTGTGATTTCTATGGTTTGGCCAGAACTGACTGAACCTCCAACCTGCCGTGTGTAAAGGAACAGCTCTACACCACCTGAGCTACCATCACTCAAACGGAGAAACGATTAGAATAACATCAGTAAAACCTCATTCTACCTCCTTCCTTTTCTTCTGTCTGTCCCTCTACCCCCCCTCCCCCCCTCCCGCTCTGTCTCAGGCAGTGAAGCATGTAATCCTCTGCGCTCTGTGTATCATGTCCTATTATAATAATCTCTGTCAGGCCTCGTCCCGACAACCCTCGTGCAGATAATATGACAATACGTCTTCATATCAGGGCGGCCTACAAGTGCAAGGTCTATCTCCGCGTTTTAGTCAGTACGGCAATGGAGCTTAAATAGAGTGTCGCAGGGATTTAGAGGAACATTGTCCATCTTCCCTGATGGCATCCATGATGGTCCACGTGGATCGGCCGCCACAGAGTCCAGATCTTAACTCCACTGTAGATCGTAAATCCATGAATCTTTCAATTTCACTGTTTACGTTCCACAAACTGCGCATGTGCTATTTCCTTTACATCTTGTTCTATTATCTGTGGTAGCGTCACAGCGCCACACACAGGCCTGGCAGGTGAATCGCAGCGGTTTAGCAGACATTTACTGAGCCGGCTCCGTGTTTACTGGGAGAGTTTCTGAAATTATAGGCGTTTTGTTTTTGTGTGGCTGTGGTCCAGGAACACCGCAAAGTTTTGAAAAAAGGTATGTGTGAAACTCGGCGTGATTCATCTGCCAGGCCTGTGTGTGGCGCTGTAATGCTAACTCGGATAATAGAACAAGATGTAGAGGGCGCATGCGCAGTAAACCTTTGTGGAATGTAAACAGTGAAAATGAAACGGATTCAACGATTTACGATTTACAGAAGAGATAAGGGGGGCGAGTTTATTCTTCAGACAAAACGGGACCAAAGCAGAAAAACCTGTCAGTGACCAGACTTTGACTCAGTCCAAAAACACAGACTGACTCGGCCATGTTTTTCTCCTTGTCACCTGTGGCGCACGGACTGCAGTGGAGCAAAGAGGATCAGGAGTAAAACCATCATAGATCCATGAGTAAAACTCAGTATAAGGTAAGTAGATTATGGATAACAGCGTTTTGAGATCTTTCCACTCTGGGACCTAGTTTGGAATATGTTCATTTATAGACCCCCAAAACGGCGGGTTCGTATGTATGTAACGCTGGATTGATAAAATATCTTTGTGTTTAGTCTTCACCTTGACTTCGTATGGACAGGGCCTTATAAACAAATAGAAAGATCACTTACCGCCTTTGCTCGGCCCAGTCCCGTCAGAACTTGGAAGCTAAGCAGGGAGGGGCCTGGTCGGTACTTGGATGGGAGACCGTCCGAGAATAGGAAGCCTAGCGAATGTAGTGAGTGAGTGAGTAGTTGGTGGTGGTCGGTTGGGCCGATGGTGTAGACTGGTTGCCTCGCTTCCATCAATCTACCCCAGGGCAGCTGTGGCTACAATAGTAGCTTACCACCATCAAGTCTGGAGTGAATGAATAGTGCAATGTAAAGCGTCTTTGAGTGTCCAGAAAAGTGCTGTATAAATCCGATGCATTATTATTATTATTATTACCTCAATCAGTTGATATTGCAGTAATCATAAAAACGTGAACTATTGTGTATGGAATTCCCTCAATAATCTGATTTTTTTCTTCTTCTTTTTTACGCAAAGTCGCCTTTGCGTAAAAAATCTGGACCAGAACCCTGGCCCAGATCGCAAATATGCTTAATGTTGTTTTAAGCTCTACAACCATCCTCACCGTTTCATTCTGTCAACGTGTCTCCTCTCTCCGAACCCCACCCCATCTCAATCCAACCCCCGACAGTTTCCCTGACAATGACGTAGCATAACAAGCAGCCAGAGGTTGCGCCCTGTCCCCCTCCCTGGACGTCCCAACGCGTTACCCCCGCGCGTGATTGACGTACTCCAGTCAAAGGCAGCGTCGGCCCGAGCGAGATGACACTTGTCTCGCTGATGAGCGTTGATGGGCTGAGGCGGTATGTCGCGGTTATTTTGATCGCTTGTTCATTTATTTCGGTGGCGCCGCTTGTCTTCGTTGTTTGCCGTCTCGGTGCCACATCAGATTATTGTTTGGAGAGGAAGTGGCGAGCCCCGCAGGTAGGGAATTGTTAAGCAGAGAGAGGGACGGAGAAGGCAGTTAGGTGGGCAGAGAATAGGCGAAGCGTCACAGCGGATGTAAACAATATGGCTTCTGTCCTCTGATGCTACTTTTTACTGCAAGTTTGATGATTCCACACAATTAAAACTAAAACTTTTTATCGTGTGATAAACCAAGCCAAATACAAAGAAGGTTCCAAGAACGTACTGGTCGTTATGAATTACGTGATGAATTAAACTTTAGGATTCAGAAACATAGCACAACTTTGAAAAGTTTTAGTCCGACAGTTAATGGTGTACAATTGTGGAATAAACTGGAGATGGAGTTGAAACGATGTCCAAACATCAACCTATTCCAATATAAATACAAACGACTTTTGAAATATACAGACAAGAAGAAATGCGTTGCCACTAGGGGGAGCAGTAGGTTCAATTATGTGTATTTTTTCCTCTATAATCAAGAAAGAGTGTTGCTGCTTGGAACGGTTGTCATTCTATTGCTCAAATTTACAAATGGAGAACTAGGGCGGGCAGGTTATGGATCTGTTGAGAGGAATCCTCCCAACGGGCTCAAAACCTTGTCTGGAACATCATCTACAAAATCAGCTGTTATGGCAGCTGTGTGGGGGTTTGTTGATGGGGAGTTACTGCCCTCTTCAACTGGCCCGCTCTACACTCTGGCTTTTTAATGCACCACACTATGCAAGGATACATCATACTTCACATAGAACTCAATAGGATAAATATATAGTGATAATGATGGTGATGATGATAATTAAACCCAAATTGAAATTATACTGAGGATGGTGGTGACGGCTGGGAGGCGGCGAGATCTCGGAATATTGATGTGCCTTTGTAACATGGAGGTAGCACTCGGTAATCACGGGTGAAAATCTGAAAGAAATATATTAAGGATCACATTTTTTTTCTTTGCTTTGTACTGGACATCGTGCATGAAGCGAGATCGTTGTTGTAGTTGTGCTTTGTTTCAGTTCATTATATAGACAGTTCATATATTTTTTTGAATGTGGCTGCTTGAGGTGTTTCGGATTCTCTTTGGATGAGGTCTCTGTGATGTTTTGTTCCTTCGGTACCATTGTGTAAAATGTACTTTTTAAATTTATTGCACTTGGGGGTGGGGGCGCTCATAAGCTTTTTGCTTCAGCCCACTCCTTTTGAGCAGAATGTATACTGCTCAAATAAAAAAAAAAGTCGGATACCAAGGAGATCTGAAAGAAACGTATGGAGTCTCCCTGAGATCTCCTTGATATCCGACAGGTCTCAGAGACCGCATAGACCTCTGGGAGACCATGCAGAGACTCCACTGAAATATAACCTGTTCGTTTTCACGACCTCTCCGTGACCAGCGGCAACTCGAGTCTCCAACTAGTCTCCAAGCCAGTGAGATAGGCCCTTTGAATGCACGCAATCAATCCGGGTTTTGGAGACATTGCTGCAGTCTCTCCTCTCCACAACTCTCCTCCGGTGAGATTGGCCCTTTACCCATTTCCCCGCTTCAAAGACATACATTTTCAAGATGTGTTCTTAATGCCGAGCCCACCAGACAACAATCTGTGGTGTTTACTTTAGCCGTCAGTGGTCACAGTGTTGCGCTCGATTCGTTCTGTTCCCTCCTTAAACACTTCTAACTCGTGAAACAGGTGACAGGTCATTATTCGAGGCCAGCGAATACCTACAGCCGATAAAAGCCATATCTTTGCGAAGAGGAAATTGAGATCGGAGAGGTACATAAATTCAGCCGGGTGCTGCTAATTTACGCAAGATTAAATAATTTCAATGACATCCATTCGATCTCGTTGGAGACCCTACATCCCATAAAATGCCTCTGTAGCCCTGAGATAAGAGGACAGTCATTTGGACCACGCTTCGTTGAAGATCTGTTCATAATCCTACTCCATTTTTTACAGAAATCACCGCGGTGCCTGACAGTTTTTATTCACTGAAGGGATTTCAGAGTTGGCTTCTTTGCTTTGATGATTTAATAGACAGCTGACCTAAAGCCTCCGGATACTAGATAGCACATAAAGGGGGGTTGTGTAATTTTCTCTCATTTGAAATGTGTTATTGGAAAGATTTAAGTCTGTAATTGTATGTCTAAAGGAGCATCACTTTTGCACCAAAATAACACTAAGTTAGCTTGTATGTTACAAATGAAACACACGATTCACATAAAAGGATTCTGGGTTCAGTTCCCTGATCATCTGGGACTTTTCTGATTGGATATTGCATCTTCTCCTCATGTGGATTCCCACGTTAACCTGGCAAGAGCCCGATAGATACAGTGCCAATAACATTAGCACCGATCTGGGATCGCTCTGGCTTGAATCGTTCCTGGAGAGGAGGCACGTTTATTGGATCAAGCACACCGCAAATCCGTTTCATATTTATTTTTGAAAAATGATACGTGTGTTTGTAATGTATGTTGCTGCACAATCCTGTTAATTTGTGTCAATTTAGGATTCAAACCGACCAGCAGCACAAGATGGACTCCAGTGGGTTTGTGAGCTTGCAGCAGAATGATTTCCTCATGGTCTTTCGGGATTTCAAATGCACCAGTGACGATGAGCTTAACCTTAGCTTTTGTTCTGAAGGGATTTTATTTGTTTATTCATTTGGTCGGGGCAGTGCATGTAAACACACCACGCCGGATTGTAGCTGATGGATGGGCTAATTTCCATCTGTTGTCCCCGACACTCTCTCTCAAACACTCCCATTTATCCTGGCCTATTGTACATGTTTTTAGGAGTAGGGGAAACCCGGAGGAAACCTACGCAGACATGGGGAGGACATGCAAACTCCACACAGAAAGACCCCGTCCGGCCTGGAGATCAAACCTGGGACCGTCTAGCCGTGAAGCAGAGGCATCCATTTTGGTGACTTTTCGTTTGCAATTTGTCATGGAGTGCTGATCCAAAGCTTCGGGAAACAAGATAGCACACTCAAGGCTACAGAAGTAGACATTTGCGGCAAAATGTCATAAATTTGAGTTAACTATTCGCTGTCATCAAGGGACCCACAAAGTCTTAAATCCATAATTTCAGCAAAAACAAGGCAGTGAGAACATCGCAGTCTCCAGCTTTTTCCCAGGATTAAAACCGGGGACCTTTTATTTCTGCGAGATTTGCATCACTTTGTCAACACGCCACAATAGAGGCGGACATTTTCCTCCTTTACATCATAAATAATGTGTTTTGTGCGGGCTGATTCCTTCTGGGTTTCAGTCAAATATTAACACAGCCGAACATTAATCTCTTTCGGTCCCAGCGAGACTCCGCAGATGTTGAAGTCTTTGATCGAGGAGTCTGGATTTTGAAGCCGCACAGATGGTCCCTGTTTAGTCACAAAAACAAAACACAGGCCGCAATTTGCACTAAATCACACTGACAAAATCCATCACCGGATATGGAGAATAAGTTTATCCGCCGCGTTCTGTGGAGCGGCGGCGACTGCGGCGGCGATGCGACTCTGCGGAAAAAAATCCTGAGTTTTGAACCATCCTGAAAAGCAGTAAGTAGGTCCCAGGGCAGAAGAGAGGACTGCAGCGGTAGTAAAGCAGGCAGATGTTCAGATGTCCGAGTGATGAAGTGCAGCTCACAGTAAACACACTCCAGAGTCTGAGAGCAGCTGCCACGGTCCACACCCGAAGAAGAGAGACCGGGGCAGGAGGAGAAGAAGAAGAGTAATGTTGATCTATATATTTTCAAAAGGAGCGAAAAGTCCAATTACAGGTTTTATCAAAGGAACCAAAATTGGCGATGGCAGGCGTCGCTTATACTGTCTTAGGCCTGATACTTTTGGACATTTTGATGCACCAAAGATGTCAATGAAGCAGTTTGAATTAAGCTAAAAACATTGGGATGGGATGTGTGGCTCTTCATAAGTAAGTGCTTTATTTGTCATTGTACAATCAGACAACTGCGTTCGGGTCTTGGGTTAGTCCTGAGCCGCTGCGACTGAGCGCGCCGCCATTGTGGGCCAACCTGACCAGCATGTTTTTGGAGGTCGGGGGAAACCGGAGTACTGCCTTCAGTGCTCACAATGCAACGCCCCGTTTCAGAGCGTGGCGTCCTGCACTGGTTAGCTCGGCTCCACGACAGCCTTTCACCATCTTTTGGGAAGAGCGTAGCAGACGGATATAATCCTTCTTATTCTCCAGTGAATGAACACTAGTCACAACAATAGTATGGATAGAAGGCGTGTGCGGCTTAGCTGAGAGTCTCGACCGGATACCTCCTCGTTTGTCCCTTTTTTGTGTCCTGTAGTGCCTCCTGTGAAGCCGAGTGCAGTGTTTCAGAAGAAGAAATGTGTCTCAAATGTCTTTAGCTCATAAGCTAGCTGTTTGTTTACTTAAAAAAAAAACTGGGTTCTTCATGGTTAGTACTAGGGAGCTGAATCATTGGGATCCGTTCATTTAAAAGAGACGCTCAAAAAAATGGCTCCTTTTTATTTATTGTTAACAAAATAGTTAGTTTTGGTTCTTTTAGAAAGACAATCGGTATGACAAAAACTTGTTCAAATACCTGTGGGAATTAACACGTTTTTGTCATACCTAGTGTCTTTCTAAAAGAACCCAAAATTAACTATTTTGTAAACAAGAAGACATAATGAACGTAATAAAATAAAAAAGATTTACTTATTGTTATATTAGAAGAGTTGATGCAGGTAAAAATTCTATTGTGGTAACTATGGTAACCGTCGAAATGCTGAATTTTCTACTTGGTTTATGGTAAATCGCTTCATTCATGGACTGGGGAGTTCGTTTTCCCGAGATGTGACATCATTGTCGCCGGTTTGTGATCATGTGGTTGTTTATTTTGTATAGTGGGGATTTTAATGTCATCAAATACAATCACTGATTAGCGCTTAACGATTAGTGCATTCCCATGCACTGACCGTAATGTTTTATTGTCTTAGGGAGACTTTTTACATCTGTCCAGGGACTACGGATGAAAAATAGCCTTTTGGCTAATTCCGGTGCATTTACAGAAATGTTGATTAATGTACACTGTCCCTGTCAAATAAATAAATAAATAAAATAAATAAACTCCGCTAACCATTTGAATTTGGTGTTAGCATCTCAAAAGCTACACTTTGGTTTGTTAATTTGAGGAAGAAGAAGAAGAAGAAGAAACTTTATTTATATAGCACCTTTCACAGATAAAATCACAAAGTGCTTCACAGGGGCACAAAATAACAGATTATATGAAATGTATTGAAACAAATTAATTCAAACAAAACTGACAAAATATCAGGTACGTTTTCTTTTTGTTACAGCGCTGAGGTTGGGCGTTTCTCTCTAAGGACGACAGTTTACACTAAACCCAACATTGCAGAGTTCAACTAAACAGCTCACATTAACACAACAGTTCAGGGACGGACAAAGCTAGACCAACGCGGAAAAAAAAAAGTTTTTAAGAATATCAAAATATTCGTTAAGAATATTAAGAACATTCAGGCCTGCTGAGAGGGAGCAAAATGCCTAAACCGCCGAAAATAGAGGCGAAGCAACAGGCAGATTCGGCGGTGGAAGAGGAATACGTAAGCCTCAGTCGAGTCACGGAGCTCATGGAGCAGCAGAGGGTCATGTTCAGGGAATTAATTCAACAACAACAGGAGAACTTCAAAGGATTTATTAAACTCATAATGGAATCAACAAACACCCGCATGGATTTACAGACTAAGGACATTCAAGAACTAAAAACAAGCCTGCAGTTCACGCAAGGTGAGGTGGACACTTTAAAAGAACATAATCTGAAACTCACGGAGCGCACAAACACTTTACAGACGGATTTTTACAAAGTATGTGACAATTTGCACATTATCACGGACAAACTGGAGTATCTGGAGGGGCAGAGCCGCAGAAATAACCTGGTATTTGAGGGAGTGTTGGAGTCGCCTGGGGAGACCTGGGCCGACGCCGAGGTAAAAGTTAAGGAGATACTGAAGGAGAAGCTACAGCTAACTCACGCGGTGGAGGTGGAGAGGGCTCACCGCGTAGGGAAACACGACGGCGGGAGAGACTGGCCGAGACCCATCATCGCCAGACTACTGAGGTGGAAGGATCGCGAGGAAATCTTGCAGCGCGCCAAACGACTTAAAGGAACAAAAATCTTCATAAACGAGGACTACACCGAATCAATAAAAAGAAAACGCAAAGAACTGATGCCGGAGCTGAGAGCTGCACGAGAAAGGGGGGAGATCGCCTTCTTGAGATATGACAAACTCATTATACGTCCACGCAGCAGTACACCACATCCAGTATAAACACCGGGAAAAGCGTATGGATTTTGGTATGTAAAAGCACATAATTTCACATGTCCAGTAATACATATAGTTCTATAGGAAGCACCGACTTGGACTTTTCAATAAGGAGAATTGCTGAAGCAAACTCCCAGGATTTTACATTCTCTCAATACGACCTACAGAACACTGAGATCGACATCGACCCGGAAAATAACTTTTTTACTAGAGCTACCAATGACTGTCAATACTACACAGAGGATCTGTACAATAGTAAACTTAAGAACATTAAGGCATTCACTGTAATCCACTTCAATAGTCGAAGCCTCTATGCAAACTTTGACCACATCAAAAGCTTCTTAAAACAGTTTTCCACACCATTCAGTGTCATTCTAATCACAGAAACATGGATTAATAATGACAGAGAATTTGAGTTTTCTATTGATGGTTATGAATTTATAAGTATGAACAGAAAGAACAAGCATGGAGGGGGCGTAGCTATGTTTATAGACTCCAACTATAGTTACAAAGTAATGGAAAATAAGACAATGGTGGTGGATGATACACTTGAATGCCTTACTGTTGAAATTACAAGGCAAAAAAAGAAAAATATTATTGTGAGTTGTATTTATAGAACACCTGGCTCTGATATAGATGTTTTTTCTAACTGGATGGAGGAGCACTTTTCAGGATTAAATCATAAAGTCATGTTTGTGGGGGGAGACCTCAACATCGATCTGTTAAACCCATATAAACATAAAAAGACGGACGAATTTATAAATACTTTATTCAGTATAGGTCTGTTTCCTCTAATCACTAAACCAAGTAGAATAACAACTCATAGTGCAACCTTGATTGATAACATTTTCTCAAATGAAATTGAAAGTGATACAGTCAGCGGGTTAATTATAAATGATATTAGTGATCACCTTCCAGTTTTCGTTATGTATAAAAATGGATATGTAAAAGATGAAGAGGAAAACAAGTATTGGTTTAGAAGGGTAAAAACAGAGAAAACTATTGATGCATTTAAAAAGGAGCTTTTAGCTCAAGACTGGAGTATTGTGTACAGAGAGAATGACACGAATATGGCTTATGATGAGTTTACGCGAGTATTTCAAAAGGTATACGACAAAAACTGCCCAATGAAGAAATACAGTAAAAACAGAAAGTGTAAAGAAACACCATGGATGTCTAAAGGTTTACTAAATGCTTGCAAGAAAAAAAAAAATCTTTACAAAAACTTTATAAGTAACCGAACAAAAGAAGCTGAGGATAAATATAAGAAATATAAAAATAAACTGACAGGTATCATTAGAAAATGTAAACAGGATTATTATAATAAGTTGTTGGATAGTAATAAGAATAATATTAAAGGTTTATGGAACATCTTAAATAGTATAATTAGAAATAAACCAAGAACGATTAATTATCCAAAATATTTCAAAGATGAGGATAACACTTTAAATAATATGAATGAAGTAGTCGAAACATTTAATAAATTCTTTGTAGATGTTGGACCGAACCTTGCTGCAAAAATTGTAAACGTTGAGAACTATAATTGTGATCTGATAGAAGCAAATCCTATGTCCCTGTTCCTCAAACCTGTGGAGGAAAAGGAGATACTGGACATTGTTAAAGGGTGTAAAAATAAAACTTCGACCGATTACCATGACATGGACATGAAAACTTTAAAAACTGTTATTGAAAGTATCTCTAAGCCGTTAACTTACATCTGTAACTTATCGTTGCAAACTGGACAATTTCCTGATAGTATGAAAGTAGCAAAAGTGATTCCTCTGTTCAAAGCAGGAGATAAACATCTCTTTACAAACTACAGGCCTGTTTCCCTTTTACCGCAATTCTCTAAAATCTTAGAAAAGGTTTTTAACTCTAGACTCGACAGCTTTATTGAAAAGTGTAATTTACTCTCGGACAATCAGTTTGGGTTTAGGAACAATCACTCAACCTCACACGCGCTCTTTGATATAACTGAAGAAATAACTAATGCTGTAGATAACAAGAAATGTGCAATAGGGTTATTTATTGACCTGAGTAAAGCGTTTGATACAATAAACTATGATATATTAATTAATAAACTAGAACTTTATGGAATTAGGGGGGTAGCTCTACAGTGGGTTACCAGTTACTTAAAAAATAGAAAACAATGTGTGAAAATCGGTGATTATCAGTCGAGTTGTCGACAAATTGTCTGTGGTTTACCTCAAGGTTCTATTCTGGGCCCAAAATTGTTTAATATGTATATTAACGACATTTGTAAAACGTCTGAAATACTTAAATTTATCTTGTTTGCTGACGATACAAATATTTTTGCATCAGGAGACGACTTACAGCAGCTGTGTCGGATTGTTAACTTGGAACTCAAAAGTGTCAACAAGTGGTTCAAACAAAATAAATTATCTTTAAATCTGAGTAAAAGCAAAATGATGATATTTGGCAACTGTAACTCCAATGCTCAGGAAGCAATTCAGATAGAAGGTGTTGTTATCGAGCGAGTGCATGAAATCAAATTCCTTGGTGTGATTATTGATGACAGAATTACTTGGAAATCTCATATTAAATATATATCTACGAAAATTTCTAGAAGCATTTCAGTAATTGCAAAAGCAAAGCACATTTTAAACATCAAAGCTCTACATACCTTATACTGTTCTCTGATTTTGCCCTACTTATATTATTGTACTGTGGTTTGGGGTAGTACTTACAAAAACACAGTTAAACCAATAATATTGTTGCAAAAAAGAGCTATCCGAGTAATTCATAAAGTTGGGTTTTTGGACCACACAAACTCATTATTTTTAAAATCAAAGATCATGAAGTTTTGTGACATTGTTGAGTTCCAAACTGTTCAAATGTTATTCAAAGCAAGGTATAAATTGTTACCAAACCAATTACAAAAAAGGTTCCAAGAACGTACTGGTCGTTATGAATTACGTGATGAATTAAACTTTAGGATTCAGAAACATAGCACAACTTTGAAAAGTTTTAGTCCAACAGTTAATGGTGTTCAATTGTGGAATAAACTGGAGATGGATTTGAAACGATGTCCAAACATCAACCTGTTCAAATTTAAATACAAACAAAAGACTTTTGAAATATACAGACAAGAAGAAATGTGTTGCCACTAGGGGGAGCAGTAGGATGGATTATGTGTATTGTTCCTCTATAATCTGGAAGAGTGTTGCTGCTTGGAACGGTTGTCATTCTATTGCTCAAATTCACAAAAGGAGAATTAGGGCTGGCAGGTTATGGATCTGTTGAGAGGAATCCTCCCAACGGGCTCTAAACCTTGTCTTTTAATGCACCACTCAGCATAGGAACATATTCTACAAAATCAGCTGTTAGGGCAGCCATGTGGGGGTTTGTTGATTGGGAGTTACTGCCCTCTTCATCTGGCCCGCTCTACACTTTGGCTTTTTAATGCACCACACTATGCAGGGCTTGCAGCATACTTCACATATAACTCAATTAAATAAATATATAATAATAATGATTATGGAAATTACACCCAAATTAAAATTATACTGAGAATGGTAATGACAACTGGAAAGTATCAAGATCTCAGATTATAATATCTATTAATGTACCTTCATAACATAAAAGTAACTCGGTTATCAAGGGTAAAAATCTGGAAGAAATTTATTAAGGATCACATTTTTTTTTTTTTTTTGACTGCTTTGTTCTAGACATCGTACATGAAACGGGATTGTTGTTGTAGCTGTGCGTTGCTTCAATTAATTGTATAAACAGTTCATATATTATTATTTTTTTTGGTAAGTTTGTAAGTTGGTCTGTATGAATGTAGCTGCTTGAAATGTTCTTTTTTTATTTATTTTATTGCACTTGGGGGTGGGCAATCATAAGCTTTTGCTTCAGCCCACTCCTTTTGAGCACTATGTGTACTGCTCAAATAAACAAATAAACATAAACATAAACAACAACAACTGAACCGATCCGATGATGTTGGTCAAATGAAAGGACCTTCAGCCAAGATGAATGTGGCAAGTTCGTGAATCCAATCACTTCCAAATAATGATCACATTTTGAAATAAATGCATTTGGAGATTTCTTTCCAAAACGGTGTCTCCCTTCGCTCCAAGTGAAGTCATGCCATGAAAGTAGAAATGTAGAATTCAAGAATGGAGGGATCAATATTAAAACCAGTGCTCAATTTTTAGGGTGGGATTTCCTTGCGGGGACAGTGAAGTCGAAGCTCCCCCAAACCCCATAAATCAATTCCGTTCCCATTGCTCGGCTGCAGACAGAAAAGAGCAGACACTTAAGGGTTTGTGACATGTGTCTCAGTGATGGCGGGACAGAGGAGTGACGGGGAGGAGCAGACAGGAGCACAGCCGCTCAAAATGGCTCTGGGACATCCCGAGTTTGGTACGTGTCAGCTCCAATCGCGCTCAACGTCCCACTGAAGAGAAGCAGAATCCGTAAGCAGCTTCATTAAAGGGGCTGAGGAGGGAGGAGTGGTGGTAGAGCGGCAACATTCGCTGCTCACTGCCGGTCGCTTCGAGAAATAAAGTCAAATTCATTCCTTCTTTTCGAAGGCACGTGACGATTTTGGGGGACGTTGTTTGGCCGATGCTAATTTGGCCGATTTGAAAAAATGTCTCGTCTAGTGTCTATGAAAGAAAAAAACGGTAAGTCTCAATCTCTTGTGGTTCCCGAAATCTGCAACATAAAATATATAAAACATGATCCAAGTTACTTTAAGGCTCTGACTGAGCTCTTTACAATGCAAAAAAGTCACTATCCTTCTTGGTTCCGTTGACATCTGCCTTTAATTGGCAGGACATTGACATCAGCTGATATTGTAAGATACCCATATATATCGGTCCGATATATCGATGCGTATCTTAAAGGTGCATTACGGCGCTTTTTATGTGGAAATAAAACTTGATATCAGTGTTGACCCAGTGGCTGTGTGAGTGGCGCCATTACTTTCCATCATAGAGGCCTTTTATATATGAGTCTCCAGGTCTATTGTGAGTTTCCGGTCGGCTTTCAGAAAATGTGCAAAACGATTGATCCTGCAGCGAACCATAAAACGTTCCATGATGCACCTTTAAGTTAAATCTATGCAAAAAGCGGGAAGTGGGTCGTCTCTCATCAATATCGCACACTTGGCAGAATTATTTATCCCGTGGCTTCATTGTGAAGGTCCCGGGTTAGCTTACCGCCTGGACGGGGCCTTTCTGTGTGGAGTTTGCAAGTTCTCCCCGTGTCTGCGTAGGTTTCCTCCGGGTACTCCGGTTTCCCCTACCGCTAAAAATGTGCACAAATAGGTTCCCCTCTGGGGCCAGGACTCCCCTGAAAAAGAGATTCTTCATCTCAGTGGGACTTTCCTGGTTGAATAAAGGTCAAATAGAAAAAGTTCTTATGTCTGTAGTGTGTGCAATTCTTAAAATATTTGAAATCTAGTGTGACGTCGGCTTAAAGGTGAATTACGCAACTTTTCATGTGGGATTTTTTATTTTTTATTTGTGTGTATTCGACCTTGTAGTGACCCAGCAGCTGCATTAGTGGTCAGCATGGCACCCTTGCTTTCCATCACAGCTCTAAGATGCTCCAGGACCAAATGTTTAGAAGGTTTTCACTGCTGACCAGAAAACGTACGAAAGCAATTGATCCTGGAGCGATGCAGAGACCACCGCGATGGAGAGTAAAGGCTATCCATGCTAACCGCTAATGCAGCCGCGTGAAAAGTTGCATCACGCACCTTTAAGGCTCAGACAGAGAACCTGTGTCGAGGAAACTACGCCTCCATATATTTTCTTTAACTGAATAAATGCTGAATAAACAGTGGTCGGTGTAAGACCTCTGGAGTGGAGAAAGCGGACGGCTCTGTTCCCACACACTGACATTCATCACGGAGGACACGCGTTATAACGATCCTGTCGGCTCACTTCAGACCACAGACCCCGAGGAGACGGGACAGCCAGTCCATAATGTGGCAATTAACGTCATCAATAACTCCCGTAATGATCCCATTCAAACGGACCGGCTCCGAAAACCTCTTTATTTCCCTGTCACGAAGATTCAGATTCAGACGGAGCGGGAGCCATTCGACATATGGTTCGGCGGCATATGGCGCGCTCGTAACGGGAGACGCGGCGGGAGCGCGGCGGAGATTTATCTGTGGGGGATGTTTTATTGGACGGTAAATCAGACGAAACTACAGCGCCAAGTTATTTAATCAGTGCTTTGAGAGCGAGAACTAATTTGTGACATAATGAGTCAGAATTAGGCACCTATAGGCAGGGGCGCTGTTAGGTGTTCTGAAAGGAAACACATTACTGGGCCCCCCACAATTTTACAGTTAAACAGTCACCTATTAAAACATGAACGTTCACCACAAAAGGCTCTTTTATTTCACATAAAATGAAAAGGGACTATATTTTAATAAAGTAATACAGACATGTGGCTTACTGTAGAGGAAGAAGTGCAGCTTCAGTGGAAAAAATACGTATGTCAAAGGTGACCTAAAATATGATTTAACCAATGGGCGAGGAACGCACTTCTTTCCTCATGGCGGGGAGCTGACATTGCTGTAATACCACCCCCTGGTAGAGCATTGATTCTAACGGGACTTCAAACGTCCCAAGAACGGCTTAAAAGCCCGGCTCCAAAGAGTTTTTCTTTTTCTAAAAATCGCCATGACCCACGTGACAACGCTGGGGGAGGTGAAATATTTTTAACCAGATGGTTTTTGTTTATCAGCCCAAAAAGTGTAAGCCTTTTCAGTGCATTGACTGGCTCTGTGGAGGCTCCGCCCGCCCCGCGAGCGCAGGGCTTCCTGCCTTTTTGCTCTTTTAAAGAGTAACTCACCCTCAAATCCTTTTTTTTCCTGATAAACTGTATAAATGAGTGTCCAATTGTGTTGTCTGCATGTCCTGGTCATTATTTCGGCTATTTAGTGCAAATTAGTTGAAAGATCAACTTTCTGCCTAAAAGCGTCAGTGAGGCGCCATCTGCAGCGAAGTGTCGGTACTGCATTTGATTTTTGAATTGGGCTCCCCTATTTGCACAGAAGGTTGGAGATGACGTGACTGGGTTCGACCTGACGTCAGTTGCCCCGCCGCCCTGGGTTATAAAAGCGGACCAGTCTCGCTCATGCCCCGTAGCGAGTTGGAGAAGGAATAACGAGAGAATATGTTCATCGATTGTCAGGTTTGCGAATTGTTAACACAGCATTTAGGTAGATTTTATTAGCATAGCTTTTTGTATCATAGAGAATTGTATAGTGTTAGCAGTGTTAGTTGTTGAATATTGTAGTTTAGATTAGTTAGCTGAATTTAGCTTAGTTAGTGTTGGTTTTTTGAACTGTTGTAAACGCCAGTAAGTACAGAATCAAGTAAGAAAATTGGCACTAAAAAATTAAGATCTTTAATTTTAATATTTTTTTTCCTCATTCAACTAAATAAGCTGCATAGGAGACAGAGCGGCCATTAGGGTGCACACAGGACTCAGGAACCTTTACAATGAATGGGGCTGAATGAGACACTCGTCTTTATTATAATATATCTATGGATTTAATGCTGCTTCTCTCCTAAATAGAGACTTATGGTTACACTTTATTTTACACTATACCCTTGGTACATTATACCAACATAACACATTTAGTAGAATGTAATGTTCAGACACGTTTTTAGTCGACAAGGCTATGATTGTTTCTATGTTCATTCTTGTAACACTTCACTTGTTTTTTGTGAAGCACTTTGTGATTTGAGATGTTATACAAATAAAGTTTCTTCTTCTTAAAGGGGGGGTATTATGTAAAATCGACTTTTTCAAGCTTTATATCATGTTATTATGTCATTCCCTCATCAAACACATGCCTGGAGTGTTGCCTCGGCTCATTCACATATTTTTGAGTAATCAGTAAAAACTTAGACAGCGGCCATTTTAGGTGTAGCTATGCCTCAGTCCCCCTAGGAACGCCCCCACCTCCTGGAGACGCCTCTGGACCTTTCGTCACCAGCCGAGCCACCAACCACTGCTCCTCAGCTCAGCAGAGCCCCCTCCCCGCACAGTGTTGTTGTTTCAATGCCACAGTAGTGTGCTGAAGGGGGCGTGTCGGAAAGCTTCTTAAAGAGACAGAGGCCTATTTCAAGACGTCCAGTACAGCCATTTTGAGAGAGCAATTGTATTCAAGGCAGTTATTTTAATTTACTGCATATACAGACCAACAGAAGGTTACATCATCATTGTAGTGCTATAGACTGGTGCTATGTGATTGAAAAAAGCAGAATACCCCCTCTTTAAGGTTAGAGCTAGGGTCTTATGTCTTATTACACTGTGTACCCTCAAACTACAAATACATATTATTCCATTGTGTCTGTACTACATTGGCACAAGTTATTACACACTGTTACAAGTGTAGGTACAATGTATCAAGCGTAGTTTAAAATAAAGTTAACAAAACACAGCTGTTTATCGACCCGTGTAGGGACCCACGATATGTGTAATTAAGTAAAGTGCCTTTATTAACGGCTTTTTCAAATGAACAAAACTTGTTATCCGAATCTTTACAAACCAAGAGGCTTATTCTGTCATACATCCAGTATTTACCACACAGATGGCGACGCGCTGGGTCGAGCCTTTAAACTCTAGATGTTCAAGTTTTTCGACGAGTCTATAGGGGAAAAAGTCGAAAATGATCTTGACGTGGGCGGGACAGTTGAGCTCCATAACCTTTAACCGTCTCTAAATCCTCGCTATATCTGGTCAAACTCAGCCGCCATCCCAATATTCTCAAGGACACTCGCGTTGACCTTCAGCATAAAACCACCCCCGGTTCAAAGTGAGTAATTTCGCGGAGGCGGGCGGTTAAATCTATCAAGATACCGGCGCGGCCTTGAGAGGGTCCGAGGCGCCGTGATGTATCGCTCCGCCGCTGAAGGCTGGAGGTCGTCCGCTCTACATAATGCATGAGGCCTCACTCTCCCGGACCTTGGGATGAACATTTGACTAAGTAAATCAGAGCCCGGGCCCGGCGTTTCCATCAGGGCCCGTGTGCAGGAAGACACATCAATCACCGTAAATAACACGGTAAAGGTGAAAAAAAAAAAAACATGGCAACGTGACACTGGGCATTGGTAAAGTGGGGTCAAATATAACAAAACAAACTGTTTGGAGTCTCTTCTTCACAGGCCAAAGATGTTACAAGGCACGAGGTTGGTTGAGTTTAGAATAGGAGAATAGTCAAACATTCAAGATAATAAATAACAGAGTCCACTAAATCAACATTATTTAGAGGGCTGCCATCTTTGCTCTGTGGAGAAAGTTTAATACATCTTCAAATGGCGGAGTGAATTTTTGTTCTTTCTGACGCACTCACCTGTTATAATGTAGTGACTTTCCTTCATTTCGTCAGGCAAAACGTTGAGAACAAATTCTTATTGACCGTGTTGGCCTGAATGTGCTGAACCCTCTTAAAGGAATTTACACACTGAGATATGTTCTTACCTTAGCTTTGAGGAGTTCATCTGTGCCTGTCTGGTCTCCACGTGTGCCTCCCGTAACGTAAACAAAGCACAGACGGCGTTAGCATTTAGCCGTTAGCATTTAGCCGTTAGCATTTAGCCTCTCTCTTCTCCTCTATAGCTCCAAACGAGGTGAAGATAGAAGCTACCAAACTCTTCCATGTTTTCCCTATTTAAATATGGTTACGTGAAGTGTTACACTATAAAGTATAATCACACAAAATTAAACAATGTGGATTTTTTTAAGCGGATAAAAAGGGGAACTATATTGTAAGGCGTAATAATACCAGGAGTAATTCGGCATCAGTAAAGTGACGATATCACTGCGCGGATGCCGAAAGCTAAGACCTACAAAACTAATCTAAGCTTCATCCTTGTCATCCCGTTTTTTGTTGCGTTTTTGATCATGTTTTTATTGCTTTTTTTGGTTGCATTTTTGTCCTGTTTTTGTCATGTTTTTTATTAGACTTTTGTTGCTTATTTGTCGCTTCTTTTTGCCACTTTTTTGTCACGACAAAGGATGCGTCTTTCCGATGAAAACGGAAACAAAAAGGACAAAACCGTGACAATCACAACGAGGAAGAAGCTTAGATTAGTTTTGTAGGTCTAAGCTTTCAAATGAGGCGTTACCCAGCAATGCTCAACAGCAGAAAATGCAAGAGGTTAAAGTACAGAAAAATTTGAAAAATACGGGAAATTGCTTAACACATACTTGTGCATTACACCCAATCAAGTCATATATTATGTACCACATGGCATTTGCTGAAAGAGTTGATTTACTTCGGGGCTACAGTTGGGGGGGTTCAACCCTTGAAGACAAATTGGCTCTTCATGAAGCAAACTAGCCTAACCCCTGTTTTATAAGCTGTGATGTGTTGTACCTGGGGGGGGGTTCACACTGTAACAGCTGGTTCAGACACAACATAGTTTTGAGCCAGTGGATGCTGCGACGGGACTCGGCCAGTTCACCTGAGAGGAAACCGAACAGCGAGGTGTCCTGAAGTGCAGAGGTGACCTTCACGAGCACGCCGATAAAAGCATGAATACATCACTAATTAAAAGTAAATCAATTCATCAGGCGAGGTATACTGTATTCACTGTGTTGAGGCACACCCCTGAAACTATAAGGGATTTTGAATTATGGGTGCCAAATGACACAATAAAGCTCATCTAGTAACGTTTTTGTTCGTTGCCAGGCTTTAGACTCTAACCCAGAGGTGGGCAAACTAAGGCCCGCGGGCCGCATTTGGCCCGTGAGATGATTTAATCCGGCCCCTGACTTGTAGAGCACACACTGAGTACGTCTGTAGCCTGTTCCTGTCGGGAGTTATGATTTTTTTAGGAAAATAACCAGTGTGCTCATTCCAGCCACTAGGGGGCAACTTAAATTTAAAAAGAGGAAAGAATTTCACACGTGTCCAGTAGAGGGCACTGAAATAATAAGAGATAAGGGTAACACATTATAGCCACGTGGTAAATGGCCAGTCTGCCCCAGGGTGGCTGTGGCTACAATAGTAGGGCCAGGTCGAGTCGCCTTAAGAACAGTTTCGTACACAGGGCCATCGGGAAGCTGAACTCCCTACCCTCCCTCCCACCCCTCTTCCCCCATCCCCCGCTCCACAATCAAGGATGAGAGAAATATAATTTCAAATCAGTCAAATGGTTTGACAAATAAAACAATCTTGAATCTTGAATCTTACCACCACAGAGTGTGGAGTGAATGAATAATGACGACACTATGATGACAGTGTACTTTGAGGGACTTGTGACGCAGGCTTGTAAAGCGCAATACAAGTGGAAGCCGTTATTATTATTTATTACAGTCCTGCTGGGCTTTTCACCAAATCAGCACTATTTTAAAATCACAGCTCATTATTATTCATTTATTGGAAGAAAAAAAAAATTCTCAATAGTATAGTTGACATTATAAGCGACCTGCGACCCACCGAGAAAGCTGGATTTCGGCCCACGACCCAAATGAGTTCGACACCCCTGGTTTAAAAGGTGAACAATATTAATATTTTCACTGACATGAAGAAGGAAACTACATAACTGCTGCAATTTGAGAGTTGTACTTTTTTGAAATGCTCCAAACTGGTCCGGCCTGGCGAGTTCGAAAACCCAACGTGGCCCTTGCATCAAAAAGTTTGCCCATACCTGCACCAACCCACAACCTCTATTCGCTGAAACGAAGCTCGTCTTCCTCCCACTCTTTTTCGAGCTAGAATGTTATTGTTTATTTCTTTTTTCTCTCGCTTTTGTGCCAGTGTTGTGTGGCTCGAAATAAAATATGCAAATCAAAATCAAACACTCTGCCACACTGGATTCATCAAGTCTATAGCCATTATTCCTTTGTTGTTTTATCGCGTATTCAAATGTAAAGAGTCAAAAGTGAAGCCGTATGCCGGAATCCAAACTTTAAATCCGCACAACCTCGGTCGACTTACATTAAATGCATTCATTGATTTCCATCATCCCACGTGTTTTTGTATCATTAAAAATGACCTCTTTTTTAATCCCGTGTGAAGGTAAAGCTCTAACCTCCATTGACTCTTCTCTCTGATGCGTTGACCCCACTGTAGACGCGTATACGAGGATATCGCCCGGAGCGCGGTGGATTCACACATCCAGGGGGTGAGAGGCGAGACAAAAGGAAGGTCTGGCCCTCGCTGTTGTTTTGCAAGCGAAGCATTCTGGGTAATTTACTCCAGTAGATCAGGGCGGATCGACAGTAAGCAGCAGTGGAGGCTTCCGATTAGATTTTTATGCATTTTTTGTAACTTATTTGTAACCTATTTTTCCCCAGTATAATTCACACGGGTTTTTCTCCGGTTCAGCTTTACCCAAAACTAAAATAATCTCCACTGAAGAGCCTCATTTGAAAGCTAAGACCTACAAAAGTGAGCGTTTTTGTCAAATTTTTGAAGCGTTTTTGTCATGTTTTCATCTCTGTTTAATCACTTTTTTTTGTTGCCTTTTTGTTGCTTTTCCGGCACATTTTTCTCACACTTTTAACACTTTGTTGTCTCTTTGTTGCGTTTTCACCATGCTATTGTCACATTTTTGAAGCGATTTTGTTGTGTATTCGGCTCTTTTTTTTTTGTCACTACTTTCTTGCTTTCCCGGCTTGTTTTTTGTTGTGTTTTCGCCACGGTTTTTTTTTTTTTTTTTTTCTTTTTTCCACAAATACAATATAAGGCATAAAAAAGGGATGAAAAACACAGAAGGAAAGTCTGTTTACCGTCTGCTCACGGAAGCACAAGGGGAGGTCAAATTTCCCTTGAAGCTTTGAGCGTTCGGAGTTCCATCCATTGTGTGTTGGCTCTCGGGGACCCCACCGCACAATCCTGAACGGTGCGTGAATATCTCACGGGCAATACTCGTGGATACTTGTGCATCTACAAACCCACAAATCCATGCATTATTAAAGATATGTACCATTCTCATATAACCTCAACATCTCCGGGTCCGACTTCCCTCCGTTTCATCTTTTGCGGTGTTTCTCGGGTGCGCCGGCTGCAGCTCAGGGCGCCCCGGGGCAGAGGACATGTGTCTGAGGGCTATTATTGAGAATATACTGCCTTCTGGAGGGGGATGCCGCGCTGACAGGAGCAGAGCCACATGTTTACACAGCTGTTTGGGGGCTTTACAGCACAGATATATATACAGAGAGCGGCGACGCCATCTTTATTGCCACGGGATACATGCATTTTACATTAGGGTAGCCCTTTGATATCCGGGGAGCAGGAGGGCTCAAACAAGGACGATTTATGTACATAGATAACATCACAATTGAAACTTTTTTTTCCTGTAGATTACCAACATAAATATAGGGGAAATCTTAATAATGGTCGCAGCCAGATTAAAGTTTATGATTTTATTTCGGTCCCATCTTAGTTACAAAGAGTTGTTCGGAGGGCATTGTAGATATGTTGTTTCGTTTTTGAATAAGCCTTCGACCAGTCGTCCAGTCACACTCTCATTCATACACCAATGTACGCAGACACTGGAGGCAAGGTGGATGAAGTGTCTTGCCCAGTCACACAAAAATATCAAAGATGTTGTTAGCATTTAGCCTCTCCTCCTCTCCTCTATGGGGGGTGAACGGGGGTGAAGTTAGAAGCGACCAAGCTCTTCCACTTTTCCCTATTTAAATACAGCTACGTGAGTGTTTACACGATCCAAGTCTAGTTACACAAAATTAAACCTGTCGATTTTCAAAGCGGATAAAAAGTGGAACTATATTGTGAGGCGTAATAATCCTTGTCAATATTTATATTATTTGTAAATATTGTTATATTGTTAGCGGACGGTAGTAACGGATAATTTTAGCATTGATATTGAAAGGTTTTATTGCTGTCATTTCTACTACATTTAATTATATATGTATTCGTGAGCGTGCATACGTGTATGTGTACATGTGTATGTATGTTTGTATGTAGTATATTGTATGTATATGTGTGTGTACGTGTGAATGTGTGTGTTTGCGTATATATATGTGTACATATTGTTATTGTTTTTTCTACATTGATTTATTTATTGTCATGAATTTTGTTTTGTTTTAGCCTTTTAATATATATGTCTTTGTAAATGTTTACGTATTGTAAATGGGCTGGGTGTGGGGTACTGTGTGTGGTTGGTTCTTTTTTATGTTTTTTCCCTTCTCTGTGTTTTTTTCCTTATTTATTATCCTTTTCAAATGTCTTAAATGCAATAAAATTATTAATATATAAAAAAAAGAAAAAAACAGACATTAACTCGTCTAAGCTCAGGTAAAAAAAATCTTAGTATGGAAAAACTGTAGCCTATACCTTTTTAAAATCTTTTTTTTAAAGGCATGTGATCAACATTGGAAATGGCATCCTACTTTTAAAAGGCAGCACAACAAACCTGGCTTCCTTGTTTAATTGTGTTAATGGCCCAAAGCTAAAGATTTATCTGTTTCTGCCAATTTACCTCAAACTCAAACAAATTCAAGGTCAGTTTCCCTCTGCTGCTTTGGTCAGACCGCCCTGTGGCTCTAATAGGCAGCCAGGGGATCGTTGTCCAGGATAGATGCGCTGTTTTTAGGGACAGGGGAGAAAGAGAGAGGTGGGAGGTGTGTTATTGACTGTGTGTCGGGAGAGGACGGGACGTCCTAATCAACGAGACATTGTGTGTATTGATCTGTCAAATCAATGTCCTAAAAAAGAGGATTGTTTAAGTAACTGATTAGTTAATACGTCTGACTCTGCACTGCCAGCCCTGAACAAGTGCATGCTGTTGTTGTACCCTTGGGCATGATACTTCACTCACCTTGCCTTTGTATGTGTGTCTGAATGAGTGATTGGTGAGTGATGCAGAAAGTATTTATTTTATAATCTGCTCCCAAAATAGCATTTTCTGGGTACAGTTGATCATTTATTGTTGATATGTTAATGCATCAAATATGGGAACGTTTATATGTGACATATATACATATAATTGAGAAAGTCCTGTAGTGCGGCTTAAATCAATGGTTCCCAACCTTTTTTTTGTCTTGGTAATCCTTAAATAATAAAATAATCCTTTATTGATCTCACAATGGAGAAATTCACTATCTCAATGGTTTTACAGTTTATTTAGAAAGGCATCACTTAAAAGTACAGTACTATTTGTTTGTAAAAAAGACTGTTGTGCGTTCTAAATAAACCTAAAATTAATTCAAACCATACATTTTACCGCAAAAATATATTTTCTTCATTTCAAACGGATGTTAAAATACAAGTAGTATTCAATTTCACATTCCTTTTAAATCTGAAATAGTTCTGAGTACCCTTGCTAAGCCCTTGAGTACCCAAAGTGCTTTATTTTGTGCAAGGTTGAATCACAAAATTAGAATTGCATTTAAAATTCTGTTGAGAATTCTGTTGTGGCATTAACAAAATATGGCCATGAGCAAATTACTGTATAAAGCCATTAAGTTACTCTAGGTGCTTTGTCCAAACAGGTATAATGTAAAACTACAAATAAACTACAATAAAATTAAATGCCAACACAGCTCTGAGCACCATACATAAGCGTTTAATCTGTGAAAATACAAAATGAAACAATGTACAGGTTATGTACAAACCTCTCTGTACAAACATTTAACGTTTTTTCATTATCATTGGATGAGATATAGCACGACATTTGATTTGTATCCAAAACAAAGCAGACATTATTCAACCTTAAACGCCTTTCCAACTCACAAAAAAAAAAAAAAAAACACACAAAAATTAAACATTAAGATTTATACATTTGTTTCGATACATTAATTCTCTACTATTGATATGACCATAAAAATAGATTAAGACTTTTAATTAGGATATCCTCTATTCTCGTCTTCGATATAATATATTGGTTCTATGTGGTAATAATAAAATATATAGAATTTAAAGAGTAAACAGAAGCCACTTTTCGCAGAAGTGGGTGTTGGGGAATCCTCCGCTGACCTAAGCACTGCCCGGCACGTCGGTGACACACAGGGTTGCCCTCTCTCCACCAAAGTATTTTACAGGGCTAGGCTCAATATACAAACTAGAATCTTGGCCCTTTTTTGAGGAATCATTTCAACTTGGGCCTTTGGAAAGAATGTATACAACCTGCACTTATTGTGTCCTTGGGCAAGACACTTCACCCACATTGAAAAAAGATATTAGTATCCTCCTGGAGTGTCAGTGTCAATGGGGTTTGCAGATTTGAAATTTCCAACAACTTTGCCAATTCATATTCAAAGTGGGACATTTAACAATTCGTTTTTGTTTTTCTTTAGTGTAGCTTAAGTTTAGATCATAGGTGTAAAGATGTAGTACCTTAAACCAAGATAATTTCCACTAGATCCAGAGAATTAGCCAATAATACAAAAGTCACAAGGATGCAAATTTGTAATTTATCATTCAGAACAAATTCAGTATGTTTTTATGGCAGATGATGACGCTGCTTCTCAGTCTTATATGTGATTTTTGATTGATTCTGTTTCATTTCTTCATACTCTGGTGTTTGTTTTGATTGGACGGATCAGTCACGTCCATTGAATCCACAGTGATGACGGAGATAACTACACCTCTTTGTATAAACTATAATAAGCTAGATCTCTTCAGGTATACTTCCAAAAAACAAAAAGAGATGTTTTTTGGAATATTTTTAAATGGACTGGCTTGGTAGGGTAGAGGTGTAGGCTACTCGACGATATTTGAAAGATCTTTACTATAGAGCATTTCTGGATCCTTCACAAACACTAAAGAGATTCTGTCTTCTGGACCAATTATTGTGATTTGTTGACAAAGCCTGCCGGGAAAATTGTTCATCCCAAACAACTTGATTTTTCAAAGCCCTTTGATTATTTTTTTGCAAACTTTCTCTCAAAAATAAACTAGCTAAGCCCATGTAAGTTGACTTTGGTGGAAATAAAGGTACACGTGCCAGTTATAACCATAACGTTGCAAACCACATACACATTACATTAGTAAACAAAATAATTATGAATGCACATTTCCGAAATAGTACTGTTGTCATGTGGTCGACACAGGACATATAGGCAAACACCAAAATGTAATTATGAAAATCCTAAAATAGTTAAAATGATAAGCCATGATTTTAGATATGATAGAGCTGATTGTTTTATGAAGTTGGAAAAGGTGTCGAGATCGATCACGGAGAACGTGCCCACAATGCAGTTCTCTAAGACAACCCTGTGTCGGGCAGTGCTTGAAGCCAGCGGAGGACTTGAAGGAAGGGGCACCCACTTTTTTGCGATTCGTGGCTTTTTAGAACTTCAAAATTGCAAATATATGGCGATTTTGTTTTGGATATTTTGGCTTGTGTGTTAGCAGTGAGTGAATAGATGATTGTCAACAGAACAGCTCTATCATATCGTGGCTATTGGTCAGACAGAGAAGATACAAGTTACAAGGGCTGCTCCAAAGTAAAGAGACAAAGGTTGTTGAACGGTCAAAGATAATTTGGATACAATTAAACCAGAAAGTGAAACATGAATTGTCATTACAGAGCCCATAGATTCAATTATTATTAAAGCTAAATGATCACTATGCTTTGCCGTTGAAAAGCGAGTTCAGAAACATAGCGTCTCGGCTTCGTGGCTGCAGTTACTGATGCTATTAAAACGTGAAAGAAACGTGAATGTTTTACAGCTTATGCAGTAGCTTTGCTTGTTTTGTTGATCATCGAATGCTTGCTTTAAATGATTCTCAAACTGGTTCTTAGGCGTCTTCAGGCGGTACACCGGCAGTTTTAGACTTTATGCATTTTAATTGATGATGTACAACACTTTTAATAATGCATTTAGGTTTGGCGGTTTTCTTTTTTTTTAGACATGATTTACACCCATTTTATACAACAGCGTAGACATGCACATCCAGAATAACCAAGAAGCGTGCAGGAACCAAAAAAACAACAAAACAAAAGTCAGTTGTTGCCCGAATTGAAACTCATTTGGTGTGAAGAGAGAAATTTGTTTGGGAGCTTCACCAGCTCCTTACACCCCGTTTAGACATAACTCAGTCCACTTTTCGTCAATTTAGTTTTAGTTTATCTTCAGATCTTCAAGCCTGATTGTACTTGAAAGGTCAAATATTTTATGAGCTTGTGGTACCTTATGTAAAAACTTTGAGAACCACTGCTGTATGCATCAATTATACTTCAGATATTTAGTAAAAGGGGCCATTCCCAGTCACAAGCCTTTGCCTAAAAAAGTCACTGCTGATGAATAATTTTGGTCGTTTTTGATGGTCAGTGTTATGACGATTGCTTGAATCGCCAGAACTCGTCATTTGTGCCATTGACCTAGCAAGGCCAAACTGCAAAAAAAGGTGCTATCAAAGTCATTATTTGGGCCGCAACGTGTCGTAATTTGTTAATGTTGATCCAGAACCTAAACTTTAAGAACCCATCCATCCATCCATCCATTTTCTCCCACTTGTCCGTTGCCGGGTCGTGGGGGCAGCTGTTGGAGCTGCCCAAGTCACATAGCACCAGGCTCCTATGGCTCCTCCTGCAGGTGGTGGGTCCACAGAAGGACGGCCTCATGGTTCTAACCGGGCCTGTTGGTCTCTCATAGGGGCTTCAAGAACCACGGGTATAAAAACATGAATCGATCTAGCCTGGGGCAGCCCTTGTAACTTCTCTCTTCCTCTTTTTTGGACTTCGCAACCCGCTTTGACGGAATAACATTTAACAACAACATCTCTCCAAAGGCAAATCTAAGACAAGTATAAACAGACAATCTATAGATAGAATAAGGCTGGAGCCAGGAGCCTGTTTAGAGACTCTGGCCATTTTAAACCGTCACAAATGTTGTGAATAAATGCTTTGAATGGCAAAGGAATCACTGGCGCCATTTTCGGTAAAGGACTACACAGCCTATGCAGAGTAAGTAGGACGTACAGGTTGTTCATTGACAGTTTAAAAGGCAACAATTGCAAAAGAAAAAGCTCATAAATGTATATATAAGTTCCTTCTCTCCATTATAGGAAGCCATGGAGTCTTTAGTTTGATTGTCTTTCACCAAAAAAATGTAAAAAGCCCAAGGGAAACTGAAATGTCGGAGTCCTTCGTCAGCACTCGTCTTCTGCCTCTGTGATCGGTGGAATCAGGATGCTGCTGGATTTCGATTGGCCGCTGTGGTTGAGAGTGGCGTTTGAGGTTTTGATCGGGGTGGTCCTCGTGTGCGGGTTCTCGAGCTCATCTGTAAACCATGTCTTTTCTGGGTTTTGGGAAAGAGAGAGAATAAACGATTAGGGGACCGCTTGGTCAGAAGGTAGGTTAAGGCGAGGGGTAGGGCTGCAAACGCGGTCAAATCAATTGTTATTTCAGGGATAAAACATGGTTAGTTGACGTTCGCCCTTCCATTGGATTAGATGTAAAATCGAAAGGACAAAAGAGTGCGATTTTCACGACAAATGCCCCCTGCGCGTTTCTGTAAGAGATTTATAGATTTTCCCTCGATCTCCACGACGGTGCTAAGGCGGTAATTTCCCACACATTTACCCATTAACCCAAAACATGCACAGCAGAGCCTTCAGCCCACGGCCCCTGAGAGGTTTCCCTGAGGCACAGGCGGAAAAGAGGCCAAAAGCAGAAGACACTTTTTCCAACGGGGACAATACACTCTACCAAAAAATAGATCAAAACTGTAATTCTGTTCCCCGCTATGATCTCTATTGCTCGCTGATAGCAAGATGTGTGACTGTTCTAGGGGGAAACCGGAGCTTCCAGGTAAACCCACCCAGACACAGATTGTACTCATGTAAAGTCATTAATATTGTAACCACACCTTAAATTCATGGTACATTTCTTTACATAACGTGAAAACTAACCATGGTAAGTTGATGAAACTCACACATTTTATTGGTGAATAATTGTGCTAAGTGATGTTGGTTTTGGAGGACGTAGTGAAATAAGTGAAATTACAACATTAAAAGGGCAGGCACCATATTTGATCACTGGGCAATGAACTAAACACGGTAACTTCGTTTTTTACCAGTTTAGGGCAAGGAATCAAATATGGTAACTTCGCTCACATTGATTTTCTGCATGTCAAAGAAATTTAAAAAAAAAATTCCGACAGAAATAAACTATTTCAATGAGCGCCCTATAAAGGGTTACGAGGTTAACACACAAAAATCTCCCATTGTCTCGTCCATAACTACCGTAGGTGCTGTTTCTACCAAAGAAATGTCTGTAAACGTGACAATTTTAAAGTCCCATTGCGATTCATCAAAGTAGGGATTGCAATTTCGATTCATTGCCCAGCCCTACTGAATACGTTCTGCAAATTCTTAACACGCAAGTCATTAGCACATACTTTTCCCAGGCTCAAGAAAATGAGAAAGGATGGTCACTAAAGGTTTGTCCATCTCTTTGCATTAGTTATCACCCAGTTGTCAGTATTGCGTTAAAAAGCCCTTCTGTTCGCTCCATTCACCATCAAACTGGTCATTCTGCAGACGTTCGAACATGCTCCGTTTTCACACTAAACTGTTGGCTCCGTTACGTCAACAAAGACACGTCCGGGTGTTATGGAGGTTCATGCAGATGCCGTCACCGCCGTACCTTGGCTCACTCTACTCATCCAAGGCGCACTTCAAAACAAAAGTAAAGGAGAGAGAGCGAGTATGAGAGCGGACCGGCTTATGACTGTGAATACTCAAGAGCGTTTTTATCCATTTGAACTCATGGAGGAGGTGAACATGTGGTGACGGAGGTTCATGCCGATCAATAATGCGGAGATAAAGAGGCCTCAAAAGACAATCCAGTGTCACGAAAGAGTAACACAAAACATTGGCAACATGAGATATGGGTCTATTTGAGATGTGTTAACGCGCTGCTTCAAATATGCCTCCTATGGACAAGTGTTGAAAATTAGCAGTTTTGTTATAACACGAAAAACAATGTATCCAATGCAGTTGTTATGTCCATATCAAATAAACGAATAATAATAATAATGTTACGTGAATTTAGTCTGTCAATTAAGGTTTGTAGTTTTATAGTTTTCCTAGTTTGTTTGTGAATCTATTCTGAGTCTCACTCTAAAGATGCATGTTGACAAATAAAAAAAAAAAAACACTTTCTGAGACTGGATTACATTTGATGATTTTGTTAAAAAGAAAAAAATAATAACTGATTTGTTGCTAGACTGTAAATCTAGTATGAAAGAAAGTTTACAATTATTACTAACCATAATCCTTGAGCTGATCAGTCAGCAGCTGAAAAAATGTACATTGTTACATGATGGCCACACAGATGATTGGGACAGCATTAATAAAAAAGTTAATGAATAGATTAATGTAAACCAACAGTCCTCGCCGTGCTCCACAGTGAGCTATGGGGTCCTCCTTATTTAGGCTGGGAACCTTAAGACCAGCTCTTTCCCACAATAAAATGTTAGTTGTTGATGTTATTGTGTAGAATTAGGAAATTTGTAGTAAAAAGTAGTTGTCGTGTGTTGCCAATAGAACAAGGAGCCTGAGGACCACCAGATATTGGTCTAAGGCAGGGGTAGGCAAGTTTGCATCGTGGAGGGCCGATTTTCATTATTGCCAGAACACCAAGGGACCTCCCCATTGTAGCCTAAAGTAAAGGACTTTTTTCTACAAATACCAACGCTTTACATCAGTGGTTCTCAAATGGTTTGGCTTCAGGACCCAACATTACCCTCGTATGACCAGCCGCGACCCAAATTGAAATGTAATTTGTCATATATCCATATATCGTATCAAATATTTTATTTTCCACACAAGTTTTTGTTGAACAAGCAGTAGATCTGCCTTTCAGACTGAAATTAGGATCAAAACAACTCAATAACATTAATTTTAACAGACTCTGTTAGTGATTCCATGCAGTTTTAGATGGAAAATATTGAATAAAAGTTCCCGATAGGCACTGAAAATGGTTCCGTGACCCACTTTTGGGTCCCAACTCACCAGTTGAGAACCACTGTTTTACATTATATATGACCAAGTGGGACGCTCTGCCAGGATATTTTTTTAAATACTGACACTATTTCTCACATTTTTAGGGTACCTTTATAGGTATTTGAGCTCTTATTTTTATAATTGCATAATAATATTTCTCAAAATCATCTTGGGGGGCCAGAGGTTCTGTGCTGGAGGGCCGGATTTGGCCCCCGGGCCTGACGTTGCCTACCCCTGGTCTAAGGGCTGGATTTGACCCCCCCCCATGCCCCTGATCTACAGGGAGTTGGATCTCTTCTTCACTGTGGTTCTACTTGAGCTGACTGGAGTCCTACTTTGACATTTCCCTTGTAAAATCCCCCCCCCCCCCCCCCTTGTGATTTTACTTGAGATTTAAAATGTTGTGTGTGTAATCCACGATCAACCTGTTTTTTGAAAGCAGCGTGCACGTACTTTTGTTTGTCCCTGCTCTTGTTGCGGTTGATGCGGTTGGCCGTGGGTATGGAGTGCACAGAGGAGCTCTTCTTTGAGGAGTGGGAGGAGTGAGAGGAGTGGGACAGGCTGCTGCGGGAGTGCCCCGCGTTGTGGTCGAACTGCATCAGGCAGAAGATCAGGTCTGAGGGCACCAGCTCGAACGAGTACGGCGGGTTCGTGATCACGTATCTGTGGGCGGGAGGAGACGGGGGGGTTACTCTTGTGATCGACCCTCGCCACGGCTGGAGACGGTGCAGCTCCTCTCACCGTTTGGTACATTGGCTTTGTGTGTTCAGGTGAGCGTCCCGTAGTCGGTAGATCCCGAAGCACAGCATGTTGTACGTCTTCAGGGCTTTACAAAACAGGTCTCCGTAGCAACCGCCGTCCTGAAAACAAGACAAATCTGTAATTTGATGACACCGAGATGGATGCTGTAGGTTTTTTGGAACACTTTTGCCGAACGTTCGTCCTGTGTGCAGGTGAGTCTTCTCTCACCCCCAGGTCAGCGAAGGGCCCGTCGTACAGAGCCAGTTGGGCCACCCTGCACCTGTCTCGGTTGGCCAGTGTTTGGGGCGTGCTGTAGCCCCCTCTCAGCGCGTTCTCTTCTGCCAGCAGCCCCTCCAGCTCCGGGGTGGCTCCTCCGGTCACCAGCGTCCGGATCAACGTCAGGATGTTGTCATTGAAGTACGTCTGAGGGAGACGAGAGGAACATTTTATCTACTGCAGTAAACAGATCTCGGGTTTAAGATGACCAACAAGCTAGAACCTTAGAAACATCAACCTTTCTTTCTTTTGGTGAGTTTAATGAGGATATTTGTTCAGGGCCCCCTTAACATATAGTCCGGTTCACTATGTTTAGATTTACATTGTTGTGGGATTTTCGTGGAGAGAATGAAAACTATATTTTTTTGGAAACGTATAAGTAATGAGAATATTTTTCCATTTTCCCTCATCAGTTGGTAAAATTTTGCAATTATACCATTTTCCTTTAGGGTAAATGGGAGTTCTGCTATGGTAACTCCATGAAACATGAGGGTTTCATTGACTATTTTGATTGGACCGACCAAATGGAATTTTTTTTTACATTTCCTAGCCTGGCTGACTGCTGTGTGCGCTCGAATCATATCAAACTGCAGAGCCTGGGGACCATGGCCAAAATTTCCGCATAGATTTGGGAACCAATCACAGAACGAGGAGGGACGACGATGACGAGCTATTCGAATATAAGAAATAAGAAAATGAATTGGTCTCCAGACTAAATATCACTTGTGATTTTAGTCTGGCATTAGCCAGGCTGTACATTTCCACCAAACTACGTTTTTTACTCCCCATATAAATGTTATTATTGCACCTTTATTTTTTTTTTTTACAAATCAGAGCAAATTGAAACATCGTTTTTCTGATTGCTTATTTAATAAAGTTTTTAAACATGTATACGTTTGACCCTCTCCACACTAATAGACATAATTGCAGTTTTTACACTCGCTTTAACCACTTCAGCGGTGACACTTTCCACTAAATAACTTAAAAAAAAGTGATGTTTATGTTCTTTTTCCCGGATTCTAGCTCGGTTTTTGTCTCAGGTTGGTTGGAGTGCCCTGGTAACAACACTTTCCTCCAGGTTTATCCAACGATATGCTTCCAAATCTAAGGCGCTTTGATAAAAGCAGAATGGCTCCAGTGCTGTGTTACGGGATTAAAACGTGGAGAACACTTTCCGCAGTAGAAAACAGAAACTCCAGGTATGTTTTAGACGACGGAACAAACTTTTTGCATGGTTAAAAGCTCAAACAAGTGAGAAAGCTTATTCATACTTGGCTTATGTGTAATCATTTGTAATATCTTTTTTTTCAAATCTAAGAAATACTTAAATATCTACCACGTAATCTACCTCTGGCTTGACACCTCGGCTGCACGGCACACTCTCCTTGTTACTGACTGGAGGTGACCTGGATTGTCAGGTCTTGTCAATAGCGTCTGCCGTCTTCGGCGCCGGCGCTCATTCACACTGACAGGTATCGACTGTGATGATGGATGAGCCCTGTCCATTTAAAACACTGCCGTTCCCGCTGTTGTCTGTGCTGTTAACGCTGACAAATGGAGACAGTTCAGACAGGACCTAATCATGTTACCGCTCTTACTCTACTGACGAGCTGCGGACTTTGGAGATGGGTGCGCAAAGTCAAGTTATAGACTGTAATGCACTGCCTGACCAAAAAGAAAAGCGTCCACCTGGATTTTACCAACTGTTAAGGTCTGGGGTCGCTGCAGTAGGTCAGGTCTAGGTTCAGCAACACTATGAGCCCAAAGAAAGAGATCAGCTGAACATTGGATTTCTTCTTCCCTGATGGCACAGGCATATTCCGAGATGACAATACCAGGATTCACGGGGGCTCATGTTGTGAAAGAGTGGTTCAAGGAGCATGAAACATCATTTAACCCCATTGAGACTCTTTGGGATGTGCCACACCCACTTCTTTTCTGCGTGAAAGAAGGCGGGTCACGGTAAACAAATGACTGATTGGCGACTGAGGCCTACCCGAACCAATCACGACCATCACTGAGAATTGACAAGGTAACGTCACTGCATCACTATGTTGTTAGTTCAATTAACATTAGCCAAAACCAGAGGCGTAGCTTTCCACAAGGCAAGGCAGGCAACAGTCGAGGGCCCCCATTGCACCAACCAACCCGTTATTCAGAAGTCTGCAGTAAACGCTTGACATACACAGTCTTCCTAATGATTTTGTTGACACATTTACATAATCTCTCCACCAATGCTCTGTGGCGCTGCTCATCCCCATCCTTCCACATGCTTTAGTGAGTCATGGTTCCCTAATGTTAACTTATGATGAGCAGTGGACAGACTTTTTTACTCATGGCCCCACCAGATTATATTTCAAATAGTGAAACCAGTTTATTGTAACTCTCTTCATGACCTAAAGAACCTCATCCTTCTGTCACGAGGAAAACGTATGCAGAGAACTGCATTATGGGAGCCGCTCCTGCCCAAATGACACTCTCTCTCCCAGTGCGCAGTACACCGAGCGGCCACCTACCGACATTCTTTCTTGGGGCCCCTTGGTACCCTTGCTACGCCACCGGCCCAAACTAATCATGGATGAAGTAGTCAAGGATTTTGCCTCCGCGTTCTCCTGAGTCTATATTTAGTTCTGTGAGTTGGACTACAGCTGTCGTCACGTCGGCTAATTGCTAATTGGTTTATTTCACTGACAATCTGTGCGCGTTAGGCCCGCCCGTGCAAACTGCTCCAATTGCTCCGTGACCAGACTAACTTCCCTGCGTGGAATGGACAGGACATAGTATGGCAGAGCCAGGCAAGGTTCAAGGAGGATGAAACATAATGTGGCCACAGCAGAGTCCAGATCTTAACCCCATTGAGAATCTTTGGGCTGTGCTGGAGAAGGCTCTGCGCAACTTCATTCTGGACTGGTGGTCCGTTAAAAATGTTTTTTTTAATAAAAGGACGAGACAAACAATGAAAATGGCATTTTAAGAAGACAATCATGCCAATGTCTCCACAAGTCAGACTGATGACGTGTCGCACTCCATTTTATATTTGTGAGGGAAACTATTATGTTCCGTGGGGCACTTACCATGATTTCCTCAAAAGAACACGCAAAGCATCATTATAGGAAGTATCCTTCAATACGAGATCTTAGTGAAAAATGTATGAATTTTTTGACATTGCAGACGATTATTGACACAGCGAATGTGTGCTGTGATCAAAACTAACGGTGTTTTTTGGTGTAATTCTCCCTTCGCTCTCTAGAGGCAGTTTTAACAGTAAGTTAATCAGATGTTCATTTCAGTCGGAGCTCACAGCGTTGAGAAGTGAACCAGGCGAACCACCAAAGAAAATGCCTGCGCTAATTTAAACTCCAGCGCAGAGTCCTGCACCGGGTCGGGTACCCGCGGGTATCCAATGGGTACCCGCAAAAGTTGCTGAAACGGGCGGGTTTTAAGTCCTGGAATTTTACCCGCGGGTTTGCGGGTGGGTAGTGATAACACACGGACGGGTCTGCGGGTAGCTGCTACCCGCACAATATTTAATCGATATCATTATGGTGTCTACAGACCTAACCACACCGCTCGTGCTGTTGCTTCTAAGATATGAATGAAAACGGTTTCCTGATTCTTTGTACTTTGGTGACAGTATAGTTTTACGAGCCTACATTTCTCTTCTGACACTTGAGGTAATTCTCGCCTTTTTCCTCTCTTCCTCTCTCCCTCGCCTGGATATTATTTCAATATGTGTGGGTTTGGAGTGTGTAGTACCTACCTGTCTGTCCAGCTATTATTTCATGATAAAATCCCTTTAAAAACATGTTTGTAATCCAGTGCGTCCTTTATTTTGATCGCGCACGTGTTTCCATATGATTCCTCTGATCCGAATGCCTGGGCTCGGGAAAGGCATTTCAAACCGCCGCTGCTTGACATGAAGATTCCCTCTTTCCAGACAGAGTCTCCGTTTCACTTGTCTATATGATGTAGTGGGGGTGGTTATGTTGTTTCAAATTCAGATGATCAATAAATTGTTCGCAAATCTGTGTTTTTACTCCTCCGGCCTCCTCGCGCTGCTCTGGACAGCGGGTGATTCCCACAGCTCTAAGGCACGTGCCGCCACGCACACTCATCACCCGCACATGTGCGCGCACTTACACTGACAATACACAGGAATCAACTGCATGTGTGACCAGTTTAAGCTCAACCCTCATTAGCGTCACGTTGTTTCACGTTGCGCATCTGGGAAAAAAGTGCTTCAATATAATGCTTTTAATTTGTGTGATTTATCACGGGCACGGGTGGGTAACGGGTAGAATATTAACGGGTCCGGGCGGGTGCGGATTCAACTCTTGATATAATCACGGGTTTACGGGCGGGTAGGTGCCGTAGCGGATGGGTACGGGTGGGTACGGGTCTCCAAAAATGGACCCGTGCAGGACTCTGCTCCAGCGTCCTCATTTGTGATTAGTGAAAAAATTGTGGTCTGTTTTTCTTTCACAAAATGCTGCGACGATGGCGAAAGGAATTTACTCGACAGCAAAAACATAAACCGAGCACAGCTACTTTAACATTAGGAGGCCATGTTCACGCTCAGAGGATGTGAACGTCTAAGCACGGACTTACCGCGCTCATGAGCGAGTCGAGGACGCTGACGGCGAACGCGGTCCCGCAGGCGAACGGCTGCGTGAGGTACAGCTCCGTGTCCGGGTCGTCGTCGTCGTCTTGGTCCAAAAACTGCACATTCGAGTCGTTCACTGGGAAAGGCAGAAAACACATCGGGCTTTTAAGAGAATGTCGCGTGTCCCTTTTTTTCTTTTTTCTTTTTTTTTTTTAGGAACGATGAAGCGTGAAAAAGCAAAAGGCCAAGCAGCAGCAGCAGCAGCAAAAAACTCTAGAGAAGAAAGAAAACAGGAAGTGCGCTCAACATCGAGAAGCGGAGGATTTGGAGTGTTAGAGACTATGGGAATTAATTTACATGAATTCACTTTTCGGTATTTTAAATCGAGATCACTGTGGTGCAAATGAGCATAAATCAAGTTGGCTAACTCCTTTTACATGAGAACTGCGGTACCGCTCAAAAGTTTGGAAGCACTTTTTAGGTTTTGGCTTTTCTTTATTTTCAACAACATTTCCATTGTGTGATTCTCCTTGAAGGCTCACAACTATGAATGAACACTTGGGATTATGCAGGAAGCAAATAAGTGTAAAATAATTCTTCAAAATTGCCGCCCTTTGTTCTTTTCTCAATGAGCTTCATAAGGCCGTCACTTATTTTCCCTTTTTTTTTTTTTTTTAAACCTAATTCCATTTGTGTTTATTCATAATAATGAATTAGGGGCACCTGGATAAAAAAATAAAATAATAAAGCATCAACAAATATGTATTTATGTCAAATGTCAAAGGACAGCTTAAGTTTGGTCGACCAGAAAAGGCAAGAAAACGTAAGTCTAATCTGTATCAGCAGATGTTGTTGCTGATACTGTTGTGGAAAATTGTATGTTTTGTTTTATTTTGGAAGGGCTTTTGTCTCTCTAATTGCGAAAGCTTTACTTAAAACATGTATGGGGTTAGGCCAAATAGGTTTGACTCCTGCCTAGGGGTGTCACGATAAAAAAAAATTTGAGTCACGATTATTATGAAAGAAAATATTGCGATTTTACGATTATTTACGATTGTCGACCGAATGAAAGGAAAGAACTGGTATTTTTAGTTTTTGTCTGTTTAATACTTGTAAACATTCACTGTTTCTAAAAATGAAAAATGCTTTAAGATTGTTTTGCCTTAAAATAAATAGGCCCACATTGAATAATACAAAACAACTTTACTTCTTTATAATGACCATAATGATCATAATAATTTTACTATACATTATTAGGCTATGTTGGATATATATTGCTATTCTCTATATTTTGCTTTGTCTTAGACGTTATAATCTGCTGACTGTAAAGATGTTATTAATGTTTGTGCCTTGAGTTACAGATTCTCTGATATGTGACATTGAGACAGTGTTATCTCGGTTACTCCCTTTGCCTTGGTTTCTGGGAGAGCAACAGAGTGTGGCCGACTGTCTCAAGGATGAACATAATGAGAATATTGTACACTTTCAACATTGCTATCTTTACGGCTCTGGGATTTCCCCCTCCCCTTAGACCAGAGTCGTACATTGTGTTAGGGGCGTGGTTTACCAAATAAATGAAGAAGATTCACTCTGTTTTGTCTCTCCTTCGAAGTAAAAAGGTTATCTGTCTTGTCTCGCTTTCTTATACTAATTATTGTTTATGTTGTTTTACCAGCCCCAACAGCTACAGGCTAGGCTAGGTTTTATGCTCTCAAATGTTAAGCTGCGGTTTAATTATTTGTCAGATGTTTTGATGAACAGAGAATGAAACGTGTTTACAAAATGACTAAGGAGACTCTTTTGAACCGCTGATTTCCACATGTGCGCGGTTTCACTTCCCTTCCTGTCACGCTGAAGCAGAGCGGAGCGCGTTAGCTTTTTGTTTACATCCTGAGCCGGTTGTGGCGGCTACTTCCGAACATTTGGAGAACAGTTTTGGGGAATTACGCAGTTCGTTACCTTGACCTGGACATTTAATCTCGACGTCCCTACCCCTGCCTAAACCCCTCGGTCACAAATTACAGGGATGCTGATGTGGTTAAATAAACTACTACTACTACTGATCTACAATGTAAATAGTCTTGAAATAAAAGAAAATCGCACTGTACTTTGGTCCCCGAGTTCTTTCAAAGTTGCAGATTACGCTGAAACGCCTGATGACGGCTCATGATTTGATTTATCTCAATTACTTGCCGTGTTTCTGTCCCCAGCACTTGAGCACACTCCATACCCTCAGCCGACACAGTTTTGTCCACGGCCTCCGTCAAATCTCCACTGTTTGCACGTTCAAGTCTTCTGTGGATTCCGATTGCTTTCGCCACTCGCTGCAGACTCTCCTTTGAACACATCGCTGGGCCCATAACTGGAACTCGGAGAGAGAGACGCGCAATGATGCAAAATTTAGCAGCAGTAGCTTCAAGGGCGTCAAAAAAAAAAAAAAAAAAAAATCTAAAAAAAATCGACCAGTGGAGATGAGGCGGGGAGGCTCGGGACTCGAGATCAAACACAAAAAGTCTCCTGCCGGATTAAAGATCGAAAATGCAAGACGGCGACTTTGCTTCGAGAAAACGCGGGCGATTTGAAACCAAAAAAGATGAGACGGCGACGACAACAGCGACAGAAAAGTGCGCAGACACCGAAAGCCGCGAGGAGAGAAAAGCGGCGTGCGTCTTACCCAGCTCCGTGATCATCTGAATGTTCGTCCCACTGCTCTTATCCTGACTGAAGGAAATCACCGGCAGCTTTTTGCCCTGTTTGGCTAACGGCGCTTGAGGAGAAATGGTTATACGTCAACAATGAGGGAGAGAACATGGACGGGGCAGGCGCCAGGGCGTTTTCACTCCAGGGTTGAGGCACTGGGTTCCAAAACTTCCAATGATCACAATTAGCAAAGACTGCAGTGATTCAGGCAAAATGGATGTCCTCAGAAAACGGTGGGGGGAAAAAATCTGTCTCCATAGGATTTTGTCAATAGGTGGCGTTCACGATTTGGAATGTGATGATGTCATAATGGCAGGTGAAGGGCAGCGGCCGATACAACTCTATACGCCTGTTAAGTGGTGACAGCTCTACTTCTGGGTCCGCAGATGTGCGAGAAACTACAAAAAACTCTTTAATACCAGAGTTACTGAACATACTTACTTATCAGGCCCATTAGCCAAAAATGCCATACCTACTGCTATAAAAGTAATATTTACCAAAATCGCTACATCCGGGTTAGCGGAGAAAAATGCTAACGGCGCAGTAGCTCCGCTAAACCCGGAGGTAGCAACTTTAGTAAATAATACTTTTTTAGCAGTAGGTTCAGCATTTTTGGCTAATGGGCCTGATATGTTCTGTAACTCTCCGTGAGTTTCAGAAATATTGATGGTTGTTTTGGGAGTTTTTTAAAGTTTTTTCCCCGTCTGCTAGGCTAGGACCCGGAAGCGGAAGTCGTGACGTCACACTTAACAAATCGTATCTATACAGACGGCCTCGCGTCATAGAAGGGGGGGGGGGGGGGGGGGGGGTGGCCTCGCCGACGGGGGGAAATAGAATCTTCTGGGAAACACAGTTTTTCACGCTGTTTAGCCATTTTCTGACTACTTATTTATCACATACAAATAAAGTCAAGTCTAAATCGGGTCCATATGGGTGTTTATTCACAGCAGATTGTTCGGTAGAAGCCAAAAAACGGCAGTCGTTGCTAGCGTTAGCATTAGCACGCTGCTAACATGTAGCACCATGTTAGCATTCTCCACTATTTATGTGTTTATGGGCTGTTGAACCACTTTGCTCCTCTCCACGTATTTGCATCTTTATTGGGTAGAAAACTATATCAATAATTCTGCATTTGTTACAGTAGCTTTTGAATAATTGTTTAGATTTTTCTCCAAATTGTTTTCCCCCTTAACTGTTTTCAAACATGACAATATATGGGCGATTCCAGAGATGCCGTCTGGAGTTTTTGTAAGAAAGCGTGTTTTTCCTCATCAGTATTTGGCAGTGATTGGATTCACAACCTGACGTATTATTTTTATGGCCGAAAGTCTTTTCTACGGACTCATGTTTTTGAATAGTGTCACCACTCTTGGACGCCTTGCGGAGAAAATCATTGGACATTAGTTCATATGTTCGGACGGAGGAGACAATGAACTTTGACACAGTTTTTGTTTGGTGTGGATTCTTTCAGTAATGACTGAGATATTAACCTAAGATAAAAATAAATCAGCATTTCACCGCCATAGACTTTTCAGTTGCCCTCCACCTCAATGTTAAACTATGGGCTCTTTACAATGTTGTGATGTCACGTGAACGCAACCTATTTAGAAGCTGCTAACCTGTAGTTTAGACCTTGACAAACTTTATGAATCAGCCAATATTGACAAAAAATATCATCTCAATATTTTGGGCACTTTCTCGATAATCACGATGAAGTGATTTATTTTGCATACTATCAGGAATATGCAAAAAATATGCCACAAACATCTTAATTTACACTGCTTTATTTCTGAAAAAAAAAAAAATCACCTATTTTTCCCCAATATTTCCAAATTTTGTTCTAATTTTTCCCCAATTTTTTTCCGAATATTTCAATTTTTCCCCTAAAAAAATTTCCTAATTTTTTCTAAATTTTTCCCCATTTTATTATAGTTTTACAATTTTGCCCACAATTCTTGACATTAGAGAAAAGTCAATTTGCATGTCTTCCAAACAGCAATTTCTATATTATCTTGTAGATGATGCATCGGCCACCTCTAATTATGAAATGCGTGTAATTCTTGTATTAGTTTAACTGTTCATATTTCTGCTTCTAGAATGATTGAAAAGCTTCGAGCTGAATCAAAGTGTATATAAACCTGCTCTAAACCTCGATCAGCTCTTTGTAATAATACGTTTTTTTTCTGCAGTTCATTTACAGCAAAGCCTTATGGTGTGTTTCATTTTGTTAGCTTATATTTTTAACCATGCAGCTATTACAAGGGAAAAGTCACCTTGTCTTTGTAAAAACACTTCTGGCCATTCAGTCCTTGTTACAGATTTGTCGGAGTGAAAACGCCCTCGATCACCTTCGTTTAGTTTAATTTCAAATATCCGCAAATGTGGTACAAACTGGACATGCCTTATTAGTCATTTAATAATACGCAGAAGCTTTATTATTGTTGCGTTTACCGAGCTCTGTGATGATGGGGATATTGGCTCCCGTCGTGACTGACGTTTGTCGAACCAAACCGTGGACCGGACTGTTCTCTGGAGAGGATCGGTCCATCCCCGGAGGAGTGAAGCCTGGAGGGTACAAAAGAACAGAAGTATGTGGAAAGGCCTGGGACTGGCACAATGACTTGCTAATGTGGAATTGTACAATGGTAGATAATACTGCATGTTAATCCAGCCTTTAGTCGCATATTGAAGTGTATACGGCGCAGAAGGCCACATTAAAACCACATATTTATCTGCGCTTTTTCAGGGTCACAGAAATACTAGAAAACACACCTGCAAGTTCATGAAATTGATACAAATGATTAATATTTAGACAGTGTTTTTCCCCCCAACAAAGTCAACTAAAGGAGGACAAAACTAATTTCTTTCCATTACAAGAAAAAAAAAAAATCAGGATTTTTTGAAAATATGAATCGATTCAAATACATTTTTCAATCAAATCGATTTTTTTCCCAGCCCTAAGTTCTCTAAACTGACGGTTTGTCTACTTAATATTTCTCCATTCACTTCCACATCAGCCTCAGCAGAGCTCAGGCTCCTGTTTGTTGATGCGGGTGAATAAGTTATTAAAAGTATTTTCCCCAGGGGCGGAAGGACACCCCTGACTGCAGCGTTCACATCCCTTCCTCTATCGACGACGCTCCGCAGCCGCCGTAACGGCCGCCGCGTGCTTTTGGAGACCTCTGACCTCTCGCAGACAGAGGCAAGATGGCTGCCAATCTGATTACGCCACTTATACATGTATGACCCCGGCGTTTTTCGTTTTTGTTTTGCCTGAGTCAGCGCGGCGCACGGAGGACGTCGAACGCAGCGCCGATGCATTATACATCGGCGACCTCGGATCTAATGTGCTTACTTGTCAGTCTGCGGCGACTCGCGAACGTCAAGTCAATTCAAATTCAATCTCGCGTCGCTTTATTTTCGATTCCACGGCGCCGTAGTGAATGATGCGCGCCGTTTTTTTTTCTTGATTTTCTTTCCTTTTTATTTTTTTGCGTTCCTGGAGGTAAAAGGACTGAGTTATAGACAAAAAAGATTGGACATTTTGTGACGAATCGAAACGCGCCTTTACCATATCGTATCAGTACAAGGGATTTCCAAAAGGCATTACAAGCGTTTCTATTCATTGTGTCAACATTAAGGCCCGACATCTCATTAAAAAGCGTTACATTGGATTCAAACCGGTGTGAAATCTGAAACTTCTTGGTAAATGATGGCATTGCTGAACTCCTTTTACAGCACAAGTTTGTCGAACAACAAAATATATGTAAATATATATGATCTAAAACACATTAACTGCAGTTTTGCCTTTGAAATTGTGCCTCATTCCTCTATTTAATGAGTTTGCAAATAAAATATGTGGGGGGTTTCACGTTTGTGGCATAAATAAAACAGTATTTGGGCATTAAAATGACATATGAAGCATTACATTTGACTTTCTGAGAGCTGTATAGTATGTATCACAACAAAATATATTTTCTAATCATAATACAAAGGTTATTGTCATGTCAGCTGTGCAGACTCAAATTAAAATGACCTTTAGGGCCTGGAATCAGTGTTTTTTTTTTTTTACAAAAGCTTAGACATGGACTGATATTAATGGTAAATGGTCTCGGGCACCTGCAGGAGCTGGGATTTGAACCCCTGACCTTCCGATCATGAGGGAGACCCGCTCTACCAACTGTGCCAATGTCGTCCATAATGAAGTTATGGGTGAAAGATATAAAGTTAAAGAAAAGTGAGACGGCTGGTACTACAACAACAACAACAACAGCCAAATTAGAATCTGCTTTTCCAAATATTTCACTCAATGTCAGACTCATTTAGTTTAGTTTATTTGTTTATTTGAGCGGTGAGTCTGCTCAAAAGGAATGGGACGAAGCAAAAGGATTATAAGCGCCCACCCCCAAAATAAAAACAATACCATTTTCATTTAACAATCAAAGCAAACAAAACACAACAACAGCTGTTTCATTTCTTGTACAATGTCTAGTACAGAGCAAGAAACAAATGATCATTAATATATTTCTTACAAATTGTTACCAATGCCAAACATTGGTACATTGAGTTGCCTTGTGTACGAAATGCGCGGTATAAATAAAGTTGCCTTGCCTTGCCTTGCCTTACTAAAATCACTAGTGTAACATTACCGGAAGTCACTATTTGAATGTTATAAAGGCACGTTACTATGCAGCAGTTTATATTATACTTCGTGATCTTGCTACTTCCCAGTTGTCATTACCATCCTCAGTATAATATCAATTTGTGTCCAATTTCTTCTTTTTTATCATGTATAATGTATTATGAAAGCCCTACACAGTGTAATGCATTAAAAAGGATTTATACTTATTATACCCTGAGATCTTGCTACTTCCCAGCTGTCATTACCATCCTCAATATAATTTTAATTTTAGTTATTATTATTGTTATTATAATAATTATGTAACATTAACATCTGATGTACGGCTCTAGGACAATGGTTCTGGGATGGTGTGGGGACCCACCATCACCCCACACTAATAAATGGGCTCAACTTATATAGTGTTTTTTTTATACCTTCATACGTTCATACGCCCATGCACGCGGACACTGGAGGTGAGGTGGGTGAGGTGTCTTGCCCAAGGACACAAATACTATGTGCACCTGCAGGAGCCGGGATTTGAACCCCTGACCTTCCGATCATGACCTACCCACTGCTCCACTGTTGCCAATAAGCCAATGTTAAATATTGTATTTTCCCACAAATTAATGTTGAATAAGCCTTTAAACCTGAACTGATGATTGAAACAATAGTCATTTAAATGTTCTTTTCATACTTTTTTGAAATTCCTCATCAAAATGCAAAACTTTGAGCTTCTTCTTCTTTTAGCATTATCTAAACCTCAGTGGCAACGGTTTATGCTCTTGCCTCACAACAAGATCCCAGGTTCAATTCCGAGACAATAGGGCCAGAACTCCCATGAAAAAGAGATTCTGTATCCCGGTGGGGCTTTCCGTTTGCCGAGCAGGAGGATTAGCCCGTTGCGCATGTTTTAGTTTGGCTCATACCTTGCGAGTTGGCCTGCAGGAGCCCGATGCTGTCGTCGAACAGCATGGACTTGATGTTGAGCGAGGCCAGGATGCACTCTTTGTCCTGCAGCGAGGCGTCGTCGATGTTGTTCTGATTGGCCGACAGGATCACGCACATGTCGCACAGGTTAATGTTCACCGCGCGGAGATCGGCCCGGCTCAGAGGGGTGCCCTGAGGAGAGAGGGGGGGCAGGGGTGCGAATACAAGATGTGAGCAGGCCTTTTGAAACACATTAGCATCCCTTTGCAAAGGAGTTCAAACAGAGGCCAATCCTTTGTATGGCAACTACTGGACATTTACATTTCTGGGTAATGATCATCGAACTTTTAACTTTGTCCCTCTGCTGGCAACAGTGGGGAATGCACCATATTGAAACAGACAATTAGCAGCACACATATTAGCAATACGACGCTAACACATAGACCTACGAGAAGTATGAAAAGCGGATTATCAGAAGTTGTACAGCAGTACGAGTAATGACCCAAATAACTATGCTGATTTTATCCTAAAAGTACTTTACAATTTGACCCTGTTTCGTACATTTGATTGTGAAATAGGGTATTTCGACATACTCACGCTACACTCATTCAAGGATCATAAAGCTATCTATGAAAAAAACTATAAAAATAATCTAACGTTAATTTTGCTCCCCTTTGCTGCACAGCTGTTTCAATAATGAGGAAAAAAAGGAAATACATTTTAAAACTAGATTGCTGTAGTGAGCAATGGCGAGTGTTTTCACACCGCGATGAAAGGTTCTCAGGAGGAGCTTTTTGGGAGGGTTCTGCAGTTCGATATATCGAGGCAGGAAAATATCGCGATTAAAGATATTATTTTATAGAAGCTGAAAAATGACAAAAAAAAGCTTTATTTAAAAACTACTTGCTCTTAAAGTATCAAACATCAAACATGGAATACAATTAAACACTTTGAGTAAAAAATAAAGTGATACATTTATCTGTTATTTATTGAACTAAATCGATACAATGATTATCGTGACAGAACTGTGCAGCGATGCAATGAAGAGCCACCGGTGAAGATCCAACGATTACTCAAAGATGCGTTTGTGGCGACAAACACAACTGCAGGTATGTTTTTGAGGAGAGAACAACATTGTAATAAGCTCTAAAAAAAAAAAAAAAAAAAAAGGCTTATTTGAGCGTCCTGAACCACCTGACTTGGCAGATACAGTTGGCATGGAAGACTAGTTTTACAGAAGGAACAATGTACTTTAATCTTATGGAGGTAGACTGAAGTTTGTTGTTGTGTCCAGTACTCACGGGCAGTATGGAGACTTTGGGGAAGTTGTGCAGCGTCTCCCACTCCCTCTTCAGGTACTCGAGCGACCCCACGAACACGATGTGCTTGAGCTCGTGGTAGTGGAAGTTACTCGCTCTCAAAGGCATCACGAAGTTCCTCACCCCGATCAGAGCCGACTTCGCGTCCCCGAAGATGCACACCACCACGTGCCCGCTCAGCACCGTCATGGCCGCCTCGCTACGGGTCTGGAGGACGGAGGAAAGCGCCAAAAACAGTCGACATCAACGACAACACTGGAAACATGTGGCTTCATGTCAAATGAAAAGGGGATAACTGATGTGAAAGCTTTTTGTTTTTTTGGCAATTAGTTTAGATTCATCCATCCATCCATCCATCCATTTTCTCCCACTTGTCCGTTGCCGGGTCGTGGGGGCAGCCGCCAGAGCTGCCCAAGTCACATAGCACCAGTCCCCTATGGCTCCTTCTGCAGGTGGTGGGTCCACAGAAGAACGGCCTCATGGTTCCAAACGGGCCTGTTGGTCTCTCATAGGGGGCCCATTCACTCTCTCATTCATACGCCAGTGTACGCAGACACTGGAGGCAAGGAGGGTGAAGTGTCTTGCCTAAGGACACAACGACAATGTGCACCTTCAGGAGGCGGGATTCGAACCTCTGACCTTCCGATCATGAGACGACCCGCTCTACCATCTGCGCCACCGTCGCCCCTTAGTTTAGATTCAGACTCTGTTAAATAGGAAAATGGCTAAAAATAATCTAAAACCCAATTACTTTGTTGGTCAGCATTACTACCGTATATAAGGAAAGATTAATGAACATATGCACAATTGTTCAGTTGGAAAAAGACTTTTTATCAAGAAAGTTAGGACAAACAGGCAGTTATCTTTCCTTTAGATTAGCATCCAGGTACATATGGTAGCATGCAAGGTTTTTGTCACAAAAATATAGATACAGACAGCAACGCGTCATACAGGAGGTGTGGCCTAGCTGAGGGGCAAGAAGACCTCTCATGGGAATCACAATTTTTCACTCTTTTTAGCTGTTTTCTGACGGACAGTAAAAAAAATTATCACACACAAATAGTCAAGTCAAAATCGAGACCATATGGATGTTTTTTCACAGCAAATTGGTCAGTAAAAGCGGAATAAACTGCACTTAAGCTAGCGTTAGCATGTTAGCTTTCTGGTTAGCATTGTCAGTTTTTTCAAGTATTCGTGAGCTGTTGAACCACTTTGCTCCACTCCATGTCTCTGTATCTTTATTTAGTAGATGGGCAGTAAGTAGAACTACAGTTTATCTATGATAAGCTTAGCCTGGTAAACCACACACACTTCTTTCCTGGGTGAAAGAAGGCGCGTCTGGACAAACACGTTAAACAAGTGGCTGATCGGTGGCTGACCGTCACAGAGAATTGACATGGTTACGACACTCGCGGTGCTGCTATATTGTAGTTCCATCAACAGTGACACGTGCAGAAGTTATGAGCCAAAACTAATCATGGATGGAGTCAAGGATTTTGCCTCCCCGTTCTCGTCAGTTCATATTCAGTTCATATTTTGGGAATTGGACTACAGCTGTCGTCACGTCTGTTTTTTTGCTGATTATTTCACTGACAATCTGTGCGCGTTGGGCCCGCCTCGTTCAAATTGCTCCGTTACCAGACTAACTTCCCTGTGTAGAGTGGACAGGGACTTGTCTTTGTTATTAAAAGAACCACTCAAGCTTAAGACTGTGATGTACAATCTTAATTAGAATACAATCAACTATTTATTCTCAGTAAGTTCCCAGATAAAGATCACGAGATTCATTATCATCTATTCTTATAATGAACTCTATATTGACCATAAACCCCTTTTCCAAGTATAACTTTCATTTTGACACATTGCATACAGTACTTTATTGAACAAATAGTATCTGTAAAGGACCGCTTTGAATTCATATTCCGCCCCCGCCTTTCGCTGTCTCCTGTGATTTAGATATGTCAATTTCCTGTGTATTTCTGAAAATGCCATTTGTCTACGTTTGCAGTGATATGCAGAAATGTCAAAATACTGACAGACTGAGATAGACACTTGACAGGAGGGCTCTCTGCTCGTTCGGAGGAATCTACTTTGACTGACGTGACATGATTTGAAAAGTGGCATATCAAGCGTAGCCTCGTAGCAGCCTATCTAGGGAGCCTAACACAAATGCATGCGTCTTTGTGTTGTAGTTCCTTCTGAAGCGAAACATTACGACCAACGCGTGTAATAGAAGCAAATGGTACATTCTCTTCATCGTTGCACCTTTTAAACCTGTTTGAGTCTTGGTTTGGTGCGGCTCTTGCAGGAGTTGTCCTGGTCTTCAGTGGCCGCTATAGATAATGCATAATTGTGGCTTATGAACCTGCTTTTGGACACGTCAGGTGTTATATTTACAAAATTAAAGCCGCAAGCGGCGATGTAGGCCCTCGCCCCTGGCGCAGCCCCCCCTTGCGACCGCCTCCTTTGCTACCGCCCCCGCTCTCGCCCAAACCTGCTCTCCCCTCGGCCTCACACACAACCTGTGTGCTCTCTGTCTGCTAACTCTTGGTCTTTACAGCAGAGGGCGCTATAGCATGGATCATTTTTGTGTTCATGTAAAAAGATTCAGGGCCATCTGGTGTATAAGTGATTACATTTAAAACTCAAAGGGACAAAGAATGTGCCAGTTATCATGGGTAATAATAATGCTCTCAGGAACACGTTTACCCTGGCCACGCCCACATCTTACACAATATGATGCATATGTAATATCATTTTTTGTTTAGTTTATTGTGTAGAATATACCGGCAAAGTGGGAGATAAATAATCCAGACTGCAATATTCAAGGTATAGATAGGGGGCGCTATAGTGTTGAGCACTGTGAAGTTATTGAGCTCTATCTGTTCAGACCGTGAGTGTCCTTATGTCAGGCAAATATGATCCAGATTGGATAGAGCGCATGCCTGCGAGGGGTTGTGAAATGTACTGCAAAAAGGCCTTTTTTTGTGGGGGTGCCATTGTAATCTCTTAACCCCCACTTTAACCGAGTACATTTTCTCCAGTTCGTCTTGACCCATGTCTTAAAGCTTCTGGAAAAAAAGCGTCAAAAACACAGTTACAGAAATGAGACGCAAGTGCAGGTGAAAACACAGCACACAAAGAAATGTACTTGGTTCAGGTGGGAGTTAAGAGGTTAAAAGTGAAAATGGCCGACTTCCTGTGCGTCATTGCCACGCCCACACCTTCGAAAATATCAAACACATGTAATATATTTTTGTGTTCGATTTAATGTGTAGAGTATACCTGCAAAGTTTCATATAAATTGTACAAACTAAATGTTTCAAGGTATAGATAGGTGGCGCTATACTGGTGAGCACCGTGAAGTTATTGAGCTTTATGGATTCATACGATAAGAGGCCTTATGTCAGCCAAATATGATCCAGATTGTATAGAGCGCATGCCTGCGAGGGGTTGTCCAATGTACGGGAAAAAAGCATGTTTTTTGTGGGGGCGCTATGTGAAAAGTGTAAACGTTATCAAAAAAAGCTGGCTTGAAGTTGTAGCTCAATTTCTCTAGATTCTATTGAGCCATGTTAGAGCTTACTCTGCAGAGAAACCAAGGAGTAGTACATTGAAACATCTGGTGAGAGATTTCTTCTCCAGGATTTCAATCCAAGATGGCCGACTTCCTGTTGGTCAGAGGGCGGAGCTATAATTATGTTTTGTGACTCTCTCCATGTGCTCTATCGCTGGGCCGAAGGGGATTGGCCTACGCCAAAAATGCATGTCCCCAAAAGAATGGGGGTCAACTTTGAGGGGGCGCTGTGGAGCCATTTTGTTTTGGGCATGTGCATGTCGCCCACTGACACGCAATTTTTGCCGACTCTGATCACTGTGCCAATTTCTGCGTGTACTTTTGCACGGGAAGGCACTGAAAAACAGGATCTTAGAGGCTGTATAAGAATAATAACAAGAAACCGGGGGAGAACAAAAGTCCCTTACCAGGACAAAGTCCTGGCTCGGGCCTAATAATAATAATAACAAGAAACCGGGGGAGAACAATAGTCCCTTACCAGGACAAAGTCCTGGCTCGGGCCTAATTATAACGAGAACAAAGCAAGATAGAGGCATGTTGTAATATAGTTTGTGTTTGTTTTAATGTGTAGAATGTACCTGCAAAGTTTTATATAAATCGTACAAACTAAAATTTTCAAGGTATAGATAGGTGGCGCTATACTGGTGAGCACCGTGAACTTATTGAGCTCTATGGATTCATACCATAAGAGGCCTCATGTCAGCCAAATATGATCCAGATTGGATAGAGCGCATGCCTGCGAGGTTTTGTGAAATGTACTGCAAAAAGGCATTTTTTTTGTGGGGGTGCCATTGTAATCTCTTAACCCCCACTTTAACCGAGCACATTTTCTCCAGTTCGTCTTGACCCATATCTTAAAGCTTCTTGAAAAAAAGCGTCAAAAACACAGTTACAGAAATGAGACGTAAGTGCACTTGGTTCAGGTGGGAGTTAAGAGGTTAAAAGTGAAAATGGCCGACTTCCTGTGTGTCATTGCCACGCCCACACCTTCGAAAATATCAAACACATGTAATATATTTTTGTGTTCGATTTAATGTGTAGAATATATCTGCAACGTTTCATATAAATCGTACAAACTAAAATGTTCAAGGTATAGATAGGTGGCGCTATACTGGTGAGCACCGTGAAGTTATTGAGCTTTATGGATTCATACGATAAGAGGCCTTATGTCAGCCAAATATGATCCAGATTGTATAGAGCGCATGCCTGCGAGGGGTTGTCCAAGGTACGGGAAAAAAGCATGTTTTTTGTGGGGGCGCTATGTGAAAAGTGTAAACGTTATCAAAAAAAGCTGGCTTGCAGTTGTAGCTCAATTTCTCTAGATTCTATTGAGCCATGTTTGAGCTTATTCTGCAGAGAAACCAAGGAGTAGTACATTGAAACATCTGGTGAGAGATTTCTTCTCCAGGATTTCAATCCAAGATGGCCGACTTCCTGTTGGTCAGAGGGCGGAGCTATAATTATGTTTTGTGACTCTCTCCATGTGCTCTATCACTGGGCCAAAGGGGATTGGCCTACGCCAAAAATGCATGTCCCCAAAAGAATGGAGGTCAACTTTGAGGGGGCGCTGTGGAGCCATTTTGTTTTGGGCGTGTGCATGTCGCCCACTGACACGCAATTTTTGCCGACTCTGATCACTGTGCCATTTTCTGCGTGTACTTTTGCACAGGAAGGCACTGAAAAACAGGATCTTAGAGGCGTAACTATAATAATTAAAGCCGCAAGCGGCGATGTAGGCCCTCGCCCCTGGCGCAGCCCCCCCTTGCGACCGCCTCCTTTGCTACCGCCCCCGCTCCCGCCCAAACCTGCTCTCCCCTCGGCCTCACACACAACCTGTGTGCTCTCTGTCTGCTAACTCTTGGTCTTTACAGCAGAGGGCGCTATAGCATGGATCATTTTTGTGTTCATGTAAAAAGATTCAGGGCCATCTGGTGTATAAGTGATTACATTTAAAACTCAAAGGGACAAAGAATGTGCCAGTTATCATGGGTAATAATAATGCTCTCAGGAACACGTTTACCCTGGCCACGCCCACATCTTACACAATATGATGCATATGTAATATCATTTTTTGTTTAGTTTATTGTGTAGAATATACCGGCAAAGTGGGAGATAAATAATCCAGACTGCAATATTCAAGGTATAGATAGGTGGCGCTATAGTGTTGAGCACTGTGAAGTTATTGAGCTCTATCTGTTCAGACCGTGAGTGTCCTTATGTCAGCCAAATATGATCCAGATTGGATAGAGCGCATGCCTGCGAGGGGTTGTGAAATGTACTGCAAAAAGGCCTTTTTTTTGTGGGGGTGCCATTTTAATCTCTTAACCCCCACTTTAACCGAGCACATTTTCTCCAGTTCGTCTTGACCCATGTCTTAAAGCTTCTTGAAAAAAAGCGTCAAAAACACAGTTACAGAAATGAGACGTAAGTGCAGATAAAACCACAGCACACAAAGAAATGTACTTGGTTCAGGTGGGAGTTAAGAGGTTAAAAGTGAAAATGGCCGACATCCTGTGCGTCATTGCCACGCCCACACCTTAGAAAATATCAAACACATGTAATATATTTTTGTGTTCGATTTAATGTGTAGAATATACCTGCAAAGTTTCATATAAATTGTACAAACTAAATGTTTCAAGGTATAGATAGGTGGCGCTATAGTGGTGAGCACCGTGCAATTATTGAGCTCTATGGATTCATACCATAAGAGGCCTTATGTCAGCCAAATATGATCCAGATTGGATAGAGCGCATGCCTGCGAGGGGTTGTCCAAGGTACGGGAAAAAAGCACGTTTTTTGTGGGGGCGCTATGTGAAAAGTGTAAACGTTATCAAAAAAAGCTGGCTTGAAAATGTAGCTCCATTTCTCTAGATTCTATTGAGCCATGTTTGAGCTTATTCTGCAGAAAAACCAAGGAGTAGTACATTGAAACATCTGGTGAGAGATTTCTTCTCCAGGATTTCAATCCAAGATGGCCGACTTCCTGTTGGTCAGAGGGCGGAGCTACAATTATGTTTTGTGACCATCTCCATGTGCTCTATCACTGTGCCAAAGGGGATTGGCCTATGCCAAAAATGCATGTCCCCAAAAGAATGGGGGTCAACTTTGAGGGGGCGCTGTGGAGCCATTTTGTTTAGGGCGTGTGCATGTCGCCCACTGACACGCAATTTTTGCCGACTCTGATCACTGTGCCCATTTCTGCGTGTACTTTTGCTCGGGAAGGCACTGAAAAACAGGATCTTAGAGGCGGAATAATAATAATAATAATAACAAGAAACCGGGGGAGAACAATAGTCCCTCACCAGGACTAAGTCCTGGCTCGGGCCTAATTAAAGCCGCAAGCGGCGATGTAGGCCCTCGCCCCTGGCGCAGCCCCCCCTTGCGACCGCCTCCTTTGCAACCGCCCCCGCTCTCGCCCAAACCTGCTCTCCCCTAGGCCTCACACACAACCTGTGTGCTCTCTGTCTACTAACTCTTGCTCTTTGCAGCAGGGGGCGCTATAGCATGGATCATTTTTGTGTTCATGTAAAAAGATTCAGGGCCATCTGGTGTATAAGTGATAACATTTAAAACTCAAAGGGACAAAGAATGTGCCAGTTATCATGGGTAATAATGACGCTCTCAGGAACACGTTTACCCTGGCCACGCCCACATCTTACACAATATGATGCATATGTAATATCATTTTCGTTTAGTTTATTGTGTAGAATATACCGGCAAAGTGGGAGATAAATAATCCAGACTGCAATATTCAAGGTATAGATAGGGGGCGCTATAGTGTTGAGCACTGTGAAGTTATTGAGCTCTATCTGTTCAGACCATAAGAGGCCTTATGTCAGGCAAATATGATCCAGATTGGATAGAGCGCATGCCTGCGAGGGGTTGTGAAATGTACTGCAAAAAGGCCTTTTTTTTGTGGGGGTGCCATTTTAATCTCTTAACCCCCACTGTAACCGAGCACATTTTCTCCAGTTCGTCTTGACCCATGTCTTAAAGCTTCTGGAAAAAAAGCGTCAAAAACACAGTTACAGAAATGAGACGTAAGTGCAGGTGAAAACACAGCACACAAAGAAATGCACTTGGTTCAGGTGGGAGTTAAGAGGTTAAAAGTGAAAATGGCCGACTTCCTGTGCGTCATTGCCACGCCCACACCTTTGAAAATATCAAACACATGTAATATATTTTTGTGTTCGATTTAATGTGTAGAATATACCTGCAAAGTTTCATATAAATTGTACAAACTAAATGTTTCAAGGTATAGATAGGTGGCGCTATAGTGGTGAGCACCGTGCAATTATTGAGCTCTATGGATTCATACCATAAGAGGCCTTATGTCAGCCAAATATGATCCAGATTGTATAGAGTGCATGCCTGCGAGGGGTTGTCCAAGGTACGGGAAAAAAGCACGTTTTTGTGGGGGCGCTATGTGAAAAGTGTAAACGTTATCAAAAAAAGCTGGCTTGAAAATGTAGCTCCATTTCTCTAGATTCTATTGAGCCATGTTTGAGCTTATTCTGCTGAAAAACCAAGGAGTAGTACATTGAAACATCTGGTGAGAGATTTCTTCTCCAGGATTTCAATCCAAGATGGCCGACTTCCTGTTGGTCAGAGGGCGGAGCTATAATTATGTTTTGTGACCGTCTCCATGTGCTCTATCACTGTGCTAAAGGGGATTGGCCTATGCCAAAAATGCATGTCTCCAAAAGAATAGGGGTCAACTTTGAGGGGGCGCTGTGGAGCCATTTTGTTTAGGGCGTGTGCATGTCGCCCACTGACACGCAATTTTTGCCGACTCTGATTCACTGTGCCCATTTCTGCGTGTACTTTTGCTCGGGAAGGCACTGAAAAACAGGATCTTAGAGGCGGTATAATAATAATAATTAAAGCCGCAAGCGGCGATGTAGGCCCTCGCCCCTGGCGCAGCCCCCCCTTGCGACCGCCTCCTTTGCAACCGCCCCCGCTCTCGCCCAAGCCTGCTCTCCCCTCGGCCTCACACACAACCTGTGTGCTCTCTGTCTACTAACTCTTGCTCTTTGCAGCAGGGGGCGCTATAGCATGGATCATTTTTGTGTTCATGTAAAAAGATTCAGGGCCATCTGGTGTATAAGTGATAACATTTAAAACTCAAAGGGACAAAGAATGCATAATAATGATGCTCTCAGGAACACGTTTACACTGGCCACGCCCACATTGTACACAATATGATGCATATGTAATATCATTTTTTGTTTAGTTTATTGTGTAGAATATACCGGCAAAGTGGGAGATAAATAATCCAGACTGCAATATTCAAGGTATAGATAGGTGGCGCTATAGTGTTGAGCACTGTGAAGTTATTGAGCTCTATCTGTTCAGACCGTGAGTGTCCTTATGTCAGGCAAATATGATCCAGATTGGATAGAGCGCATGCCTGCGAGGGGTTGTGAAATGTACTGCAAAAAGGCCTTTTTTTTGTGGGGGTGCCATTTTAATCTCTTAACCCCCACTTTAACCGAGCACATTTTCTCCAGTTCGTCTTGACCCATGTCTTAAAGCTTCTTGAAAAAAAGCGTCAAAAACACAGTTACAGAAATGAGACGCAAGTGCAGATAAAACCACAGCACACAAAGAAATGCACTTGGTTCAGGTGGGAGTTAAGAGGTTAAAAGTGAAAATGGCCGACATCCTGTGCGTCATTGCCACGCCCACACCTTAGAAAATATCAAACACATGTAATATATTTTTGTGTTCGATTTAATGTGTAGAATATACCTGCAAAGTTTCATATAAATTGTACAAACTAAATGTTTCAAGGTATAGATAGGTGGCGCTATAGTGGTGAGCACCGTGCAATTATTGAGCTCTATGGATTCATACCATAAGAGGCCTTATGTCAGCCAAATATGATCCAGATTGGATAGAGCGCATGCCTGCGAGGGGTTGTCCAAGGTACGGGAAAAAAGCAAGTTTTTTGTGGGGGCGCTATGTGAAAAGTGTAAACGTTATCAAAAAAAGCTGGCTTGAAAATGTAGCTCCATTTCTCTAGATTCTATTGAGCCATGTTTGAGCTTATTCTGCAGAAAAACCAAGGAGTAGTACATTGAAACATCTGGTGAGAGATTTCTTCTCCAGGATTTCAATCCAAGATGGCCGACTTCCTGTTGGTCAGAGGGCGGAGCTACAATTATGTTTTGTGACCATCTCCATGTGCTCTATCACTGTGCCAAAGGGGATTGGCCTATGCCAAAAATGCATGTCCCCAAAAGAATGGGGGTCAACTTTGAGGGGGCGCTGTGGAGCCATTTTGTTTAGGGCGTGTGCATGTCGCCCACTGACACGCAATTTTTGCCGACTCTGATTCACTGTGCCCATTTCTGCGTGTACTTTTGCTCGGGAAGGCACTGAAAAACAGGATCTTAGAGGCGGAATAATAATAATAATAATAATAATAACAAGAAACCGGGGGAGAACAATAGTCCCTTACCAGGACAAAGTCCTGGCTCGGGCCTAATAACAAGAAACCGGGGGAGAACAATAGTCCCTTACCAGGACAAAGTCCTGGCTCGGGCCTAATTACCAGGACAAAGTCCTGGCTCGGGCCTAATAATAACAAGAAACCGGGGGAGAACAAAAGTCCCTTACCAGGACAAAGTCCTGGCTCGGGCCTAATTACCAGGACAAAGTCCTGGCTCGGGCCTAATTATAAAGGGAACAAAGCAAGATAGAGGCATGTTGTAATAGATTTTTGTGTTTGTTTCAATGTGTAGAATGTACCTGCAAAGTTTAACATAAATCGTACAAACTAAAATTTTCAAGGTATAGATAGGTGGCGCTATACTGGTGAGCACCGTGAACTTATTGAGCTCTATGGATTCATACCATAAGAGGCCTTATGTCAGCCAAATATGATTTAGATTGGATAGAGCGCATGCCTGCGAGGTTTTGTGAAATGTACTGCAAAAAGGCCTTTTTTTTGTGGGGGTGCCATTGTAATCTCTTAACCCCCACTTTAACCGAGTACATTTTCTCCAGTTCGTCTTGACCCATGTCTTAAAGCTTCTTGAAAAAAAGCGTCAAAAACACAGTTACAGAAATGAGACGTAAGTGCAGATGAAAACACAGCACACAAAGAAATGCACTTGGTTCAGGTGGGAGTTAAGAGGTTAAAAGTGAAAATGGCCGACTTCCTGTGCGTCATTGCCACGCCCACACCTTCGAAAATATCAAACACATGTAATATATTTTTGTGTTCGATTTAATGTGTAGAATATACCTGCAAAGTTTCATATAAATTGTACAAACTAAATGTTTCAAGGTATAGATAGGTGGCGCTATACTGGTGAGCACCGTGAAGTTATTGAGCTCTATGGATTCATACGATAAGAGGCCTTATGTCAGCCAAATATGATCCAGATTGTATAGAGCGCATGCCTGCGAGGGGTTGTCCAATGTACGGGAAAAAAGCATGTTTTTTGTGGGGGCGCTATGTGAAAAGTGTAAACGTTATCAAAAAAAGCTGGCTTGAAGTTGTAGCTCAATTTCTCTAGATTCTATTGAGCCATGTTTGAGCTTATTCTGCAGAGAAACCAAGGAGTAGTACATTGAAACATCTGGTGAGAGATTTCTTCTCCAGGATTTCAATCCAAGATGGCCGACTTCCTGTTGGTCAGAGGGCGGAGCTATAATGATGTTTTGTGACTCTCTCCATGCGCTCTATCGCTGGGCCAAAGGGGATTGGCCTACGCCAAAAATGCATGTCCCCAAAAGAATGGGGGTCAACTTTGAGGGGGCGCTGTGGAGCCATTTTGTTTTGGCCGTGTGCATGTCGCCCACTAACACGCAATTTTTGCCGACTCTGATCACTGTGCCAGTTTCTGCGTGTACTTTTGCACGGGAAGGCACTGAAAAACAGGATCTTAGAGGCGTAACTATAATAATAATAATAATAATTAAAGCCGCAAGCGGCGATGTAGGCCCTCGCCCCTGGCGCAGCCCCCCTTGCGACCGCCTCCTTTGCTTCCGCCCCCGCTCTCGCCCAAACCTGCTCTCCCCTCGGCCTCACACACAACCTGTGTGCTCTCTGTCTACTAACTCTTGCTCTTTGCAGCAGGGGGCGCTATAGCATGGATCATTTTTGTGTTCATGTAAAAAGATTCAGGGCCATCTGGTGTATAAGTGATAACATTTAAAACTCAAAGGGACAAAGAATGCATAATAATGATGCTCTCAGGAACACGTTTACACTGGCCACGCCCACATCTTACACAATATGATGTATATGTAATATCATTTTTTGTTTGGTTTATTGTGTAGAATATACCGGCAAAGTGGGAGATAAATAATCCAGACTGCAATATTCAAGGTATAGATAGGAGGCGCTATAGTGTTGAGCACTGTGCAGTTATTGAGCTCTACCTGTTCAGACCGTGAGTTGCCTTATGTCAGCCAAATATGATCCAGATTGGATAGAGCGCATGCCTGCGAGGGGTTGTGAAATGTACTGCAAAAAGGCATTTTTTCTGTGGGGGTGCCATTTTAATCTGTTAACCCCCACTTTAACCGAGCACATTTTCGCCAGTTCGTCTTGACCCATATCTTAAAGCTTCTTGAAAAAAAGCGTCAAAAACAGTTACAGAAATGAGACGTAAGTGCAGGTGAAAACACAGCACACAAAGAAGTGTACTTGGTTCAGGTGGGAGTTAAGAGGTTGAAAGTGAAAATGGCCGACTTCCTGTGCGTCATTGCCACGCCCACACCTTCGAAAATATAAAACACATGTAATATATTTTTGTGTTCGATTTAATGTGTAGAATATACCTGCAACGTTTCATATAAATTGTACAAACTAAATGTTTCAAGGTATAGATAGGTGGCGCTATAGTGGCGAGCACCGTGCAGTTATTGAGCTCTATGGATCCATACCATAAGAGGCCTCATGTCAACCAAATATGATCCAGATTGGATAGAGCGCATGCCTGCGAGGGGTTGTCGAAGGTACGGGAAAAAAGCATGTTTTTTGTGGGGGCGCTATGTGAAAACTGTAAACGTTATCAAAAAAAGCTGGCTTGAAAATGTAGCTCCATTTCTCTAGATTCTATTGAGCCATGTTTGAGCTTATTCTGCAGAAAAACCAAGGAGTAGTACATTTAAACATCTGGTGAGAGATTTCTTCTCCAGGATTTCAATCCAAGATGGCCGACTTCCTGTTGGTCAGAGGGCGGAGCTATAATTATGTTTTGTGACTCTCTCCATGTGCTCTATCACTGTGCCAAAGGGGATTGGCCTACGCCAAAAATGACTGTCCCCAAAAGAATGGGGGTCAACTTTGAGGGGGCGCTGTGGAGCCATTTTGTTTTGGGCGTGTGCATGTCGCCCACTGACACGCAATTTTTGCCGACTCTGATCACTGTGCCAATTTCTGCGTGTACTTTTACACGGGAAGGCACTGAAAAACAGGATCTTAGAGGCGTAACTATAATAATAATAATAATAATAATAATAATAATAATAACAAGAAACCGGGGGAGAACAATAGTCCCTTACCAGGACAAAGTCCTGGCTCGGGCCTAATAATAATAATTAAAGCCGCAAGCGGCGATGTAGGCCCTCGCCCCTGGCGCAGCCCCCCCTTGCGACCGCCTCCTTTGCAACCGCCCCCGCTCTCGCCCAAACCTGCTCTCCCCTAGGCCTCACACACAACCTGTGTGCTCTCTGTCTACTAACTCTTGCTCTTTGCAGCAGGGGGCGCTATAGCATGGATCATTTTTGTGTTCATGTAAAAAGATTCAGGGCCATCTGGTGTATAAGTGATTACATTTAAAACTCAAAGGGACAAAGAATGTGCCAGTTATCATGGGTAATAATGACGCTCTCAGGAACACGTTTACCCTGGCCACGCCCACATCTTACACAATATGATGTATATGTAATATCATTTTTGTTTAGTTTATTGTGTAGAATATACCGGCAAAGTGGGAGATAAATAATCCAAACTGCAATATTAAAGGTATAGATAGGGGGCGCTATAGTGTTGAGCACTGTGCAGTTATTGAGCTCTGTCTGTTCAGACCGTGAGTGTCCTTATGTCAGCCAAATATGATTTAGATTGGATAGAGCGCATGCCTGCGAGGTTTTGTGAAATGTACTGCAAAAAGGCCTTTTTTTTGTGGGGGTGCCATTTTAATCTCTTAACCCCCACTTTAACCGAGCACATTTTCTCCAGTTCGTCTTGACCCATGTCTTAAAGCTTCTTGAAAAAAAGCGTCAAAAACACAGTCACAGAAATGAGACGTAAGTGCACTTGGTTCAGGTGGGAGTTAAGAGGTTAAAAGTGAAAATGGCCGACTTCCTGTGCATCATTGCCACGCCCACACCTTCAAAAATATCAAACACATGTAATATATTTTTGTGTTCGATTTAATGTGTAGAATGTACCTGCAACGTTTCATATAAATTGTACAAACTAAAATTTTCAAGGTATAGATAGGTGGCGCTATACTGGTGAGCATCGTGAACTTATTGAGCTCTATGGATTCATACGATAAGAGGCCTTATGTCAGCCAAATATGATCCAGATTGTATAGAGCGCATGCCTGCGAGGGGTTGTCCAAGGTACGGGAAAAAAGCATGTTTTTTGTGGGGGCGCTATGTGAAAAGTGTAAACGTTATCAAAAAAAGCTGGCTTGAAGTTGTAGCTCCATTTCTCTTGATTCTATTGAGCCATGTTCGAGCTTATTCTGCAGAGAAACCAAGGAGTAGTACATTGAAACATCTGGTGAGAGATTTCTTCTCCAGGATTTCAATCCAAGATGGCCGACTTCCTGTTGGTCAGAGGGCGGAGCTATAATGATGTTTTGTGACTCTCTCCATGCGCTCTATCGCTGGGCCAAAGGGGATTGGCCTACGCCAAAAATACATGTCCCCAAAAGAATGGGGGTCAACTTTGAGGGGGTGCTGTGGAGCCATTTTGTTTAGGGCGTGTGCATGTCGCCCACTGACACGCAATTTTTGCCGACTCTGATCACTGTGCCAATTTCTGCGTGTACTTTTGCACGGGAAGGCACTGAAAAACAGGATCTTAGAGGCGGAATAATAATAATAATAATAATAATAATAATAATAACAAGAAACCGGGGGAGAACAATAGTCCCTTACCAGGACAAAGTCCTGGCTCGGGCCTAATAATAATAATAATTAAAGCCGCAAGCGGCGATGTAGGCCCTCGCCCCTGGCGCAGCCCCCCCTTGCGACCGCCTCCTTTGCTACCCGCCCCCGCTCTCGCCCAAACCTGCTCTCCCCTCGGCCTCACACACAACCTGTGTGCTCTCTGTCTGTTAACTCTTGGTCTTTAGAGCAGGGGGCGCAATGGATCATTTTTGTGTTCATGTAAAAAGATTCAGGGCCATCTGGTGTATAAGTGATGACATTTAAAACTCAAAGGGACAAAGAATGTGCCAGTGATCATGGGTAATAATGATGCTCTCAGGAACACGTTTACCCTGGCCACGCCCACATCTTACACAATATGATGTATATGTAATATATCATTTTTTGTTTAGTTTATTGTGTAGAATATACCGGCAAAGTGGGAGATAAATAATCCAGACTGCAATATTCAAGGTATAGATAGGGGGCGCTATAGTGTTGAGCACTGTGAAGTTATTGAGCTCTATGGATTCATACCATAAGAGGCCTTATGTCAGGCAAATATGATCCAGATTGGATAGAGCGCATGCCTGCGAGGTTTTGTGAAATGTACTGCAAAAAGGCATTTTTTTTGTGGGGGTGCCATTGTAATCTCTTAACCCCCACTTTAACCGAGTACATTTTCTCCAGTTCGTCTTGACCCATATCTTAAAGCTGCTTGAAAAAAAGCGTCAAAAACACAGTTACAGAAATGAGACGTAAGTGCAGATAAAACCACAGCACACAAAGAAATGCACTTGGTTCAGGTGGGAGTTAAGAGGTTAAAAGTGAAAATGGCCGACTTCCTGTGCGTCATTGCCACGCCCACACCTTTGAAAATATCAAACACATGTAATATATTTTTGTGTTCGATTTCATGTGTAGAATATACCTGCAACGTTTCATATAAATCGTACAAACTAAAATGTTCAAGGTATACATAGGTGGCGCTATACTGGTGAGCACCGTGAAGTTATTGAGTTTTATGGATTCATACCATAAGAGGCCTTATGTCAGCCAAATATGATCCAGATTGTATAGAGCGCATGCCTGCGAGGGGTTGTCCAAGGTACGGGAAAAAAGCATGTTTTTTGTGGGGGCGCTATGTGAAAACTGTAAACGTTATCAAAAAAAGCTGGCTTGAAGTTGTAGCTCAATTTCTCTAGATTCTATTGAGCCATGTTAGAGCTTATTCTGCAGAGAAACCAAGGAGTAGTACATTGAAACATCTGGTGAGAGATTTCTTCTCCAGGATTTCAATCCAAGATGGCCGACTTCCTGTTGGTCAGAGGGCGGAGCTATAATGATGTTTTGTGACTCTCTCCATGCGCTCTATCGCTGGGCCAAAGGGGATTGGCCTACGCCAAAAATGCATGTCCCCAAAAGAATGGGGGTCAACTTTGAGGGGGTGCTGTGGAGCCATTTTGTTTTGGGCGTGTGCATGTCGCCCACTGACACGCAATTTTTGCCGACTCTGATCACTGTGCCAATTTCTGCGTGTACTTTTGCACAGGAAGGCACTGAAAAACAGGATCTTAGAGGCGGAATAATAATAATTAAAGCCGCAAGCGGCGATGTAGGCCCTCGCCCCTGGCGCAGCCCCCCCTTGCGACCGCCTCCTTTGCAACCGCCCCCGCTCTCGCCCAAGCCTGCTCTCCCCTCGGCCTCACACACAACCTGTGTGCTCTCTGTCTACTAACTCTTGCTCTTTGCAGCAGGGGGCGCTATAGCATGGATCATTTTTGTGTTCATGTAAAAAGATTCAGGGCCATCTGGTGTATAAGTGATAACATTTAAAACTCAAAGGGACAAAGAATGCATAATAATGATGCTCTCAGGAACACGTTTACACTGGCCACGCCCACATCGTACACAATATGATGCATATGTAATATCATTTTTTGTTTAGTTTATTGTGTAGAATATACCGGCAAAGTGGGAGATAAATAATCCAGACTGCAATATTCAAGGTATAGATAGGTGGCGCTATAGTGTTGAGCACTGTGAAGTTATTGAGCTCTATCTGTTCAGACCGTGAGTGTCCTTATGTCAGGCAAATATGATCCAGATTGGATAGAGCGCATGCCTGCGAGGGGTTGTGAAATGTACTGCAAAAAGGCCTTTTTTTTGTGGGGGTGCCATTTTAATCTCTTAACCCCCACTTTAACCGAGCACATTTTCTCCAGTTCGTCTTGACCCATGTCTTAAAGCTTCTTGAAAAAAAGCGTCAAAAACACAGTTACAGAAATGAGACGCAAGTGCAGATAAAACCACAGCACACAAAGAAATGCACTTGGTTCAGGTGGGAGTTAAGAGGTTAAAAGTGAAAATGGCCGACATCCTGTGCGTCATTGCCACGCCCACACCTTAGAAAATATCAAACACATGTAATATATTTTTGTGTTCGATTTAATGTGTAGAATATACCTGCAAAGTTTCATATAAATTGTACAAACTAAATGTTTCAAGGTATAGATAGGTGGCGCTATAGTGGTGAGCACCGTGCAATTATTGAGCTCTATGGATTCATACCATAAGAGGCCTTATGTCAGCCAAATATGATCCAGATTGGATAGAGCGCATGCCTGCGAGGGGTTGTCCAAGGTACGGGAAAAAAGCAAGTTTTTTGTGGGGGCGCTATGTGAAAAGTGTAAACGTTATCAAAAAAAGCTGGCTTGAAAATGTAGCTCCATTTCTCTAGATTCTATTGAGCCATGTTTGAGCTTATTCTGCAGAAAAACCAAGGAGTAGTACATTGAAACATCTGGTGAGAGATTTCTTCTCCAGGATTTCAATCCAAGATGGCCGACTTCCTGTTGGTCAGAGGGCGGAGCTACAATTATGTTTTGTGACCATCTCCATGTGCTCTATCACTGTGCCAAAGGGGATTGGCCTATGCCAAAAATGCATGTCCCCAAAAGAATGGGGGTCAACTTTGAGGGGGCGCTGTGGAGCCATTTTGTTTAGGGCGTGTGCATGTCGCCCACTGACACGCAATTTTTGCCGACTCTGATTCACTGTGCCCATTTCTGCGTGTACTTTTGCTCGGGAAGGCACTGAAAAACAGGATCTTAGAGGCGGAATAATAATAATAATAATAATAATAACAAGAAACCGGGGGAGAACAATAGTCCCTTACCAGGACAAAGTCCTGGCTCGGGCCTAATAACAAGAAACCGGGGGAGAACAATAGTCCCTTACCAGGACAAAGTCCTGGCTCGGGCCTAATTACCAGGACAAAGTCCTGGCTCGGGCCTAATAATAACAAGAAACCGGGGGAGAACAAAAGTCCCTTACCAGGACAAAGTCCTGGCTCGGGCCTAATTACCAGGACAAAGTCCTGGCTCGGGCCTAATTATAAAGGGAACAAAGCAAGATAGAGGCATGTTGTAATAGATTTTTGTGTTTGTTTCAATGTGTAGAATGTACCTGCAAAGTTTAACATAAATCGTACAAACTAAAATTTTCAAGGTATAGATAGGTGGCGCTATACTGGTGAGCACCGTGAACTTATTGAGCTCTATGGATTCATACCATAAGAGGCCTTATGTCAGCCAAATATGATTTAGATTGGATAGAGCGCATGCCTGCGAGGTTTTGTGAAATGTACTGCAAAAAGGCCTTTTTTTTGTGGGGGTGCCATTGTAATCTCTTAACCCCCACTTTAACCGAGTACATTTTCTCCAGTTCGTCTTGACCCATGTCTTAAAGCTTCTTGAAAAAAAGCGTCAAAAACACAGTTACAGAAATGAGACGTAAGTGCAGATGAAAACACAGCACACAAAGAAATGCACTTGGTTCAGGTGGGAGTTAAGAGGTTAAAAGTGAAAATGGCCGACTTCCTGTGCGTCATTGCCACGCCCACACCTTCGAAAATATCAAACACATGTAATATATTTTTGTGTTCGATTTAATGTGTAGAATATACCTGCAAAGTTTCATATAAATTGTACAAACTAAATGTTTCAAGGTATAGATAGGTGGCGCTATACTGGTGAGCACCGTGAAGTTATTGAGCTCTATGGATTCATACGATAAGAGGCCTTATGTCAGCCAAATATGATCCAGATTGTATAGAGCGCATGCCTGCGAGGGGTTGTCCAATGTACGGGAAAAAAGCATGTTTTTTGTGGGGGCGCTATGTGAAAAGTGTAAACGTTATCAAAAAAAGCTGGCTTGAAGTTGTAGCTCAATTTCTCTAGATTCTATTGAGCCATGTTTGAGCTTATTCTGCAGAGAAACCAAGGAGTAGTACATTGAAACATCTGGTGAGAGATTTCTTCTCCAGGATTTCAATCCAAGATGGCCGACTTCCTGTTGGTCAGAGGGCGGAGCTATAATGATGTTTTGTGACTCTCTCCATGCGCTCTATCGCTGGGCCAAAGGGGATTGGCCTACGCCAAAAATGCATGTCCCCAAAAGAATGGGGGTCAACTTTGAGGGGGCGCTGTGGAGCCATTTTGTTTTGGCCGTGTGCATGTCGCCCACTAACACGCAATTTTTGCCGACTCTGATCACTGTGCCAGTTTCTGCGTGTACTTTTGCACGGGAAGGCACTGAAAAACAGGATCTTAGAGGCGTAACTATAATAATAATAATAATAATTAAAGCCGCAAGCGGCGATGTAGGCCCTCGCCCCTGGCGCAGCCCCCCTTGCGACCGCCTCCTTTGCTTCCGCCCCCGCTCTCGCCCAAACCTGCTCTCCCCTCGGCCTCACACACAACCTGTGTGCTCTCTGTCTACTAACTCTTGCTCTTTGCAGCAGGGGGCGCTATAGCATGGATCATTTTTGTGTTCATGTAAAAAGATTCAGGGCCATCTGGTGTATAAGTGATAACATTTAAAACTCAAAGGGACAAAGAATGCATAATAATGATGCTCTCAGGAACACGTTTACACTGGCCACGCCCACATCTTACACAATATGATGTATATGTAATATCATTTTTTGTTTGGTTTATTGTGTAGAATATACCGGCAAAGTGGGAGATAAATAATCCAGACTGCAATATTCAAGGTATAGATAGGAGGCGCTATAGTGTTGAGCACTGTGCAGTTATTGAGCTCTACCTGTTCAGACCGTGAGTTGCCTTATGTCAGCCAAATATGATCCAGATTGGATAGAGCGCATGCCTGCGAGGGGTTGTGAAATGTACTGCAAAAAGGCATTTTTTCTGTGGGGGTGCCATTTTAATCTGTTAACCCCCACTTTAACCGAGCACATTTTCGCCAGTTCGTCTTGACCCATATCTTAAAGCTTCTTGAAAAAAAGCGTCAAAAACAGTTACAGAAATGAGACGTAAGTGCAGGTGAAAACACAGCACACAAAGAAGTGTACTTGGTTCAGGTGGGAGTTAAGAGGTTGAAAGTGAAAATGGCCGACTTCCTGTGCGTCATTGCCACGCCCACACCTTCGAAAATATAAAACACATGTAATATATTTTTGTGTTCGATTTAATGTGTAGAATATACCTGCAACGTTTCATATAAATTGTACAAACTAAATGTTTCAAGGTATAGATAGGTGGCGCTATAGTGGCGAGCACCGTGCAGTTATTGAGCTCTATGGATCCATACCATAAGAGGCCTCATGTCAACCAAATATGATCCAGATTGGATAGAGCGCATGCCTGCGAGGGGTTGTCGAAGGTACGGGAAAAAAGCATGTTTTTTGTGGGGGCGCTATGTGAAAACTGTAAACGTTATCAAAAAAAGCTGGCTTGAAAATGTAGCTCCATTTCTCTAGATTCTATTGAGCCATGTTTGAGCTTATTCTGCAGAAAAACCAAGGAGTAGTACATTTAAACATCTGGTGAGAGATTTCTTCTCCAGGATTTCAATCCAAGATGGCCGACTTCCTGTTGGTCAGAGGGCGGAGCTATAATTATGTTTTGTGACTCTCTCCATGTGCTCTATCACTGTGCCAAAGGGGATTGGCCTACGCCAAAAATGACTGTCCCCAAAAGAATGGGGGTCAACTTTGAGGGGGCGCTGTGGAGCCATTTTGTTTTGGGCGTGTGCATGTCGCCCACTGACACGCAATTTTTGCCGACTCTGATCACTGTGCCAATTTCTGCGTGTACTTTTACACGGGAAGGCACTGAAAAACAGGATCTTAGAGGCGTAACTATAATAATTAAAGCCGCAAGCGGCGATGTAGGCCCTCGCCCCTGGCGCAGCCCCCCCTTGCGACCGCCTCCTTTGCAACCGCCCCCGCTCTCGCCCAAACCTGCTCTCCCCTAGGCCTCACACACAACCTGTGTGCTCTCTGTCTACTAACTCTTGCTCTTTGCAGCAGGGGGCGCTATAGCATGGATCATTTTTGTGTTCATGTAAAAAGATTCAGGGCCATCTGGTGTATAAGTGATTACATTTAAAACTCAAAGGGACAAAGAATGTGCCAGTTATCATGGGTAATAATGACGCTCTCAGGAACACGTTTACCCTGGCCACGCCCACATCTTACACAATATGATGTATATGTAATATCATTTTCGTTTAGTTTATTGTGTAGAATATACCGGCAAAGTGGGAGATAAATAATCCAGACTGCAATATTCAAGGTATAGATAGGGGGCGCTATAGTGTTGAGCACTGTGAAGTTATTGAGCTCTATCTGTTCAGACCATAAGAGGCCTTATGTCAGGCAAATATGATCCAGATTGGATAGAGCGCATGCCTGCGAGGGGTTGTGAAATGTACTGCAAAAAGGCCTTTTTTTTGTGGGGGTGCCATTTTAATCTCTTAACCCCCACTGTAACCGAGCACATTTTCTCCAGTTCGTCTTGACCCATGTCTTAAAGCTTCTGGAAAAAAAGCGTCAAAAACACAGTTACAGAAATGAGACGTAAGTGCAGATGAAAACACAGCACACAAAGAAATGCACTTGGTTCAGGTGGGAGTTAAGAGGTTAAAAGTGAAAATGGCCGACTTCCTGTGCGTCATTGCCACGCCCACACCTTTGAAAATATCAAACACATGTAATATATTTTTGTGTTCGATTTAATGTGTAGAATATACCTGCAAAGTTTCATATAAATTGTACAAACTAAATGTTTCAAGGTATAGATAGGTGGCGCTATAGTGGTGAGCACCGTGCAATTATTGAGCTCTATGGATTCATACCATAAGAGGCCTTATGTCAGCCAAATATGATCCAGATTGTATAGAGTGCATGCCTGCGAGGGGTTGTCCAAGGTACGGGAAAAAAGCACGTTTTTTGTGGGGGCGCTATGTGAAAAGTGTAAACGTTATCAAAAAAAGCTGGCTTGAAAATGTAGCTCCATTTCTCTAGATTCTATTGAGCCATGTTTGAGCTTATTCTGCTGAAAAACCAAGGAGTAGTACATTGAAACATCTGGTGAGAGATTTCTTCTCCAGGATTTCAATCCAAGATGGCCGACTTCCTGTTGGTCAGAGGGCGGAGCTATAATTATGTTTTGTGACCGTCTCCATGTGCTCTATCACTGTGCCAAAGGGGATTGGCCTATGCCAAAAATGCATGTCTCCAAAAGAATAGGGGTCAACTTTGAGGGGGCGCTGTGGAGCCATTTTGTTTAGGGCGTGTGCATGTCGCCCACTGACACGCAATTTTTGCCGACTCTGATTCACTGTGCCCATTTCTGCGTGTACTTTTGCTCGGGAAGGCACTGAAAAACAGGATCTTAGAGGCGGTATAATAATAATAATAATAATAATAATAATAATAATAATAACAAGAAACCGGGGGAGAACAATAGTCCCTTACCAGGACAAAGTCCTGGCTCGGGCCTAATAATAATAATAATAATAATAATAATAATAACAAGAAACCGGGGGAGAACAATAGTCCCTTACCAGGACAAAGTCCTGGCTCGGGCCTAATAATAATAATAATAATAACAAGAAACCGGGGGAGAACAATAGTCCCTTACCAGGACAAAGTCCTGGCTCGGGCCTAATTACCAGGACAAAGTCCTGGCTCGGGCCTAATAATAACAAGAAACCGGGGGAGAACAATAGTCCCTTACCAGGACAAAGTCCTGGCTCGGGCCTAATTATAACGAGAACAAAGCAAGATAGAGGCATGTTGTAATATAGTTTGTGTTTGTTTTAATGTGTAGAATGTACCTGCAAAGTTTTATATAAATCGTACAAACTAAAATTTTCAAGGTATAGATAGGTGGCGCTATACTGGTGAGCACCGTGAACGTATTGAGCTCTATGGATTCATACCATAAGAGGCCTTATGTCAGCCAAATATGATTTAGATTGGATAGAGCGCATGCCTGCGAGGTTTTGTGAAATGTACTGCAAAAAGGCCTTTTTTTTGTGGGGGTGCCATTTTAATCTCTTAACCCCCACTTTAACCGAGCACATTTTCTCCAGTTCGTCTTGACCCATGTCTTAAAGCTTCTTGAAAAAAAGCGTCAAAAACACAGTCACAGAAATGAGACGTAAGTGCACTTGGTTCAGGTGGGAGTTAAGAGGTTAAAAGTGAAAATGGCCGACTTCCTGTGCGTCATTGCCACGCCCACACCTTCAAAAATATCAAACACATGTAATATATTTTTGTGTTCGATTTAATGTGTAGAATGTACCTGCAACGTTTCATATAAATTGTACAAACTAAAATTTTCAAGGTATAGATAGGTGGCGCTATACTGGTGAGCATCGTGAACTTATTGAGCTCTATGGATTCATACGATAAGAGGCCTTATGTCAGCCAAATATGATCCAGATTGTATAGAGCGCATGCCTGCGAGGGGTTGTCCAAGGTACGGGAAAAAAGCATGTTTTTTGTGGGGGCGCTATGTGAAAAGTGTAAACGTTATCAAAAAAAGCTGGCTTGATTCTATTGAGCCATGTTCGAGCTTATTCTGCAGAGAAACCAAGGAGTAGTACATTGAAACATCTGGTGAGAGATTTCTTCTCCAGGATTTCAATCCAAGATGGCCGACTTCCTGTTGGTCAGAGGGCGGAGCTATAATGATGTTTTGTGACTCTCTCCATGTGCTCTATCGCTGGGCCAAAGGGGATTGGCCTACGCCAAAAATACATGTCCCCAAAAGAATGGGGGTCAACTTTGAGGGGGTGCTGTGGAGCCATTTTGTTTAGGGCGTGTGCATGTCGCCCACTGACACGCAATTTTTGCCGACTCTGATCACTGTGCCAATTTCTGCGTGTACTTTTGCACGGGAAGGCACTGAAAAACAGGATCTTAGAGGCGGAATAATAATAATAATAATAATTAAAGCCGCAAGCGGCGATGTAGGCCCTCGCCCCTGGCGCAGCCCCCCCTTGCGACCGCCTCCTTTGCAACCGCCCCCGCTCTCGTCCAAACCTGCTCTCCCCTCGGCCTCACACACAACCTGTGTGCTCTCTGTCTACTAACTCTTGCTCTTTGCAGCAGGGGGCGCTATAGCATGGATCATTTTTGTGTTCATGTAAAAAGATTCAGCGCCATCTGGTGTATAAGTGATTACATTTAAAACTCAAAGGGATAAAGAATGTGCCAGTTATCATGGGTAATAATGATGCTCTCAGGAACACGTTTACACTGGCCACGCCCACATCTTACACAGTATGATGCATATGTAATATAATTTTTTGTTTAGTTTATTGTGTAGAATATACCGGCAAAGTGGGAGATAAATAATCCAAACTGCAATATTAAAGGTATAGATAGGGGGCGCTATAGTGTTGAGCACTGTGCAGTTATTGAGCTCTGTCTGTTCAGACCGTGAGTTGCCTTATGTCAGCCAAATATGATCCAGATTGGATAGAGCGCATGCCTGCGAGGGGTTGTCCAAGGTACGGGAAAAATGTTTTTTGTGGGGGCGCTATGTGAAACCTGTAAACGTTATCAAAAAAAGCTGGCTTTGTTTTGAATGAGGGTCTGACCATAGGCACCAATTCAGGTTCTTCCCAGTAGGTACCGATAATATAAAAAATAAAAAAAAGGTCAAGGTTGGTATTGAACCAGCAATCTAACGGATGGGAACCCTGCACTCTACCAATGGAGCTACAGAGGCTTAGGTAGGAACACAGTGAATCTTACATTAATCTTATGAAACACTTGCACTGATCAGTTGACAGAAAACAGAATTATAGTTCTGGAAATATTGATTAAAACATCTTGTAATTAGGGCTAATTCCCCTAATAATAGGTCCTGCATGGCATTGGAGGAGAGAGGTCATGTGTCCCCCTCTCTCCTCAGCAGGAGCAGTTGCTGCTGTTCCAGATATGAACCAAGTAACCCAAGCATAACTGTCAGGTAAATCTATTTTTTTTTTTTTTAAAGAGTTAGAAAAGCGTCAAAATCATTATTGAACTGGCAACCTCATGTACTGGAGACCGGTAAACTATCATTGAGCTATAACCCTATACTGCAGTACACCCGATGGTGGCTACTTTTCTCTAAATCACAGATTTTGAAAATAGGTCCCAGCAAGGTCATTTCAGGTGATTTTTGCCCCACTATTGATTGTTTTAGACATTTAGTGTTGCCTCTATTGTCTCCCCATGTCTTTCTGTGTAGTTGTGCTACAACTTTTCTTTCTTTGTTTTTAAGGAGGGTGGGACCAAAGGCGTCAATTCATGTTCTTCCCAGTAGTTGCCGAGTCAAAAAAAATAAAAATAAAAAAGAGTTAAGGACAGAATCGATCGAGCAATCCCATGGTTGGGAACCTATCACTCTACCCATGTAGCTACACAAGCAGATTTATTTTACAGCCGAAATGTGCAATATCTTATGAAACGGCATGTGGTACAACGTGTGGGTCATTTTCCCGTTTTTAATGAGGGTGGGAGCATAGTTGCCAATTCAGGTTCTTCCCAGTAGGTACTGCGTAAAAAAAAAAAGAAGAAAAAAAAAAAGTCATTGTGGGGATTGAACCGGCAATAAGACGGTGAGAACCCTGCGCTCTACCAATGGAGCTACACAGGCTTACGTAAAAACACAGCGAATTTTACATTAATCTTATGAAAGAACTCTCGATAGATGAAGGAATACTTTGGTGAGAGCTACATAGTACGAGGAACACGCAGAGACGGACAGGAAACAGCCTATCTGAACTTCCTGTGACTGTAAAGTCCAAAAAAGCTGAATTTGGAGGCAAACACGTCCAAATTAAAGCTTATGTCTGTCACAGAGGGGTATTATATCTACGTATGAGTCTAAAAGTGTGGCTTTTGTGAATAAAGGGGGTATTTGGGAAAATTGACGATTTTCATGAGAAACTGACAGTGGCAACTCTGACAGAGGCCAACATGCTGCCAGAAGAACAACACTGGCTATTTCCACGGAGGATGGGCGGGCCACTTACAAGCCACTTAAAAGACATCTTAAAGGCCAGCAGGTGGCGCTATGCTGACACTTTGCTGGGGCAGAATAAGTGGAGTGCTTGCCTTGACCCCCACATGTTATACATTGTCGGAAAGCTCTGACTGAGGCGCATGTGACTGTCATGGTCATTGGTTACTGCCGAGTATACAGTGACCAACATGTGTAGATGAGGTAGAGCTCTATGGATTCATACGATAAGAGGCCTTATGTCAGCCAAATATGATCCAGATTGTATAGAGCGCATGCCTGCGAGGGGTTGTCCAATGTACGGGAAAAAAGCATGTTTTTTGTGGGGGCGCTATGTGAAAAGTGTAAACGTTATCAAAAAAAGCTGGCTTGAAGTTGTAGCTCAATTTCTCTAGATTCTATTGAGCCATGTTAGAGCTTACTCTGCAGAGAAACCAAGGAGTAGTACATTGAAACATCTGGTGAGAGATTTCTTCTCCAGGATTTCAATCCAAGATGGCCGACTTCCTGTTGGTCAGAGGGTGGAGCTATAATTATGTTTTGTGACTCTCTCCATGTGCTCTATCGCTGGGCCGAAGGGGATTGGCCTACGCCAAAAATGCATGTCCCCAAAAGAATGGGGGTCAACTTTGAGGGGGCGCTGTGGAGCCATTTTGTTTTGGGCATGTGCATGTCGCCCACTGACACGCAATTTTTGCCGACTCTGATCACTGTGCCAATTTCTGCGTGTACTTTTGCACGGGAAGGCACTGAAAAACAGGATCTTAGAGGCTGTATAAGAATAATAACAAGAAACCGGGGGAGAACAAAAGTCCCTTACCAGGACAAAGTCCTGGCTCGGGCCTAATTATAAAGGGAACAAAGCAAGATAGAGGCATGTTGTAATAGATTTTTGTGTTTGTTTCAATGTGTAGAATGTACCTGCAAAGTTTAATATAAATCGTACAAACTAAAATTTTCAAGGTATAGATAGGTGGCGCTATACTGGTGAGCACCGTGAACTTATTGAGCTCTATGGATTCATACCATAAGAGGCCTTATGTCAGCCAAATATGATTTAGATTGGATAGAGCGCATGCCTGCGAGGTTTTGTGAAATGTACTGCAAAAAGGCCTTTTTTTGTGGGGGTGCCATTGTAATCTCTTAACCCCCACTTTAACCGAGTACATTTTCTCCAGTTCGTCTTGACCCATGTCTTAAAGCTTCTTGAAAAAAAGCGTCAAAAACACAGTTACAGAAATGAGACGTAAGTGCAGATAAAACCACAGCACACAAAGAAATGCACTTGGTTCAGGTGGGAGTTAAGAGGTTAAAAGTGAAAATGGCCGACATCCTGTGCGTCATTGCCACGCCCACACCTTCGAAAATATCAAACACATGTAATATATTTTTGTGTTCGATTTAATGTGTAGAATATACTTGCAAAGTTTCATATAAATTGTACAAACTAAATGTTTCAAGGTATAGATAGGTGGCGCTATACTGGTGAGCACCGTGAAGTTATTGAGCTTTATGGATTCATACGATAAGAGGCCTTATGTCAGCCAAATATGATCCAGATTGTATAGAGCGCATGCCTGCGAGGGGTTGTCCAATGTACGGGAAAAAAGCATGTTTTTTGTGGGGGCGCTATGTGAAAAGTGTAAACGTTATCAAAAAAAGCTGGCTTGAAGTTGTAGCTCAATTTCTCTAGATTCTATTGAGCCATGTTAGAGCTTACTCTGCAGAGAAACCAAGGAGTAGTACATTGAAACATCTGGTGAGAGATTTCTTCTCCAGGATTTCAATCCAAGATGGCCGACTTCCTGTTGGTCAGAGGGTGGAGCTATAATTATGTTTTGTGACTCTCTCCATGTGCTCTATCGCTGGGCCGAAGGGGATTGGCCTACGCCAAAAATGCATGTCCCCAAAAGAATGGGGGTCAACTTTGAGGGGGCGCTGTGGAGCCATTTTGTTTTGGGCATGTGCATGTCGCCCACTGACACGCAATTTTTGCCGACTCTGATCACTGTGCCAATTTCTGCGTGTACTTTTGCACGGGAAGGCACTGAAAAACAGGATCTTAGAGGCTGTATAAGAATAATAACAAGAAACCGGGGGAGAACAAAAGTCCCTTACCAGGACAAAGTCCTGGCTCGGGCCTAATAATAATAACAAGAAACCGGGGGAGAACAATAGTCCCTTACCAGGACAAAGTCCTGGCTCGGGCCTAATAATGTACAGTATATGTGAGAAAAAGACTCTTGATATGTGAGAACTGCTCTCTTAGTATCTTATGTGTTGCTCGGAGCACCCTCTGCTGGCATCAGAGAGAATGAATCATGGAAAAACACTAAATACAAGCCACTAGTTTTAGGCATGCCAACATATCAATAAAAATCAATAAATACAGTTGGAGAACAGGCCCAGTGATGCTTTAGGAATGTAGAAATACGGAAGTTGGTAAATGGTAAATGGTCTCAACTTATATAGCGCTTTTCCACCTACATTAGGCACTCAAAGCGCTTTACAGCAAGGAACCTCTCACCCATTCATACACCAATGTACGCAGACACTGGAGGCAAGGTGGGTGAAGTGTCTTGCCCAAGGACACAACGACAGCGTGCACCTTCAGGAGGCGGGATTCGAACCCCCGGCCTTCAAGTACAGTTACTTCTGGGTTCTGTTTATTTCGCAACAAACTACAGGACAAACAAATCTGAGGACTTTTTGCAGAAGACGAAACAACGGAAGTAAACGGGATTACTCAAATGTGAGTGAATGAAGGGAAGTAATACTCCGGGCGTGTCTTTTGATAAGGGCACAACATGTAAGCTCGAGAAAAGTTGACTTTTCATCATATGTTTCCTTTACTGCCTTTTTTTCTTACCACTGCTTGACAAAAAAATAAAAAATAGAACCTCCACAGCGTGTTCAGCAATGTTATGCGCCCCATAAATAAGGTCAACTGAATCCCTGAACATATTGGTTATTGTTTTCTTCCCTAAGAGAAGAAAACGTGGATTGGTCGCCACAGAGTCCAGATCTTAACCCCATTGAGAATCTTTGGGATGTGCTGGAGAAGGCTTTGCGCGGTGGGCACACTCTCCCATCATCAATACAAGATCGTGGTGAAAAATGAATCCAACGCTGGATCTTTTGACATTGCAGAAGCTTATTGAAACAACGTCACAGCGAGTGTGTGCTTTTTTTTTTGGCCAGGCAGCGTATAAACTTAATTAAATTGTATTCAAATCGAATCGAAGCAATTGTATAAAAAGGTTTTCGGACCCACCAGCGTGACTCTCTCGATGTCCTTGGACGGACACCAGTGGAACATTCCGGTCGAGTCGTATTTCTTCACGTTTTCATCCATGCTCTCGATCGGCTCACTCCCCGGGATCAACAGAGGGTCGTGTCTGCAACAAAAGGATATAATACATTATAATGTTCCCGTCCAATAATATGCTTTAATCAGAATTATAGCACTACTTTTGGACAACCTAGACTTGATATTTGTGTAGTATAACTTAAAGCAGTACTAAGTAACTCTTGCCCCTAGAGGCCATAAGTGCAACAGCAGGTGTCGTAGCAAGTTGTGATTTTTTTTTACTTATTAATTGTCCGTGAGAGTAAATACTACGCTGACAGAAAAGGCGAAGGGAGGGCGGGATATTGTACATCCAATAACACAATAGAATTTTTTTTTTTCTCAAACTTGGCTGTAAATACAGTTTAAAGTGGTGCTAGCCCGCAGTTAGCTTTGCCCGTTAGCCTGTTAGCTTCTTCTTCGTGGTTCCATTGGTGTGTATTGGTGACTCCGACCCAGAGCAGGGAAAGTTGCAAGTGTGGTTTTCTGGCCAGAGACACCAGGGGGAGATGAAACCCCCTCCAATCATCCCATTAACACTTGTATTACCCCCAGAGGGACGACGGAAAGGATTTATTAAGGTAAACAAGTTACTTAGTACTGCTTTAAAATAACGTACATGTTTACAAAAGACCTCCAGGAATTACGATGCTACGATAGTTACAAACTATTCACAACCTTTTGTACTATTGTTATTAGGGAAAAGGTTTAAACTGAAGTAAAACAAAGGTGGAAACTGGCAAATATGTTCTGCACAAGGAAAAGACAACGTTGATCCTGGTCAGCTTTTCATATGTCGCTTAGAGCGCCCTCTTCTGGCAGCAGTGGAAAATAACCATAGTAAAAAAAACTATACAAGCCACCACTTTTATCCAATGGTAGGCTAAAAAGAAATTGATGGCGCTGTGATGAATGCAGTTTGAGTGCAGAACAGCTCAGAACCAAAGTAAAAATTGTTGGTTTTGTTTAGGGAAAAACAATAACGGCACAAAAAAGTAGATTTTTTCCCGATGCAGTACGACTCCTTTAGATGATGACAACAGTCCTTCTCTCGGTAACGGAGCTAACTCCCCCTGAACAACGCTAACCCCAAAGCCACGTCGCCTGTGGTCAGTTTCGCGGCCGCCGCCTTTTAGTCCTCCTTGTCTCTCCTCAAACATTTATGCCCCTCACTTTGAAAAGCAAATCAGATCGGGCAAACGGCTGAAATATTTAAAGAGCGGCGAGTGTGAGCTTTTACCGCGCGGCCGTGTACGCTGCAGACGGCGAGGCGGCGAGGGCAGGGCAGTGTTTCATGTTTGGTGCCAGTCAAATCTCCTCCGCTCGAGTGAAGCTAAAGCCACAGTGACAGGGCTCTGAGTGAGACAGAGAGACGAACGAGGCCCGACAGCGACGGGAGGAGGAAGGAAACTGTTTGCAACGCGAATAACAGGCTGCTTGTGTGTCTGCATCGGTTAATTGTGTGTGTGTTGTTTTGCAGAAGAGTTCGGTCTGCATAAAGTCTTGGAAATACGGGTACGGGTTTAGAATAACAATAAACCAATGGAGATTTAGAAAAGTAAAACGCTAGTTATAGTTTATATTAAAGCGTTAAAGGACACACTTAAGCTAATGTTAGTATGGACAGTGCTTGCTAGTTCCCCCAAGTTGGTAGTGATTTTGTCGCTTAGTGTCAACTACTGCGCCTGTGGAAGGACCAGCGCAACCACTTTTTCACCTTAGTCCATGTTCGTCTTCGTGCCACTTTTCATTTCAAGTGAACAGGCCCAGAATTCAGAGGTATTAACCGTTAACTACGTCAAAACATCAGCATTTTGAAGGGTTACTCGACAGTTATGATTGATTTGAAATTGAAGCTAGCATAGCCCAAATACGTACATCAATGCTAAAGACGGGCTACCTGAATGACTCTGTTTTCAAAGTTGCAGGTGGTTGAGTAAAATCTGACAGACCCTCCTGCACATAACGACTGTTCACTTAGAGTTAGCCTCTGACTTCCTCATTTGCACTGGAGGGAAATGCGCCATATTTAGACACAAAACAGCGCACATGGTCGGTTTTCCTGGCACTATTGTCGCGTTTATAGTGTGGATCTATGGTGCCAAATGCAGTTTACTCTACTACGAGAAGATCATTTTTTTTACTCATTCATTGTCCGTGAGAGTAAATACTACGCGGACAGAAAAGACAAAGGGACAGAGGGATATTGTACATCCAATTACACAATGGAGATCAGTTTTTTTCCACTCAAACTTGGCTGTAAATACTGTTTAAGTGGCGCTAGCCCGCAGTTAGCTTTGCCCGTTAGCCTGTGAGCTTCATCGCCGCAGTTCCATTAGTGTGTATTGCGCCTCAGAGCGGGGAAAGTTGCAATTGTGGTTTTCTGCCCAGAGACACGAGGGGGAGATGAAAGACCCCCCCAATCATCCCATTAACACTTGCATTACCCCCAGAGGGATTACGGAAAGGATTTATTAAGGTAAACAAGTCACTTAGTACTGCTTTAAGCTTTACCATCATTACTAACTACCTTCTTGAAATAAATAATGATGATAATATCTTACCACTCATTTCATACAAGTCTAGTCTTGAATATCTTTTACTGTAAAGTTTTTAACAATGCATTTGAGCATCTGCATCCTCCTCCTAACCTCGCGGCCCACGGTCGATACATAAACAGTAGTGACATTGCCATGAGTGCGTCAGTGCTCCGTGCTGCTTTTGAACTAAACCGTCTTTGTCACATTCTGCGCCGTTGTGCGCCGTGAGTCCGACAGGCGCCTTCTGTGCCTGTCCAAAACCTTTTAAACCCTCCACGCTGCTGCTGCGCACAAGTGGGGCATCTCTATAATCATCTGCTCGGGAAGAATGCCTCCACCTTAAGTAACGTGTTAAGTATGCATGCAAGTGTCAGCTCCCAACTGCGGGACTTGCCTAAGGGCGAGGTGCAGAGAAAAGCCTGCCTCTAGGCCCCACATGCCCCACGGCGAGACCTGCAAGTGCCCTTTTGGAGGGAGAGAGAGATGGAGCAAGGGGGAGGTGGCTGGTGTTTAATCTCAAAATGTATTGTGGTGGAGTGAGAATGCTTTAAAGTGGACATGTCATGCATTATTGAGGCTTAAAATCATTCTTTTGGGTAATTTTACGGTGTGAAATTTGAAATAATGTCTGTAGGTAGCAGTGGGACAGACCAGTGACACAAAACTTTAACTTACCGGGAGGAACACACTTGGCGCATAGGGCTGCTCAGAATGGGGTCGGTCCATTAGTCCGACATCTCATTATTCCGAAAATGTCCCATTGAGTAGGGGTTGAAAAATAAAAGGAGGCTCAGGCAAGAGTCCACTGACCTTAAAGGAAAAAGGCCACCGTTTTTCCATACTGAGATATGTTCTGACCTGAGCTTAGACGAGTTGATGCCCAAAGACACGCAAAACGACCAAAGATGTTGTTAGCATTTGGCCTCTCCCGGCATATTCCTATGGCTCCAAACGGGGGTGAAGTTAGAAGTGACCGAGCTCTTCCACGGGCACAAAGACCAGACAGGTACGCATCAACTCGTCTAAGCTCAGGTCAGAACATATCTCAGTATGGAAAAATGGTGGCCTGTTCCTTTAAGGTTAGGGCCAATGGTTGTCTCTAATCCACAACACGACTGGGTTAGAGATGTCAGACACCTCTGCTCAATGGTAAAGGAGAAAAGCCTTCATTTGGCAGGAGAAAAGCCAAATGACAAATTATTTGGCTTATTTTGTCATAAAATTCACTATTTTTCTAAAATCAAAGGCAACTAGAGCTGCTTGCTTTTTCAGTGAGTGAAGCACATGGGCTCTGTAAACAGGTACAATACAATGAACATTCTAGTCGCGGGTTTCGGGCCGCTTTCCGGGTTCGGCTGAGACCTGGCAACCCTGACACTCCAACCGGCAACGGCCTACACTTCGAAACCACATCCAATCTGTCCATCATCATTTATTTACAGCGGCCTGGAGGAGGGCACTCTAAAATCATGTCTGATACGCTGTACGCACGCAGATGTTTTCTCCTCTGCTTGTTCTGCGGTTTCCCTGAGGCTAGAGGCATCTCCACCTGTACTGCGCGGTGTATTAGCATTAGCCGATAGATAAACATGTATTCAGCGGGGCTACGGGGCACCGGCGCCTTTTATGTTAGGAGCGGGAATGACCTAAAGCGTTTGCTTAATGTGCTTCAAAAGGAGGCAGCTAACCTTCTTATAACCTGATCTGATGCCATGCTGTGTTTGGATGGGAGGAAGGACTTTATTTGAAGAGCGCCTTTAACAGACATGGTCCCAAAGCTCTTAACATGCTTTTACACTCACTCCACGAACAGCGGTGGTTAAGTAGCATCATCGATCCTAGCCTAGGAAACCGGAGCACTCAGAGGAAACCTTTGCAGACACGAGGAGAACATGCTAACTCCACACAGAAAGGCACCGTATGAGCTTAGTAACCTTCACCGTGTCTACCGGCACTGCATGAAAATCCTCAAATCAGCCATATCGGATCATTGCAAAGAGGGAGAAGCGCATTATGAACTGGGACAACGCCAGGGTCATCAGTAACAAGCATCAAACGCTGGATAAGGGAAGTCCTCGAGATCAGGAAACGTGCATCAACATCCGGGACGATCCAGTGTATCCCTAATCCCACACCTGGAGAAAGCGTCAGTCAGTAGTAAAGCTCTTCCTACTGACGAAATTAACCTTGAAAAATATACAGAAAGGCCCCGTCCGGCCCGGGGATTGAACCTGGAGCCATAATTGCTGTGAAGCACGAGCGCTAACCACCAACGCAAAATACCATAGGCTTTTTTTGTGTGTATACAACGTAAAAGCAGGAGAAAAGCAGTCTACAGCAGCCAGTTTAAATAAGGGCTCTTGCAACTTAGAGTATGGACATTGCTTATTTCAGAATCAGAATCAGAATAGGTTTTATTGCCATGGTTTGAGAACAAACTAGGAATTTTTCTCGGTGCAAACGTGCGACATATAACACAGAGTTAAGATGAAAGATAAAAATAAGCTGAAGAACTTTAAACTATAAGGCTATAGGGGCATGCATAACAAATATCAAATAAATAAGATAAAATAAAAGTGGTCTTGGGTTTAGTGTTTTTACAGAGGACTCCGGGTTTGATTTTATTCACACCCTGTGGCACTGTTGGGCAAGTTCCTTTAAAACAGTAATATATTCTGTATTAGTAGTTACAGCTATAAAAATGTAATATGTTTCTATTACACATTACTGTTTCAAAAATGTAGCTGAGTTACACTACTTTTAGTTACTTATAGACATGGGACTGTGGATGGAAACTAGCCTTGAGCTAATTAATACATGCTGTGCCATTCAAATGAATCAATAAATAAATACAACTTTTAAGTTACTTTTGGCCAAATATAAACCGAAAATAGTAATAATGCCACCGCGTCCAAGATTTCCTTTTCCTTCTCTTTACACCAGTGTCTGTTATTTGGGGGGAGTTTGGCTTTTGTTCATGCACTTAAATGCACTTGTAACTCGAGTCACTTGAATATGTTATTCCTTAGTTACGGAAAAAAGTAATGTATTTTTGCAACTCGTTACTTTTGTAATACGTCACCCCCAACACTGCCAGTGGTTTCGGCCAGGTACTTCATAAGCATCACGTTGTATTGGGCATTGTTGTACAGGGACAGTGTACAATCTACATTAGCCTCAGAAAGGAGAGATGCATTGTACCAGGTTATAGCACTTGTGCTAATTTCCACCGGCAGTCCCTGGGCCTATTGTACATGTTTTTAGTGGTAGGGGAAACCGGAGTACCCGGAGGAAACCTACGCAGACACGGGGAGAACATGCAAACTCCACACAGAAAGGCCCCGTCCAGGTGGGAATCCAACCCGGGACCTTCTAGCTGTGAGGCACGAGCGCTAACCGCTGTGCTACCGTGCCGCCCATTGATATAAAACCAGGAAGTAACGTTGCACGAGAGGGCACTGAAATCCTGTCTTTTGAAACATCTCACATGATGAATTCCTCTTGTAGACGGAGCCAGCGCTGGATGACGGCGGTCCTGCAGTGACGGGGGCAGAGCGGCTCTTAAACAGGACTGGCACTGATGACAGAGCGTGGATGGATCGCCCCGGGGCACACGCTCGCCATCTCTCCCTCGCGCCCGCCATCCCCGTTATACATATCTACACTACAGAGGCATTTTAAACAGTACCTGGCTTTTATCTTGTCCCGTGGCATTAGCTTAGCCTCCATTGAGTTTGACGGCAGATAACAACGCAAGGTTATTACGGAGAGGAGGATGCTGATGGCCATTAAGTGCCGCGTTAGCATTAGGCCCGGGCGCAGCTCTGCGGGTCTGACGCGATGCAAGCCGACAGCTGTCTTGATACTTAGGACGCTGTTTATTTAATATGACAACACGGCCTCATGTTGACAAGATAAAAGAGGTTAATTCCCTAAATGGTTTTGTATTTGAGGAGCTATAGCCCGCGTAAGTGTCCGGTGTTGTAAGTAATTGCTAATGTAGGCTGACATGACAGTGAATGATTGATAACGGCATAATAAGCCACTGGTAAACAGCTTCTTTCTGAGGCCTAGTACTGACAGCTTCAAATATTTATATAATAATGTCTACAACCAATGGCGCACTAATGACTTATAACACACACAATTCAAACCATCATTTTTGAGCTAACCGCATGCAAATCAAAGAGCCCGTGATCAACACAGTTAACTGGCTTTGAAAATACCAAGGACACTTCCTGGTTCTTTCTATTACGTAACAAAACCCAGGAAATACTGCATCTACCAAACGGTGTTAATTTTAACAACATATTTTAATTTAGTTTTAGCCTTATGACAAAAATTTAATTAAATTTGAGTCGAGATTTATTCAAAAAAAAATCTTCAATTTTTGTTCTAGTTTTAGTCGACTAAAATTGCAAGTAAATTTAGTCGACTTTGCATTTATATTATTTATTATAATCATATTTAATCGAGGTCCTCTGCTTCATGGAGCTGCTCCCACATGAACAAAGCTCAGAGCTGTTCCTTTGGCAGTGAATTTACATGATATGAGGCTCTTTCAGACGGTCAACAGAAGTTTGGATGATTTTAGTCTCTCCTTTCCATTTTTATTTAGTCTTATTTTAGTCGACTAAAATATCTGGACATTTTAGTTTCATGAAAAACTTTTAATTTTGTTTTAGTCCAATTTTAGTCGTCAAAAAAATCACTTTGACTAAAATTAAGACTAAATATTTTAGTCGACGAAATTAACACTGCCACCAAAGAGAAGAGTAGAAGAAGAAACAACCACAGACAACAGGATCACTCAAACCTAAATAGGACACAAAATAGATATGTTTTTGACTCGGGAACAAGATTAAAAGCTTAAAAAAGATTTTGGATGAAAAACCGTTGCAGATGCAAAGGACCAAACATCCACTAGAGGGAGCATTAAGACTGAGTTCATCCTCAAAGCAGCATACCAAGAGTTAACTGTATTTTTAATGCAATGTCCATATATTGAGTAACTATACTACAAACACTCTAAATCCAGCTTGCGCGAGTCACTTACCTCATGATCTTCGGTGAAGAATTGGGCGAGGTTTTCATGTTCCCGTTGCGTTGCTTTTTCTTGGGAGACAAAGCTGTCTGCGTGTCCTCTTCGACTAAAACATACGCAAAGCAACGTGAGGCAAGGAATAACCCAAATGAGCAGAAGATTAGGAATAAACACCGCACAAACTCATGAGTGATGGACAATAATAATGCGGTCATCAATCATGCACACAATCACACTCTCACATAGTCATCATGTCGAATGGTAGAATCATGAAAACACATTTTGCAGAAGTCGGTCTTTTGGCCCCATGTGGTTATGTTTGGTTAAAAGTAGTGCAGGAGCTCCCCTAGTGGTGGTGGGAAGCAGTGGCAGAAACGCTCTTGTTTTAATTTTTAATGTCCACAGCTGACAGCAGGTCATTAGTGAAACGCTGCACATGCTTCACCCCAGACCAAAAACTGCACAACACACTCTGAGTGAAGGGGCCGTCACAATTATCAATATAACCTTAGAGCATCATTAGAATTAAAGTTTACACAAAACATAATGCTATTCTTTATATATTCTCTTGTTCTGCTGAAGTAAATAAGTCAGGAAAAGAAAATTAGAAAGGTAATTTTTTTAGGAGCATTTTGGTGCGAAAATAGTAAAGAGCGTGCCACAAGGGACTGTACTGGGGCTGCTTTTGTTTGGGGGGAAAACCTGAAATATTTGACTGTTTTTGTTTCCTCTTTTTTTTTGAAATTTTTAATGCTGACCATAATCATGCGAAAGACTAACTAACAGCATTTTTTGTGTAATTGTGATGGTCAAATTATTGTTGGAGAATCGTTTGAGCATATGAGACCTAATTTATTTCAGATAATGGTGATTAAATATAGATTTTAGTAGTGTAGGGACTATTTTTTTTTTTTAACTTTAATTTGTCAACAGTTAGGCCTATATAAAGCTGTCAGCAAGATTGAATTCCACCAGTGCATTACAGGAAATTCCCTCCAATTGTACTTTTTAAATAACCATGACGGTCAAATTGGTGTTAGATGGTTAATCAAAACACAACAATCCCCTGTTAGTCTGCAGTTCCTTACACTGCCTGCGGGTGGCGTTACTGGGGTGGTATCTGTATTTGCCCGGGAGGCTCTGAGCTCTCTGTAGCCTCTTGCCGTTCTCTGCTTGGGCCAAGTGGCGTTTTCGGGGCGGGGGCAGCAGACTCCCCTTGCGGTTGTTGACCAGCGGGACAAGCTCTGGGGTGCTCTGCTGCCCCCTGCTGTTCTCCAGGGCACTGCTGTGGTTCAGGTGAGCAGAGGGGCAGGGCCTCTGGAAGGAAGGGTCACCGGGGGCTGAGGAGGAGGCACTTGCTGGATTACACCTTTAATTTGTGTGGGCTTTCTCATTGGACAATAGGCAGCCGGTGGGCTTAAGAACCATAACGATACATAAAAGGTGTTTTTAGTTTTGAATAAATCTACAGCCTGAAGGGTTTTGTTCACGACATTTCAGTTGGAGGGCAGGGGTCTAAACAACTCAATCCACAACTCAATCCAAACTAAAATGTCCAGATGTTTCCCCTGATCATTATTTGGAAGTCATTGGACTTTTGGACACCTTTATGAGACAGTAATTTGACCTTAATTCATATGTGCTGAGAGAGAAGATGTTGAACTTTGTAACAGTTTTTGTTTCATGTGCATAATTCTATAGCAGAGATACAAAACATAAAACAAAAATAAAATGTTTTAACGATAGTTATCTCAGCTGCACCACAAGCACAAATGTAAATTACAGACTGTTTATAAGGTTATGACGCCATGTGAACATGGTTACTTCATTGCTTGGGGACACATATGTTATGTTCAGAATAATTATTATTTTTATGTTTTTAAATATGATCATATTCGTTACTTGGGTGTACAATCAAAAGTATACGCAGTAAAGTAGTTTAATATTTGTACAGTAATTTCAATATGTTTTTGCAAAGACTTCTGTTTACGGGCAAAACCGCCTTTGCCCGATCCGTCAGATCTCGGAAGCTAAGCAGGAAGGGCCTGGTCGGTCTTTGGATGGGAGACCGTTTGGAAACACCAGGAAGCCCGGGGTGAATGTGAGTGAGTGAGTGGTTGGTGGTGGTCGTAGGGGCCGATGGCGCAGACTGGTTGCCTCGCTTCCGTCAGTCTACCCCAGGGCAGCTGTGGCTACAATAGTAGCTTACCACCACCAAGTATGTAGTGAATGAATAATGCAGTGCCTAGAAAAGTGCTATATATATAAAACCAATGCATTATTAGTATGCTTACAAGTACACAAAAATATATGTCTTACATATGTCGATATGTCCCAAAGTCAAAATACAGACTCTCAAAATGGTCAAAACCTATCGGCTCCTAGTTCACAATGAATGGACAGTGGTATCATTCTGTTTACATATTATCGGGGCCTCCATTTTGTGACACTTGACCTCTAATCGAGATCGAGCCTAATCTGCGTTGCCACTCAAAACTGCGCCTCTATGTTGCCCCGGCGTTACGTGACCCACCCTAATCCGCAGCGACATAAAAAGCCCCACATTACGCCGCTTAATAAAACATATTAGCATTACCTGCACATTCTTTTTGTCTAATTCTTCGTGGCAGAAGAACTCTTATTATCTGAATAATTGATCGCGCTCATTTCTATTAAAGACCACTTTACCACTTGCCGGGGCCGTCCGCCGAACCGCCGGCTTTGACACTCGCCTTGATATTTATAATAGATATGAATTAGTTAGTATGCTTTCAGGTGTTCGGAGGGGATTGTTATGCCAGAGGAACATGGAGGTGACAGCACGGATTAACCGGCGCGAGCGGAGGGAAAACAACGGCCATTTTGGGATTTAGATTAGTGTGTATGAAACAGAGTGTCACTACAAATCAATTGCAATTTGCTCCGGAAGTCGAATCATAACAGAGATTTTTAAAATGCAGTTTGAATATGGAAGCATTTCCGTGGACAGTGGCTGCATAAAACCACAGCTGCAAGATTAGGGTTTACACAGGTCAAGTTTAACGCTATATAACCTCTTAACCCCCGCCTTAACCGAGCACATTTTCTCCAGTTCGCCTTTACCCAAATCTAAATCTTGAAAAAAGGCGTCAAAATGGCGTAAATGAGGATGGAGAAGAAAAAAAAGCAACACAAGAAGCGACAAAAATGTGACAAAAAAGCACCTGGAAAAACACTGAAAAAGTGACGACAAAGCGAGGAAAAGTGTTAGATCAGTGTTGTAGGTCTTAGCTTTCAAATGAGGCGTTACACTGTAGATTTGGGCAAAGCTGAACTGTAGAAAATGTGCTCGGTTAAAGGAACAGGCCACCATTTTTCCACACTGAAACATGTTCTTGCCTGAGCTTAGACGAGTTGATGCGTGCCTGTCTGATCTTTGTGCGTGCCCTCGGTCATGCAAAACGACCAAAGCTGCTGTTAGCATTTGGCCTCTCCCAATGTATTCCTATGGCTCCAAACGGGGGTGAAGGTGGAAGCGACCGCGCTCTTCCACGGGCACAAAGACCAGACAGGTATCGAATCGTCTACGCTCAGGTACGAACACGTCTCAGTGTGGAAAAACGGTGGCCTGTTCCTTTAAGGCGGGGGTTAAGTGGTTAATGCTGAAATACTGTATTATTAGTGCCACACATGCAAAACTGCAGCTGAATGTGGTTTTTTTAACCATAATTTCTGTTTTTTGATGAACTTATGCAGCAAAAATTGTTAGGCAATATCAATATTTTCAAATACATTTAGAATGATAACAGTAATGCCATTTTTAAAACAATTTAAAGGCACACTTTGTAAAAAACATTATTATACTGTTGCTAACAATACAAAAACATGCTACTGCTAAATGCTGTTTCTCAACCTGCTTGAATCTGGTATTTGGCGGCCTTTAGTCGACATCTCCATGGAGACGAGCTGGAGACGTCCCAGTAAAATAAGAAGTCAGTTCTTAGGAGAAGTATTTCAGGTATTTTTCAGCCATAAAACATAAAATAAATGCTTGTATTTACATCTATTAATTGGGTAAAATGTCTACGCTGTGTGGCTTCAATGCTTTTGAATTGTATTTGAGGCCTTCATTTTGGCACAATTAATTAAAAACCTTAAGCCTTAACCGTTTCTTTACCCAAATCTAGAAGCAAAAAAGTGGCAAAAGAGCAAGAAAAAGGCGGGGTTTAAGAGGTTCATGACTTTTTAGTGCCTCTTGAATCTTGAAACCCTAAAGTTCTCACAGAAACAACAGACTTCATTCAGAAACGAGTACAGTCAAGCTGCTTCACATATCTGTACAGCAGAATATCAAAAGAAAAAGCTCTTACTGCGCTTCCCATCCTTCCTAAATATCAATGCAATGGCGCCATCTGCTGGCAAACCCACGCAAACCACTCTCTCACACACACTGACGGTGAACTGGGACTTACTTGATTTTATATATCCGTTATAAGTATTTTTAGCTGCGGGGGAAATGAGAAACAAACGCAGGTTAGAAAACAAGGCATTATTACTGCACAAGAATATTATTTTCTGATGCGACAGCGAGCGCGTGAGGCAGTTTGAAAGACGACACACGGGCTGTGAGCGAGAGAGAAAAGTTGGCGACAGGTTTTAAGATGCTGTTAGTTTTTAAGGAATGAATTGGTAATGTAAAACAAAAAGCGGTGATTTTGAATATCTGTGTTGCATCTACTGCCGAAAAAAAGAACAAATGTTGAAAATATTCTGGTCAAAATGGGAATATATTTACTGATAATGTAATGTAATCCTAAGCGGTTTGAGGAAATGGTTGGGAAAGTGCTTTGAGTGCCCTGTACAGGTGGAAAAACACTATGTAACTAAAAAATTAGAGAAAACAATTGAATAAAACATAAAACTGATGAGATCTGACAACATAATAAGGAGAACAAAATCCCTTATATGGTGGAAATGTAATGAATCATTACGTTTTGGACATTTCCTTTTACACTGGTCTATAGTACAAACAAAACTGTCCTCCCAAACACAAAATGTGGTCTACTCTTGCACTTTCTTAAAGGGGGGGGTATTATGTAAAAATCTTTATATATATATTGTTTTTTTTTATCAAGTCAGTGTGTCGTTCCCTCCTGAAAACCATACCTCCAGTGTTACTCAGATTGATTCATGCGTTTTTGAGTTATCTTTGAATCTCCTGCCAGCAGCCATTTTCCTGCTTTTGCTGAAGGGGACGAGACTCCGCCCATGTTCCTCAGTTCAGCCCACAGCCCCCGCCCCTGGAGACTTAGCTTTTAATCTACCTATTTTAAATACTTTTGTGAGAAACCCCTGGCTTATGTTGTCTGTACTCATTTATATACGCATAAAAAAAAAGGAAGACATTTAAAAAACGACAACAACGTAGTGAAAGGGGCGTGCTCATGGGCGTGTCAGACAGGGACAGAGGCGAAATCGCAGCGTCAGGAACAGTTCTTATGAGGGGGGGAAAATTACGTTGTTTTTTAATATTTGCTGCATTTTCCAAACAATTTCGGGTAGCATAGTGTACTATAGCAGTGGTTCTCAACCTGGGTGTCGCGAGACAAATTTGGGGGGTTGCCAGATCATGTAGATAAAATATACATATTTTTGTTTTGTATATATAGTATAATATATTTTATTATTTATGTGTGTGTTATTTTAGTGCCATTATTTGTTTATAATTTGATGAATTCTATTTTAGCCATTTTTTGGCTGTTGTCGGTTGCAAAATTATTAATAATAGAAAAAATATATATATTTAAAATCGAAAGTTAATTACACCTGGTCTGGGCTATTGTTATTTCTTGGCATCGGTGAGGCCATACATTTTTTTTTTTTAAGAATGGGGTAGGAGCTTATGTGATTTTTTTCTTCATACTACTCCTGTTCTTCTTCTCATGGAATGTATTATTGTTGTGTTTGCTGGATTGTTGTACCAATTTTATGTTGCATTATCATGAAAAAATAATAAATGAAATGCAATGAAAGAATTATGTAGGCTAATGTTCCTATTTCTCATGGTGTGACCCGGGCGAGGGACTGTTAACTGTTATAATGGGGGTCGCCGCGCCAAAAGGTTGAGAACCACGGTGCTATAGAATGGTACTATGTGCCTGAAAAAAAACATAATACCCCACCTTTAAATAAACGTATAAACATTTTAAAAGGCAGGAATCATAGTAAATCTGTCTGCATTTCATCGTTCCCACACTACGCTCCTGCACGGCCCCAAAGGCACGTCCGCTGACAACATTAAAGCGCTGCTCCAACACCGGTCCCGGCATCTGTCGCCTTTATCGTAAAAGTCGTCGAGTCAGGAGGGGGGGTGGGGGGGGGGGGGCCCACGCACGTCCCGCAAACAGAGCTCCGTCCTGGGGTAGACGAGGGGGCGAGCACGGCCTGGTGGATCCCAAACTGTCACTACCGCTCTAATAACAACCGGTATCTCTGAGACAAATGAAAACGCAGACATAATGGTCACGTCGGAGCGGATACGGAGAGAACGAAGACGAGTCGAGGGGAAGAAACGCCCTGGGAGCTGGGCCGAAGAGCGGTCTGCTATAAAAGTTCGGATAAAACACTCTTAGTCAACTCCTGAAAGTAGCGCAGATCAGGGTTAGGAATCAGAGAAATAGCCTCATAACCATAACTACCGAAAAGGGGGGCTTTGAAATCAGCATTAATCTGTGGGTTAGTGGTGAAAATGTCAAATACCGAAAGCATGCGTCAGACAAAACTGCGAAAGAAGTCAACATTTATAGAGCCACATTTACATCGACAACAGACACGAGCATAGCAGTTAACGGCACAGGTTTTGGTTCAGGAAGTGCTAATCCCATACATTTTTCCTGTAGACCATACAAAGATCCCCCCCACTAATAAGAACGTACTCTATTTAAAAGAAAATGTCATGTTTTCCCGCATAAATGTACATGTAACCAAAAGTGAAAGCAGAACTAAGTAACTCGTGCCCCCTAGAGGCCATAAGCGCCACTGCAGGTGTCGTAGCATGTTGCGGTTTTTGACTCGTTAATTGTCCGTGAGAGTAAATACTACACTGACAGAAAAGACAAGAGGAGAGAGGGATATTGTTCATCCAGTTACACAATGGAGATCATTATTTTCACTCAAACTTGGCTGTAAATACTGTTTAAGTGGCGCTAGCCCGCAGTTAGCTTTGCCCGTTAGCCTGTTAGCTTCTTCTTCGTGATTCCATTAGTGTGTATTGTTGGCTCCAGGTCGGAACAGGGAAAGCTGCAATTGTGGTTTTCTGGCCAGAGACACCCGGGGGAGATGAAATACCCCCCCAATTATCCCATTAACACTTGTATTACCCCCAGAGGGACTACGGAAAGGATGTATTAAGGTAAACAAGTTACTTAGTACTGCTTTAACAAAGCTAATGTAGATCAACATTACAGTTAAAAAAAAAATTAGGAGGCTCCAGATTCCACTTTCGGAACCACTAGTCAATGAGGGAGCACACAATTATATTCAGTAATAAACAAAAATGAAATACCTTACATGAGTTACTATAAAACTTTGTCTATGGGAAAAATGAATGGGTAACGTGAATCCCAGAACCAAAGGCACCAGCCGACTCTTAAATTCCATAGAGAGAGACAGACACGGAGGAGCAAAGGTCCGTAGACGTCGTGCAGCGTTTCAGGCGACCACTTACGGGCCGAGAACTGGCTAACAGAGACAGCAGAGAGCGGGACGTCCGAACTACTACGACCACAAGAGGGCATGCACGAGCACGAGTCCCGCCCTGAGCCAAAGCAACAGGCCAGGCGCTCTGAGTGGGAGGCCGCCATCTTGGCTACAGGTGTGTCAGAGACCAGAGGAGAATACACAGGTTAACAATGAAGATCTAGGTTTAACACTTTGGAGAGTGGGTTGGATAGCCCTTTTCTGAGGCTATAATCAGTGTCCATATGGATTCCTGCATGTGCTATCAGCCTATCAGTTTACATGCAAGGTACAACTTAATTAAATAACGTAAACTTTGCAAAAATAAAGCTGCCTTGTCAGTCAACGTCCAACATACACACTGCACACAGAATTATTAAGAGAGGTTATCGTTGTGCTGCATGAATCACTGCTTAAAGTGTGTGTTATCTAATGCTGGCAGCAGGTTTTAGAGTCAAGTTTGAGTCTATTTTCAAACCCAAAAAGGTCCAAAACAAACTCCTCTTTAACAATACCTGCCCACATTTACCTTACTGTTGTCTGAGTTGGAGTGGAGCTTCATGCCCAAAGGCAAAGACAGCTCCTCTGAATCCGTCCAAACGCTACTGTCATCTCATCAGCCCCTATAACATGTTTGTCCCAGCCTTGGCATTCAAGATTATGGTCATTGTTAATATAAAGTGTTAGTTTCTGAGCCTGTTCCTACAAATGCGCACTATTCACAGACGTAAATTGAGCTTTTTCTCCCCATATGGTCTGGAACGGTGAAGCCGGACCTTTCTATGGGGAGGCAACGATGTCAGTTTCATGGCATTTATATAATTTCTTGACGTTTTTTTTCTTCATAATAAGCATATTATTAGATGATGCCATTTGGATCAGAAGCCACTTTATTACCTATTTAATTAATGGCCTCTAACCAGGCTTTGGCATCACCTAAATGCTGTGGATGGGTTGACAACAGCTGAAAACATCTGGATTGCTCATATTTTGCGATGTTTGAGGTTAAATGCAAACAGGAAAAATACATTGACCAAACTACAGAATTCTGTGTCTGGAGCGATTTTCCTTTTAATTTTTAGTTGTATAATGCGTCAAATGTAAAAACTACCAAGCCTCAGATTAGAGTCTTTTGCATTTTGCCTAGTCTAATATTATCTACCCACATGGTTCATGGTGTTGCTCCGTCTAACTCAATTCCATATGTTGCACTAAAAACCTTGTCCTTTCACCATTGTTGTATCCCTCTGACAACGTCTGTAAATGTGTTAATAGATTCCAGAGTCTTGTTTTTTTTTTTTTTTTGGCTTACTTTGGCTAACAAAACGAAGCTGCATAATAATTCCTGTCTCCTGATAGTGGACACACCGCCCTCTCCTTACACAAAAGACACATTACCGAAGACGCTTCAACCCGACTTTTGATTTGGCACCATTTAGAGTCGGATAACGCGAAAAGGGTCACACAAACTCCCTCTCCTAATGATTATGCGTGCAGCGTCGTCTTTTTGCAAACGTTTTTTTACAAGGACTGCGCTGACATCTAGTGGCGAAGACGGCCCAATGCGTCATGACTAACACTGATGACTCTATTCCAGTGTGTTGCATGCTGGGTAGCTTCTATGCTGCTTCTAATTTCTCTCAATTGACGACATGAACAATTCTTTGTGTTTTAGCAGCGTGCAAATGAGACCCCGGGCTTTGAACATGCAACATCCACTACTGAGCATTCACTGCAGGCTACTTCAGGGTCGGGCTGCGTTCAGGACGTTGCGTTACTCACAATAAACCACTATATTTAAACAAACGTCCAGAATGCAGCGGGGGGGGGGGGGGAAAACATAAAGGTTAGAAGGATTACAATGCGGTGTTCCTGCTTTACTGTCAAGTTTGAGGATCACTGGAGCCGGAGCGCGTAAGGAGTAAGGCACTGTCTATCAAAAATGTGAAAAACTAACAAGTAATTCAGTCAAATTATTTCCAGGCCAACGTTATGAACCCTACAACTGCAGACTTACATTTCTTGCATCCACATTTCTTGATGCGTTTCGGGTCGGTGATGTCGTCGTGGCAGGCTTTGCAGTAGAACAACGCCCTTTGGAATAAATAAAAAACGAGGTGAAATGAAAATGTAAATACGACGGCGATATACGGCCTAAAATCTATATCACGATATAAAAAAGAAATATCACGATTACGATATATTTCACGATATAATTGACAAATTACTTCAAAATCCCAAGATTATCCATCCATTTTCTTCCACTTGTCCGTTGCCGGGTCGTGGGGCTGTTGGAGCTGCCCAAATCACATTGCTCCAGCCCCGATGGCGCCCCCTGCAGGTGGTGGGTCCACAGAAGGACGGCCTCATGGTTCTAACCGGGCCTGTTGGTCTCTCATAAGGGGCTTCTGAACCGCTCTTTGTCTGACCCGTCACCTAGGACCTGTTTCCCCTGGGAGACCCTACCAGGGGCACGAAGCCCCCGACAACAGAGCCCCCAGGATCAGTCAGGTGCTCAAACCCCTCCACCACGTTAAGGTGGCGGTTCCACGAGGGTAAACTAATTTCCTCGCAAATATAATCTACTCAAGCTGTTTACATCCTTCATTTCATTTGACTTTTTAAGCACCTGTCCCCGTGTTCTACCGTCAGTGTTTATGCTGCTCTGATGAAGATATAAAAAATTACAACGATATCAAAATTATATCGCGATAACGATATGCGATACGATATGGCCCACCCCTAATACGACGGCACGATTTACTCGCGTCGACACACTATTTTCCGTCTCACCTCTTGACCTCTTTGGCGTCGCTGGCGATGAAGAACCCCAGCGTCCCCTCCTCCATCTTCACGTGGTTCCCGGGGTTGATCAGAGTGCTGCAGTGAAATCCCACAAGGAGGGAACAGTGTGTTAGTGTAGTGCGCGCTCTTTATGCTGAGTGTGCGCTCAGTTTTATGTAGATTGTGTGTCACCTGCTCTCTCTTATATCGGACTTGTATTCGATGGCAATGAGAAGCAGCTTCAACTTCACGTAGCACAGTCTTGAAACACACATTTTTTGTAAATGAAAACACGTGAACTTGATTGTTCGACAAGCACAGAGACGTTCATATTGTAGGCAGTTTTGTAAATGTGTAGGGGAAAGTGTCTAAGCTCACTCGCAGATGACAGGGAAGGACAGTCCCACGAAGGCACTGGACAGATACTCTGTGTACATCTCATTGGACACGCCCTCCAAGTAGTACTTCTGCCACGTGTCCTCCTCGATCTGAACAAAGGAATGTTTGATTTGAAATGATAGTTCCGAAGGTTTGTAAAAATCCGGAGAGAGTGCACCAAGTTGCACAGGTGGGGAACACGCCACTGGACTCTGGAGTATAGGGCTGGGCACCGTTAAACGATACCAGACTGGTATTGAAAAGATAAAAGTGTCAAAAGCAGGAACCAAAAAGAAATGTAAAATCTTAATATTAAAGTGTTGATGCTGTTGGTCATCGACATTTCAAAGAAATAAAAAAGTGACACATGAGAAAACTGAGAAAAGTTAAAATAAAATTGGGAACATTTTGGGGATATTTTTCAAGTACTGGTATGAAAATATAAAATACGGTACCCAGCCCTTCTCCAGAGCAGAACATTTTCTGGTTCTCTGGAATGACAAATCACACCTCTCCATCTGGCAGTCTGATGGACGAGTCTGGGTTTGCTGGTTGCCAGGAGAACAGCACTTCTCTGACTACAATGTCCCGAGTGTGAAATTTGGTGGAGGGTTTTTGCAGGGACTGGGCTTGGCCACTTAGTCCCAGTTAAAGGAACTCTGAAGGCTTCAGCATCAAGACATTTTGGACAATTCTATGCCCACTTTGTGCGATGGTGCCTCCTCTTCCAACATGACTGTGTCCCAGAGCACAAAGTCAGGTTCATAAAGACATGGATAAGAGAGTTTGGTGTGGATGAACTTGACTGGCCTGCCCAGAGTCCTGACATCAACCCCATAAAACACCCTTGGGATTAATTAGAGCAGACACTGAGAGCCAACATCAGTGTGACTTCACAAATGCACCTCTGGAAGATCTGAAAAATCCCCTTAAACACACTCCTAAACTGTGCTTTAACAACATGTTTTTGTGACAAACCTTCGCAGACATCCTGATCCTTTCTAATGGGCGCGCAGTGCGTAATGTACCTTGATGAAGGACCTCATGGAGAAAAGGTTGGCCAACATGGTGGACAGGCCCTGGGCCAAACAGCTCTGAGCGATAAAGCCCAGCTTCAGCTCTGCCAGGCAGATGGCATCATCGCCCTCCTTCCAGTTCCAGCTCGGGATGTTCAGGAGATGCGCCTACACAAGAGGGGTGTCATGTTTGATATCACTGTAAACATCATAACAAAGGAACCCTGACCTTGTTGTGGTACTGCAGCATCTGTGTGATGATTCTGATCTTCGGATGGTAGTTCTTTATGGAGATCACTCTGGATCGGGACAAAAAGATGGATCTTATTTACATCTTTAAAACAAATGGCGTAAATGTTCAGTCAATAGTCTTAAATCACGTGACACTAAGCGCCATTAGAACTGCGCGACTGTGCGGTTCACCTCATGATGTTGGAGGCGTCTTCGGCGTCAGGGTCAGCGCAGTATTTATTCGCCAAGATCAAACAGGCGTCGGCCGATTCAATCTGGAAACACGAAAGCCGCTCGGTTACTTTTCGCACAGTCAGTTTCCTCGGGCGATATTTCGAAGCGGTCGCACAGACCTTGACGCGCGCCAGGTCGTGAGGGTTGAGGACCGATCCCTGATAGAACTCCACCTGAGTGAAGTGACGCTTGAACAAGGCTTCCAGCTCAAGATTAGGGGAAATACTGCGGGCGAACCACACAATTGAATCCGTATTTAATCCAATCCGGACATCAGAATCGAGTTAAAGGTGAATTTCGGGGAACTCACTTATGGAGAAAAACTATTTCTACATTGACATCATCCCTGTCCTTGTGTAGGAAGTCTTTGAGGAAGTTGGACACACTTTCGAGCGTTATGTGGCCGCAGACGACGATGTGCCTTTAAGACAAAAACCAGGGCGGCGATAACATTTAGTGACACCTGGAAAACACAGAAACGCGTCTTCTTCTTCACAGTGAAATATGTGCAGGTGGTGGGTTCTGTGCTGCGTCGTGTGGGATTGCGAGGGCCATTGAGGTTAGTCAGATTACGGAGGATTACAGTGGATTACACAGACGTATCAGATCATGGTCTGCATTTCCACGGATTCACACTCGATTTAAGAATGAGCCATTGAGTAGTCGTGATATATGATAGATTTTATTTCTTTTTTTTGTTTGTATGTTTATACGTCTGTAAAAGGGGGAACATGACGTAACTTTGTGTAGTGGTGAGCTACCTTTGCTCAAGTCGTGCAGTGGAAAAAGAATAATCATCTTATAGAAGAAGTTATATAAATCTACTTGAGTTAAGTGTTTGAAGGAGGTCAAGGAAAATAAGGAGAAGGAAAAGAAGAGAGGAGAGGAAGAAGAAGAAGAAGAAGAAGAAGAAGAAGAAGAAGAGAGAGAAGGAGAGAGGAGATAATTGAGAAGAAGAAAAAGAAGATGGAGAAAAAGGAGAAGAAGAAAAAGGAGAAGAGGAAGAAGAGAAGAAGAAGAAAAAGAAGGAGAAAAAGATGAAGAAGAAAAGAAGAAGAGGAAGAGAAGGAGAATAAGGAGATGAAGAAGAAGAAAAGGAGGAGAAGAAGAGGAAGAAGAAAAAAAGAAAGAGAAGAAGAGAAGAAGAAGAAAAAGAAGAAGAGGGAGAAGGAGAATAAGGAGAAGGAAAAGAAGAGAGAGGAGAAGAGGAAGAAGGAGAAAAAGGAGAAGAAGAGAATGAGAAGAAGAAGAAAATAAAAAGAAGAAGAGAAGAAGAAGAAAAAGGAGAAGAGGAAGAAGAAGAAGGGAGGGTCCTTTCCTAAATCGAAATTAACTTAATTTAGATGTATTATATACAGTACCTTATATACATGGAAGTGCACTAGTACGTGTTCCACTTATTGTGTCAAGTGCAGTCAGTTTGAGACCATTCGAAAAGGATATTATACGTAAAAAGCTTAAGGCTAATAACGATGAGCTAACCTTGATAAAATAAACACTTGAGAAAACAGTAAAATGCGTGTATAAGTTTTAGTTCAATAAAGTATCAGACAAATCTTCTAAATAAGTGTGTGTTTTATAGTCATGCCTTACCCAATTACCTCCCCTCATTCTGTAATCTTTTTAATCATTAAGTATATGGGAAAAATTAATGGAATTTTTCCCTCCAGAAGAACGGAAATGTGTTTTCTCTTCATTTGAATTTCATTTTATTATTTTTCCTTAATCAAATCACTATATCAATTGCCGTCACCTCCGTTTATTTGTTTTTATTTTTATTTTATGAGCATATATCGTTTTATAATGAGTTAGTATGAATTTTGTATTAAATGAAAGAACAGGAGTTGAAATTCGTGCTGGTGAGTTAAGGTGACCAGAAAGTGGCAGCTGAAAAGAGAACTGTACGGGTTAATATTTTGAGAAAAAGACATAAAAATCCTACTTATCTTTTTGTGGCTGAATTTAAATCACATCCACAAATGGCCACATCCAGGTACATGAAAAGGGTCTTACCTCTTTGGCCATATCAACAACTTGACGCGACATAGGAGATGCTTGTTCGTACACTCACGATCATTTCAAGAATCCATGCAATTATCCCAACATTTAACTGTTCATTTACCCCCAAACATCTTCACAATAAAAAGGACACAGACAAATCATAAAAATAAACACCAACCACCACCCACAAAGACAGCCAAAGCAAAGCTATTTTTAATCGGACGCTGAACCAAATCTATCTCTAATGATGATGGCAAATGTTGGTAACACTTTACAACCCGTGAGCTCCATGTGTAGGTACAGGGAACCAGAAAGTAATTACACATGTGAGTACAGGTAATTACACATTAAAGTGCAAGGTTTGACAAAGCTGTCCAGAGCCGTGGGAAGACATTTTAGTTAGGGGGTGCTGAGGGACAAAATTCACCCCAAAAACGCTTTTTCTGTGCATATTTTCTATTTATTAATATTGCTTGCAGTTCACAAATTATCCACCGGGGGGTGCTGCAGCGCCCTCAGCACCCTGGGTTCCCACGGCCTTGAAGCTGTCGTAAGTGTAACAAGTGTATACAAAGTGTTTCATATAGTTTCATAAAATGGGGGGAAATTACTGAGTAAGTATGTGGCAAATACACAACACCTAATGCAGAGTTTATACAGGCTTTTTATATAGTATATTTTAAAGCAGTACTAAGTAACTTGTTTACTTTAATAAATCCTTTCCGTAGTCCCTCTGGGGGTAATACACGTGTTAATGGGATGACTGGGGAGTCTTTCATCTCCCCCCCCCCCCCTCCTGGTGTCTCAGGCCAGAAAACCACAATTGCGCCGGACCAAAGCAACCAATACACACTAATGGAATCACGAAGAAGAAGCTAACAGGCTAACAGGCTAATGGGCAAAGCTAACTGCGGGCTAGCGCCACTTAAACAGTATTTACAGCCAAATTTGAGTGAAAAAAAAAGATCTCCATTGTGTAATTGGATGAACAACATCCCTCTGTCCCTCTGCCTTTTCCGTCAGCGTAGTATTTACTCTCACGGACAATTAATAAGTAAAAAAAATCGCAACATGCTACGACACCTGCAGTTGCGCTTATGGCCTCTAGGGGCATGAGTCACTTAGTACTGCTTTAATGGCAAAAAATCTGTGCATATTTTATTTCTTGGAAGAAGATGAAGAAGAGGAACTGTATTTGTATAGCGCCTTTCACAGCCACAGTCACAAAGCGCTTTACATGAGACAATTTTACTTTTACCCCACACTCGCCGGTGTTCGGTTTCCCCTGGGAGGAGACTGACAGACGCGACTGCACATTCATCTTCATTCATCTTCATTCATCCTGTCGTAAAAATACCTGACTTACATATATAAAAAAATGCAGGAAATTGTGTTTAAGAGGGGTTTAAATCTTGAGAACCCTGCAATTTTAGCCATAACAGTAGCGGTTTTAGTCCAAAGTTTACATGGTAGAAATTGTTAATATCAATAATTCAATTAATATCACAATTTTCAGCTAATTTTTTATTCTTTGTTACACATACACCTTTATTACTCTTCGAACAGTTATTAAACCTTGCGCGTTAATGTGTAATTACCGGTACTTGCATGTGTAATTACTTTCCTGTTACCTGTACCTGCACATGGAGCTCTAATCTAAAGTGTTCCCCAACTATTTCTCTAAACCTTAAGACTGGTCTTCAAATGACTTTTTTCTCATATTGTGTGAAAGCCTGGACTAAATCTTCCTAAAGGTGTAGGTCGGACTGAAGAGAAAGGCCAAGAAGCAAAGCAAAGCAGCAGAAGCAGAAAGTGAGTTTTTCTACCTTTCAGAAAAACACGAGAAACCAGCAGCAGGTGAAATGGCGGGCGATGTGGCGATAATTATGGGATGTATGTGAAACAGTATCTACATTCTGCGGGGAGTGGATGGACAATGTGGACTGGACGTGATACCGGGATGGACAGAAGGCCATTTTACTTGAGCCTGAAATCACTGTGAACTCACTCGCACATTTCAAAGGGATTGCGATGTGTGTGTTTTACAGAGATTTATATGCACCAACATTTAGCATGAAGGATTTTCCACAAACTGTAACTTTACACGTAAATAGATATTGTTTGCATGACAATATTACATTGATCAAACATGTAATAGTGATAGAGGGAGCCGAGTCTGAGGCAAAGCTCTCGATTTACCGATCGATCTACGTTCCCACCCTCACCTATGGTCATGAGATTTGGGTAATGCCCGAAAGGGCAAGATCGCGAATACAAGCGGCCGAAATGAGTTTCCTTCGCAGGGTGGCTGGGCACACCCTCCGAGATCGGGTGAGGAGCCCAGTTACCCGGGAGGGGCTCGGAGTAGAGTCGCTGCTCCTTCACGTCGAATGGAGCCAGCTGAGGTGGCTAGGGCATCTGTTCCGGATACCTCCTGGTCGCCTCCAGGCATGTCCTATTCGGAGGAGGCCTCGTGGAAGGCCCAGGACAGCCTGGTGGGACTATGTCTCCGAGCTGGCCTGGTGTCGCCTCGGGGTCCCCCCAGAACAAGCTGGAGGAGGTGTGCGTGGACCGGGAAGTCTGAGACCCGGCCCCGGATAAAGCGGAAGAAAATGGATGGATGTAATAACCAATTAGGTGAGAGCAGGAAAGCCGTGACGCTACTGTAGTTTGATGCGTGAAAATCCTTCATGTTCCACCAACACAAAACATAATGTAAATGCACTGTCAAAATCTCAATGTTGTGAAGGTATTTGTCTTTTTTAAGTTTAGTTTATAACGTAATTTACTGTTCATAGAAGGTCCTTTTACGACATTGTTGATATTATTGTCTATGCTTCAGTTAGTAAAGCTATTGATATTTGTATGAATGCCACAACTCATGTGTAGAGCCAACTTACTTTAATTTCTGAGTAAATTTCTTATTCGATTTTGTTTAGTGCATACACCACAAATGTGTAAATACCAGTTGACAAATTGGATTAAGTAAAATAAGCTTATAAATTTCCGGGCCTCCTGTGTGGCGTTTGCATCTTCCTCTGGTCGCTCAAGTTTTCCATGTGCATTTAAAATATGTTCAATCGGAGACGAGCTAAATGTTCTCACGTTTTGTATTGAGATGTGCTCATTGAGTTTGAATAAGCTATTTGTAAGCATTAGTAATAGTAATAGACCATGAATAATATGCTTGTATGGATATTAATAAGCTGCTTTTTATACTATTACAGAAGTTGACAGCCAAAAAATGGTCAGGGGTTTCTCAACTGATTTAGACTAATGTTGGTGTCCTGAGTCCGAATATCACATGCATTTTGCTCTATCAGGTCAACTTTTTGAGATACAGCCATAGTGTTACGGATTACGTACGACTACGTTATTATGAATTCTGCTTATCAAATTTGATGGAGTAAATAAAAACTGAATGACTTTGGATACGTTGACTTTTATTTCTTGAGGAAAACGGAAAAAACGTCAAGGGTTTCTCAGCTGATGATCCGCAGAAATTTGTTTTTGACGCAAAATCGATTTTTAAAGCATTTCTGTAGCAAAATATCCTGACCTGATTGAGCAAAACCACGGTCATTTTCGGACTCAGAGCATCAAAATAAGTCTAATTCAGCTGGAAAACCCTGGACTATTTTCAAAAATATTTTTTGTTACCCAGTGTTATCTATTAACATATAATTAGGCCATGAACAATATGCTTATTCGTGGCCTACCCTAATCCTAACCTTAACCCTATTAATACCTGAGTAATTCTTAACGATCACACCTTGAAATAAAACTATAACGGTAAATGAGTGAATGAGACATAGGTATGTGTATTGAGAATGTTTTTTATATTGTTATTTTCCTGCTCACCCCTCCTGCGACAGGTGGAGGAACACTATTGGTGGGATAATTGTAAATATCCAATATGGCGTTCTTTTGAGTCTGTTTGTCCCTTCGCTTCTTTCACCGTTGTGGACAAAATACCTTCTTATTGAGATTTCCCCAGTGCACATCGTCACAGTGAGCAGTTATGGAAGCAGCGACACCGCAACCACAATGGCCTATTCTTCAGCCACAGTGTGACTTTATGAGACCTTTACATCTCCGTAAAATCCCTCTGTCCTGTTCAAGTTTAAGCTAACCTGAGTCACACAACACCACACCGTAATGCATTATTCAAAGACTTACTTCCTGCCTCGGGTCGAGTTATAACTCCCTCCGTATTTCTTCCGATTTAGGATGAGGGCCGCGATTTCGGGCACGTAGCGAGCAAACATGGCCTACATGCATAAACAGAAACAAAACAAGGCATGCACAGGGGGCTCTCCGGGGGGAAGCGCCCCCGAAATACTTACTTTCGACCATTAACGGCACTATAGGAACCGCCGTATTTCTTGCGGTTGCCTATTAACTCTATGATTTCAGGGACGTAGCTGGCAAACATGGCCTAAAGGGGAAGATAGGAGACAGAGAAGAGGCTAAAACAGGCAGCTGCGGGAGAGCAAGAGGCTGTGTTTGGAAAAAAGATGTTGAGGTTAGGTCTAGAAAAGCAGCCCAGGGCTTGTAGCTGTGTCTCAGTCCAATATATATATATATTTTAATAGTGGTGTTTTCCGGGAATTTTACTCATTGCATAGTTACTAAAATACAGTGTGATAAATCTGTGTAGACCCTTCCATTGTTTGTGGACAGGACTTTTTTTTATTCTAAAGCAGGGGGCATCCCAGTAGTCCTCAGCTGGTGGGGCGGGACCCAAAAGTGGAGAAACAGCCCCGGAGTCTGTTAAAAATGACTGTTATCGAGTTGTTTTGATCACGATTTCAAGTGGACATTTCATGCCAATTTTTATTGAGTTTAAATCGTGTTGTAACGTTATCCCCTCGTCAAAGACAGACCTGGAGTCGTTTTTTTTCCACATAGGTTTTTGAGTTAATCCTCAGACAAAGCTGTTGAATTTAGCTGTTTCTTCTTCTACGGTGTCGGCGCCTCGTTCTGTACTTCCCAATTACATTCATTGTTCCCAACTGTCCCTCTACGTTTTTTAAAAGCCCATAATCCAACATAATCGATTCTGAGCCGTTCTGTGCTCGAAGTGTCCAACGTATCCAACCTTGGAAGTTATTTCTTTTAACTGCCAGCAGAAGGATATCGAAGCTGAGACATCCAAAATGAAGTCTATTTTTAGGCTCCATATGCGTGACATGTCCACTTTAAAGGCTTATTTAATAGTTTTTGACTTATGATTAGTGGGGAAAATACAGTTGCATTGTACATAGCATATTTTTTTTATTTTTTATTTATTTATTGAATTTGAAATGGGCTGAAGTGGCTCTTCTGAAGTTCAAGGTTTATAGACCCCTGTCCGAGGGTAATGGTGGGTCCCGAAGCCATACCAGTTGAGAAACACTGATCTAGAGCTTCATTAGTGTTGCTTTGGTCCATAAATCTATGGCCAATGCATTGAAACGTCAAACTAGTGCTTTATCAGAGGTTTCAATCATGCTACACTTTTGTTTGTGTATTTATTGAGCTTATAACTGCGTGTGATAATTTGTGCGAAGCCTTAAGCGCCATTTTAGCCACCAAACTATGAATAATCAAGATTATTGTGGCCACTGACAACCACCCGGACACAGGCTGATATACTACGCAAATAGCCACAGGAATATCGTGGGCCATAACAGTTTGCAGATGTGCATTTAGTTGCATCGCTGCACACTCTTAACTTAACAATAACAGGAACTTTGATGACTGCTGGAAGGGTTATAGTGTATAAACGAATATTATATTGCGTACATGTGAATGCACTGCAGTCTGAGGTGCTGCAATCTTATCTCTACTATAGGGAAACATGAGAGTAGCATCCTAATAAAGGTTTTAAGGGGAATATAGTCTGAAAAATGTGAAAATGGTAAAATAGAAAATGTAAATTTATTAATGAATTTGGAAAAAAGTAATGGGAGGCAGGTGTGAGAAAAAATAAAGAAAATCTACTTTTTTTTTTGGCCATGTTTAGTCCAACAAACACATGACCCGCTGATTTTAGAGTAAGAGCTGGATAGATGATGAATGGATGACCTTTGCACAGTGAAAAAAAGCATTCGGGCTTTCCTCTGTCTGTAAAATGAATTCATGAATTAAAGTTTTGTGACCAGTTTTGATATCAGACCTAAAAAAGAAACCTGCATTATACTCCGTTATATCTCTCTGGCCATTATAGGGAGCACAGATTTCTGAGCTGCTCTCCAAAAGATTAAAGTCATTCTAATAGTCGACTTGTGACACATCTGCCCTTAATCCCCCAAAATGAGACCGACCCCTGGACTGATGTTTCCACTCGCAGAGCCATACGCCTCGTGTTATCTGTTTTGGTTTAGAAACATGTGCAAAAAGTCATCGCGTCACATCCATCTATCCAGCCGTCCAAATCAGGTGCGTCTTGTTTGTTGGAGAGAAGAGAGGGTTGGGATGGTGCTTCCTGAAATTAAACACTAAAAACAAAACAATGATTAACAAAAAAAAAAAGAATGTCGAAACAGCAGCATTGTGTTACAACAGAATGCTGAGACCTGGCCATATTATTAGGTATTATTTCAAACTGCTTTCTGGTGTGTAATTGTCTGCATATTGCTACCGCTTTTTACATCAGGTTTATCCACTAAAACAGCTTAAAACTAATTCGATTTAAAGTTGACAGTGGTTACAGTCAATGTTTCAGGTGTTGAAATACAAAATTGTGACTCAAGTACTCCAACAGTTTGACAAATGTAACTCGTTTTAATGACATTTTAATGCCCTTATGAGAAACCATGTTTACGACAAATGTTTGTATATAAAAATAAAACTTTAACAAACTATTTCTATGTGCAGTACAAATAGTTTAGAGGAGTCATTATTTTCAAGAAAGTTACATTTAATGCCAGTAGGAATCCAGTCGAATACTTTTTAAGGCCTTAAAGGACACTAGATGCAAGCTGGTCATTTTTATGCTCACTACTGCCACCTCAGGGCTTACGCGTAACTGCAGTGTCTATATTAAGCTCGTGCATGACGGCACTTCGGACTTAAATTAAAACCTTTTTGAGTGACTGTGTACGATTTTAGAGGCAGGTCTGGGCTCATTCTACACATTAGGACATGGCTAAACTCAGTATAGTCCCTTTCAAGCAGTACTAAGTAACTCATGCACCCTAGAGGCCAAAAGCGCCACTGCAGGCGTCGTAGCATTGTAGCATGTAGCATTTGTACTCATTAATTGTCCATGAGAGTAAATACTACGCTGACAGAAAAGACAAAGGGAGAGAGGGATATTGTACATCCAATTACACAATGGAAATATTTACTTGGCTGTAAATACTGTTTAAGTGGCGCTAGCCCGCAGTTAGCTTTGCCCCGTTAGCCTGTTAGCTTCTTCTTCGTGATTTCATTAGTGTGTATTGGTGGCTCCGACCCGGTGGAAGTCAAGTTACAATTGTGTTTTTCTGGACAGAGACACCAGGGGGAGATGAAAGACCCCCCCAACCATCCCATTAACACGTGTATTACCCCCAGAGGGACCATGGAAAGGATTTATTAAGGTAAACAAGATAAGTTACTTAGTACTGCTTTAATATTGGCAAGGTTCATTTAACCTGTTACTTGCCGTCCCTCCTGATCAGGGGGCTAGGGTTCAGGTTAGGTTACGAACGGCAAATGTGATGTAAGTTGTGCTTCACTCATACGGATCTTGCGAATAGTTTTAGAAACTAGAAGGTCTCGGCTTTCAAATGAGGCAACACACTGGCATATAGGCTGCAAGGTCTCAAGTCAATACGCTTTGAGATTTGGATAACTCTAACCCTAACCCTAAGATGGCAGGTAATAGGTTAAAGACTTAATGCTTTTTAAAGCCCCACGGAAATCCCGTTTAATTACTTTTATTTCAAAACAAACATGGGCATCTTTCATCTCGGCTCGAGTCTCTAAATGCCACAAACCACAACAAGAAATGTACACAATAAAACTGGAATTAGGATTGGAAAGGTTGTTTCCATCATCTACTTCAAGAGTTTTTCTAATGCGATCTCCAACACTTTTTTCCCCTCAACATGTACAGCATCGTTTGAATAAAGTGTGATCTAATAATATGGCCAACTCGTTTTTCTGGATGTCCACATGACGTACAAAGGCACACAAATGTCATGGTGGGAAACCCGGTTTGCGCGTATGAATGAATGAAAAGTACAGATGTAAATGTTTTTTTTTTACCAGTCCTCCGAGGATGAAGAAGACCATGAAAAGGCGCCCCAGTGTGGTTTTGGCGTAAACGTCTCCGTAGCCCACTGTGGACATGGTCACCATCAGCAGATACACACACTCCCAGTACGACAGCGCCTGGAAGTTCTGGAAGTTCTCCCATGGGTCGCCCGAGTTCTCCACCTGCAACGAGGACGCGGTTCAATCATGGACGTTACGAGCACATTGGTCGTACTCAGGGTCTTTCTTGTTCAAATTGATTTATTTATAAAGACTTGTGAGGAATACGCATTACGCACACACACCAAACAATTGCCCAAATGTCGGCAATGAAGCGTTTTGGGTTAGGTTCCTTAAAGGCGCTTTATGTTTCATTCACAGATGAACTACAATATTAAAAATACATTTTATGAATGAAAAGGAGGAGAAGGATGTGAAGAAAACTGGCATCTACCTCCTATCAACGTGAAGTCATTAACAGTTCCAGATGTTAGAAATGTATTAGGAGAGTCAGCCATTTGTCTGAACCCAAACTTAAGTAAATTTAGCTCATTTTTGTCTTTGGAAAATGGAAACAATCACGTACAGCGCCTTCAAGTCATTGACGATAAATGAATATATGCATGAGATTTGTTTTGACATAATCTATATTATTATTCTCTTGTTTTTATTGTACTTGTTTAAATTCTTTGCTTTGCTATTTCTATGATCTCAACTAGAGGTCGACCGATATGGGTTTTTTCTCAGGCCGATGTCGATATTTTTGGGACTTTTAATGGCCGATGCCGATATGCTCAGTCGATATTTTTAACCGATACTTCTGGTTTTCCGATTTTTCCAAATGTCTGGTCTACAATCCTGCAAAAACATAAACACTTGGCCACTACAGCAGTGGCCGATTTTACTTAATTACTTATGGTGATTCAATCATAGTTTCTGTCCCAGCTTTGATTAGTTTCCGTTAGCATTAGCATCCTGCTGTTAGCATTAGCATACTGTTGCTAGCAGCGGCATTTTGCGTGGCGATCAAAACCCCAATTGCAGAGGTTAGAACTAACTCAGCGATTGGATTCTGCAGGTTCTGTGCTTCAAAATGACACGCAGCATGTCCACATTATATTTAACAAACTTGTAGCTAACTTTTCTAGCTAGTTTCTCTCTTCCCCTGAGGTCTAAGGAGTTGTGGGAAGTCTCCATCACGTTCGGTCCCGGGAATATCTGCTTTCTTCTGCGCTAGATCGGCCGATAGATCGTCTAGTCTCAACTCAACTCAAGTGTGCTGTTTTTTAAAGCTGGATTAGATCATTTGTTTGTAGAAAATTCAAGGTTATAAAGGCGATAAAATGCAGTAGAAGAGGTTCCATTACGTCCGGATCCCACGGGTGCCTAGAAAAGGACAAACTGAGCACTGCGAGAGGAGAAGCACATGGAGACTTTAGACACAGACATTTAACGATTGTTTGATGAATGAGTTCTTCTGAAATGTCGTGGAACTTACCTCACAGTACCACAACCCTACACCTGCTTTAAAGTCGATTTTTTTTTTGTATTTAAAACCTTTGTAACAATCTTATCCTTCAAATCGCATTCATTTCTGTACAGACACGAGGCCAGACACTCACCAGGTGAATGAACCCTGCGGCCGTCAGCCACGTGCTTATGAAGATGGAGCATAGGTTGACCAGTTTAATCGAGTTACTGCGGAGACACACAGGAAAACACAGGACATCAAACTTCTCTTGACTCAGGTTTGAGAAATCTATGTCTATCTTCTCGAGTTTTATCATCTTACGTATTTAACGCAGCTGCACACATGAATGAAAGGGGTTAGTCGACCATAAATGCTCCTAACATCACTATCGTTTCAATCCATGCAGTGTGTCGGAAAATCGAGCAATAATTCTATGAGCAACTTAGGTGGCCATTCTCAATTGGGGTCGGCCCACATGTATACGTTTTAAAACTGTAATTCATTAGTGAATTACGCATAGCCAATTGAAAATGTCTCCCGGTGAGAATGTGCGGGGTTTGAAAATCAGAAAGCATGCGAATATTTCACCAAAGCTAACGAGAAATGTGAAGAAAATCGTCCCCACTTACCTCGTCTTAAGTATATTCAAAAACTGTAAAATTTCTGAGAACTGTATCAACCTTAACGCCCTGAGAAACCTCAAGCCTGTGGAGAAAAAGCACAAAAGTGAAAAGTGTGTTAAGCATCAGGAAAAGCATCGCGATAAAGCCGTTACCGTTAATGCCTTCACCCGTGTCTACGGTCTGCGGGTGCATTTTTGCAATCGAAGCCATTCCGACGCCGATTGTTTGAAAATGAAGCAAAAGCCAAACCCTCTGCGTTTTATTCCCTTCTACCTGCAGCGCGGTTTAATCTGGGCTCGATGAACGAGATTATATTAAAACAAGGTGGTGGAGGCGGGACGTTAAATCTCCGATCGAGGCGCTGGTGGGGTCAAGGGCGAGCGGGAAACACGGACAACTCAATCGGCGGGACATGAGCGCTGATCGAGGATTTAATCGCACAGGGCGGTGCGTTCAGGCTGCCATGTTTGGAGAGGAGAGGGAAGAGGGGCCAAAACCCGTATGTGCCACCAGACAAACTGATACTCAATTATTCACAGTCCGTTCAATGTCAGACACGACGTCCTCCTTCGGTTTCACAGAGCCATCATTGAAAGCGTTCTGACGTCATCAATATTCAGTGCCGGTCGAGCAATATATCGTCCACAAGGTAATAATCGAAATTGCTGTTTGGAAGGTATGCAAATGTACAATATCGGGTTTGTGTCCAATGGTAAATGTGGTGGAAATGTGGTATGTTGAAAAAAATGCAAAAACAAAAATTGGGGGGAAATGGGGGAGAGAAAGTGGAAAAATTAGGGGGAAATTAAGGAAAAAACTAGGAAAAAATGGGGAGTAAATAAATTTAAAAAAAACGAAAAATTTGGGAAAATTAACAGAAAAAAAAAAAAGTGTGTGTGGGGGGGGGGGGTGTGTGAAAAAATTTAGAAAAATTGGGGAAATATTAGGAAAAATGTAGGAACAATTTTTAAAAAATAAATAGGGGGTAAATGGAGAAAAAAATAGAAACATTTGGGGGGGAAATTATGGAAAAATGTGGGGGGAAAAATTTGAAAAATTTAGGAGAAACTGGGGAAAAATTTATGAAGAATTTAGAAAAAATTGGGAACAAATTTTTTCTGCCCTGTTTAAGTCTGTTCAGGACAATTATCTTTTTGCGCGACCTAAACTAAGATGTTTGCAGCCCATTTTTGCATATCATTGTTACCATTTTTTAAATATACATTTCTGTCAATTGAGGCCTAAGTGGCTCAAACTTGATTTCAATGAAAGTTCCTCAATGTAATTATTAATTAAGTGAAAGTACGAACCCGTTTTATATCCGTATGAAAATAACTGTAGTTTGCGCACAAATTCACGGGGAAAAACCTTCTTCTTTGTCATGATTCAATGACATTTGGCATTGCACCTTCACAGCGCCACCTGCTGTTCTGGAGTGTGCATTACAAGGCTTTGAAAATGAGCAAAAGACATGGACAAATACACTTTTTAAAACTCTGGAGCCATTGTAGAAATGTAGTGGAGTAGAAAGTATTTATCTTTCGAATGAAGTGGAGACACAGTAGTGAAGTAAGGTACAGAGATCCTCAAAAAAGCAGTGCAGTTTACGTCGATACTGACCGCCTCTATCAATAACAGTCTGGTACAGTAATGTGCATCACACAAAACAACAACCAAACCATCCAAAAATACTCTACACACTGTCATCCAAAGATTTGACAGAAAAAATCCTCAAATCAAACAATAAAAAGCCATTTACAGAAAAGATCCCCAAAAACAACATTGTGAATAAATGTAGTCACAAATGGCAAATGCTTCTGATTGTGTCCAAATGCGTTTATAGCGATGAATCCAGAAATGTACGTTTTAAAATCTCCAGTGGTGCATTTATTATTATTACGGGGTGTACCCCTCTAGCAAAGCAGGCCGACTTATGGCTTTAAGCAAAACATCCAGTTCTATTTTGAATCTCAGAAGAAGAAGAAGAAGAACTGCTCTCCACAATCAATAAAGCAGTAAAATTAAGAACAACACCGAGACACAAAACTATAAAAGAGGAATGAAATATAAGAACGCTGGAATCAGTTCTCCACAGGGACGAGTTTATCGGTTAGTTTGATTTAGGGAAGTAAATTGTAAACACCCTCAAATACAGTTACTCCTAATGAGTATTCTATTCTAAATATATTCTGTTACTACCAAACACTGGTAATGCGCTCCCACGTTTTTGAACACCACTTTTTTGATGACAAGATTGGACATATAAAGCGTCTTCGCGGTCTTTTGGTGATTCGACAACCCCGTAACATCACCCCCCCTTACCCCAGTACGAGACCACGTGGACGCCGGCCGCGAGGCTGTGGCACGCTCCCCCCTGCTCGTCTCTCTCGGGATGTCCCACGCGGACCCTGTAGCCCTTCTGGAAGAGCTCCCCGGTGGACTTCTTCCTCCTCCTCGTGCTGTACACCGCCTGGCTGTGCGCGCCCCCGTCTGCCCCCCTGTACACCAGCATTTTGGTCGGAATCATGGCCCCCCCCCCCAAAAAAATTATTAAATAAATAAATAAATCAAACACGAGAAGCCGCAGAGTCTTGGAAAGCGGTCCGCTGAGGGGTCGCTCGTCGCTGGGTCTTCCTCATGTTTGTGGCCAACAGGTCGTTTTGAAGAAGAAGAAAAAAAAAAAAAGAAAAGATTTGAGAGCGTGCTTTCCCCGGAGCTTAACCGCTTTCTTCCTTTCCATCAGGATATTGCACTTTAAGCTTCTTTAGGAATCATCCCAAGAGGGGGGGGGGGCGGGGGAGTAGAGAAGATTCTACTACGGCTTTCCCGACGTGCCCCTACAATCCGGAAACTACTCTTGGAAGCGAGTGGCCGACTCCTTCTGTCCCGGACGGGCCGGGGGCGACATGTCCCGCGACAAAAGTGGCGAAAGCGTCGGCAGATCTGCGTGTTTTTCTATGGATTTAGCGACGGGGCAATAATCCGTAAATTAATCACAGCCGAAGGGGAACGCTGCTGGACATTGCGGAGGAAAAGAGCAGCAGGTCGGCCGGCGCGGGGGGAGTGATTTGTGCTGGTTTACTGTAGGTTATGTAATCGTAAATCTATTTGAATGGGCTTAGCCGTGAATGAATGGAGACGCAAAACAACATCTAAAGCGTCGACCTGCTTTTCCCCCTGACTGTGTTTATCGTCTCGTTCTCTAAAAAAATGAAGCCTGTTGCCTTTAGAGAAATAACCATTGTCCAAATTTGTATAAAGGCCTACTTTACCTTTACCTTTTTCCACAAAAAACACGCACACGAATCTCCATGGAGTTTTTTGAGTGAACCCCTGAACCCCCGCCTTAACCAAGCACGTCTCCTCCAGTTTAACCCGTGTTTTTTTTTTTTTTTTTTTATTTTGTGTTGTGGGGTCGAGCGGCTCAATGTTCACGACTTCATTGACAAAAAAGATAAAACAACTTCACAGCCAATGTGATTTCATGCAGATGAGGCGTCAAAATGAAAAGTTTGGATGCAACAAACCCATCGCAGAGCCCCCAGTTAACACTCCACCCAACAGCCTCCACCTTCAAAAAAGCATCTCCGCTAAAGGGGACTCCTTTACTTCAGATGTGAATAAAAAGAGGAACAGAGGAGGCCAAGAAGCAACACCTCGCCGAGAGCCGAGAGCGTCTGACACCGGCAAACAAAAATAGACAATTCCAACACAACCACATCGCATTAGAGAGAACTACTGTAATTGTCCAAAGGGGGAAAAACAACCTGCCGTGCCCGGGATAGCCCACTAGATGGCGGCAGCGGGGCGTTAACGTGGCAGAGTTTGTTGTTCATTCTTTACAGGACATTATGCAACGCAAGGCTGAAGAAGTGGGAGGATGTGAAGCCGGAGCAGGTGTCGGGCAATTGGAAAAGCACAAAATTAGCCAGAGAAACGAATCATCAGATGCATTTGGATTCATTAATGCGCAAAAAAACAATTCTATTCACAATCTCTCCCCTGTACTTAATGCCCAGAGGTAGTAGTAGTAGTAGTAGTCGAGTTTAGGTTGAGTCCTGGGTCAAAACGTTTCGATATCGTCCCGCTTTAGTCCTGACTGCAGACTATGTTAGTTTAGTCGAGCGCTTACCGAGCCAGCTCCTGTTCAGGTAGACGGACACGAACACCGGGGGAACCGTGAAGAAGTCCACCACCGAGTTCACCTCCAGCCAGAACCACAGCTTGTCGTTGGCAGCGATGAACTAGCGGAGCAGAGGGACAAATATTTAGAGCAAAAAATACTGTGACTTCCATAGTCTTCAAAAGACTATGGAACTTTTTATTACTGTACTTTATATGGTTTATTATTGTATTGTGTGTTTTAAATGCACCTACGTCGAGCCTCAAATCGAATTTCGTTGTGTAGTTACGCAATGACAATAAAGTTGATTCTGATTCTGACTTAAAAAACAAACACGTTCATAATAATAATAATGCATGGTTTTTACAGTGGCGAGAAAAGGTCAGTACACCGTTTGGAATTTCTCACATTTCTGTCTAAATTGGTCACTAAATGTGGTCTGATCTTCATCCAAATCATAAGAATGAGTCAACAGTGTCTGCTTGAACTAATACCACCCAAACATTTACATGTGATCATGTTTTTATTGGCCATAACATGTAAACATTCACAGGACAGGGAGGAATAAGTAAGTACACCGCCTGAATCTCACTGAACTGCAGCAGTTTTGTAAAGAGGAGTGGTCCAAGATTCATCCTGACCGTGAATGTCTCAGGTTTTTCTGCAAAATATCTTGATAAACTTGTGATTTTTTTATTTTATTGATGATATCACGTTGTCCAGGCCCTGAGGCGACATCACAGCCCCGCACCCTGATGCTCCTGCTCCAGACTCCACAGTGAGGAGAGTTTTCATGTTGATGCTGCTCTACACATGACCGCGTGTGCTCCTCCCAAACTGTTCAACTTTGGTTTGTGAAAGAGCTCTCGGATGCTCCACAGGAAAGATATACTGTGGACTGTTGGATCCAAAGGCAGAAACGTGAGAAATTCCTTACTTTTTCTCGCCACTGTATACAGCGCTTTGCTGGACCCTCAGAGACGCTTTACATTGCATTATTCATTCACTCCATACTTGGTGGTGGCAAGCTACTATTGTAGCCACAGCTGCCCTGGTGTAGACTGACGGAACCCTTCGACCACCACCACCACCATCACTCACTTGCTCCATTCGCCCTTCCTGGTGTTCCTTCCTGGTCTCCCATCCAAGTACTGACCAGGCCCTTCCTGCTTAGCTTCTAAAGTCTGACGGGATCGGGCAGAGCAAAGGCGGTTTGGCCTTTAAGCCTTGTTCTCTACATTTTTAGATGACCTGTTATTTTGTGGGATTTTCCAGTAACGTATTTTACTGTTGATTTGTTTGTTTAATCTCTAATGGTATTTTTTTTTTTTTTATTTGAGGTCAAAGGCTGCCGGTTCGAGTCCCTGCGCTGGTGCACTGTGTCCACCTTGCCTATGTGTGAATGTGGTGTTATTTACTTCAGTACTAAGTCGCTATTTGAGCGTAAAAGTCTGATTTACTTTTATATAATTTATGAGAAACATGTTTTCTATGTGAACGATGAAGCTTTCGCCAGATTAAGGAACTTGCAACGGAACACCTTCTAAAACCATATGAACATGAACCATATAAAGCTGAATTCATGCTTTCCATCCGTCGCCGTAATTATTCCAGTGCATTACAGCGACTACCCTCCAAAAACCAATCGACCTTCACGGACCTCCGGTGACTGAATATAGGCGACATAAGAGGCATGACGTCCCATTCCCAAACCCCCGTGACCCTCCGGGCCAGCGCGCACCTGTTCCAATGTGACTTTAGATTAGGACTAGGCGAAATGAGCAACGGGCGCGGCGGCTTACCCTGAGGCCGAAGTAGAGCAGGAAGAACACGTTGAAGGCCATGTCGATCTGCAGCGTGAAGTCTTTGTAGAAGTTCTGGCAAGATTCGATGGGGCTAAAAACACAGAAAAATGCAACAAATATTAGGAAAATAAAAGAAACGGTCACTCCAACTCAAAAAGATGCACTTTCCTCTTCCTAAAAAGGTCAATCATTGTTAAAAAAGTTACATAAATAAGGAGTAAAAGTGCAATTTTTAGTTTAAATCTCTTCAAGACATGCAGAAATTGATAATCAGGCAATACTTTTTCTATTAACCCTTAAAAACTGCTAGGCATGTAAGACGAGACGCTGCAGGTGCACAGAGGAAACTATTACGTTTAGACATTTATTGAAACTTACCTGTAGATTAAGGACATAAATATGATGTGTTTTCTAAGTTAGTATTGATTTTTGAAGTTTGACACTCAATAAATCAGGCGAGGGATTAGATATTGGAAAATCCCTCAAAAGAAAACCTAACCACGGCTATAATGGCCACGGCTGTCTCCCAGGAATGGTGGGACAGAAGGAAAGACGTGATGAATATAGAAAAAATTTAAAGAATTTGAGGACCTGTGGCTGCCCTCAATGCCAATGAAAAGTTTGATATTTATTTATTTATTATTTTTTTCTTTTGTGGTTGTTGTTTATTATTTAATCATGTACATATATATATATATATATATATATATATATATATATAGCAGTTCTGGTTTGTTTTTTTACTGATATTATTGGTAAATAGTTACTGGGTGTTTGTTACATGGTGGGGGAAAACAGTGGAAAAAATGTGACAATAATGTGATGAAAAATAGGTAATGATAATGATGATAATGATAATGATAATAATAATAATAATAATAATAATAATAATAAGAAGAAGAAGAAGAAGAAGAATAAAAAACAAGGATGAAAATGCAACAAAAGACTGAAACGTGTCAAAAAGCGACGAAAACGTGGGAAAAATGTGACGAAAACCCGACAAAACACCCAATTTTTATTTTTATTTTTTTAAAGTGACGACAACGCGAGGAAAAAGATCCATTTGGATGAGTTTTGCCTGAGTTTTCTATTTATTTCACGGTGACATTAAAACTTCGATGTTAAGGGAGAAAAAAATCAAAAAATATCAACCTCGACCAATTGGTGAAAGCTGAAAGTTTCCCCCTGCAGTGTCTCGCCTTAATAAAGTTCTCACAGTGATGTTTAAACCCAACGTTTGAATATAAATGTGTTTTCCTGATCGAAGGCAGTGCATTAAGGGTTAAGCTCATGCAGCGTTCAAGTCCTCCGCGTGTCGGGACGTTTTCAAGCAGCCAGAGCGGAGTTAGATGCCGTGAGTCTCACCGTCGCCAAGCCCCAAAAATCTGCCACACGGTCCAGACAGAGACACAGGTTAGCGGGACAGAGGGGTTAGTGTGAGGGGTGGGGGGGGGGGGGGGGGCGCACCGGGCTTTTGCGAGCGCCGCACTCAGTAAGAAACACACATCATTGACTATCATCACGAGAGTCGCATGCCCGGGATTCTGTGGGACTTTCAGAATGGACAAAGCGTCTTATACAGTGTGCTAATGAAAATGTCTGTTGCCATGGAGATCACTCAGATCTGGGCGAAATGACAAAAAAAAATAAAAATAAAAAAAATTTTCTAAATGTCTTCCCTCATCTTTACTGATCTGGATTTCATGTCACATTTAAATTGTTTTTTTGTTTTAAGAACGAAAAAAGTGCACTGTAGCTCATATGATTTATAAACAGTAACAGTCATCGGGGTGATTCTTCTATAACACAATGCAACTGTTTATTTTTTTTTTATTTTTTTTTTTTTGGTCACGGCTGTATCCACTGTGTGTGATTGCCACGAAATACCGCCATGAGGATGCTCTCCAGATAGAGTGAAACGTTGGCATTTGTCCCAAAACAATATCGGCCCGGTCGCGTTGCGTAAGATCCAGAAGAAAGTCTGGAGCAGCGGTTTCCGAAAGTGGGGGGGGGGCGGGATCCCCCCCCCACTTTCACATGCCGGGGAAAGGCACATGTTGACGCTATCGTGGAAAGCAGCATGGATTTGTAAACCGTGGTGTTAACAATGTAAATACACATTACTAAACCAGACTATTTGTATTATTTTTGCATGATATAATGTATAGAACTAATTATTTTTAACTCATTATTTTTAGAGTGGGGTCCCAGATTGTTTGCTTGTTCATTTTGGGGGTCCCGGCCCGTAGAGTTTGGGATAGTCTAGATGAGATGTAAGATAAATTTAAGATAAACTTTATTGACGGTGACACACGCACACACACACACCCACACACACACACTTCCCTAAAAGCCCAAGGCACATTTAAAATCCACATAACAATAATGAACAGGACCTTTTCTTGGACTTTAAAACCACTGTAGAGTTCAGACAGAGGGGTTTGAGCTGGACCGGTGAAGTTTGAGGCCCGACTGATGAGAGTTTGGATTTGGATTTAACTGTCAGAAAGTTGAACCATGATGTGATACTGAAAGGGATTCCAGGAGTGATTTGTAAACCACTGTTAAAATGTCTTTATTTTCTTTATTTTTTACATAAAATGACCTGAGCAGATGGAGCAGATGGAGGCGTTGCTTTAGGTCAGGGGTGTCCAAAGTGCGGCCCGGGGGCCAAATGCGGCCCGCAGACCAATTTTTGGTGGCCCTCGGCCTTCTTGCTGAATCGGTACACATTATCAGAGACGGTCCTTTTTATTTGAAATGGAACAATTCTAACCACTAAAATTTTATTGTGAGCTGGCGTGAAGGTTTTAAGCATAAATAAAGGTGCCTCTGCTAGTCGAAGGTTTCGCGGCACTAACCACCCTGTGTACGCTTCACTATGCGGCCCCCCCCATGAATAAAGTTTGGACACCCCTGCTCTAGGTCGAAGCTTTCCTCTGTTGTGCCATTTAACACAAAGAAACAGTTTTCATTTTATTCCTCCAACGAACAAAGCAGGCGCTAAAGCTTCATGTCATTTATCAGACTAACAATAAAGACCATAGCTTTATTTACCTCTAAACCGCCACCTGAACCGAGCTCAATATCTCCAGTTTGGCTTTACCCAAATCTAACATCAAAATAGCGGAAAAACTAAGGATGAAAACGCGACAAAAAAGCTGCAAAAAAATCAACTAAAGCAAAACAAAAAGTGAGAAAAGAGCGACGAAATAAAGATGAAAGTGCAGCAAAAAATGTGACAAAAACACAATAAAAAAGCCACGGAAAAAGTGACAAAAGCAACAAAAATGTGACCAAAAAAAAAAAATCGATGAAGGTGAAACAGAACAGTGACGGAAACTCCACAAAAACAGTGGCAAAAATTAGACGAAGAAAAAAGTGAAAGGAAAAAGAGTTTAGTTTAGATGAGTTCTGTAGGTCTTAGCTTTCAAATGAGGCCCATAGGCTGTAAGCTCCAGTCGAGAAGCTTTTGGATTTGGGTAAAACTGGAGGGTGGTACGAGGTTAGAATGAAATAATTGTACAACTCTATGTTTATGGAAATTATCTGTAAGTGCCAGTAAATTAGGAGTGTTTTCATTTAAGTGGAATTTCTGAAATATTCTGTTAAAATTCTGGGGGGGGGGGGGATTTATAGCATTTTTACTTCCGGAATCTGAGCACGTGTCGACTGTTGAGCCCGCAGAGGCGATGAGGAAATGACATCATCAACTTACATTACATTGTGTCCCATCCCTGTGCTGGCAGGTGAGTCTCTGCCCCCCCTGTAATCCCGGCCTTTAAAGGATTAGACAAATTGCTTTTGTTCCCTGAAATACAGCGCGCCCCTGGAGTTCAGAGCGACATAAAAAAAAAAACGTTCTGGGATTATCGACAAAGATCCAAAAAATACGCTATAGAGTCGACACAACTCCCGACAAAGCCTTTTCTCAGCGTGTTTCCCCCAAATTAGGCCCCATAAGCTCCGTAAAAATACACATATAGGTCAAAATCTAATTCGTGAACGGGCCTCCTCTCCCCGGGGGGACCATTCGTGTTCACCCTTTAACCCGGCATGTTGTCGTTAGCTTGACGGCGTTTCCTGCGCGTTAGCCGAGGATCAGTAACATTACACGGTTTGGAGCCGGAGTGAAGCTTCCTCTTCCTCCCGATGAGCGACGGCCATTGTTTCTACAGGAACAGCCTGTTTCCGCGGGTGCAGGGTATTAGACCGGCCCGAGATGCAGGCGGGGGCCCCTTTAGACTTTAAGGTGAGACGCTGCGGGGGGATAGGAATTCAAAAAAATACTAAGAGATATCGATTTTTTTATTTAAAAAAAAAAATGGGCAAAATGTATATGTTGATGGTTTTAAATTTTTATTTTGTTGAACGATTTTGGATATTGTGTTTTGTAGTTTTTGATAAAGCTTGTAAAAAGTGAAATATATGGCCTTGTTTTGTGTGTGTGTGTGTGTGTGTGTGTGTGTTCTTGTAATTATGACATTGTGAGGACCGGTTTGAGTTTTTAACCAACAGAGTGAGGACATTTTTGGAAAGTGAGGACATTGCGGGTGGTCCTCACTTATTTGAAGTGACTGTTTGAGGGTGAAGATGTGCTTTTAGGGTTAGGGTTAGAATCGGGTTGAGATTAGGGTTAGGATTAAGGATAGGGGTTTAGGGTTAGGGTCTGGGTAATACATTATGTCTATGAGTGTCCTCACTAAGATACAATTACAAGGATTTGTGTGTGTGCGTGTGTGTGTGGGGTTCAAAATTCAATGAATCAGGCTAGGAATTATATAATAAAATAACTTCAACATATTCTTAAAGGAACAGGCCACCGTTTTCCCTTACTGAGAGATGTTCTTACCTGAGCTTAGACGAGTTGATGCGTACCTGTCTGGTCTTTACGCATGCGCAAAAAGAGCAAAGATGTCGTTAGCATTTAGCCTCTCCTCCTCTCCTCTATGGGGCCAAACGGGGGTGAAGTTAGAAGTGACCGAGCTCTCCCACATTTCCCCCATATTTAAATACGGTCACGTGAGTAGTTACACGATCCAAGTCTAGTTACATAAAATTAAACCTGTCTTTTTTCGGAGCTCGGTCGCTTCTAACTCCGCCCCCGTTTGGCCCCATAGAGGAGAGGCTAAACGCTAACAACATCTTTGCTCTTTTTGCGTGACTGAGCGCACTCGTAAAAGACCAGACAGCTACGCATCAACTCGTCTAAGCTCTTGAATAATAGAGTAGAAGAAGTAGGTCATCCGTGGAGGCAGATGGGAACTGAGCGGAAAAGACCGGTTGGAGTGATTAACTTTGGCCTTTCGTGAGGCGTGAAAGGGTCAAATTGAACAGGGAGCTGAAAGGTCGCCGGTCGTCAGGTGATGGATTTTCGGAGCAGCACAGTTTGTACGGGGGGAGGGGGGGGGGGGGGAGGGGGGGAGGGTAACGCTACACCGGGGTTTGGCCACGCAACGAAACGAGATACAAAAGCACTAGAGGCGGAGGAGGGCGTAAACTAAAATGAGTTTACACATGTTGAGGCGGCTCCTTTTCTCATCAAAGAAACGTCTGACTCCTTAACTGAGAAGCTGAACTGGTTCTTTAATTAAAAATGATTGATAGTTTATTCATGGGTCACGTCAACACGCCTTACATACGGTGAGTAGCCATTGGCCTTAAATGGGAAAATCACACAGAATTTGGGCTAAATCATCCGCTTGGGTATAACTACAATCATTGGTATTTGTTTCCGGGTTTTTGTTGATTTATCATCGCTTTTTTGTCGCCTATTTTGATCATCATTTATATTTTTAGGGAACGCAAGCTTTCACTTTCAACCGACGGCGTGTTATCAAATCCATGACGATGTGATGAACACACTTTGAGCGACGAACAGGTCCGGTGATGAATTATGGGCCTTAGACGATGACAACAGCCCAGTCCAGGGGGATGTTTCATAAAACTGGCTTAGCTTGGCTTGTTCGGTCAAGTCTGCCTTACTTTGTTGTCATTTCAGTTTCATAAACATGGCTCACTCCGAGTCTGGCTCAGTTACTATGGAACTCCAGTCAGAGTCGGAGAACTTATCTTGGTCCAGACCAGGCTACGTTCTCTGACTTGGCTTGAACTCACTTTGTCACACACTGAGAATAAACACATAATGTTTTATTTTTCTATCATTGCACCAGTCAAATATTTAGTAACATTATTTATTGATGGTTCATTCCTTCATTTAATGAAATGTGTCTTAGCGATGTCCAGCCCAAAATACTGCAGAGAGAAAATTTTCTCATAATAACTGCATTAACGTTGCCAAGGGAAGAGTCCCAAAATAACGTTGTTTGGTCTATATATATTGTCTATTTATTATTTCAAAATCATTATGTACGGTAAAATGTCAATGATGCCCGTCAATATGATCGTGTTGTATTGCTGAAAGAAGAACTGAATGTTACTGTGCGTATATACAAAAATTATTCTGAATCGTCTTGCCGTTGAAAAAATAAATAAATAAATAAATAAATAAAAAGCCTAAAAGTTACCAAAGAATATGTATAGTACGAGGGTGATTAATAATGATGAATGAGGGGTAGGCACACATAAGCTCGGCTTCAGCCTACTCCTTTTGAGCTTTACTGTGATGAAATGTGTAATTACTGAGAAAATATGAATCTAAACAGCTCAAATAATCAAATCAATTATTTTATTAGGCCTATGATTATTTTATTTTTTTACATAAGGGTAAAAGCAGAAATGTTCTGTACGTTAAAACAACCCTTAAATAAACATAACATTTACATATCATAAGATAAGATAAGCCTTTATTGAGCTCACAATGGAGAAATTCCATCAGCTCTCACAGGAAATGGGCAATCTATTAAAGAGGAAATATTTAATTTAATATCTTATATACAATGAATAAAAAAGCTTAAGGGACAAAAAGTATGAGTGTTTTTTTGTGTGTGAACATTTAGACAAATTCTGATAATCATACCTAAAAAAAATACCTACGCAAAAATCGGATTCTACTGTAGGTTCTGTAAAAGGCCTAACGTAGGACTTACCCAGGCCATTTTTTTTCATTTCCAATCTTGCCTTGAATTTAAACCCACGACCTCCATATTGCTACATATCTGGCCTGTGCCCTTTTCCTCGGGACGACAGATGAAATACAGACTCCCACTTGAAAGTTGTGACCTCTATAAATGGCAATTGGAAGGATCTGATACATTCAATCAATTTGTAGGGGCATGTTTTTGTCCAACCCTGAGCTCATGTTCCAGCGGCGGGATCAGAAAAACCAATAGGAAGTGCCGTATCCTTTCTCACTGTGGGGATCGTCTGAGCTGCATCGATTTACCGTCCGCCGCCTCTGAAACTAATCCCATCTGCAATATATTTGTTTCTACTGCCCATGTGTCACGGTAACGTACGTACACAATAAATTAAGTTTTTCGGCCCAATCTTCCGACAACACCGCAGACTTTCGCACAGAACTTTGGACGGGAACGTGATAGAGACTTGGAGATTTTAATAAATGGAATATGAACCGTAGCCTAGAGGCCACTTGGGTCCAAAACGTACATGTCTTCTTCCTAATGCAGGGGTGGGCAATTCATTTTCATAAGGGGCCACATGAGAAGCCTGAATTGAGTAAACAATAACGCCAACTTATTCTGCTCAACTTTATCCTATTGTACATTACACCAAACTGTGTATTTTGAATAGCTGATCCTACTGTTATTTAGCTAAATATTTTCTGTAAATATTTAGCCATATCGTGTGTGTTATTCAACTCCTTATCCTCGTTAACTTCGACCATCGCACTGAAAGCAGGGGTCTCCAAGTAAATATCCGGGAGATTATTGACGGGGTCCATAAACAAAAGCTCCAAAATAAAAATGTTTTGATTGGGAAAATACTATTGAGGAAACTTTTTTCAATAAATGAATAATAATGACCTAATTTTTTTTTTTTTAAACGGCTATAATGTGTTGTTTATATCCTGATCTCTCACTATGTCAGTGCCCTCTGCTGGACACGTGTGGAATTATTTCCTTTAATTTTTATTTAAGCAGGCCCCTAGAGGCTGGACTGATCATTATGTTAATTTCTTTAAAAAATCATAACTCCGCACAGGAATGGGCTAGGGCAGGGGTGTCCAAACTGCGGCCCGGGGACCAAATGCGGCCCTCAGACCAATTTTGGGTGGCCCTCGGCCTTCTTGCTGAATCGGTACAGAACATCAGAGATAATCTTTTTTTTAAATGCAATGATTCTACACCATTCTAACCTAACAACTGACATTTTATTGTGAGACAGAGCTGGCATGAAGGTTTTAAGCATAAATAAAGGTGTGTGGCACAATTTAAACCTCTGCTAGTCGAAGGTTTTGCAGTACTGACCACCAATCTATGGCCCTTCACCCCGTGTACGCTTCAATATGAAAAACGTTTGGACACCCCTGGGCTAGAGTTTTTTTTTTAGGGCTAGAGACTTTTTTTACATACTCCGGAATATATGCCCTTCAAGTCGTGGGCCGGATTGAATCATCTCGCGGGCCAAATTTGGCCGGCAGGCCGGTGTTTGCCCAGGTCTGTCCAAATGCTTTATTTTGATAACCCACTCCAAAAACAACATGTCCGAGTATTAGGAACACGTTTGATAATCTTTTTACTTTTAGTACAATCAAGCTAATTGTATAACATAGACTTAACCTGTAATGTTGCACAGTGTGACTTTGAATTCAATTTAACTCAATAGTGTGTGGGCACTTCTGTTTCGAGCACACACCAAAAAAAAAACCTTTTTTTTTTAATTGAGTAGCAAATGCAGCACTTGAGGCCCACTTCAGGTCATTGACTTCACTTAAGAGCAGCTGTTGGCACACTGTCTACCTTTTTTGTCCCACAGTCCCCCAGAGGCATTAATTTATACTTCGAGTACCAACTACCTCGAGGATCCAGCCCAAATGTTAACAAAGTAAGCAACTTAACGTTAATTATTCAGTATTTAGTAGAATGTTATGTTCCAAATGTAGCTAAAAAAAAAACCTCTAAGTCAAGGTATTTCAACCTGGATGGACTCAAACAGACAAAAGCAGCGATTAGGAAGAGTTATTGACTTTTGGCGATCAGACCTCGGCGGTAGACATCGATAGATGAATAAAAGTCAGTATGGATGAACAGCTTGGAGTTAAGGATGTCTTCCCCCGGAGCCTGGACACTGGTGGTGGTATAGGAGACCCGTGAAGGATGCAGCAGGGAGAAACCGTGGCAGAAGAGGTAGAGAAGGGGCGGAGGTGGGTCGCAGTGCAGCTGGGAAGCGAACGATCCATGATTGCTGGGGCTTAAAAGCGGGAACGAGGGCGATGATTGGCTCTTACGAGGGTGCGGCTCTTAAGCTCATGGGCTGAGGTGGAGGTGTGGCCCTCTCGGAAGCGACCATTGGCCGGAGGTAGGTGATGCTGAAATTAGTCTACCAGGTTGAATTAACGCCTAGGCTTCATTTACTGTAAAACATCATTAAAACTAACTTTGAAATTCTCCTCAGATTCACATTGTTTCAATCTGAAACATTTCCAATGACCTCCTGCCAAATGCTCAAGTACCACCCGGGGTAAGAATATGTCATCACCACAGTTTGATGGATTTTACTTTACTTTACTTTTTGAAAATGCCCAGTAAATCCATCTCCCCCGGGTTTAACTGCTGCCATTGCTGTGTCGGCATTTTTCAGCTCGTGCTCTTTACTTAATTCACCCGTCAATGCCAAATGTTATGATGGCTTTGGCGCACGTCCTCGTCCTCCGCTCTCCCTCAAATGTAAAAAAAAAAAAAAAAAAACAGTGACGCATCTGAGATTTTTTGCCCACTGATCCAATCACGCCATGATTCAGCAAACATGTTGATGGTGATTTACTCAAATATTCATTGCCTTTTTTGTTCCATAGTCAAATCATTAGGGGGTTATTGCTGGAAGTGTCTTGCTCAGGGGCACAACATTGTATAGACATTGAGCAGAATTTAAAACAAAACAAACTTCAGCACAAATGTCATATTGTATAATAACACGTCCAGGAATGAATGGATGATTGTAGGGCTCAGGACAAAATATTGTTTAAAGCCTTATTTTAGGATTAAGTAACAAGTAAGAAGATTACGATTAAGTAAAACAAAGCTTGTCTGTCATTCTTAAGCTTTAGAGGTTTGTTTCTGTGTCATTCAAAGGTCTTCTGGAATGATCGCTATATTTACTTGGCTTGTGATAGAAATGTGAAAAACAGCCGTCTCAAGATAATCTTGCGACCCCGACTTTGGGAACCCTTGTACTGGGCAACAAAGAATAAACGAGTAATAAAGATTTATTGAAGATTATTAGTAAATACCTACAAAAAGCACAACACCCCCCTTTAACCTCTTAACCCCCGCCTTAACTGAGTACATTTTCTCCATTTGGCCAAATGTAAAAGCTTCTTGAAGAAGAAAAAAAACAACACAAAAAATAAAGAATTTACTACTAAGAGTTGACAAAGTGATGACTAAGCAACAAAAAAGTCACAAAAAAGTGAAAAAAAGTGACTAAAATTTGACTAAATAGTGACAAAAAAGTGACAAAAATGTGACAAAATGTGACAAAAAAGTAACAAAAAAGTGACAAAAAAGTGACAAAAAAAGTGACAAAAATGTGACAAAAAAAGTGACAAAAAAGTGATGAAAATCAACAAAAATAAGCCACAAAAGTGCAACAAAAAAGTGACACAAAAAGCGATGAAAAAGTGACCAAAATGTGATGTGTTATGATAAACTGATCAGTTTTGTAGGTCTCAGCTTTCAAACGAGATGTGACACTGGCCTATGGGCCGTAAGCTCTAATCAAACTCTCCTCCTGTTTCCCTGTTTCATTATCCCTCCAGTTCTGTGGACAAGTTCCCTCCGCTTGTCCACAGACTTTAGCCTCTAAGACTTCTTTCTGCCACACAACCAAAGTCAGAAGCACAATCTTAGACCATTCAAACATAAGAACAGGCAATCACACACTCCTGATCCCCCTCTCGCTCTTGCGTCGCTTATCTTTGCGTACACATTCCACGACGAGCTATTTCAGCAAAGTCATTATTTTCCTTTCACCGCACACGCGCATCATGAAGCCAATTTGATAATTGAAATAATGACTTTTCCTCGCTTTGTTCGTGTGTTTTTGCACGGACGTTTCGAGTTGCAGACTTACTCTGAGGAGTCGATGAAGTAGATGACCAGGGCGCCGATGCTGAGGGCGAAGACGAGAACTACCTGTGGAAACACACACACGGGAAACGTGAGGATTATGAATTATCAGAGAAAATCAACAGGAGACCTTTCGCTGTGTCCGACCTGTATTGGGAAAAGTGCGGGGAAGTCTGATCCATTTGGCAAACGGCAAATCTGTGAGGACACGGCCCACTTTGAAGACTCTAAAGTGGACAAGTGCCTGATGGAGGCGTTTGGGCTCCTCTGCTTGCGTGTTTTATATTTAAAAATGTCTAACACCGTCTATGGAAAAAAGTCAGTCCAGACGTTGCCATGGTAACGACGCCACAGCTAAGCAGCAGAAATGCACAACATACATCCACTAAAGGCCGTGGTTTTCCCCGAGACGTTCGGCGCTTAAGTGAAAATGACAGCGCGGGTAATCTGATTAGTCGCGCCGTGTTCCTCCGTCGACGCCGAAATGAGCCGAGACACGATCGATCCCGTCAGGCGTTTATAATCCAGTCGGACAAAGGAAACGCCTAAATGAGACGTGTTTAAGCACCGGCAAAAAAACAACAACAACACACGCGACAAGTCACACGGGTCATTAACTGGACCGGGGGACGACTTTCGTGACTACAGAGCCCAGATGTTTTGCATTTGTACAGTAGTTTCCCCTCTGGGACCAGGACTCCCATGGAAATTAGATTCCTATAATGCAAGTGGGACGTTCCTGGGTAAAGAAAGGTCAAATTAATAAATTCATTAGTTTAGTTTATTTGAGCAGCATAAAAAAAAAAACAGCAACAATATTTACAACGGGAAAAGAAGTGGATCTGCACGCTCAAAACCTACCCCTGACTTCTCATCGAAACATGAAGCTGCGGTTCGTGACATACATGAATTAAGATAAGATACGATAACCTTTATTGATCTCACAGCGGAGAAACTCACTTGTTACATTCAGCTCTCAGAAACACTCAATTAAACAGTAAATAGAGGTACCTTATATACAGTGACTACCAAAAACGTTAAGGGGGCAAAAGTAAAAACAATACAAAATTAAAGCCGCAAGCGGCATCGAGAGGCCCTCGCGGGACGCGGTGGCCGGTTGACGCCGGTTGCCGCACGCCGCCGCAATAACCGGGAGGCGCTGCCGCGCCCTACGTGGTTATAATGTCGCTGCCACCCTCAGTGGAGTTTATTAAAGAGCAAAAATGCAAGAAATGGCGCCTTCGGCGCTGATTACTCTATTTTTCCCAAAATGGCCGACCACCTGTTGGTCGCCTAGCAACCATGTAATGGAGGCCTCCCTCAGTGCCTCCATTGCCGCGCCATAACCCTACCAAGGGCGCCAACGTGGCCACACTACATTTTATTGCCCTGATGTGCCATTAATCTCTGTGAGTAAACGTCAAAACGAGATTTTTAGCGTCTCCATGTGAATGATGGCTCCAACCTGCAGAGGGCGCTAGCGCGCCCCAAATCTTTTTTATTTCACAAGCAGCATCGGACGGCCCTGACGGGCCGTACTTCAATCACTACTGTCCACAAGCTCCTCACAGAGGGCGCTAACGCGCTGTAATTGTGTATAATGTGTGATATGCGGGTCAGTCCCATTGGATTAACATGGTGGGCCTCGGTCGTCACCATGGCAACACCGTACAAAATACGGTATGGGTCTCATTGGCTTTTTGGACCGGGATGCCATCAGCTATTTTTGTGCCGAATTTTATCTATTTCCGATAAACAAATTTTTTCCCCATAATAGATTTTTTCTTCTCGGCCTAGAGGGGGCGCTATCGCGCCAAATCTTACTTTTTCACATTGATTGTGTCCGGGGTGAAAGGTCAATAAAATGTATATTTCCGATTTTTAATGGGAGTTCGTTTGTGCGAATGGGAGCATTTTGTTGTTTTCGATAAGTCGCAAAATTCTTCGTAAAGATTGCGGCTTCGCCGCAAACAAACCGTAAAACTTAGCCAAAAAATGTGGATAACTTTTGATGCCCCACATCTCGAGATGAACTGGAGCGATTTTGGGCTCATTTGGTGAAACGCCCTAGGAGGAGTTCGTTAAAAAGCGACGTCAGCGAAAACGCTGACTCAGCATTTTCCCGACTTCCTGTCAAAATGGCGGACTTCCGCTTTGTCAGGGGGTGTGGCCACAATAATGTTTTTTGGTTGTCGTCACATGACGAATGTCTGTACCAAATCTCGTCGCTCTACGACAAAGTTTATGTTGGCCCCCTCCCCATAGGCGCAATGTATTTTCAGTTTTGTAGGTGGCGCTGTCGCGCCATTTTTTATTTCCCCAAAACGAAACACACATTTTAATTAATTTTTCACCGGACCTGAATTTTGGGCAAAGTTTGGTGAGTTTTCAACTATGTTCAGGGGGTCAAATTCCTGCTCAAAGAGCAGAAGAAGAAAGAAAGAAAGAAAGAAAGAATAAAGAAAAATAATAATATTTCTTGCAAAAACAATATAGTCGCTTTCGCGACTACAACATATTATGCATTTTTTTAAAGCTTTCGACTTCCCCGACGCACCGGTGGGGCTCGGAGGTGAATGACGAGCGCTTCGCGCTCGTCATCCACCTCCGTATGACAGTTGGCCATATACCCCCATTCATTTTGCTGCAATTATAAGTATAAGGGCCCACACCAGAGGTGTGGGCAGTCACTGTTTTACACGGTGAGTTTACGTTTGACATGGGGACAGCGCTTCGCGCTGTTTTCGTGCGCTCCGCGCACCTAGGTTCAGTGCGCTGCGCGCACTGCGTTGCGATTACAATAGGCCCTTGCTACGGCAGGCCGCTCGGGCCTAATAAAATGGACTATAATGAAAAATGTCAGTATTTGTAGTGCAGGTTTACAGTCATAGTGCAAGTAGTTGATAAAGTGACGCAGATACAGAGATTATTGCACGTAGTTTTGCTAAGGGGTTATTGCACATGTGACTTTACAGTCTGACAGTGGTGGGGATGAAGGACCTGCTCCTTCTTGCACTAAGGGTGCCTCAGTCTTCAACTGAAAGAGCTGCCCAGCTCCTCTACAGTCCCGTGCAGTGGGTGGGAGGTGTGGTCCATGATGGAGGTGAGCTTGGCTAATACCCTCCTGTCCCCCAGGGGGCAGCCCAGGACGGAGCTGGCCCGGCTGACTTGGCATTTGATCTGTCCTTTGATAGTTCTAGGACAGTGGTTCTCAGGCGGTGGGTCGGGACCCAAAAGTGAAAACCCTTTTCAGTGCGTCGTGAGCTTTTTCCTTTCATTCCTTTCAATACTTCTCTTCAATAAAAGTATAGAAACATCAGAATATTAAAAGAAAAAAAGGGCCTTTGAATGACGTCACCTTGAACCAAGCAATACAATGTTCTCCTTCTGTCTGCGCTCTGGTTCCCCCACAACTAAACACATGTACAATAGGGTCCCCCAGAACTGCCTTGTATTCTGTATCTCAGTGGAGCCTTTCTGGTTAAAAAACTGCTCAATAAATAGCAAAATAAAGATCAAACGCCGGGTCTGAAACCGACCCTCTCTCCTGCGTGAATGAACCCATGAAAAATATCACACAAATATTGAAAATCCAGGAATAGAGCATTTCATTTTCTCATATATCGCCTTCAGTTCTCACCTGCCAGCGCGAGTCTGACGGGAAACCTCACAGGAGCCGGTGCCTGTGACAAGCGTCGAACAGAATATGTCAAAGGGAGAAAGATTACGCGAAATGTACAAGAGACTATGGCGCTCCGCTGGAAAACTGGGCCAGAGGTTTTTAAGGACTTATTTGGGCCGAGAGTGTGACAGGGTTCGGTGAAAATCCAGGTAAATAAATCATAACAGCAGCTGCGTCTTCTCCAGCACTTCGCTAGAGATGCTTCCCAGGGCTGGGGACAGAAATGTGCCACAGAGGTGTTTTGAGAGATTGTCCAAATTGCTGTAATGAATGTCCTGGACAATGCAAGTATTTCACCCTTCACTATTAGCCATTTACTCTTCAACACGAGGTGCCGAACAAAGGGGAGGGAGTAGAGACAAAGTTGTGCAGTATGACAGATGACTACCCTCCTCTGGCCTACAAAACAAACCCCTCCATGAACTCCAAATGGTTCAGAATCATCCCCAGATCTCCATCCACCCCAGCGCATCTCTCCTGACCTCAAACAGGTTCCTTAGTAACCAATCGCTAATATTTTGGCCATTATAATCGTGACCCCATATTTACTTATCGTCCCATCCCTACTTCAGACACATTTCTCTCAACTATTTCCCGACTGTTACATATTCCTCGGTTAACTCCGTGTGACCTCGAGAACTTTGAGAGGCGCCCCCCCCACAAAAAAATTAAAATAATAATGCATCGGTTTTATATATCGCACTTTTCTGGACACTCAAAGACGCTTTACATTGCACTATTCATTCACTCCGTACTTGGTGGTGGTAGGCTACTATTGTAGCCACAGTTGACCTGGGGTAGACTGACGGAAGCGAGGCAACCAGTCTGCGCCATCGGCCCCTCCGACCACCACCAACCACTCACTCACTCACTACATTCTCTAGGCTTCCTGGTGTTTCCAAACGGTCTCCCATCCAAGTACCGACCAGGCCCTTCCCTGCTTAGCTTCCGATGTCTGACGGGATTGGGCAGATATTACTGCGCAGACGTCGAAGTGCTCCTAAGGTGTTATTACGCCTTACAATATAGTTCCCCTTTTTATCAGCTTAGAAAATCGACATTTTGTGTAACTAGACTTGGATCGTGTAACTACTCACGTAACCGTATTTAAATAGGGGGAAATGTGGAAGAGCTTGGTCACTTCTAACTTCACCCCCGTTTGGCCCCATAGAGGAGGAGAGGCTAAATGCTAACGACATCTTTTGTCATTTTGCGTAACTGAGCGCACGCGTAAAGACCAGACAGGTACGCATCAACTCGTCTAAGCTCAGGTAAGAACATATATCTCAGTGTGGGAAAACGGTGGCCTCTTCCTTTAACCCTATCGAGAATCGTTGGGATGTGCTGGAGAAGGCTTTGCGCAGTGGTCACACAATCCCATCATCGATACATGATCTCGTTGAAAAATGAAAACAAATGTGTCCTGTGATCAAAGCTAAAGGCAGTGTAGGATTATAATTATTGGATGCCCTTCCAGTTAAAGCCTCAATACTAACTGATGTGGACAATGGGGGTTAATATGGCAGCCCAGAACTTCACATTTTATCACTTAAAAATCATATGTAAGAACTATATTTCAAAAAGGAGCCATCCGTTAGATATAACTTTTTTGCAGTAAAAACTCAAGAAGCAGAGATGGTTAGCTCTGGAAATAAGGTTAGCTGTGAAGCACGTGGAGGAAACCCACTCAGACACAGGGAGAACTTGTGAACTCCACTTGAAAATGCCCCGCAATCGAACCCAGGACCAGGATATGAGCGCTAACCACGCTAACCACGCTAACCACCGGGCTAAAAGTGCTCTGTGAAGCAAGAAACTATGAGTGGGCCCAGATGAGGAGGGAAAACATGAGTTCAGCCTGGTCTGTGAATCAATGGCCAACATGTAGAATAATAATGAGCCGACATTTGACGTCTCGCTCGGCACAGGGAGTTAGCGTGACCTATCTGATCAATTTGGAAAAGTCCGTCCTGAACCAGAAGCCGCGCGCGCATGTATAATAGATGCGCCTCGCGGCCGTCCCATGATGAGAGTCCCTTTGTGCGCGCTCCCACCACAGTAATGACAAAACGCAGACGCATGTATTTTTAATCAGGCCGTCCTCTGTTCAAAAGCCTCCAATCTTCACACGCCGCGCCGGGACAATGGCAGAGACCCGGGGAACGACGCGGGGGCCAATCAGTGCAGGTGGGACGAGGGACTGGAAAATCAAATGCCTGCAATGATTAGCTCAGAGATTTGGAATTTGAGTCATGTTTTAAGCAAGGAGAAGAAGGAATGACTCGAGTGTAGAAAGAGGAAACTGCTTAACAAATAAAAGAAGCCAATATACGTTTCAGAACATGTTTGTAGACGTCTTCATGTGTTACTGTGACTTGGTTGAGGACAGGTCCATGAGAGTTCTTTTAAGCTCATTTCAAACTGGTCCAGTCGTACAGGGGTTTTTCATTGTAGACCAAAGTTGTTAAAAAACTGCATCTTTCAGGGTTGTTTCAGTGAGGACATTTTGCCTCAAACATCAAGAAGCTTTGTCAGCAACTAATGATATTTTAGCAGCAGGTAGTACGGTCAACATATTAACATATACACTGCATGACCCCCGAACAAGTGGCCACCTGGATTTAACCATCTGTTATGACCTGGGGTTGCTGCAGTTGGTCGGGTCTAGGTTCAGCAACACAATGACAGACGTTAGACTTGACTTTTTTGTAGTTTGTAAGAGCTTTAAAATGATGCAGCCTAAACGCTGAGGGAAGTACACGAGGCCGTGCACGATGTTAATGTAAAGATGAGAGCAAAGGGGGAGAAGCAACAAGTGCTTGTTGCAGTCACACCACGCCCCCTATTCCTAAGCCACGCCCCCGCACCCTGGCCACGCAGCACTGGCGCACCGTTTGTTTGTACGCAAACATGTCGCTCTTTTCTGTGCTAACGCTGTTGTTGCACTAGGTGGAAGACCAGGCCCTATGTAACCAAAGAATGAGATCAGCTGATCTACCTGAACATCCTGAATGACCAGGTTATTCCCTGATGGCACGGGCATATTCCAAAATAATGCCAGGATTAATCGGGCTCACATTGCTCACATGGATTGGCCACTAGAGTCTAAGGTTGGGCGTTATGGACCTAAACATGTATCACGATATGTCAATATGACATCATCAAATTCACTGATTTACTAAAGTTCTTAGTGACTAAGGGAATACGAAAATCACTGGGTCATCTTGGTAAAGGTGATTCCACCTTATTCCACCTCTGTTGCCTTTGTCTTGTTTAGTTGTGTAATAGAACTTTTTTGGGGGCTGGTTTACATGTGGTTTAGGCCTTGGCTTGATATGGCTAAATATTTATAGATAATGAAAATCCTACCAAATACCAATACCAGCTATTCAAAATACACAATTCAATGTAGTTTACCAGGATAAAGTTGAGCAGAATAAGTCTGAGTTATTGTTGGTTTGGACCTCCGACTCAATTCAGGCTTCTCGTTTGGCCCCTTGTGAAAATTGTCCACCTCTGCCATAGTCCTATGCGAGTGGAGAGCAGCTTTGAGAAAACTTTCCAGGACACCATGGTGACTTTATTAAAATCCTGGAGGGTAACACAACATTTGTTGCCTGCCCCGTTTCCACAAATAGTCACAGGAGGTTTGAAAAGTGGCTAAATCTGTGTCCGAGTTGACGACGCTTTTTTGTAACATTGCAGATGCTTAGAATTTAAAACAGCTCTGCTCGTGTACAAGTCGTTTCACGGTTTAGCACCAAAGTCCATCTCTGACATGTTAGAGCCGTATGAACCATCTCGGGCCCTGAGAACTTCAGGGAGGGGTCTCCTGGTGGTTCCCAGAGTCAATAATAAACACGGTGAGGCTGCGTTTCAGTTTCATGCAGCTAAAATCTGGAACAGTCTTCATGGCTTAACCTTTCCACTTTTAACACTTGTCCGTCATGTTCAGCTACTGTGCATTTTAAAAAGTGAACACGTCGGCATTGATATTTAAAAACAGGTTTGTATGTATTGAAAAAAGGCTCATCACCCAGGACCGTGTTGGTTTGCGTCTTAAAGTTCGGTCGGTGAACCCCATGCTGCCAGTAGAGGCAATAAAACAAGCAAAAACAATGTAGGCGTTTTCATTTTTTAGCTTACATCATGCTAACACTACAAAGGAAAAGTGTTTGAGCGCAGAACTGCTCAAATGATGGTTTATACAAACGTGTACAAACGTGTGGCCGATTTTCACCGCAATGTTTCTCTGTTCCCCTGAGGCCGAGGAAGTTACAGCGGGGCTCATTTTTAAGAGCTCTTTCCTAATGCAAAAAAAACAAAACAAATCGGGAAGTATCTACACTTCCGGAGAGATCAGCCTTTTCTCGGCAGACAAATGTATCCGTAAGGAGACAATAAACACTCGTATATTGTATTATATCGGCCTAATAAATCAGCATCAACCTCTACTGAATTCTACCTGTAATGCATTAAAAATCCAGGGAATACAGATCCCCCTCCTGGAACCGTCACCTTAACGTGATGGAGGGGTTTGAGCCTGAATGATTCTGGAGCTCTGTTGTCGGGGGCTTCGTGCCCCTGGTAGGGTCTCCCAGGGCAAACAGGTCCTAGGTGACGGGTCAGACAAAGAGCGGTTCAGAAGCCCCTTATGAGAGACCAACAGGCCCGGTTAGAACCATGAGGCCGTCCTTCTGTGGACCCACCACCTGCAGGAGGAGCCATAGGGGCTGGTGCAATGTGATTTGGGCAGCTCCAACAGCTGCCCCCACGACCCGGCAACGGACAAGTGGAAATGGATGGATGGGAACACAGATCAGGGTGCTCCAGCTACAGAAGAAGAAAAGACCAAACCAAATCACTTGAAACGGTGGAGGGTTTGTGATGTGGGGCATTGTCTGAGGGGCGGGAGAGAAACGCTGCATCCCACCGAGGAGACTGGAGGCCGCCAGCCAGGTTTCCCCCCCGGGTTACTCCAGTTTCCCCTGCCTCCGAGAACATGCTGCTCGGGTTGGCCCACAGGACTAACCCGAAACCAGGAAAAGATTTCTTGCACAAGCGCGAGAAAAAGAGCAGCGATCAAACGTGCTCGGCATTTATTTTGCTCCTCTATCGCGCCGCTGATGACCGGACGACCACAACAGTCGCTAATAGCCCTCCTGTCCCTTTTAAGCCAGCGTCCGGAGGGAGCAGATGCGCCTCCAGAGCCACTTAGGTCTTTTACAGCCTCTAAATATCAGGCGACGGGTGCCTTCTGCCCTCTGTCGCTGCCTCTGCTCAGTCTACATCCGCGGGCAAAAGCACACAGGACAAACCAGGCCATAAAACCGCACATAAAACCCACACTGTAAACCAAGGAGACACTTACTGCCTCATTAGCATCAGGGATTATGCTCTCTGAAAGGAGTAAACACACGTCGAAACGGCTGCAATTATCAAATCACAGAGACTGCAATTATTTAGGCGTTTGACTCGGGGATTACATTTTTCGGGAGGATTTTCTGTGGCTGAAGGCGTTTTTTTTCTCCGATTTCATTTCATTTTATTGGGAGCCCCATTAGCTCCCGACTCGTTGCCGGGAGCTATTCTACCCAGAGTCTCCTTCATTTTCATTACAAGTGTTTACAATATCGCATAACAAAAACAAACTAAAGAGCTCAATGTGAAACCAAATAAAAACACTATCGCTAGCCCAACTCATCTTTGCCTCACTTTTGGAAAACATGTACAAAAAAAAAACGTTGTATAGGAAACAAATTTTTTCCCTCATTGCCATTCCAACAATACAAAATGACCTAGGCCAACGATATCACATAAAACTATTTATTATCATTATTATCGCCTTTTCCATCTGACAAAGTAAAACCAACAATCCATTACCTAAACAGAAGTAAAACATTTACCGTAATCAAAAACATTTGGAGTTTTGTATGAAGCATGAATCTCAACCCAACAACTCGACTCAATAGTCATCGCTCAATTAATTTTCATAAGGGGCCACATGAGAAGCCTGAATTGAGTCGGAGGGCCGCACCAACAATAACTCCTGCTCAACTTTATCCGATTGTACATTACACTAACCGTGTATTTCGAACAGCTGATACTGTTGTTATAGGACTATTATTTTTAGCCATATCAAGGCAAGCATGTGTGAGCATCGTTATTTAAGTTATTCAACTTCTTGGGTCTCCAAGTAAATTTCCCTGGGGGCCAAAACATAAATGGGGAGTGTATTTCCGGGTCCATAAACAAAAGCTCCAAAATAAAATTATGATTTAATTGGGCCCCTCCTGGAACCGCCACCTTAACGTGGTGGAGGGTTTGAGCACCTGATCGATCCTGGAGCTCTGTTGTCGGGGACTTCGTGCCCCTGGTAGGGTCTCCCATGGCAAACAGGTCCTAAGTGACGGGTCAGACAAAGAGCGGTTCAGAAGCCCCTTATGAGAGACCGACAGGCCCGGTTAGAACCATGAGGCCGTCCTTCTGTGGACCCACCCCCTGCAGGGGGCGCTATAGGGGCTGGTGCAATGTGATTACGACCCGGCAACGGGCAAGTGGAAGAAAATGGATGGATGGATTTAATTGGGAAAATACTCATTTTCAATAAATGAATAATAATGAGCCTGACAGGACTGTAGCCAATGTGTTGTTCGGATCTTGATCTCTCATTATGTCAGTGCCCTCTGCTGGACACGTGTGAAATTCGTTATTTTTATTTATTTATTTAAGCAGCCCCCTAGTGGCTGGAGTGAGCATTCTGGTAATTTCTGCAATCATAACTCCGCACAGGAATGGCCTAGAGACTTACTTTTTTTTTTTTGACATACTCAGAAATGTATGTCCTACAAGCCGTGGGCTTGTAGGACATACAAATGCAGGAGGCACCAAATATCGTTCCATAAAATCGTAAGCCTTGTCTCACTTTATCACCATTTAATGCACCGACTCCGTATTATTATTTTTTTATTTTTTTTGCGAATCAGACAAAAGCCGCATCATAATGGACGGGCTAATCCTGCTTACGTAGTTGCTTTTCAGAGACGGCCTTCGTCATTATTAGATGGTGCTGAACGGGTGAGCGATTGCGTAACGGCATTGTATTCACCAAATGTAGCGAGCGTCGCTTAGCGAAATTAAAAATGGTGTCGCTCCTCTCGGCGTCCGACTCGACTATTGTACGTGTGATGAAAATGGGAAGGGGGAGAGGGGGAAACTTATTTGTACACGTCACCCAAAGTGCTCCACACAAGGGAATGGGACTTTTCACTCACTCCAATGCTCTGCGGTGGTAAAGTTCAGATGGATAACACTGTGCATCATAAGGTGGTGTTTCAGAAGCAAAGAAAAATGCTCCTTGGACGTGGAAACGTTGCCGCCATATCTACAATATAATTCACATGACTCACGATCTGAAATAACACTGATCTTACATAAGTCTGCCGTCACGCAGGCATCAGGCATCGGAAACCTGTTCGAGTGTCCTTCCTGGCGGATTCCGGTCAAAGCAGAGAGAGGCTATGGGGCTGAGAGGCGCCGCAGCGTGAGACAAAGGCCAAATGATCCGGCGCCGTCCAACAATGCGACGGTGAGTCACATGTGTGAGGGGAAAAACAAAAGTAAGACTTAGCAATCACTGAACCTGAGAAGATCTCCATTGACTGTGCAGGACTGTTGTGTTTTGACGTTAAACAACGGGCCGTATGCACGATGTCCCCACGTGACCTCTCCCTGTCCTGTATCTTTAAAACTCAAAATTAGCAGGGTCCCAAACAAATGAAGGGATAGCTCAGGATCGAGAGAAAAGGACAACGAGTCACTGATGGAGAGTCACTGCAACGTGTTAAAAACATCTTGTCCGCTGTGAATCCTGCCCCAAAGGAGACGCCGGCTGGTAGTGTGAAATAATGATCATATAAAATGTAAAATCAATTCAATTTGCACTCATTTTTATTTTGTGTTAGCCCCACTGGGACCCTGCTCATTTTAAATGTAAGAGACACGGGACAGGCAGGACGGCACCGATGTTACTGTCCAGGCAGAAATCACGTGGGGTCACCCTGCATATAGCCCATGATCTGGACAGGGCCCGTTGGATTATCGCAGAAGGAGATACTGCACTCATCTCATGGCAGTCCTGTGTCAGAGAGAAGACTCGATTAGGGCCATATGGCCTTTGCTCTGCCCGATCCCGTCAGACCTCGGAAGCTAAGCAGGAAGGGCCTGGTCAGTGCTTGGATGGGAGACCGTTTGGGAACACCAGGAAGCCTAGAGAATGTAGTGAGTGAGTGAGTGGTTGGTGGTGGTCGGAGGGGCCGATGGCGCAGACTGGCTGCCTCGCTTCTATCAGTCTACCCCAGGGCAGCTGTGGCTACAATAGTAGTTTACCACCACCAAGTATGGAGTGAATGAATAGTGCAACGTAAAGCGTCTTTGAGTGTCCAGAAAAGCGCTATATAAAAAACGATGGATTAATTAATTCATTAATTAGTGCCAGGTCCAACTGACTGAAGGACAGGCTCATCCACCAGGTTGTCAGGGAGCTGAACTCTCCTCTCCCTCCCTCTCCTGCCTCATATTGTAATGTCTACATATGCATTAGACTGTTAGAAAAAAGGTCAGTCACGTTTCAAGTTACAGTACAGGTCAAAAGTTTAGAAACACATTTTATGTATCGGCTTTTCGTTGTTTTAAACACTTTATACACATGGGATTCTGTAAGAAACAAAAAAAAAAGCGTGAAATAACTGAAAATATGTTTTATATTTCAAATTCTTCCAAAGTATATTGTGAAGTCCATTGAGAACATGTCAAAAGTGTGCAAAGCAGAACTCGAATCAAAGCAAAGAAATGTGAAGAATTTATTTCAACTTTTTCTTGTTTAAAAAATGAATGCCTTCAGTGAGAATCTACAAAAGCGTTTCCAACCCTTTGCCTGGTACTGCACAGAGGTCAAACCCGATGTGTAACAACAAAAAGATCTCCACGTGAGTAGTTTAGTAGAACATATGCTCTGAGGAACACAACCTTAAACACTGTGCTATCTTTACACTGGTGTCTATAGTGGGCACTTGTTCCGATCCTTTTACGTCAAAACCAAAGAACAAAGTGACCTCCATGAACTGTACGAACAGGAAATAAACATCAAACAAATGACACAAGTAAAAATGTCTCTTTTCACACCAATGACTTAAGAGCAACTTAATTTAATTCAATTTTAATTAGAAATGATCAACTATTAGACTATTTGGCTTATTGAAATTGCTACGAGCAGCAATTGTATTTTGAGGTTATTTCGGTTTGAAATGTTTTGGGAACAATAGACCCCTCAGCCGGTCACTGTGCAGACCAAGGGCGAGGGGCTGTGCAGATACTCGTGTTCAGAGGGTGCAGAGGTTCACGTGTCTGTAGTGTCGCCCCGTCTGGTCTATACATAGGAGAGGACGACGTGGGAATTTGTGGCTAAAGTCGTCGCCCCGACTTCGACAAAGTCAGGAGCTAAACTGCAGAGCCACTCAAATAAATACCGTATTTTCCGGACTATGAGTCGCACCAGCCTTGGCAGCCTTACTCGGGCATGGAGGCGTGACTGCACCGTTGACAAGCCTCTCCCGGCAGCACGTTGTTCAAGCACCCACTCGTTCCTCTCGCTGTGGCTCTAGCGATTAGCTCGCGATTAGCTTGTTTTGTTTTCTTCTTCTTCCGTAAGAGTAACCTCTGCGTTTCGCCAGTCCCTCACAAGTTTCTCGCTCACTCCAAACTTTTGCATTTTTAAAATCTTCAGCGGTACAGTAAGTAAGTGCTTTATTTGTCCTTGTACGGGAGTAGCAGATACTGGTACACAAGCCTAGAGCGCCCTCTAGCAGAGCCGTGGGAAGAACTTTTAATTAGGGGGTGCTGAGGGATAAAGTTTACCCCAAAAACACCTTCTCTGTGCATATTTCCTATTTAATAATATTGCCTGCAATTTGCAAACTATCCACCAGGGGGTGCTGCAGCGCCCTCAGCACCCTGGGTTCCCACGGCCTTGCCCTCTAGTAGCGGTCAGTGTGAAAATAACAAACGTGAAATTATATAATTCTGATATATACAGTAAGTCGCCCCTGAGAATAAGTCGCACCCCCAGCCAAACTACGAAAAAAAGTGCGACTTATAGTCCGGAAAATACGGTATTCTTTTTTTTTTAATTACCCTTACCCTTTGTTATTGCTTTTATTATTGATGGTTGTGTTTTTGTGCTGTGTTTCAATGTTTTAAGATATTTGATTAAACTGGCTGAATAATTTCCCTCGAGGATAGTTAAACAGATATTGTTTAAAAATACGTTAATACCTTAACGTGGTGGAGGGGTTTGAGCGTCTTGAATGATCCTGGGGGCTCTGTTTTCGGGGGCTTCGTGCCCCTGGTAGGGTCTCCCAGGGCAAACAGGTCCTAGCTGACGGGTCAGACAGAGAGCGGTTCAGAAGCCCCTTATGAGAGACCAACAGGCCCGGTTAGACTTCTGTGGACCCACCACCTGCAGGGGGCGCCATAGGGGCTGATGCTAGGCTAATATTTTGGCTAACCATTATACAAGTCAGGTCATAGACACTCGTACTCGCAAGTAGGACTGCACAACGTGAGATAAAATTATGACATTTCATAATTATCTTGAATATTTGAGTAGTAATACTTTGGCATTCTGTTATTAAACCGTTGCAAGACATTACGTTCCGTTATATTTAAGTACAAATGGTAATAAGAAGTATGTTTTTCAGCAACTTGGGTCAAAACAGAACTAAAACACTAAATCAGGGCCCAGAATCGAACGAAATTAGAAAAATTTCAACTGAAATGGATCTTTTAAACAGTTTTATGTCAGAATACGTTTTTGTTTTGGTGATTTTGTGATGGATATTTCGTCTTTTCATAAAGCGCTAAGCAACGAGCCTTTTTACACATCACACTGACATCGTGCTTGTTTAAGATGCAGCTCTCCGGCGTTTCGGAGACATATTCCGCCCGCACTTCTGATGAGACGTAATATTTTTTACTGGGGTTGAAAGCAGCTCTTCTTCTTCTTCTTCTGTGTCTCCAGTGATTCAGGCCTGGACTCTTTCAGCTGCTCATTTATTCATCAAAGCTGGCAATAAGAATAGGCCAACACGCTCTGATTTTTACAAACGCCAAAATAGTCTATTCCCCTTCTGACTGTTGAAAAAGAAAGTTTAAGTGTAAGATAATGTGCCTGATTTCTCTCACAGGTGGCGAACGCAAAACGGTTTTCTTCCACCATAAGCAGCTCTTCATTTAAAACCGTGAGGCGGTCGTTGAATCGGGTTCGGACGCCGCGCAGCAGATGCAGAGTCTGTGCTCTGGGAACAATGACAAGAGATGACTCTGCCGTTGGAGAAATCCTGGTTTGATCATTTGAGTGGGGAAAACAGGCGACACCACATTTTTCTAATCTGCTCCTGAGAATACTACAGAGGGGAACGAGCTCACAATTTGGACTTTATTACAAGCCGTGTCCAAATGGATTAAAACAATCACGATGCTTTATTGGTTTTGTTTGTTTTTTTGTTAAATCATTCAAATATAGATTGAAATAAAAATAAATAATTCTCTCCAATTCGGCTTTACCCACGTTTAAAAGCTTTTCGACCTGAGCCTACAGCCTATCGGCCAATGTGAACGTCATATGAACGCTAAGATCCACTAACCTGATCGTAACTTTTAAATTGCAATTTTTTTGGGGGGTAAAAATCGTGCAGCTATTGCACACGAACCATGTCAATTAAAACATAAAACTTCTATACTTCATCTGGACAAAATGTATAATTTAAGCTGCAGAAATGAAGGTAAAATGAGCATGGTAAATATAGATGGCACAATTGGGCCCTGTTCTGGGCACTTTGCTGGCCTTCTTGTTAGAATTATTATCCATATCTCTTTTCTGTTCAACTCAAGACCATATATATTATTTTATTGCACATCCTTTCCCACAATGTACAGCCCATCTTTTGTGTGTGATTTTCGCACTGGGCTTTAAGGGATTTCCTCTGCAGCTCGTCAATGAAAAGAGATTACCACGTCTGCTGGTTTAATGTGGGAAGCCTCTATCCTCCGCACAGCAGCTGTAAAAGGGATCGACGTGTCCTGTACAATTGCAGAGCTGATGCTAAATGTAATGCATGCAAGATTACCGCCAGTGGAGTAAGCCTGAGTTAGCGGCATTCGCTAATTGGTGCCCTAATCTTCATATTTAGTATAAGTTGTGAGAGGTTAGATGGAGAACACCGGCTAGATATTTAGCATTTTAGCAATTTAGTCACTTAAGAGGCATGTGGGGCCAGAGAGTCTTTGTTTTGGAAATTCAGGACAGTTAAACAGAGCCCCATCCAAACACGATAAGATAACTTCACCAAAAAAGGGTCTAAAACTGCAACACAAAGCATGCTCAGCTCCACTGTCTTAAAATTATCTGTATTCACTGTCCGGCTGGATTTAAACATTGTGAGGGGTATCAGCAGAGAAAAAATAAACTGATGAACTAATACACGCTTTTCAGGACAGGGGTCTTAGGTATGGGACACTTGATATTTTGTTGTTTGCAGAGAGAGGGGAAAGGAACTCTAATTTCTTTATGCTTTTCAGAGATACAAGTCCCTTCCTGGAGCCGCCACCTTAACGTGGTGGAGGGGTTTGAGCGTCTGAATGATCCTGGAGCTCTGTTGTCGGGGGCTTCGAGCCCCTGGTAGGGTCTCCCAGGGCAAACAGGTCCTAGGTGACGGGTCACACAAAGAGTGGTTCAGAAGCCCCTTATGAGAGACCAACAGGCCCGGTTAGAACCATGAGGCAGTCCTTCTGTGGACCCATCACCTGCAGGGGGCGCCATAGGGGCTGGTGCAATGTGATTTGGGCAGCTCCAACTGCTGCCCCCACGACCCGGCAACGGACAAGTGGAAGAAAATGGATGGATGAAGATACAAGTCACCCAAAGCGCTTCACAAGGGATCATTTTTATTCACTCCTGGCAAGATACATCGCTTCAAGATCTGACAGGATGAGGCATCATAAAGGTGACATGTTCATTAAGAGGGTAATTTATCAAGACAGGTGCTAAACAGCGAGTGCAACCTGGAAAGTACAATATCGCTTATTTGTGGGTGTGTTGCACCTAATTTACAATTGAAAATAGCATGTATTACAGTATTAGGGCTCCAAATCTGATATGGTAAATGGTCTCAACCCATAAAGCGCTTTGTCCACCTACATTAGGCACTCAAAGCGCTTTACATCAAGGAACCACTCTCCCATTCACACTCTCATTCATTCACCGATGTATCATGAGACTACCAATCGGCGCCAGAGGTATTTGGTTGCAACATTTTCTATTATTTAGCCAGTAACATTTTTAATCCCCTACCCTAAAGCAGAACAATTCAGTTGACTAAAGAGGCTGGTGGAACTAAATATCTTCCTGGCCAAAATTGAAATTAAAATGTAAGTTGTGGTTCTGTTAAAGAAATTCTGAATGTGAATTTCACATGAAGTATTACATTTAGTCTGACTGTTAAATCTAAACCCTGAGGTGCTTCAAACCACTGAAGCTCGTCTTGGTGGAGCTTGCACAATCTGACCTAGGGGATCTGACTGTTTTGATAAACCCAGGTAAGAATTTGACCACTCAAGCGTGAAAAGCCAGATGTCCATGGGGTAAACGATGACCTGTTTTGGTCATTTCAGTTTGGGTCATAAAACTGTATAAACAATGTTTACCAACCACGAACACGGAACGTTTTGTATTGTGGAGGACAAGGGTGGCCGTGCTTGTTTTTCTATAAAGCCTTGTGGGAAACTCTGATTCGAAGAGCGAGGCGGCCTGAGGGTTTTCCTCTCATCACCCGGCTCCGATAAGAATAAATCGAACGTCTGAAATTGTGTGTGTTTTAACAGAGCGTTTCCAGAGAAGTTGTGCCAAAGCAGGCCAAATTCCCTGACTGGTTCAAACACATTCCCAACTTTCGCAACATATTTATAGCATCCCAATTCTTCATGTTTATAGGCACATTTCACAACTTGCAGGGTCACTTTCACAGAAATGCCAACAAAAACTAGCCTGAGGGTTCATGGAGTTGATAAAAATGCAATATCATATTTTCCTCCATGCCTTTAGCAACAAAAACACAGGTACAGTGCCTTTAATGTAAAGCCCCGATGGCCCCTGAACTCCTCCACAGCTGTAGCAGGAAACTCGAACTATTCCAATAGCGGAAGTGAGAGAAATATCGTCCACATTGTAGAGGCAGGGGCTAAACCATGATTAAAGTAGCCTCACTCACACTACGAGGCGGTTTGACCCCTCGCCCTGACACTGCAGTGTCATTTCGTGGCTCGGCACAGTGTGTACAATATAAAGAGAAAGACGCGATGAAAGCAGCGCGTCCAAAATAACACGGTTCCCAACAGCTGCCGCTTGTATACATAAGCCTCGATAGACGGACGGAGTATTGTGTGGTTCAAATTTGGAGGACAAAAATAGTCAGGAAATATATGGATTTTGGTCTATTTAGATCAGACAAACCGGTCATTGGGTTTGGCAATCGAAGTGTGGAATTTATTGTGCTTTCTCATTGGATAATTGTCCATTTTTTTCTCTATGAACCAGTGCCAGATCAGGAATAGTGTGACCCAGCAGTTTGAGGGAGGGAGTCGGAAGTATCTAACCACAGAGAAATGTGAGCTGGCTTCATGACAACAGGAAATCTTGAGGTTACGGCAATGAATCCAGGACTCACCTAATCTGTATCAATACCATGGACAGTTTATATCAGTGGTTCTCAACCGGTGTGGCCTAGTGACCCGCCATTACCCCGGGATGACGAGCCGTGACCAAAATAAAAACGTGAACTTGTAACATATAATAGATTTTCCTCGCAAATTACTGTTGAATAAGCATTAAAGGCGCATTATGCAACTTTTTGTATTAGATGTGTGTGTATTTGACCTTGTAGTGACCCAGCAGCTGTATGACTGGTCAGCATGGTGCCTTTACTTTCCATCACTGTGGCCCCTAAAATGCTCCTGGATCAATCGTTTGGAAGGTTTTCACTTCTGACCAGAAAACCTAATGCTGGGTTTACACATAACCCACGACAAGTCCGAGGATGTGTGAGTGGGATTTGATGATTCAGGGTAGAGGTTTGACGCACCGCCACAGATTGTTGCGACCCGTTACTACACGTTACGATTAATGGCACGAATTATTGCCACTGAAATCTGACAAGAATCGGGCGAATGTGGACAAACCGCCTGCCGCACACACCGGGTTGGAGGCGGAGCAGAGGTCGTCTGGCTCCGCCTCTGCTTTCACCTGACGCATTGGGCTCTTGCCAGATCGGGTTACACAAAAAGCAAAGACCAGCTGAGCGTCGGGCCGGTCCATAAACTGTAGAATAGCAAAGGTTTTTCACAGTCTATGGGACAACAGTTCAACCCTAAACTAACCCTATGCTCCTGTCAGTGTGTGACACGGGCAAACGCTGAATCAAGACAAACAATAGCAATAAACACACGCGCTTCATGTCAAAAGAGTCTGTGCAACAGCGGGGGGAAATTGTGGCAAAAATTAAGAAACAAAATAGGGGTCTGGCTGGGGTAAATTTCACATGATTTTTCTTTCTATACCCATTTTTGTTACATACAGGAGATTGAAAACGAGGCCTTTGAGATTTCGTTATTGCTGGTTGCGTTTGTCGTGTTATATTTATTTAGATGTTTTTCTGTGTTTTGTTTTTCGAGACGTGTGGCATGGGGGTGGGGGGTGGGTTGGATGGAGGGAACGGGGAAAAAAATAAAAATAAATAATAATACATGTTTATTATACACGATGTAACATGAATAATATTCTTCCTTCACATGTGTATAAAAAAATAGTAAAAAATTTAAAAAAATTAAAAAAAGAAACAAAATAGGGGGAAAATAGGGAAAATATGAACATCAAAAAAGGGCAAAAGAGAGTAAAAAATGTGTTAAAAAAAAAAAAATTGGGGGAAAAATCCTTTAATGCTGTCCCTGGACCAACAACATAGAAACTTGGACTTTTTTCCCAGTACCAGTTTTCCATTTATTTCTATTTATTCGATACAAGTAGTACTTAAACTTATACCATACCGGTATCATCAACAGTACCCAGCCCTAATAGGAATACTTTTACATCGTGTAAATGATTAAAAAATATATATATATATATATATATCAATTCGAAAAGATCCGGGACTTCTGAAAAAACATTACAAGCTCTCCACTAGAACTGTCATTTTAATCTAAGTTTCTGCTCGCTTTAACTCTTCCAGATCCCAGCGGGGTTTCTTTTGTTGTTGTTTTTTTTTTTTTTTTTTGTCGCTATGTACATTTTCTCTCCTGGTTTTCCCATCGTTTCATTGTCACTAAAACACCACCTCATGATGCACCGCGTTAAGTGTTACACCTCTTTATTTTGAGTGGCAGGCGTATTCTCATCATATGTATGCTCTAGTGGGGTCATATGAATGAAATAAGCACGGCAGAAGCAGAAAAATGACATACACAATTCTGGACACAAACAGGAAATGTCCATAAATAAAGTTTGTGGACGTTATAAAAATTGTTAGATCCGTGTGTTTAAAAAAATAAAAATAAACGTCTTTTTTCTCCCTGGCTTTTACTCGCTTCAACCAACGGAGAACGCAGTCACTATCCACACCAGCAACGCCCAGCCGTCCTCTTAAACTATATTTATGTTCCAGGCTGATCGCCAAGAGACAACGCTTCGTTTCCACTGTCCCTCCGCAGTTAATGGTCGCCGTTGACGACAGCTTGCCCCTCAGGACTGTGGGTAGAGTCTATACTCACACGTAAATGCACAGAGTTGAACGTGTGCGGGTCAGCGGAACAGAACAAACGAGAGTGACAGCAGCCTCTCGTGGGTTTTACACCAGACAAATACCGAGTGAAAAGTAAAGAGTGACAGGTGATATGGGAATACAACAGATGTCTATTAAGTGCGAGATGAAATTTCGTTTTTAAAGTCTTCTTGAATTATAAAATATAAGTTTGTTGTCACTTCTAACAAATAAAGCACATATGGACAGAAGAGCAAGATGCTTCTCTACTGGAGAGTTCACAGCCATACAGATGCAGACGGCACCTCTGGCATCGCCCATATTATGGTCATGTTTGAAAACAGTTAAGGGGGAAAACAATTTGGAGAAAAATGTAAACTTACTACTTTAACAAATGCTGAATTATGAATATAGTTTTCCACTTAATAAAGATACACAGAAATGGAGAGGAGCAAAGTGGTTGAACAGCCCATAAACACGTAAATAACGGAGAGTGCTAACATGATGCTTCATGCTAGCATTGCGCTAACGCTAATGGATAGCTAGCACAAAGCTACGACTGCCGTTTTTTCACTTCTACTGAACAATCTTCTGTGAGAAAATATCCATATGGGCCCGATTTACACTTGACCTTATCTATGTGTGGTAAATAAGTTTATATTCCACCAGATTACGGCTAAAAAAGAGTGGAACATCGTGTTTCCCAAAAGATTCTATTTTCCCCCTCGGCAAAGCCACGACGCCCCCTTCTATGACGCGATGCCATCTGTATCTATGTGCCCTATCATTTGAAAGCTAAGACAGCGTTGTTACCGCGTCTTGCTTTTTTCGCTATTTTCTTGTTGCATTTTTGTCACTTTTTGGTTGTGTTTTCATTCTTTTACGTCTGGCCAAAATGGAGAAAAATGTGCTCAGTTCAGGTGGGAGTTAACCCCGGCGAGAGCTCAGTGTGGTAAAGGTTTAGATACTACAGAGAAAACATCAGGCAAACAAAACTAACTATTATCTCAACAACCATCGCCCCTCTAGAAAGCCTGAATATAACGCGGATACAAGCAGTGTCGCTAAAACAAGCAGCTATGGCGGTCACGATAATTTACGCTCATTTTTAAGCTTTAGAATTAGTTTCTGTGGCATTAAATGGTCTTCAATTATATCGTTTATCGCGTTTTCCAGCCTCAATATATATCGAACTGCAAATTGCGTTATCGTGACAGGGCTACGAGCAGCAACGCTAGCACTAGTAGCGCTGCAGCTAAACCCTGTGTTAGTATGCTAACTCTTGCCGCCGGCTTCTGACATTCTTCAAACATTTCCCAAAATCATCCAGCCCGACCTTTTTTCATGCTTAACCCAACGGCTGCCACAGGAGGGCGCTTCAACCAAACTTAAAGATGCAAATCAACACAGTTAGGGTTAGGGTTAGTACTTTCCATACACAGTTATAAATGTGATCAGTGAGTATGTGCATAAACTGTCCACCTAAAAAAAAAAAAAAACAGCTTAATTAAACATAAAAATAGCCCACACTCAATATTATCCACATTGGTCCTATATTGCAACAATCACGCTGGCTAAACCGCAGTGTAACCGGACCCGCCGAACCTTTGGCACATCCTCACGCCTGCGCGGTTCCAGCTTCAGCCTCCGTGTGGCGTACGCTGTAAGTACGGACGGAGCGAAACCCGAGCCCCTGTTTGTTTTACTCGGAATTTGCGAGTCGAGGAGGCACGGAGTGGGACGGAGGGCGAGACCAGTTAGATTGATGATGTTGAATTTAGGATTATGGCGTGAATGAAGGAATATAATTTGGGATTCATTTTGTTAACATTGCCCACAGCTGCAGACTTCGACTTCCGCATCAACGATTACGCTTTGCAATTTCAAAACCCCTCCAGAAAACCCCCTCCACATCCTTGAAGTTCCCCCGTTATCACTTTTTGCGAGTAATGGGCCTAAAATCTCCGCTGTTATCAGTTTAATCCTGGTCCCTGCGCATTAGGGCGTTCAATTAAAAAGCTTTTGTTGTGCCCCCGGAGGCCTCAGGTAGTAATGCGCCGCTATTTACTGTAGCTCCACTTTTCCAAAGATTAAAGAAGAAGTGTTTTAGCCAGAATCACAAGCAGTTCAGCACAGAGAACCTTTAGAGTTGGTGCCGCTTACTAACAAGATGACCATTTACTACAGTATTTCAGGGGTAGGGGCTGTAAGAGTCCCGCTTTTATACTGGCCCTTGAGTCAAATGAACTTTATTTGCAGACGTTATAGACATTCTTATAGGATAACTGCCCTTTAAAGTGTTATTAGTATTATTATTATTATGCCCCATTTTCTTTTTATTTACTTTTTGCAATGTGCAGTGGAGGAATAAATCCAAAATATGCAACAAAGAGGCCACTACAACTATAAAAGCACTAGACTCATTGAAAAAAGGTCCCTGGGGCCACCTTAAAGGTAACCAGTCGAATTGGCTTGTGCTAGCTTGGACTAGTAATTACCTGTTTAACTTTATCAAGCTCGAGCAGGGCCACAGCGAGCCATTTCGGTGCCCTGAGCAGAAATGGTGCCCCCACGTCCCCTCCTCTTCAAAAAAAAAAAAAAAAAGAGGTGCGGGAAGGAGGGTAGCTCTCATTCAAAGTAAACACACTCTCGAAACTACACCAAAAAAAAAGTTTCTCTGCTCCGCCCCTGCGGCCACTTCAGCTCGGACGTGTCTTCCCTCCCTACGCCTTCCCCGCTTTCCTTTCTCACTTTCTCACTGCGAACGTGCGTGTCCCTATTCAAATAAACATGAATAAATAATAAACATTACCCTGGTGCTCTGCTCATCAACTCCCCACAAAGAAAGGATGTTAGAGGAGATATTTGGAAAGGTATAGGGCCTTTAACTCTGCCCAGATCAACACCCCCATCTTATACTATTCACACACACTTTGAGCTTTTATGTCAAGCTACGCTGTCCTGTCAAAGGGGATTTTAAAAGCTGATAACTCCTGGCCCCCCTGTCCTCCCCCCCGGCAACACTCTCTCCACTGTCCACTCCAAAGATCAACAGCATTCAGAGCAGGCAAATCCTTCAGCTGGAATCCCTTCTTTAAGCCGCCCTGGGACCAGCCCAAACTCTGACACACATAAAGAGCTTAACGGGGCGGGCTCGGCGTGCCCCTCTGCCGCTCCGTCACACTCCCTAGTCTCTCCCAGCGCTCTCCCAGAGAAAGTCCAAACGTGCAAAACCCTGTGCCGCAAGACTAACGGACGTGAGTAAGAGCGAGTGGGTGCGATGTTGACTTTAGGAGGCCGGGAGTGGCCAGTGATGCTCCGTTCTGCTATTTTAACGGAAATTCACTTGAAATAACTTGTCAGTTCAAGTCCTGTCATTAATGTTTTTGGCCAATATGATCCACAAATTCATGTCTTTGGGCCATGCAAATGTCCATTACCAAGTAGAAACCAATACAAAACATAAAGTCTATCATGTTAATGCTGATCGGTGCATGGTGTAAGACATTAACAATCAGATTTACCATTTAGCGTGGGAAAAACAGTCAATAAATGGTTCCCTGGTTGACCGTGCAACTAAATTCCAAATAGTGTCCCAGTGTTTTAGTCAGAAAATCTGGTCACCCTAAATACAGGTCTTTCATATCCCTCCGACAGCAGTAGAGGAAACTATCTCTGTCCCTGCGAGAGAAGTTAACTTACCCAGAGATTCACCACCATTCCTCCTCTCAAACTGCACCTTCAACTTCAAGTAGCTAGGATAGCAATAAGTAGCTAGCCGTGCTGCTACTAGCCTAGCCACACTGCCTGGAATCACAACAAACGTTGCCAAGCGATGCGCAAACTTTTGGGAACTATTTGCCGCGGAAATCATTAAATAAACCTTTCGGCCTTCATAAAAGTGTATGAAGCATGATAGCTGTATAATAATAATGTATAGATAATGTACAGAACGCTGGTCTTTATCGGGAAAATAAGTACCTTCAGGGTCGGTACTTATTTTCCCGATAATGACCAGCGTTCTATACATTATCCCTTACGTAATTTTCCTTCATCAAAAACACACCAGCAGGAGTATTTCGTCGGAGTAATTCTCTTTACTTTGGTCTTTTCTCCTCACTCCAATCGCCTGCACTAAGCCTTTGGGGACCGAGCCTTCGCCGCCAAAGCCTCTGCCCTCTGGAACTCACTCCCACAACTCACGACTCACAACAGAACTTTAGAACTCCTTTATTCCGACGCTGGAAAAAGAATAATTATCTTAAGAAAGAAAAGACATAGATCTACTTGAATTAAGAGATTCAATTTAAAGTTTGAGTAGATTTGTCTGATTTCAAGTGGGATTTCTGCTTCTGTTCAATTAGCATTTGCCAAGCCTGGATCTAAAAGGTTCCAACCTCATTTTATTGCACTCTCAGTTTTAGTTTCCTCACATTTTCTTTGATTACCCACTGCAGAAACGGCCAGTTCTGTGTCTAGCCGGTCATTGGGAGCATGTCTTTTACTGATGGACAACAGTATAATCCAAAATGTTACGCAGTGTACCTTTAAGTTTTCTTATTTCAAGCAAATTAATACTTGTTCCATTGGCAATCTTATTAAATCTAATCAAAATCAGCATTAATTGTCTTGTGCTGGAGCCGGCGCTGGCATTCGCATTTCTTTGTGACTATGTCTGTGAAAGGCACTGTATAAATAATCTTTTCCTTTTTGTCTTTTTTTATGCTCATTATGTAAAGTGTCCTTGAGTGTCCTAAAAAGCGCTAGACAAGCTCGACTGATTATCATTCCTCTACTGCTGAAGCGCAGCAATCTGATTTACAGAATTCCATATTTCTCCTGAATTTTAAGAGTAGTCGATAGAGGTGTCCACCGCATTTTCAAAGCCCACAAACTTTTCACTACGAGTAAAATATTTGATCCACCAGGCCAAGACCAAGATCACATCAGGACTAAAACCAGTATAAAAATGGATCTGAATTAAACCTAAATTATGTCTCAAAGTCTAAAGTATTTGGGTCAAACAATAAAAATCCCGGTGTTAATGTGAAACAGCCGAGTTCAGAGTGAGACACCTTTCACCAGCAGCCAGTGACAAAACTTGGATCCATACATGGGAACTGCAGCTGTGAGTGATTGCTCAAATGTATTGGCCTTATTTAGAAAAGAACAGAGCATTCCGGGCCAAGAACTTCACGCGATGCGTTCAGGATCTCCATGTGGGGCTTGGAGAAGAGGCTATTGCTGGAAAAGGACAGAAGTTGAGACCAGGGCAACGTTTAACAGAGATGTCAAGGTCATCTCCAGTCGCAAATCCCTCACCATTGTCTTTTTTACTTAAATGCTATTTTATTAACTGGCACATAAACAAATCATGACTTGGTCTTCCCTCTCATCACACTCAAACCAAGCACCAGCCACAGTCTTTTGGCCCTGAACCAGTTTCCAGAACAGGGACAGGGGTGGGGAAAAGGCCTTTCAGTTCTGTGCACCTGTCAACTGGAAACAACTGCAGAGCTTTTAAAGTGCATGTAGCGGCCAGGATTTGCCCTGTGCAAACATCCGCTCTGGCTGCAGTGTTTAAGGCGTCTAGGACGTGTGTCTTCCAACATAAGAACCGGAAAAGTATGTTCCAAGGTTTATTTGCATACCTCAACGCCATCAATAAATAAACAGGTTTCAGACTCCATAGACACGGTCAAAAGATGTTTGCCTCCACACTGCCACACCTGAGTGCCTCCTCCTCCCCCCTTATATTGGGCAAGTAATTGCACACAGAGCGCCACGCAGTGGCAGGAGGATCAAACATGAACATGCTGAAATGGCTCCAACAGTGCATATGACACATTAGACACAATTTTTTCTAAAACATAGTCAACTCAATTATATTTAAGATTTTGCTAAAGATTGTACCCAGCTTTCTTTAGTTTGGCCATTTTTATGACGTTTATAGTTTCACTTCCGTATTGGACACCGACAGGAAGTGACATAGATAGAGGCAAATCATTTTAAACTGTTGCCGTGCCGACCATGTTAGGTCAATGGGAAATGAGTCAAACTGCTCTGAAACTTCACCTTTATCTGTCACTTCCTGTCAGTAGCTTCAAAAATATAACTTTTCTGCCCAACATTTCTTCATTAAAATTGCTGCTTTACTGAAATAAAAATGATAATTATGCAACTGATGTAAATAAGTCATATTTAAAAAAAAAAATATGTAGTTTCCTCCCCCGACATGTTCCCGCAATGTCCTAATATGTAGAATGAGCCCAGACCTGTTCACCACAACTGCCTCCAAAATCCTGCACCTCATCTCAAGAGTTTTTTTTGGTATTTGATTGGAAGATGTTCAGCAGTCAGATTGTGGAGCCTCTGATCTCAGGTTCAGCTGCAACAGACAAAAGCTCTGAGTTTCCAAAAGGCAGATTCTGAAGTGTTTCGATAGACATTATGTGAATCCATCCTGGACTTATTTTTGTCACGTGGCTGTCCCCCAGCGGTACTCTGAATGTCGGGGAAAGGTGGAAGCCGATCTCCTCCAGAAGGGGGCGCTAGTAGATTATTGTGTATTGTTCTAAAGTGGGGCGATTTGAACAAGGATATGTAGATAGTCTAAAAGTAACTTCCTTCACTCATAATTTTAGCCGTTTATGCATTTAAAGCAGTACTAAGTAACTCTTGCCCCTACAGGCCATAAGCGCAACTGCAGGTGTCGTAGCAAGTTACGATTTTCTAACTTATTAAATGTCTTTGAGAGTAAATACTACGCTGACAGGGTGAGGGGGATGTTGTACATCCAGTTACACAATGGAAATAATTTTTTCCACTCAAACATGGCTGTAAATACTATTTAAAGTGGCGCTAGCCCGCAGTTAGCTTTGCCCGTTAGCCTGTTAGCTTCTTCTTCGTGGTTCTATTAGTGCGTATTGGTGGCTCCGACCCGGTGGCAGTCAAGTTGCAAGCATGGTTTTCTGGCCAGAGACACCAGGGGGAGATGAAAGACCCTCCGATCATCCCATTAACACTTGTATTACCCCCAGAGGGACTACGGAAAGGATTTATTAAGGTAAACACGTTACGTAGTACTGCTTTAAATGTATCAAATATAAACATCGCAAATCAAATCACAATCATTTTTTATGGGGTCAAAAAGGTGCAGCCCAACTTTTATCTTCAGTATACTGACTGACTTGAAGCCGTGGTGATTGTAAATGCTTCAGGTGAGACATCGATTTCTTTTCCTGCACTGGTCAATGTTTAGCTAGTTTTCTCCCTTGACATCCTCGTTTTAATGCCAAAGTAAACGCTTGTTTTATGGCGTGTTGTTAATAGGCAAGCTGCAGGTTTACCACACTTATTCATTCACAGATATTGACATACAGTATCTGGTATCCGCATGTGGCACCAAAGGCGACCGAGATAACGCTATACAAACAGACGTGGTCATTTCCTTTCTGGGAGACAGCAGCGGCTAAAGATGGGAGAAATATACATTATAATATACATATAATATTTGGTCAGAGGGACTTTTTAATGTCTAATTCCTAGTCTGATTTATTGAGACTTAAATAGACTTAATAAATAACTTTAGGGCATTTAGACCAAATTCGATCGAAATCGCGATCTCTACTAGGGTCAAATGGGACTTTATAATCGACAGCCATTTCTTTAGCAGAAACTGTTTGGATGAGACAATGGATGATTTTTGTGTGATAAACACTGGAGGAAAGCATTTGTTTTTGACTACATGTATGTATTATTTACTGGGGAAAAAAATCAAATTGAATAAAAAAATCGAGATAGATCTATATGAGATTTATTTATCTATATTTATTTTTTGCTGTATCGTCTACAGGCTCCATACTGTATATCGTATCGGCAATCTATTGTTATAGAGTACGTGACAATAGGGCATAATATCTATATCACAATATAAAAAAGAAAATGAAATTGAATTGCACACTGAGCTAATTCCGCGTAATAAAAACCTCCTTTTCGTGCACCTTTAAGATCCTTTTTGTCTTAAAAACCCTATCACGAAACAATTGAATCAACTGAGGGGTTACTTAATACGTGCCTCAAAGTACAAGCTGGAGAGTAACAGTGTGGGATGTGCAGACAAGCTTCATGATGTAAAGACCTCTAATACAAACACAGTTGGCTTGGCTCTATCCAATCAATCTATCATGAAAATATATTATATGAAGTATTTATATTTGTTCTGCCCAGTCCTGCATGCCAACACGTATTCAAGATCCCCAGTATCTTTATGACTCTATAGTAAACAATCCCCCGCTACGATGAAGGAATAAATACAGTAACACTGTCGAGGTGAAAACCAATCACATCAGGGTAATCCCACACACTGTCATTGTTCTCGACCGTGATCTTTTTTTTCTTTCTTAAAAACCCGATACAATTGAATCATCGCATCGCAATGTGAACCCTGAAATGGGATATGTATCGTATAGCGAAGTTTTTGGCAATACCCAGCCCTAATATGTATAGCTTATTCAAAAACTAAACAAGATATCCAAAATCCCCTTTGAGGGAAAAAAAAATCTTTAAAGAGGGGGTATTATGCTTTTTTCAGTCACATAGCACCAGTCTATAGCACTACAATGATGACGTAACCTTCTGTCGGTCTGTATATGCAGTAAATTAAAATAACTGCCTTGAATAAAATTGCTCTCTCAAAATGGCCGCACTGAACGTCTTGAAATAGGCCTCTGTCTCTTTAAGAAGCTTTCCGACACGCCCCCTTCAGCACACTACTGTGGCATTTAAACAACAACACTGTGCGGGGAGGGGGCTCTGCTGAGCTGAGGAGCAGTGGTTGGGGGCTCGGCTGGTGACGAAAGGTCCAGAGGCGTCTCCAGGAGGTGGGGGCGTTCCTAGGAGGACTGAGGCATAGCTACACCTAAAATGGCCGCCGTCTAAGTTTTTACTGATTACTCAAAAATATGTGAATGAGCCAAGGCAACACTCCAGGCATGTGTTTAATGAGGGAATGACATAATAACATGATATAAAGCTTGAAAAAGTCGATTTTACATAATACCCCCCCTTTAACTAATATTTCAACATATTTGTCTTAATCCACCCATATTTAGTTTCGCCTCCTTTGACTCTTTCAGCATAGCGGGTTAATTCCTGATTTAAAAAAATCCCGGAACGCTGCGGTTTCTCCTGAGGCACTGGTTGAACTTGAAGGGTGTAATGCAGACGCAGGACACATTTCCCTTCAGATACAAAAAAATACAAAAATATCCACCCACCTCAAGCCAGGCCGTCACTTTCGAAAAGCTGCACAAATAATTAGACTTATAGCGCCCGTCATGGCCGCCCTCGTTTTAAATGTATTGCATCTGTACGTTTCTGATAATTTATGGCCCGCACAGCGCCAAAGTGCTGCGTGGTCAAGTTCCCACCGCGCTCCGTTAAACTCCGCAAATTCATTTTGTCTGAGAGTCCGACTTCATTAATTAAATCTATGCGGGGAGGAAGGCTTTCGCTAAATGAAATGGGAAGAAAATAACAAGCGTTTCTCGCGCCCGGAGCCTGCAAGGTGTTAGATAGAGGCCGGTCAAGTCACTCGCTTTAATACACCGGGTCCGATTGCTCTGCCAAATACTACTGGAGTAATTACATACCGCAGTGTGGATGTAGCCGATACGGTGCCAATAAACAAAGTACCCGGGCTTCGGCAGTAATGGCCAGGCCAGATGCATGCAGCTGTCCAGGCTAATAGGGGAAATGGAAGCTAATAGGGCGCTGGAGTCTGGCCTTGTGCCTAAAGAGAGGTGAAATATGAAGTTGCTTTCTGGGGAAAAAAAATAATTATAGAGTGACTAATACGGTGAGGAGAAATAAGAAATATACCGACAGAGATGCTGAACTGCATCTGCTTTATTACGTAATGTCATTGTCATTTAATAAAAACACATTATTAACACAATGGCGTCGCAAAACTCGATTCACAAAAGGCGGTATTTAAGGTCCAGTCCATGAAGTAATTCCAATTAGGCTCTTCTCCAAATTGTTCCTGTTTTTAAACCATGACAGAGGGAGTGAGTTCCAATGCTTCGCCCATTCGCATCCCGAATATCCAGATTCTTCACGGGGATGGATTTATTGAATTAGGAATTGAATGCTATTGATTTAACTTTTTCCAACGCCGACATTGGGCACGTTTTTTGAAGAATGGCGAAGCCAAATCCTTTCTTTACCCTTTCCCGTTTACATCCAATTGACTGTGTGACAAAGACTCTAAACCTCCATATATGCGCAATATTCAGTTACTTAAGTGCATGTTACTTATTGAAATAATTGTACTTCTGCTCAAGTCCCGACAAGACCCAGGAAATACAACCATATTAGTCCAGTGCTCCGGTCTCTGCACTGGCTTCCTGTCGCTCAGAGAATAGAATTTAAAACAGCTCTGCTTGTGCACAAGTCTTTTCATGGTTTAGCACCAAAGTCCATCTCTGACATGTTAGAGCCGTATGAACCATCTCAGGGAGGGGTCCCCTGGTGGTTCCCAGAGTCAGGACTAAACACGGTGAGGCTGCGTTTCAGTTTCATGCAGCTAAAATCTGGAACAGTCTTCATGAGGATGTGAGACAGGCCTCAACTCTGACAATGTTCAAATCCAGGCTGAAAACAGCTCTTTTTACCCGAGCAGATGAAAACTGAAAGTGTTTTATCTGCACTCTTGCCTTTAACTGTAATTGATTAATTTTTATGTTGATGTTTTAATGATTTTATCTGTTTTCTTGTAATTTGATACAACTGTGAAGCACTTTGAATTGCCTTCTGTATGAATTGTGCTCTAGAAATAAACCTGCCTTTCCTTGTGTTGTTTTTACTTCTACCTGAACAATATCATTTTGAAATGAAAAATACTCTTACTCTAGAAAATTTTGTCCAGTTTGTCCTATAACATCGAATAGAAATAAATGGATCACTGTTAATAATTTTATTTATAAATAAAATAATTTGCAGAAATATGTTATTGACCATGAAAAAGGAATATTAATTTTTGGATCTATTTTGATTGTGATTATATTCTAAATGCTGCGTAAAAAGGCCTTAAGAACAGATGTGTGCCGTCACTGGATTCTCTCTCTGTCCACTGTGTGTAATTTAGGTTCAGCAATTACAGAAAATTACAGTAAGTGCGGAGTCCTTATGTCAGGCCAGTCTCACATTTCAGGGTCAGGGTGTGAACGAGCCGGGTCGAATGAACAATACTGTTACTGCTTTTTAACTGCCGTGTCGTAAAATGTCCCTCCGCAGCCACCATAGCCACAACCAATGGAGCAGTCTTCATATTTCCCTGTTCATACCGCATTAGTAGTTTATTTTTTTTTATTTTTTTTTTGCCAACTCAAAAGTCACACCCAAAAGAACTCCGTTTCCCATGATCCTCTCTGCCCCCGTGCATGCCTGCGGTTTGGTATCAGGTGTTACTCCCTCGTGTCGGAGCAGTGGGCGCCGTGCCACCCCGTGGGCCCGGTGCCAGCGAGATCCAGGTCGGAGTCAGACCACGAACTCCCCGGCCCGGACTCGGGGACTGTGGACCTGCCGGGAGTCGGGGGGCTATATTTACAGCCCGGAGCAGCTGCGAGCGCCGAGACAATGCCATCGGAGACGCCGCTATTCCGTGATCGCCCCCGATGTAAATCCCCATTATATCAGAGGGAACTGAGGGGTTACTTAATACGTGCCTCAAAGTACAAGCTGGAGACTAACAATGTGGGATGTGTGGGGTAAAACTTTACTGCAAAACTTAATATAGCTGCAGACCTTTCCACGGACCTGCAGTTTTTCCTGACAAGCTTCATGATTTAAAGACCTCTAATACAAACACAGTTGGCTTGGCTCCATCAAATCAATCTATCAAATCACAATTCAGCTTTGATTGCAAGAAAAAGTCATATATAAAGTATTTATATTTGTTCCGCCCAGTCCTGCATGCCAACACGTATTCAAGATCCCCAGTATCCCCTCTAACTTTATGACTCTAGAGTAAACAATCCCCTGTTGCAATAAAAGAATATATACAGGAACTGTGTCGAGGTGAAAACCAATCACATCAGGGTAATCCCACACACGCACTGTCATTGTTCCCGACCGTGACGGCGGCTTTGAGCGAAAGGCAGGATCTCTAATAATAGAAAACAACCGTCAGGACCCAAACTCGTACTATTAGAGCAGAGGTCTCGGTTTCTGTCCAAGTGGCTTCCCTACATGTCTGCATTCAGCGTCAGCGCCATTTTCAAAGGGGTGAAATAACTCAAAAAATATGAGTATTCTTCAAAATGGTCGCCCTTTATTTTTGGCATTTTCTCAATGGGCTTCGTAAGGTCGTCCGATTTTTTTAATTTGTATTTGTAGGAAAGTTGGTACACGGTGTACATTCATCATCCAGTCAGAGAGGTATTAATGTTAGGCACCCGTCCCACAATCCCCAAGGTTAGCGGCTAAGGCTGGGTCAGACTTAAGCTGATTGGTTAAAATATTTCACTCATGTGATTGGTCGATGTATAAACTATCCTAGGAAAAAAAGGTTGCCCCAGTGGCATCGAAGGATGGGTCAAAGCTGTTTGTTGTTTAAAACATTATTTATTTATTTATTTGAACCGGGACAGTGTACATATTACATTAGCCTCAGAAAGGAGAGATGCATTGTACCAGGTTATAGCACTATTGTACATGTTTTTAGTGGTAGGGGAAACCGGAGTACCCGGAGGAAACCTACGCAGACACGGGGAGAACATGCAAACTCCACACAGGAAGGCCCCGTCCAGTTGGGAATCAAACCCGGACCTTCTAGCTGTGAAGCACGAGCGCTAACCGCTGTGCTACCGTGCCGCCCAATTCCGTATAATGTTCATTCATAAATAAATGCCTTCAGTGAGAATCTACAATGTAAATAGTTTTGAAATAAAAGAAAAAACAATCCGGTACTGTATATGCTGTATTTGTTGAAATGTACTACTTTAACTCTTGTTTGTCATTTCAAGATGTAAAACTTGTCTAGACTGAATGATTATTACCGGGAGGGGCCAGATTAATGAGGATGCTGCAATGACTTAGGGAATGTCTGGCCTAAACAATCACAGATTTTGCCATTTTCTAATTGCGACCATAAAAACTCCAATCTCCGTTTGACCTGTAGATGCGTCTCGATTGATGACCTTGAACCCGGTCTGCAAACACGTAGGCGCTCCCCGAAAGTTCTCAAGCCTACAAACCTACCTCTGAGAAGAATTAGGAAATCTTGGAAAATAATGAACAATATTTCACAGTCTACAAACAGAAAACCACAATCTTCATCACAACAATTGCAATTCGATATTGTTTCCCCAAAAGTCCGAACCCATCAGACACTTCTGCTGCATCTATGAGCTAATGCCGACAGCACCGCGCTCTATCCCGGTTGAGTCTGGCACGGCCCCGGGGCCACACCACCTGCTCCATCACCGGCGCGTGTTTGGTTAGAGGCGGCGCACACACACGGGACAGAGAGAGCAGCAGAGACGACTTGGGGGGGGGGGGGGGGGGGGGGGCGTGGTGCAATAAAGCGTGAACCTGACAGATGGGCGTCTCCTAAACGGGCCCCTCGTATACCGAACCAGGAAACATGGGTTGAACTAGGAACCTGGAAAAAAGATTATGTCATCGAAACCGTTAAAAGTTCAGGGGAAAGGGGTATATCCCGTAATAATAAACGAGAGAGAGGACAGCCCTGACTGTTAACAGGCAAGTCATATGGATTTAATATTTCACAACGTCATACCGCTGTTGAAAAAGGGGATTTTGCCAATGATAGCATTTAGCCACTGTTAGCACAACATTAGCTGGTGTTAGCATAGCATTAGCATCTATTTTATGAATGTTCTTATGTTAGATATTTTTGGTGTGAACTTGAATATTTATTTGAATCTCTGTCGTGTAAGAATTATTTCGGGCAAAAAGGGATATTTTGTTTTATATTTTGATAATAACACTATTGCGGTAAAACGTATATTTGTTTATTTTTAAATGTATCCTATATGGAAAATATTCATTTTATCATTTGGTCAAAATCTAAACCAAATATATTTCATTTCAAAGGAATATTAAAATATTACTTGAAACTATAGAAAATCTCCCCCAATAAAAAAATGAATATATGTCTTCTATATATAATGAATTAAAATGTTTATTTAAATAATTTACAACCTCTTTTTTCTTTTCTTGTGATCGCTCTGTAATATGTGATTATTTTATATACATAGTTAAATATTAATATGTCACATTACATTGTATTGCCTTTGCTTGTTTTGTTTTAATAAATAAAACGAATAACATAGAAAACAAGTTGCCTTTTAGCTGCTTCTTTCCTCTAGTAATTGCTTTGGCACCTCTGAATAATTCCATAAACCCACCAAAAGGCAGCATTTGTCCACATTGTTCTCATTGCGGCTTACAAAACCTTTCAGGTCGTTCTGTTGTTCCTTCAGTAATGTGTATTCCAGCGTGTGCATCTGTGAGAGCGCCGCCCACAACCACAGCGATACCTTGTGTAATGGAATCCCTCGCCTATACTGGGAGTAGATACATGACAGACCAAGGCCTGCAGGATTATGTCGAACTGCGGCTGTCCCAGTAGGGAATTTGTGCACAGTATTTATACACCCTTTAATATCACAGGGATGACACGTCTTGTTCTTCAAAAAGGCGAAATAAACAAAAAGACAACCGATGTAATTATTTGCCGCTTGGATCCTCATGCCCCATGTTTATATAGCTGTGAAAATGTCAAATATCCTCTTATCTCCCGCACTCTGACTCAGCCGTGTCTTGTTGGACGGTCTAAAGGTCACGAGGAAGTGCCCTCCTTCACTCGCTCCGAGCCGGCGGCCATCTTTGATCTGTACAATCTGTTCAGAGGCCGGAGCCAAACACGACTGAGACTTCTGTAGGGGTTTCCTCAGGTCCTGGACATCGGGGCGTAAACAGACGCCGAAGACGAAAACACTGATTTCAGAGCGATAAGGAAGAAACATAAAGCATATACGTGTTTTTAAATCTGCAACAAAATACCTTGAGTCACTGAAACGGCCAAACTAATTAAAGTTACTACAGCTACTACAAAGAAACTTACTCTTCTTCTCCTACTCCTAGTGCTAGCGCTAATTCTTCTTCTAGATGTGGACCTTATAAAAGCTTACTAATAGTTACTCTCCGCTATCATCTCCCAAACTCTTGCGGTAGTTCTGTCACAAAATGAAACTAACAGCTTCTCAGCTTCACTCTTTGTTCCGATAAAAGCTTTTTTAGCGACTGATTGTGGACCCCTGGGACATTAGTCTGCGGTAAAAGCGTTCTCTTCATCACGAGGTGCAAAATGTGTCTTGTTTTATGCAAATCGGCCACAAACAGAAAAGAAATGCTGCAATTAAACGTGGCTTAATACAATGATATACACGCGCAGTGAAGATGAGCGGCGGCAATCGGCCTTTGTTGACTCGCCCCGCAATCAAATTATAATTTCCCAAACTCAAGAGTTTTAAGCGGGGGGTCTTTCATTTCCCCCTGGTGTCTCTGGCCAGGAAACCACAATTGCAACTTCACTGCCACCAGGTCGGAGGCCCCAATACACACTAATGGAATCACGACGAAGAAGCTAACAGGCTAACGGGCAAAGCTAACTGCGGGCTAGCGCCACTTAAACAGTATTTACAGCCAAGTTTGAGTGAAAAAAAAATCCTCTCCATTGTGTAATTGGATGTACAATATCCCTCTGTCCCTTTGTCTTTTCTGTCCGTGTAGTATTTACTCTCACGGACAATTAATGACACTTGCAGTGGCGTTTATGGCCTCTAGGGGCATGAGTTACTTGGTACTGCTTTGAATATCCAGTAGTTTCACGCAATCCCTCCATAGGACCCTCCCACCCACTTCTTGCGCCCCTTCGCCATGCAGCTCTTTCAATAAAGACACTTATCGCTGTAGAGAAGCTATGGCGAGTGTTTTTACTCCGCAATGAGAGGATTAAGCTTAACATCCTTAACCGTGGAGGACCCCAGGAGGTGCTTTTTGGGAGCTGCCGTTAAGAACAGCCACTCTTCAAGATTCAAAAATGACTCAAAGATGCGCTTACGGCTCAAAATCCAACTCTAGGCATGTTTTTTGGCGGTAGAATAACCTTGCACCATGATAAAAAAGCTCTAAAAGGTTTTACTTAATACCCCCCATTTAAAAGAATCGACAATGACATTCAGGTCTTTGTTGCTAATTATTTCGGGGTCAGAGGATGCCGGGGGATCTGGCTCACGGGTCTGACGACATGCGCGACTTTGACAAGGGTCACTCTCAGACAAAAAAACGCTCATTCTGATGAACTACTGGGATTTTGGAAAGTGTCCAAGGACAGCAGCTCTTCCAATAATGGCGTGTGCTGTAATCATGCAACAATACTCAATTCAATCTCCACTCCTGTTTTTCCCCCCAAATGAACAAAACTCTACTTTACATTTCTTAATTAGAATTTGTGGGATGAAAGACGATATTATACTAATGTCCAGATGCCCCTTAGATGCAGATCCAGTTTGCGGGTCTGAAACATTGCTCATATTTCCTGTTTTCAACCCGTTTTAAATGTCAAGACACAAAAGGGTCTGCAGAACATGTTGCAAAGCGACCTCAAGAAATGTTGGGACCCGGGAATGTCAGTCAGGGGTCAAGCAAGGGCTGAATGTAAGACTTATTAAAGGTCCTATATCATGCAAAATCTACTTTTTACTTTTAACCATGTGGTAATGCTATTTCCTTATCAAAAACACCTCCAGAGTAGTTTTGGCTTAATTCATTAACTTGGGACTATGTTATGAATTTTACATCAAATTGTCCAACCAGGAAGTGCCCGACGTCTGTAATGTAATGCCTTACGGCCTGATTTTAATTTATAAAACAGCTTTTCATTATTTTTGTTGAAAGAAAGAAAGAAAGAAAGAAAGAAAGGTTGGAAAAATGCCTCCAGAAATACCTATATTTAACACAAAAATTAGTACTCCATAGTGGTAGAGATACAATATATCATATAAATGCCTATAGTTTACTTTACGAATGGCGAAAATAGCAGGATACAGATCCTTTTTTTTTAACCTGAGGATTGCAGGTTCAAATCCCGCTCTCCTCCTTTCATACTCCCCTTGAGTCCTTGAGCAAAGCACTTCCCCCACTTGTGGTAAGTATAATGCCTAAAACAAAAATGCATAGTAACATAAAAATGTGCCCAAAAGTTTCAAGTCTTAATTTCCTAATTCAGTTCCATTTTAGCCTCGTTTTGATTATGACTTTTTTGATTTAGTGCAGCCCTAACGTTTTTAAATTGTTTTAACTTGTGACATTGCCCAATTTGTCTGTATAGTCAACATGCTCTAAAACCTTTAAGCCGCTACACCCCTTTCCATCTTCCCCGCATAGACCACAGAGAAAACAACAAACATTCCATTATGACAAACTCGGCCTCCCAATAATCGCCGCTAAAACGAGCGCTTAACCGCGGCGCGGCGCAGCTGGCCCCCGCACAAAGACCGCTCTAAAAGCATCAGAATTAGAAAAATAAAGGGACTAAAGCGTGCGCTATTAAGCCCACGTCCCGCCATCAGCCGATAGAAGAAGAAAAAAATACAACCACGGGGCCCGAACCAGGAAGCCTCCGCACATCTGCTGCCGTTACTATGGTTACAGAAGGGAGACAAGGCGCAGCAAATCACGCGTGAGCTCGACCCGTGAGCTGCGACGGACAAGTACAGGGAGAGACGGGGTTCAAATCCGGTCGCGGGCATTTACAGCAGTATAGGTTTCAGTGGAGAGCGGTTTTGGATAAATATCTCGGCCTTTTTGTTCAGTAAGTTTAAACATAATAAATATGGTTTAAAGGACAGGTTTTATACAGAAATGTCCTATAGGGATCATTGACCAACACAGCAACGATTTTGCTATAACGCTAAAAACAATGTATCCGGTTTGCCCAATGCTATTGTTATGTCCATATCAGTAAATACAGCTGCAGATTTGGCAACATGTGTCTGCAAACCCATCAACATTCTGTTTTTGTTACTACTTTAACAGAACTTGGATCTATTGCTAGATGTTGCTGTTTATGTCAGTAATTATTGTTTATTTGCAGTCAAATGTCCCGGACTTTGAATGACTGCTGTAAGTCCGGATCACCATGGCCCCCTTATCGCCATGGCCCCCTTTAGAAAAAAATCCCTGTTTTCTAAATAATTTATAATGTTTAATAACCTTAAAGCTGCCCTAAGCGATGTCTTTTTGATCTTTTTGTCATCAGTAGGTGGAGTAGTGAACCCAGCTCTGCGTAGTGTTTACATGGTGCGGGGGTCATGTGGGGGTGTGTTGGGGGATGTGCTGCGAGGTGAGGGAGGTGAGGGAGGTGAGGGGGGTGAGGCGCCGGTCTCCTTCTGCGGCACAAAGTTTGCTGCTGTTTTGCGAGTGCGGCGCATCTAGCGACGCAATGTGGGAATGCAACGATGCCGGTCCGGCAAAACGTGTTAGCTTAGAGTAGCTTTAAATAACCTATGAAAGGAAAACGATAGCAATACAGTAACTATGGGCTACAAACTGATTTACAGTTGTAGAATTGAACACATGTAAATCTTTTCAAGTTTTTTCAGGGACCCGTCTCCAGATGTCGAGCTAGACTAATGGTCAGAGTCACCAGTCTGAAGGATTAACCAATGTACAGGTATCACAAAGTGCTTTACAGATTATAACATTTAAAACAATCATACATCCATATATATATATACACACACACACAAACATACATATATACATGCATATACACATACATATACGTATACACACAATATACAATATATCATTAGGACTAAATAAATAGATGTCACTTAAAAGCTAAGCTAAAAAGGTGGGTCTTGCGCCTGCTCTTAAAAACATGATGTTAAAGTCATTCTGTATTTGATTTTAACATGAAGTATTACATGAAGTTTGACTGTTAAATCTGTGTTTTGTAGACAGTCTACGTATTGTTCATTGAAGCTCGTCTTGGTGGAGCTTGCAAACGCTGACCTAGGGGATTTGACTGTCTTGATAAACCCAGGAAATAATTTGACCACTCAAGCTTGAAAAGCCAGATGTCCATGGGTAAACGATGACCTGTTCTGGTCATTTCAGTTTGGGTCATAAAACTGTATAAACAATGTTTACCAACCCCGACCTTATCCTTGGTCCAGGGGTAAATGAATACAGGGGAAGACCTGGTCTGTTATTTCAGATGGTCATAAAGCTGTTTGAAAGAGTTTATGACTTCCTCCAATGGACGGAAAAAGCCAAATTACTTATCGCCCCCACCCTGACTGTGTCGTCCAGGGGGGGGGGGGGGGGGGCTGAGGGTTTTCCTCTCATCTCCTGGATGCGATAAGAATAAATCTCATGTCTGAACTTGTGTGTGTTTAATCAGTTATTAATTCTGGGGCAGAATTAACAGAGCATTTCCAGAGAAGTTCTGTCAAAGCAGGCAAAATACCCTGACACCGTTCTCTGCGGCCCTGAGCGTGCGCTAACATGCGCTCAGCTGCTTCTCAGGTTATAATGACTGCAAGATCTGAAGCCAATTACAGGGTCACACCTTTTGCACCGTGAAGCCAAACATTCTGTATCTCCAGAGCCAAAGGAAGTGTTGCAACATCCCCGTACACTCCAGTCCCAGACGTGGCTCGTCAGTTTCCATACATTTAGCCAGTCTACTAGTATTGTTACGTATGGGAAAGCATTATAGTAACTGATCTTCATAAATAACTTTCCCATGTATAGTATTGTGCCAACAGTCTCGTCAGCAGTGCACGCCGTTATCGCGCCGCATCAGTCATAACTGGAGTGGAATAATTGGGAGAACTCGTATTGAAGATTAAATATGCAGAAAATACGAGAAAGCTTTGAACACAGACGAGGGGGTTCCTCTTATCTGGGGATTGCGAGTCTTGGTGTTGTGTGCAATTAATTAACAGAAAAATGCATCAGAGTCTCAAGTACCTCGGGGTCTTGTTGATGCGGTCGCTGTATCGGACGGTTGTGGCGAAGAGAGAGTCGTGAGGCCAAGGTTTATTTTTCGATTTACCGTCATTTCCAGACTGTAAGCCACTACTTTTTCCCCCCCCGCACGCTTTGAACCCGGCGGCTTCACAGCGATGCGGCTAATTCGTAGGCGAGATGTTCACAGTCATACTGAATACTGAAAGAACTCCAACAGGAGAAACATGTTTGCTGTACCGGGGCGGGAACTGGAGCTGGTGGATGCCCTCCCACGCCTGTAACATGGCTTTGGGTGCAAAATAAATGTGATGAATTCTCTCACCGCGGGGACAAAGCGTAGTGCGGCCTTCGGCGATTCACCACCGACCCAGCCCTGTCACAGTCCCGGAAAAAACTCCCGGACCCGTGTGCGCAGACAAGCCGCGGGTTTAAATAATAATCAAATCGAATGTATGGCCTTTAAAGTTCGTTTAGTTTAGTTTATTTGTTTATTTGAGCAGTATACATTCTGCTCAAAAGGAGTGGGCTGAAGCAAGAAGCTCATGAGCGCCCACCCCCAATCATATAAAGTTCCTGACACACTTTTATAAAAGTAAATGCACCTGTAGGCCACCGTTCTCTAGAAATATTTGACTCCACATGGATCGAATAGCCCTGTATTTAGTCTGACCATTGCTACTGTATAGCCACGAGCTCTCGGTCATGATCGGAAGGAGAAGATCACGGATACAAATGGCTTTACTAATGTAGTTCATGAACACGAATAAGACCAGATGTGCACAATCTCTACTGTTACATTTATTCCTGCTCACTTTGCTCTCTGGTCATTTATTATTAATGTTGAAAAATATTGGGACGTACAAACATTTGACTGAAGTGAAAAAGATCAAAATCATGAAATTATTGAAAATCAAAAGCAACTCTCCTTTGGGCAGAAGACGATCAAATCTCTGTTGTAGCGGCACACACTGATTTTCATGCATTACTATATCGATGGTTTGCTTTGATATGAACAAAACCGTACAGAACACCCTCGCCATCTATCCATGAGCATTATGGGGTTACATCCTGTAGAAATTATCCTTTTTTTTAATTATAAATAGAAAGCCAATGGAAAGCCGGTCACAGTGAATTTGGCCAGGGAGGTGGAAAGCATGAGATAACCAGCAATGAACTTAAACTTGATTAATTTTCATTTCTGGATTTCCCATTAAGTAATGCTATAAGCTTCACGGAGCTTTTGGATGAGCACATGTTCAAGGGAAGGTCATGAGAGTTCCTAGAATAGCGAGAACTTGTCATTAAATATTACATTTATGAACTTTTTAGTCCGACATTCTGATGATATGCTGAATCAAAAAGGGAAATAACCAACGGAGTGCAAGAACAGCAAACCAAACGACCAAAGCGATTCAAATAAGCTTTCCGTCGGTAACCAGTCAACGGATCAGGACTCATAACGGTTCGACTCTGATGACAGAAGATCCTCGGGACTAGAACCAGTTTGCAGGCAGGACTTACCAGGACTCTTCCGGTGAGGGTCTGGGCGGAGATCATGACCCCTGCCCAGTCTTTAACAGAGGTCATCCAGCCCACCTCGCTGGCCCCCGGGTCATCCTTCTCCGCTCGCTTCAAACCGTCTGCGATGGTCCCCCGGTGCACCTCCTGACGGGGCAGACAACGTAATAATACAACAATTAGAATGACTGCATTCAGGATTAAGCTTTATTTGTACCTGTGATGTGTGGAATGGTAGCACAGGCCAGCACAAGTTCATATTTTTATAGGTTTAACATTTTAACATTTTCCCCTCCTGGAACCGCCACCTTAACGTGGTGGAGGGGTTTGAGCGCCCGAATGATCCTGGGAGCTCTGTTGTCGGGGGTTTCGTGTCCCTGGTAGGGTCTCCCAGGGCAAACAGGTCCTATAGGTGACGGGTCAGACAAAGAGCGGTTCCGAAGCCCCTTATGAGAGACCAACAGGCCCGGTTAGAACCATGAGGCCGTCCTTCTGTGGACCCACCACCTGCAGGAGGAGCCATAGGGGCTGGTGCAGCTCCAACGGCTGCCCCCACGACCCGGCAACGGACAAGTGGAAGAAAATGGATGGATGGATAACGTTTTCAGATGCCTTTCCTAATGAAATGTATCCATTTTATTGCTGTTTTAGAAGATATACATTGCCACACATGTTCTTACTAATGTCACTGATTCCCCAAAGCTTTTTTGTCTCCTGATCTTTATGCCAAACACCAACTAATCCTTTACCTTGAGACCCTCCAGACCAGGGTTTGATAGTGGGCCTCTGGCTTCTTGTTGAATTTGCACACATTGCCAAAGGTGGTACTTTTTTACTGAAAGTTTAAGAATTCTACACTATTTAAAACCTAAAAAGAAAAAAACTCTGCATCACTTAAAATTGCCTCCCTCAATGAAACAAGTCCGGAGCATACATAAATCTGCTGTGTTTTTTTTTTTATTACTGCATTGTCCACCAAACATCCAAGAAAGAATAGCACTTACAACAACAGATTTGAATAACTCTCCTTTCAAATAGTGTCGAGTTGCTCCTTCTTATTAATCTAAAATCATAACATGCACTGAACCTCCTGTCAGAGCTCGTGCATCCCACACAGGAGTTAAAAATCACCCTCCAAACAATCACAGTGGCAAGATGAGTCCCTCCAACCTCAGGGTAACTCTCAAAAGAGCACAATAGTTGACTGATGAAGCCCTAACCTGTTGCCTGCGCCTCTGCTCCAGGTCCGTGTCATTAGAGAGCATCGGGAGGGTAAATTCAATCATGCTCAAGCTGATTAGTCGCAGAGAGGACACGGCGTCCTGATAGAGCACGCCCCAAGCTCCGATCGGATCAAACACAAAAAGGAACACGTCAAACTCACTCAGGACAACAATAAAACTAGGTGCACAATTTCGAGAAACACTCAGCTGCAATTTTTCCTGAACCAAGAAGAAGCTGCAGACCCTGAAAGGTGCTTCTTTTTAGATTGGGAAAGCTAGGAGTGAGGAATGTAAACGTAACTAACCCTATGAGCTCGATAAAGTCATACCTTTCCCTATCTCCTAAAACTTGTAGAGTAGGGGAGAGTGGGGTAAGTTGAACCACCCTTATGTTTTTTTTTTTACGACTCAAAAGTGAAATTTTGGCCTGAACACAAAAACAATCATCACACAAAAACAAATACATGAAGGTGAATTTTCCCCCCAGATGTTGGTTTGTCATTTTGTTTGGTATTAAAGCAGATTAATAGATTTCTTCTTAAATAAACACAACTTGGTGTTTTCAAAGATTATTAAATGGGGTAAATTGACCCAGGGGCGTTGGAGTAATTGAGCCGCTGCTCCATAAGAAACAATGAATAACAAACTTATGTACAATTGACTCGCCGTCCAAGAAGTGACTTCCTGTTTCGATCCAGCACGCCAAAATAAAAGCACAATCTTATTCATTAGTTCAGCAGTTCATTAGTTCAACTTTCTTTCTGCCTAACTATTAACAGACTTAAAATGTGTGTCCATCCATCCATCCATTTTCTTCCACTTGTCCGTTGCCGGGTCGTGGGGGCAGCCGTTGGAGCTGCACCAGCCCCTATGGCGCCCCCTGCAGGTGGTGGGTCCACAGAAGGACGGCCTCATGGTTCCAAACGGGCCTGTTGGTCTTTCATAAGGGGCTTTAAAATGTGTGTAGTTAATTATAATCTTGTAATGTTACCAGTACCTGCTGAACTAATCAATGAGGCGAGCTGTGGGCTTTTATTTTGGCGTGCTGGATCAAAACAGGAAGTCACTTCTTGGGCGGCGTTGCTATGATTTGAAGTTATGCACAAAGTCAATTCTACAGTTTTTGCATTGTTTGTTGGTGGATCTGGGTCTAGTAGCGACAAGCAACTTGAGGTTCGGTTCTGGAGTCACACATTTAGGTCCAGGACAAGCTCATCCACGTCTGAATTATAAGACTGTTTCGCCTGTATAAGCGCGTTTCCCGTGCGGCGGTTTTAACGGGTCAATATGGATCAGATTGTGGTAAACGTTTATTTTTCTCCAAAATTTCTTTGCGTACCCCCGGGGTCGTCTTGCGTACCCCCGGGGGTACGCGTACCACAGTTTGGGAACCCCTGGTCTAAAGGAAGTGCTTTTTAACAGTGAAATGCAGGCGTTGTACCCTGGAGTGCCACAAGGGGGCGCACTGGTAATATGAGTCAGGGCCAGAGGGACGTAACAGCAGAATAAACCCTGCAGAAGCGAACTCATCGTCTTCCTTGTTTCCTTCTCAGGTTGGTTAAATGTTCTTTAAATGTCATATAAACCACACTGCTGTTGAGTTAAGACCTTTGTAAAACATATGTGTAAAAGAGAATACTGAACAAAGTCGACTCACTTGGTCAAATTAATTAGATTGTGAGCTCATGTTAAAGACGTTAAGCTAACGTTAGCGCCACCATAGGGATAGTGCGCGTGCCCTTTTGAATTTAAGTTTTATGTTGGTTTTATAGCGACTGTGTACCAGTAGTCAATGTCATTGTTGTTCTGTACTTTTGTAAAAGATGTTATTAGCACTCAGTGCAGTCACTGAGCCCTGTAGAAGGTAAGTTCAGGCTCAAGTGTGATTTCTAGGCCGCCGTTAGAGACGCCGCCATATTGAAGCGCAGTAGATGTGTTCTGCTGTTGCTAATGGTTACTGCAGTAGACCAGATGTGATTTTTGTCTTTTGGTTTATTGAAAATGTGTAATTTGGATAACTTTTGTTGATTATTAGAAACTACAAAGAAGATGCTGTAAACTAAAATGTGAAGAGTTGAATAAATGTGTAAAGGCAGAATAAACTCTGCAGCAGAGTGATGCGCAAAGCGAACTCATCATCTCTCTTGTTTCCTTCTCTGGGCTTTAACAATGTCACCCCTCTCGGGCGCGGGAGAGGCAACGTACACAATGGAAAAAGATTGCATCTTAGAAATCATTCCCCTTTTAACGCTGTGCTCCAGGCTTTTTAAGTGATGCCGGCCAACAAAAGTTCTTTTAAAAAATATATATACATTTTTCCTCTTGTTTTCCTTTTTCTGTATTTTAGGAAGGAAATTTAAAAACACACAAAGTTCAAGAAGCAACTAATAATTACTGCACCAATATCCTCGAAAACATAGTGGTGAGTAATGTACGTATTCTATCTCGCAACGTCTTAGTAGGATGGTAATTCCCCTTCTGAGCTGGCAACCTGGCTCCCCCATGTCATAGCATCTGTGCAGTATTTAGTTTATGGTAAATGGTAAATGGTCTCAACTTATATAGCGCTTTTCCACCTACATCAGGCACTCAAAGCGCTTTACAGCAAGGAACCTCTCACCCATTCATACACCAATGTACGCAGACACTGGTTTAGTTTAGTTTAGTGTACTTTATTTGTTTATTTGGTCGGGACAGTGCATCCACTTGCACTCTCAAACACACTCGCATTCATCCTGGCGTGCACTTTTTTTTAGTGGTACGAAAAACCGGAGTAACCGGAGGAAACCAACACAGACAGTATGAGTAAATATTATCCAGAGAAGTTTAGTTTTTTTGTACACCGGTAAATTACAATTAGGAGGTAGGGTGTAAGCCACACTTTACCTTCACGGTCCTTATTTTAAATGTCCCTAACTCAACCAAGTGGCAAATAAATAATTTATTTTAAATGGAGTTAATGTAGTTCAGGAGGACCACGCCTCAAGTGATCATCCCCTGCATACCAACCAATCCTGCAGGCACCTCACCACGCCTCTAATTAACCACGAGCTGTATAAACTCACCAGGCCAAGCCTTCATTCCTGTCTGGGGGGGGGGGGGGGGGGGGGGGGGGGGGGTCTGAAGAGCTGGGCTTTATCGAGACGCAGTCCCCCTCCCACAGTCTCGCCCGGTACACTCTTCTACAATCCTTAACTCATTAATCGCACTTTGTTGTGGCGTGGTCCTTGCTACTGAACTACTCACTATCGTAATCAAATAATTATTCACAGTGACTTTATCCACTGACATTTTTTGTAACATGAATTACAGCAAGCTAGGAATGTTTAACTGGGAAACACTCCAACTTTCCCTTCACAGTGTTGTGTGTGTTATATCTTATTATGTCAGCTCACTGGTATCAAGGGATGAAAGATTAAATAAAATGAACAAACAACTTGTGCTCTTCAGTAACATGCTGTCAGTCCAAACAATGAGGTGCACCATCTTTCTATGTACTCATTAATACACGATGTCATGACAATGTAAAGCTTATTCACATGTGATGGTGTAGTAGAATTATGTATATTACAAAGACACAATTCTCACATTATTTCTGGTATATTTTGTTAGATCAATCGGAAGAGAGATCTTTATCAGGAAAGATGTCTGAATTAGATTAAGAGCAGCATTTACCTCAACACAAGCTCCAAACACTCAAAGGTATGAACTATACGTTAATCTCTATACACCAGATGCTGTGTTACTAGATATAGACTTTAGCGTTATTAGTATTCCTCCAGACAAAAACTATACCTTAAACAAAGCTGGTTCAACATCTTTCCCATTGTTTTCAAACAGAGTAAATGTTTCCGGTGCTGCTTGTTTGAATTTAAGATTGCGTTTCATTGATTCAACAACAACAAAGTCACCGTGGGGCCAATGTTGATAGTATTATTATGATAGTATTATACGATATAATTTTACTGAAAGTCTAATATCTTCTTTTCTACCCATTAAACATGTGCATTCACCTCTGAGTTGTGTTGTGAGACTTAGAGAGATCTTCCATAATCTGAGAAACAAAGGAAGTTTTTCCGAAGTTAGACAAATTGTGAAAGGGGTTGCCAAACGTTAAGCTAATTTGCTAACTATAGCCTATTTGCAATTTTTAAAAACTCAAATGCTTGACTGACAATTTGTTATGTTCCTTTTCCTTAAAAAAAATCATATTTGAAACCAATTTGATGTGCTGTGAAGTAATTAGGCTATCGCTAACTATATATAAATTGCCCCAGATCTCCTTAGCATTTATTATTCATGCATAGCTAACCGTTAGCCACAATTAGCTTGACCTATGAGCTGAGAGTGTGGTTATAGCTGACCTAAAGGAACATATCTTTTAATAAGGGCTAATTGGCTGCACGCTGGTGAATACTAGGCGAGCATAAAACTGGGAGTTTGTTGATTCAAGTTAAAAATATTGAAGGAATTATTAATCACAGGGACAAAGCGGATTGATTTTTCATGAAAGGAGCTGAATCGAGCAAATCGGTAAGTGATTGTGTGGCGGCAAAGGGGTTAAAGAACTAGGCCTACTCTTTCGCCAATTACTAGGGTGACCAGATTTCCCCCATTAAAAACTGGGACTAAATGAGAATTTGTGGAGGGAGCCAACATGGGAAGTTCTGTTTGTGTTTCGGACCGAACAGAAGTTACTACTGTCTCCCCGCTACGTGACGTCACGCTGCAGGAAGAGTGACTACATCTGCTAAAGTTCGCTAAACTCCGTGAATAATGTATTTCTGTGATTAAGACCAACCAAACTCAAGAGACAGTCGACTATTAATGGATAAATATGAGTCAGATACGTTCTATTTCACATGGATTTTACATAAAATCTATAGATCATTTAACGGCTCGGGCTTAAGGTAAGCGGCTAACATTAGCATCTTTTCACCGTAACCGTTTATATTCAAGTCGTTTATTCGTGAGAATAAATGGTTTAGTTCAAAGACTAAAATTGGACTAAAACTAAATTAAAACTTTTTCATGCGACTAAAACTATGACTAAAATGTCCAGATCATCCAAACTTCTATTGATAGTTTGAAAGAGCCTCATATCATGTAACTTCACTGCCAAAGGAACAGCTCTGAGCTTTGTTCATGAGGGAGCAGCTCCATGAAGCAGGACCTCGATTAAATATGATTATAATGAATATTATTAATACAAAGTCGACTAAATGTGTCTTAAATTTAGTCGACTAAATTAACTTGCAATTTTAGTCGACTAAAACTCGACTAAAATTGAAGATATTTTTTTGACTAAATCTCGACTAAACTTCAATTACATTTTCGTCAAAAGACTAAGACTAAAACTAAATTAAAATATGTTGTCAAAATTAACACTGCTGGGGACCACCAATTAATTTTCTCGTAGAATAGGTGTGGTTTTACGATTGTCCATAGCAGATTATTGGGCGCCACGAATGTCTATCATATGCGTCTGCACGTGGCCATAGCCAATCGTGTCAGATGACGTATCATTAGGGCTGGGCGATATGGCCTAAAATCTATATCATGATATGAAAAAATAAATATCACGATAACGACATATTTGACGATATAATTGACAATGGACGAATTACTTCAAAATCCCCGCCTTACGCCTATTGGGAAGATTCATTCAGTGATATTTAATTCTTTTTTTTTTTTTTTGTCTTCCAAATATGATCTACTCAAGCAGTTTACATCCTTCATTTCATTTTACTTTTTCAGCACAGTCACCGTTTATGCTGCTCTGATGGAGCGTAACATAAACGATATAAAAAATTACAACGATATCAAAACATTATATCACGATAACGATATGGCCCAACCCTACGTATCATGTACATTTTCGAGCTAAACTTTTTAGAACACGGTCTAAAGCTTGATCGAAAGATGGCGTCGCGTCTGCTGCCGTCACGTTGGATCCGTAAATAAACTTTTTTTTTCTTTTATCCGTAAACAAACGTAAAAAAAAAAAAAAAAAAAATATTCTTTTCTTCTTTTTTTTTTACATTTCTTCTTTTTTTTTTTTTTTTTTTATAATAATCCCAAAGCCGGTCCCAACTGCAACCCCCGAAAGTGCAATCAGACCCCGCGTGTCTCGGGCCATCTCGACACACGCGACACCTTCTGTACGGCGGTCTGTGAAGACGCCTTCGCCGTGTAAACTATGTATGAGCTCGTCATCACAGCCCAATGATACGCGGCTGAGAACTTGATACGAGGAGCTACAGTGGCCAACGCCGCCGCCAGAACAACAATGTAATGAGCTTCAATATCATATCAATTCATGTAAGAACGAACGCCGTCAAAGCTGTAGGCTGTTTTTTAAATGCTGCTGTGATGAGGTTTTGTGGATTTGTTTGAGGCTAGTGCTAACGTGTCGGACTGAGATGGGACGGCAGCCAACAGCCAACGCTCGACTCAAATTATGCAACAAGAGAAAATAATACTGGATGATAGAGAGGGGGGGGGAGCTGCCGGCCCAAAGAGAGGAAAGAAAACAACGTTCAGTCTTTTAGAGATGGGCAATGTCGTCTGGACCAAAGAAGCACAACTGGGAGTAAATCAGGGCAAAAGGTTTCAGATATATTGTAGCTACGTGTGGATATGCGTCACCCAAAACTATTCTCATGGTTGTGGAGGAAGAGCAGACGACACAAGAACTCACTCTTTAAGTCTTTTCTAGTACCAAAAGTTTCCTTTCAGTGTCGCACGACTTAACGAGAGCGTACGTTATGTGTTGAGCCACGCATGAATGGAATAATTTACCACAGAATATAAAGTAACACAATACTGTTAATAGCTTTAAGACTCGAATGATCTTAGCACACTTAGACCCGCTGCTGTCACTCATCACTTTATAACACTTAATATCACTTTATATGCCTACTAGGGTTGGGCCATATCGTTATCGTGATATAATGTTTTGATATCGTTGTAATTTTTTATATCGTTGTGGACACAATATAATTTATGTTACGCTCCCTCAGAGCAGCATAAACGGTGACTGTAGAACACGGGGACACGCGCTGAAAAAGTAAAATGAAATGAAGGATGTAAACTGCTTGAGTAGATCATATTTGGAAGACAATTATGCTGTAAAAAAAAAAAAAAAGAATAAAATATCACTGAATGAATCTTCCCAATAGGCTTAAGGCTGGGATTTTGAAGTAATTCGTCCATTGTCAAATATATCATGAAATATATCGTTATCGTGATACTTCTTTTTTTTTATATCATGATATAGCTTTTAGGCCATATCGCCCTGCCCTAATGCCTAATTCTATACGGACTGATGGCTGTAGCGGGTGAATGGTTGAATTAATGAATGAATATTTGTATTTGAGTGGTTAAATATATTCTGTATTGTACATTTTGTAACTCACCTGCTCAGGGACTGCAGATGGAAATTAGCTCAAGCTAAATCTGGAGCAAAGCATCTTTACTTAATGCTTTTGGCACATTGTCCCTGTTTAAATAAACTAAACTAAACTAACACTGACCAGAAGTAAAGATGCAGGTGTACCAGGTTATAGCAACAATGCTCATTCCCACCTGTAGTCTCTGGGCATTAATGTCACAGTACAAAACTGATTAGATGAGCATGTGACCATGGATTTATACATTTTAACATAATCTAAAACATACATTTAAATAAGTTTGAAACATTGTAAAATTTTCCACCAATCCCTTTTCCAGGTGAACGGCCGCTCTGGGCTAAAAACATCGAGCAATTTTCTTTTACACTTAGATTTAATGCATGTTGGAATCAAATTCGGTTTTTCAATGGCATTTAAGGCCTTCAACAATACAGTCAATCGCTTATAGTGCTCCTACAATCCTGTATTAGCACAGTTTCATTATGACTCTCTGTAAAGGACTGTTAAGACACTTTTAATAATGTGTGTGATGTAAAGTGACCAAAGGGAGGAGTATCTGAAACAAAATGCTGCCGATCCTAATCCTTAATAAACAGAACCAACATGAAAGCTATAATTTGCCAAGTTTAAAACATTGACCTAGTTTTTTTTTCTCCTCCTGCTCCTCTCTCCGCTCTCTGCCAAAGACCATCCCACACTCTCGCCGCCGCCGCTACTGCTGTTGTTTGGTTTGCCAGCGTCCTGCGCCACACTTCCTGTTTCCTCTCCCGTCGTCGCCGCGGTTACGGGCGGTTGCCGGGGACGACCGTTGCCGCGGGAGACGGTCGCCGGGCAACACTAACGCGGATTTCGCGAGGCATCAGCGCCAGACGGAAAGAAAAAAAAACGCACACGCGCGGCGGCGGCTCCCCTCGCCCGCTCAGGCGCCTGACGATGCATTTCTGACACGTTTAAGGCAAAGGTGGGAAGAAAGATAATAGATGATTAGATGGATTAGATGGATAGATGGATGGATGGATGGATAGAGTGAGAGCCCGGAAATGAAACGAAGTTTGAAAGGAATAATTTATGCATATGACAGGACGTAGCGGGACGAGAAGTGAGTGAGAGTGAGAGGACAGAATGTGCCGCAAAATAAAAAGCCGCCTGAGAAACTAGCCAATATCATCCAACATTTTACCAGCAGGAAGCAGGTCCTTAATACACTGGGAGCACAAGAGCTGCATGAATAGCTGTACATGTTGGTTAGCATAAAAAATAAGTACTAAGTTACCTTAATAAATCCTTTCCGTCGTCCCTCTGGGGGTAATACAAGCGTTAATGGGTTGATTGGGGGGTCTTTCATCTCCCCCCGGTGTCTCTGGCCAGAAAACCACAATTGCAACTTTCCTGCCGCCGGGTCAGAGCCACCAATACACACTCATGGAATCACGAAGAAAAAGCTAACAAAGCTAACTGCGGGCTAGCGCCACTTAAACAGTATTTACAGCCAAGTTTGAGTGAAAAAAAAAAGATCTCCATTGTGTAATTGGATGTACAATATCTCTCTGTCCCTTTGTCTTCTCTGTCAGCGTAGTATTTACTCTCACGGACGATTAATGAGTAAAAAAACGCAACGTGCTACGACACCTGCAGCGGCGCTTACGGCCTCTAGGGGCATGAGTTACTTAGTACTGCTTTAAAGTGATAAGATTACGATTCTTGCACCGCCCAAGATGCTTCTCAACCTTGTAACTTCCTCCTGTCCTATAAATCGGTTTATATACCCATCGAAAATAACTTTGCGGCCAATTTTCACTACCTGTACGGCAACACGACGGGGACAAATCTTCTTCCCTGTCCTGGCTCTATAGCAATGACAGTAAATCTGGACAGCGCCACCTACTGTTCCGGAGTGTGGACCAAAACACGTGGACACATTAACTTTTTCACTTGGAAGCCTTTATAGTCTCTCTCTCTTAAACCAAAAAAACAAGTTAGAAATCTAGGAGTAATCATGGACTCAGACCTGAACTTAAACAGCCACATCAAAGCAATGACATCATCAGCTTTTTACCATCTGAAAAACATTAAGATCAGAGGAATAGTGTCAAAACCAGACTTGGAGACACTCATCCATGCGTTTGTCTCCAGCAGGTTAGACGACTGTAACGGCTGCTCACTGGCCTTTCTAAACGAGCTGTTAGAGCTGCAGAACATCCAGAACGCTGCTGCTCGAGTCCTGACGAGAACCAGGAAATACCACCATATTAGTCCAGTGCTCCGGTCTCTGCACTGGCTTCCTGTCGCTCAGAGAATAGAATTTAAAACAGCTCTGCTCGTGTACAAGTCTTTTCATGGTTTAGCACCAAAGTCCATCTCTGACATGTTAGAGCCGTATGAACCATCTCAGGGAGGGGTCCCCTGGTGGTTCCCAGAGTCAGGACTAAACACGGTGAAGCTGCGTTTCAGTTTCATGCAGCTAAAATCTGGAACAGTCTTCATGAGGATGTGAGACAGGCCTCAACTCTGACAATGTTCAAATCCAGGCTGAAAACAGCTCTTTTTACCCGAGCAGATGAAAACTGAAAGTATTTTATCTGCACTCTTGCCTTTTACTGTCATTGATACATTTTTATGTTGGATGTTTTATTGATTGATTTGATCTGTTTTCTTGTAATTTTATGCAACTGTGAAGCACTTTGAATTGCCTTGTGTATGAATTGTGCTCTACAAATAAACTTGCCTTGCCTATAGAAATGTAGTGGAGAAGAAAGTATAATATTTCTCTATCAAATGGAGTCAAAGTAATAGGTTCTCAACAAAAATACAAGTAAAATACTGATCCTCAAAAACTCTACGGTTGGACGTGGTGTTAAGGCGCTAGAAGTGCAATATGTAGTAAATGTATTTCACTTCTGCCTCAGACTCTCTGGCTTGATCATGATCCTCACTATTGCACTTCCAGCTCCTTAGCACCTCCACCACGTCCAACATGCCGACCGTGTCAGAGCGGGCCTGGGACTTCGGGCCAATCGGACGCTGGCGCTGGCGGACCCGTGTAGTTAGTAAAGGTCGCCTCGGTCTTTGGCCTTTTCCCCCTGTCAGGACGTCCCGATGATAAACGCTCCGCGCTCTTCAAAACAACAACCACTCTGCCGCTATCTGATCAGACGCCGGCCGGGGCACGAGGGCTGCATTTAAAACGCCCGACTGCGTTTAAATTAAAGACGACGGGCTGAGGGGGTGATGGGGCAGAATAACACACGGGCTTGCTTTAAAATTTAAGCTCATTTTTCAATAGAGCCCCGGTTTGAGATGTTTGGTGACACTTATTATTTCTCTTACTTCCTTAATGGGATGTGGCCTATAAGAGGGAGAACTACTGTTAGAGATGCACCGATCCAGCTTCTTTGCTTCCAATACCGATACAGAGGGTTTGAGTATCCGCCGATATCAGCTTTTACTCCATTTTAGTAGTAGTAGTAGTAGTAGTAGTTTTATTCGGTCATTTTCATTCTTTTAAACATAAAACAAGCATCTCCATATTTCGTGCACAACTCGACCGAAAGGGTTTAGGCTGAAGTAAAAAACGTATTGTGCCGAACCCGATTTACAGACTTCCACGAGAAAACAAACATTAATAGTAAACAATATCAAGTGTCAAACAGAAGAGAAATAAGCATGTGTTTAGAATTGATTTTAACTTAAATTTCAACACTCCAATATATATGTAAATATACATTTTGTTTTACGTTAATTTATTTTAACTAAATCATGTCATCATTTAAATTCATTCATTATGGATCTATTAAAGTCTTTTCACTAGTTTCTTACTTTGTTCACCCTTAACTTATATATTTTTGAATGATAGTGGATGTATACAACTTTTTGAAGGCTTTGACTGTTTTCGCCGGTTTTAAATGATCTTCCAAATCGTTCCACAGATTAACACCTCTTACAGAAATACGTCGACTTTTTTTATTCTTTTTAGCTTTTGCTTTTTTGAATACGGCAGTTCCTCGGAGGCTATACGGACTTTCCCTGTGTTCAAAAAGCTGCTGGATGTTTGGAGGGAGAAGTCTTATCTTTTCTCGTCGTGATGTTACAGCTCAATTATCAGTTATATCTATTAATAAACGAATGAAAAAACATTTAACAAGGATGACTGGACTTTTTTATATCCTTGGCTACATGACACACAAAGGGATCTGATCATTACAACTTGTGCTTTAAAAATATGTCAGATCATTCTTTTGCTATTCTACATTATTTTAAACTAAAATACGCTTGACCCCCAGCACCGGTTATTTCATTTAATTAGGCTTCTTTAGGTATTTCTATATTAGTTTCTGACCCAGCCTTGATTAGTTCTCGTTAGCATGCCGCTAGCTTTAGCATGCTGTTGCTAGCATTTGCGGAGGTGAGTCAGCGATCGACTTCTCCAGGTTCTTAGCTTTAAAATGTCCATTCAGTTGGATTTAGTCGGGGAAAGTTGTGTTTTCAAAGCGGTGAGAGCTGTTTAGAATTTAAAACAGCTCTGCTCGTGTACAAGTCTTTTCACGGTTTAGCACCAAAGTCCATCTCTGACATGTTAGAGCCGTATGAAGCATCTCGGGCCCTGAGAACTTCAGGGAGGGGTCCCCTGGTGGTTCCCAGAATAAATAATAAACACGCTGAGGCTAAAGCTAAAATCTGGAACAGTCTTCATGAGGATGTGAGACAGGCCTCAACTCTGACCATGTTCAAATCCAGGCTGAAAACAGCTCTTTTTACCCGAGCAGATGAAAACTGAAAGTATTTTATCTGCACTCTTGCCTTTTACTGTAATTGATTAACTTTTATGTTGATGTTTTAATGATTGATTTGATCTGTTTTCTTGTAATTTGATGCAACTGTGAAGCACTTTGAATTGCCTCGTGTATGAATTGTGCTCTACAAATAAACTCGCCTTGCGTTTAGTATCGGATATTTGTAGCCGATATTGTATTTTTTCCAGCATCAGATCGGTGCGTCACCGGGGAAAAGTGAATCACACTTTCCCGCAGGTGTGGCCTCGGGGCGAACGCGACGTGAAGCCAAAACACAAAAACTGTCAAACTTGTTTGTTCGCACAGTTGAGCCGACGCACACTTATGTAAAAAAGAGCATTCGCCAAAGTAAATCAAACTGTTACTGTCTTTGGAGTGTTCAGCAACGTTCCAGTGTAGGACAACACTAAGAAGCCTCTACAAAATAAATACAACCCCTAAATAAATGATGCCCTAACCCTGGCACATTTTCTCCAGTTTTAGCCCAATTTTTTGGTTTTTTTGTGCTTTTTGGACACATTTTTAAAGTTTTTTTTTAATCTAATGATTCTACAAAGCCATACTATAATGAGGCGCTGTTCCTGAACGGTCTTTCATTGCAAATTAGCTGATGACTTAATGGCCGCTATGCAATCAGAAAACCGGAATCCATGTTGGACAAGTCTCTCTTTCTCGTGAAATCAAAAACCCTCCATGAAAACAAAAGCATTGAAAGCGTCACGGGGGGGAAGGGGGGGGGGGGGGGGGGGGGGTAGTTCAAGGGCGGTTTCCCCTAAACGTGCTCGGGTCCCGCGAATACAATGATTTACTTTGGCACATGACTTTGCACTCTCGCTCCGGGTCAAAAGCGAACGCCGCCGGGCACGGTTCTCTGACTTTTTTCCCCTTTTTTTTTTTTTTTTAACGGAGGATTTCGGGGAAAGAGCAACTTTCACTGCACTGTCGAGAGTGTTGAAAGCAACGCGTTTCGGAGACAGGTGGACGGTGGCCCTGAAGGCGCATTGTCAAACTTTTTTTCTTCTTTTTTTTACAACACCAGGTGACCTTCCACGTAACATCAGGCCTGGAATGAGATCAAATCAGGACTAAACGGGTGGATATAAATTGGATTAAATCTAAAAGATGGGTGTGAATCACGTCTAATCCAGAAAAAACAACACACTTGAATGCCTCCAGGGTACCACCAGGTCCAGGCCTATTGTGCATGTTTTTGGGTTGACCTGGAGGAAACGAGCGGAGAACCTTCCAATGCTCGTACGTTCTGGGACTCGAGCTCTGGACCTTCTTCCTGTAAGGCGAGAGAACCGCCACAGAGTCGCTTTCCTTCATGCAACAGTTAATTATGTCCCAGTTGAGTCGTCTATAGACCGAGATGAACTGGCATGACTTACAATAGGCCGAGTGTGCCAATTATTTACTTTATATGGTTTAATGGGGGCTTGTAAAATCACAGATCCAAAGGTCATTCAGTCTTTTGCCTGATCCTCCAGGAAGAAACGGCACAAACACTCCTCTGTGCGCAAGAAGTCATAAATACAAATATACTGGACTTTTTATGCCTTTATGAATGAATGTTGTGTTTTATGGGGCTCTAATTTATATTTTTAGAGACAATAAACCTCTATCTTGTCCTTATCTTATCAAACTGCAAAGGTGAGGTTTGCTCGGACTACCCATAAAGCAGCCTCTATCAACAACATGGGAACTGTCACTCACGTTTCAATAATAATAGTAATCAGTGTTGGGGAGAACACTTTGAAATTGTGTTTAGTTACTGAATACTTTTAGATTGATCGTCATTTTATTTATGTAGAAATATGGCGTATAATTACAGATATGAAGAGTACGATTGTTGGAGCACCCGTTATAAACTCACTTACCATTGATTAGGAACTGTTTTATTTTAGGAGGAAAAACAGCTCATTATGAAAAAAAAAAGTGCTGTCTTAATAACGTTGTGGAGCTAAAATGCAATGATTGACGCTGGGATGTACTCCCTTGATATTTGGAAAGTGCCTGTATTCTAAATACTCTCAAATGTATGTATTTAGTTACTCCCTAATACTGGTGGTATTAATAATGTTTCTTCTGTATTGCTGGGTTGCAGGTTCTAGAATGTGAGGTCACCGGACCCAGTTTTTCCTATTAACAACGTTACACTTTCACAAGTCGTAGCTCAAAGGAAAATGTATGAATCACAAAAATGATCATTAATATCATTTTTGGTCTTGTACAGAGAGATCATGGACCCAGATCTCTCTGTACAAGACCAAAAAAAGTCCTCGAAAACAAAATATTGTTTCCTCCATATAATAGTATTGGCCTTTGGAACGCTGCGATGTCACGTGCCACCCAGCAATACTTGAGATAATCTTAATTGTCAGTTTTAGTAGCACTGATAAAGTTTGAATGCAGGACACACACTGGGAAGAAAGCCTATGATGCCAATCTGCAGCTCATACTTCTTTTAGAGTCAATAGTAAAGAAATCCATCATAATTTGTTGAGACACAGCTCGCGCGCTCCATTGTACAACAGGGACAGGAAACCGATTATTCAAAGTCATGCTCCGCGCTCCCCCATAATGGATATTTAATTGAAGCCCATTTTTTGCAAATTAATTCCCCGCTCTCGCGCGCTTTAGCCACGCAGTTCCCCAATAATAATAACAGTAAAGCCCGCTACACACCCCCTCCCTCCCTCCCTCCCTCCCTCCCCTGGACTCACCTTTTTCTTGGCTTTGCAGTGGCAGCACACGGTCCACATGTATTTGAGCGTCCTCCATAGCAGGATAATGAAAAGTCCCCCGAAGAAAGTGACCATGGAGGAGGCGAGGAAAGCCCACCACATGCGCTGCCCGTTGCTGTCGCACGGCACGTCCGGGGAGAACGGGATGATCACGTTCATTTTGGAGATCTGTATGGAGGGAACCGGGTTGTACCTGACCCTGCTCCTGGACATCTCTCGGGGGGGGGGGGGTGACTCCGCGCGGGGGATCGATAGCGGAGGGAAACAGGTGTTTTTTTTTTATTTATTTTTTTTATTTTCCTCCGCGCTTTGCTGTTGACCGGGAAGGCAGCGGTGCCACTCTGACCATCGCCCCCAGGAATAGTCGCCTCCTCCCGGCCATGATCGCGACGGCCGACCCCCCTGCTTTCCCCTTGGCACACCTGCTGCTGTGTGAGGTCTGCCTTTCACGAGGAGGAGCGGCAACCAAAAAAAAAACCGACCCCCTCCACCACCACAAAAAAAACTTCCTCTGGCTCGTGCGTATCAGCGTGTCACGTCGTGCGTAAAAATCGTTAAAAAACTGACGGCAAAAAGTGGCCGCATTTCGAAACGACGCCGAATGTGAGGCGCGTGACCACAAAACAAAAAACAAAAACAAAAAACAAAGAAGATGGTTCGTATTCCGGTGCGGACGGCGGCGGAGCGACGTCGGGAGCACACTGTTGAATGTGTGTTAAAAAAAAAACAAAAACAAAAATTACTAGCGAGCGTCTTCCGAGGGGTACGGCGCTGCCAATCCGTGCGTAGAAAACAAAAGCGAAAACGGACGCGGTCTGGATGGGGGTTTAGCTCGCAGCAACATCCATTTGTTTTGGGAAGATGGCATCGGCAGATTTACAGGTAGCTCCGAAAGCTGCGGCTTCGTGAAGAGAGGAGAGAGAGAGAGGAGGAGGAGGAGGAGAGGGAGGAGGAGGAGGAGCGTGACGCGCCGACGTTGATGCCTGATCCGATCCGGTTATTTATAGTGGTCGCTCCATCCATTTTGAATGTTTTTTTTTTTTTTAAACTTCACGTGGGACTCGGTGTGGAGTTGTGTCACTTTAACTGTGGATGCTTTACGGTTATTGGTGCGGGGAGACTTTAAAGTGCGCCGCTTTACGCACGACAACAGCCCGGGTCATTTTGTTGCCGAGTTGTTCCTTGATTTGGATAAAGACGCGTCTCGGGACATCGCAGCACATTCGATAAACGCACTACATTGGGAATGCCTGCTGAAAGTAAGGCGGGGAACGGAGCGGTTGTGAAGTAGCTGAGAACCGTAGTGAGAAAAGTGGTGATTGCACCCCCTGTTGGCCACCGACGTGCACTACCCCAGGGTATTGTAACTACTCGGAAAAATAAAGTACAGTAATCAAAGCAAAAGGTGGCCATTTCGAAGAATCTTTTTCACTTCTTCTTTTTCATGGGTTAATTCGAGGGCAATTTTCATACATTTTCATGCGTTTAATCGGATGAGTTCTTTCAGCCCTTAAGGGAATTACAAAGAAACCTCATATGTTCCATGATAATAAAAAAAACTAACCTTATTTTCTTGAGAAAAACATAAAAACACCTAAAAAATTCATTATTCTTAGTTGTTACTGCTTTAAGTAAAGTTCAATCAAACCATTGTGTCCATTTTTATAAACAGTCTACTTGGCATCGGCCTTTCTTGTAGAAGAGTGAAAAGTAGTCCGGCCTTCTTCTTGTGGGAAACTTGTGGCAAGTTTCCGCTAAGAATTCTATTTAATAAAAACTATGGTTGTCCAGGAATAAAAGGATCATTCAAACAAAATGGCGGAAATATGTGACTCGTCTAATGCATGAGATGTAGAAGATGTTTTCTCTTTACCACAACATCGACTGTGAAACACTGCAAATAATATGTGTAACTTTCTAATCAATGCACAACAAACACAGATTGGAATTAGATACATTTTAAATCTCGCCTATTCTAAATAAAAGCGTTTATTTTACAAAAACTGAATGACACTGAAATGTTTGCCTTAAATAAAACAAAGGAAATGAAAAAAGAAATGTGTTGTATTCCCCTTTATTGTGTTATATCTGTTAAATAAGACAAATAACCAACATTATCGTTACAACAATACACACACACACACATATATATTATTAAACAAAACAAAATGTGTATTCATAAGAAACTTAGTTTTTGTCATGTTTTGAAACATGTTGATGAAAAAACTAAATCATGTTTAAAACGAGAACATTTATATCAACCAAGAAAATTCTGAGTAAAGCTGAACTTTTGCACATTTGTTTTTGTTTGCCGTGTTAGCGAAACAAAAGTGCACATCTCAGTCAGATGGAAGACGTCACTGATTTAGCAAAATATTGTGGCTTTTTACAATATGGTGTTTGTGCGATATATTGTGCAGCTCTATTCACAACTACCTGATCAGGAATTCTTCCTTCACCAAACACAAAGTTATTTGATTTTGGGGAAATACACAGAGTGCTCTTCATTACAGACCCAGACTCCAGCATGCAGCGGCCGAGAGAACTGAGCCTGGACTCTGTGGATCAGGGTCAGGGTTTGGTCATCGACGCTGTAGAAGGAAAGATGGCCCGCACTGTGGTCCAGGAAAACCCCCAGTCTGGATGAGGCTGGACCTGAGACGTCTGATCTGACTTTGTTAAAAAGAAAGTAGTAACTTTTGCTATACCAATATAAGGCCCAGGAATTATCATCATCTCCAAAGCCACCAGAAGTTTTATCAATGTCTCTGTAAGCCACAGCTAAACGAACTCCGAATTTCCCTCTCATCTCCACCTCCCAGTAGCAGCGACCCGTCAGAGCTTCTCTGCTCAGGACCTGCCTCCAGCGTCTGAATCTGTCTGGATGATCGGGATAGTTCTGTGGTTCCATTTTGCGCGTTGCTCTCCTGTTTCCCTCAGACAGATGCAGGTGTTCGTTTGCCGTGTTTGGATCCAGAGTAATATCACAAGCATATCTTAAGAAGGCTTCTCTCGAGGGCAGTAAAGTGTCGACTTCCCTCAGAGCTGAAGACACCTCTGTGAGGCCCTGGGTCAGACTGAGCTGGAGCTTCTCCTTCAGAGCAAACACGGCTGTGGTCACAGAGTCAAAGTAACGCAGCTCCTCTGGACGGACTCCAGACACGGCAGTGATGCTTCTCTCTTTGGTCAGGTCATAAAAATGCTGCAGGAAGTGGTTGTGGTCTGGTGAGTTTAACAGAGTGTCCATCTCACAGATGGTCCTCTTCAGTTCACTGATGTCCAGCTCCACTTGGTCCTGAAGCTCTTGAACTCTGGTGAGTTGTGATTTCTCCTGGGAGCGGATCTGCTGCTTCACCTCAGAGCGTCTTTTCTCCAGGAGACGGATCATCTCAGTGAAGCTGTTCCCACTGCACTGCACTGCCTGCTGGGCAGAGCGGCTGATGGCCTGGACCTCCTGCTGGAGCCTCTTCAGGTCCTTCTCTCGGTCACTGATAGTTTTTATCAGCTGTAGTTTGCTTTTCTTGAGCGTCTCCTGATCCTCAGCCCTCTTGGCTGCAGAGGACACAGTGTCATGGCCTCTGTGTTGGTCCATGCAGCAGACCACACACACGAGCTTCCAGTCAGTGCGGCAGAACATCTTCTTCACCTTGCTGTGCTCAGAGCAGAGATATTCCTGGAGTTTGTCGGAGGGCGCCACCAGCTGGTGTTTTTGAAACACTGCAGCATCATAATGAGGCTGGAGGTGAGTCTTACAGTATGAAGCCACACACTGCAGACAGGAGCGGACCGCCTTCAGCTTCCTGTCTGTGCACAGATCACACGGGACGTCCCCTGGCCCAGACTCACAGTCGTCTGCAGGGGGTTGGTTTAGCCCAGGCTTTTTCATTTGCTCCACTAAAGCCGCCATCATGATGTTTTTCACCAGAACAGGCCTGGGACTGAAGCTCTCTCTGCACTCGGGACAGCCGACCTCAGCCTTCCCCTCTTCTTTGTCCCAGTGGTCATCTATACACCTCCTGCAGTAGCTGTGGCCACATGGAATAGTCACCGGATCCTTCAGCACCTCCAAACAGATCGCACACGTTAAGGTTTCCTGATAGAACGCCTTCTGCGCCATGACTTCTCCTCGTGATAATGAACATGTGGGTTTCACTTTCACTGGAGCCGAGTTACGCAGCTGTGGAGCAAACAAGTTCAACCGGTTTGAAAGAGGAGTCAGGAAGGAGCGCTCCCGTCTGCAGCGCTGAACCACACGGCAATAGGGCTGGAAAGCGGAAGTGCGAGAATTTGCGAGATTTCAAACCTCTTAACCCCCACCTCAACCGAGCACATTTTCACCAGTTCAGCAACGAGCATAACACACAACAAAAACGTGACAAAAAATATATAAAAACAAAGGCAGAGGAAAAGGCAGGCGCGCGTGTCGACCCTCCTCGACCAAGGCGTCTACAGATATAAAAAGGCGCATGTCATATTATCACTAAATGGGACCGTGCCACAGACCTGAACGGGGCACGCGCCGATCCACTCAGCGACTAGCATGGCCGTATACGATTTTTTGTTCATCCCAGTGACGAAATGTGTCCAAAATAACACCGAAAAAGCCACCAGAGCGATATCAGTACAGGACAACCAGCGTGTGTTGTTTGTTTGTATCCGTGGACGGGAATCTCGCAAATTCTCGCACTTCCGCTTTCCAGCCCCGAATGAATTTTTTTTTTTTTTTTTTTTTGTATTTATTTATTTATTGCTGCAATTAGTACATCAAGTATACAAGTAGTATGCCAGGGGGTATAACATAATAGTACAATTATACATTTACAAATATCTTGAACAAAAGTTTTCAGAGCCTTTTGGTTATCAGAACTTTCCAGAATCTTCATATAAGAGAGAGTATCCACTATAAAAATGTGTAAAGTTGGGTTTCTGCTTGGAATATTTACATTTGTGGATATAAAATTTGGACAAACGGATAAGTAAGTTGATAACAAAAACATGTCTTCATTCTTTTGTTTTCTGAAGAAACAAAAAAACAACATTTTCCCATTTTATGGCAAAGTCCTTGTATAGATGTCCAATTATAAAACTGCGGAAGTCTTTCCAGAATTTCTTGGAGTAAAAACATGTCCAAAAAAAAATGTCGGACCGTCTCTGGATGATTAAGTAAGACTTCTGTTGAAATTATAATAGTTGTGCAAAATTACAATTGAGAAGAAACTGTAGCGGTTCCAGCAGGTAAACGGTCCAGGTCGTTCCGCTGCAGGGAGCTCGTGTGGGTCGATGTTCTGGACGTCAAGCTTCTCCAAATATCCCGCCGTTTTGCGCTTGTTCCTGTAAAGTCCCTTTTCTTTCGCCATATCTTCTTGCATCACTTCACTTTATTCCTTTTCGTAGGTCCGTCTCTGTCCCGCCGAAACATTACATTCCCCAAAATGTCAGTGCTCTGTAATGCGAGGAATGCGTGAAATTCTGGAGGCGTGCCCTCTGGTGCGCTACCGTCATGGCCGACCGGCTCAGAGCCCCCCCCCCCCCCCCCCCCCCCCAAAATCAACCCAAGTTGGCCGATTTCGGTTTTACCCAAATCTTAAAGCCTCTCGTCTGGAGAGCGATTTGAACGCTAAGACCTACAAAAGTGACCGTAACTTTGTCGCCACATTTTTGAAGCTTTTTGTCGCATTTTTTGAGACCGAAAGGCCGAAAATGTGAGAAAAAATGAAAATGTGACCCAAAAAACCCCCACAAAAGATACAGAAAAGTGACACAAAAAAAACCACAATAAAAACACAAAAAAATAGTGGCAAAAAAAATACATTACATTTATTTTTTTATTTTTTTAAAGACCTGTAAAACTCATCTAATCGGATCTTTTTCCTTGCATTGTCATAGCTTTCAAATGAGGCACTTTCACTGTATTTTTAAATCTTGCCTATTCTAAATTAATGCAAAAATAATGAGCGTTAATTTTACAAAAACTGAACGACACTCAAATGTTTGCCTTAAATAAAACAAAAAAAACCAAATGAAAAAATAAATGTGTTGTAATCCCCTTTATTGTGTTACATCTGTTAAATACAACAAATAACCAACATTATCGTTACAACAATACATATACACACATATATATTATTAAATCAAAACAAAATGTGTATTCATAAGCAACTTAGTTTTTGTCATGTTTTGATTCATGTTGATGAAAAAAGTAAATCAGGTTTAAAACATTTATATCAACTAAGAAAATTCTGACTAAAACTGAACTTTTGCACATTTGTTTTTGTTTGCCGTGTTAGCGAAACAAAAGTGCACATCTCAGTCAGATGGAAGACGTCACCGATTTAGCAAAATATTGTGGCTTTTTACAATATGGTCTTTGTGCGATATATTGTGCAGCTCTATTCACAACTACCTGATCAGGAATTCTTCCTTCACCAAACACAAAGTTATTTGATTTTGGGGAAATACACAGAGTACTCTTCATTACAGACCCAGACTCCAGCATGCAGCGGCCGAGAGAACTGAGCCTGGACTCTGTGGATCAGGGTCAGGGTTTGGTCATCGACGCTGTAGAAGGAAAGATGGCCCGCACTGTGGTCCAGGAAAACCCCCAGTCTGGATGAGGCTGGACCAGAGACCTTTGATCTGACTTTGTTAAAAAGAAAGTAGTAACTTTTGCTAAACCAATCTAAGGCCCAGGAATTATTATCATCTCCAAAGCCACCAGAAGTTTTATCAATGTCTCTGTAAGCCACAGCTAAACGAACTACTTTTTCCCCTCTCATCTCCACCTCCCAGTAGCAGCGACCCGTCAGAGCTTCTCTGCTCAGGACCTGCCTCCAGCGTCTGAATCTGTCTGGATGATCGGGATAGTTCTGTGATTCCATTTTGCGCGTTGCTCTCCTGTTTCCCTCAGACAGATGCAGATATTCGTTTGCCGTGTTTGGATCCAGAGTAATATCACAAGCATATTTTAAGAAGGCCTCTCTCGAGGGCAGTAAAGTGTCGACTTCCCTCAGAGCTGAAGACACCTCTGTGAGGCCCTGGGTCAGACTGAGCTGGAGCTTCTCCTTCAGAGCAAACATGGCTGTGGTCACAGAGTCAAAGTAACGCAGCTCCTCTGGACGGACTCTGGACACGGCAGTGATGCTTCTCTCTTTGGTCAGGTCAGAAAAGTGCTGCAGGAAGTGGTTGTGGTCTGGTGAGTTTAACAGAGTGTCCATCTCACAGATGGTCCTCTTCAGTTCACTGATGTCCAGCTCCACTTGGTCCTGAAGCTCTTGAACTCTGGTGAGTTGTGATTTCTCCTGGGAGCGGATCTGCTGCTCCACCTCAGAGCGTCTTTTCTCCAGGAGACGGATCATCTCAGTGAAGCTGTCCCCACTGCACTGCACCGCCTGCTGGGCAGAGCGGCTGATGGCCTGGACCTCCTGCTGGAGCCTCTTCAGGTCCTTCTCTCTGTCACTGATAGTTTTTATCAGCTGTTTTTTGCTTTTCTCGAGCGTCTCCTGCTCCTTAGCCCTCTCGGCTGCAGAGGACACAGTGTCATGGCCTCTGTGTTGGTCCATGCAGCAGACCACACACACGAGCTGCCGGTCAGTGCGGCAGAACATCTTCTTCACCTCGCTGTGCTCAGAGCAGAGATATTCCTGGAGTTTGTCGGAGGGCGCCACCAGCTGGTGTTTCTGTAACACTGCAGCATCATAATGAGGCTGGAGGTGAGTCTTACAGTATGAAGCCACACACTGCAGACAGGAGCGGACCGCCTTCAGCTTCCTGTCTGTGCACAGATCACACGGGACGTCCCCTGGCCCAGACTCACAGTCGTCTGCAGGGGGTTGGTTTGGCCCAGTCTTTTTCATTTGCTCCACTAAAGCCGCCATCATGATGTTTTTCACCAGAACAGGCCTGGGACTGAAGCTCTCTCTGCACTCGGGACAGCTGACCTTAGCCTTCCCCTCTTCTTTGTCCCAGTGGTCATCTATACACCTCCTGCAGTAGCTGTGGCCACATGGAATAGTCACCGGATCCTTCAGCACCTCCAAACAGATCGCACACGTTAAAGTTTCTTGATCGAACGCCTTCTGCGCCATGACTTTCTCCTCGTGATAATGAACGTGTAGGTTTCACTTTCACTGGAGCCGAGTGACGCAGCTGTGGGAGGAGCAAACAAGTTCAACCGGTTTGAAGGAGGAAGTTGGAAGGAGCGCTCCCGTCTGCAGCGCTTAGAGCGGCAGTGGCATCAAATTACGTCCTATTTAATCTGACACAGACTTCGGTTGAAATCATAATAGTTGTGCAAAATTACAATCAAGAAGAAACTGTAGCGGTTTCAGCAGAGGGGGCGTCGTCACTGACCAGACGAAAACTAGAGAAACTGCTCTTAGGGTTTGGCCAATCCAAATGTGCTGAAATCATTTTAGCCCCAAAACTGCATTTGCCCAGACAATACAACGATGTTTAGTTCTGCACAGATGGGAACCAGGCATTTTCTATATTAACATTAATTAATCAATAATGCTACATTCCACCAAAAAAACTTATTAAATCTCTAAAGGCTTTGAAGACTAAATAAAATGAACAAAGGTAATGTGTTTTATTCTGCTTTAAATACAACAAATTATAAACGTTATAACAACAACAATATGTTGTTAATTTTAAGATGAATAAAAGCACAGATGATTATAATGCAGATCTAGCAGAGAAAGAAGTATTCAGGTCAATCCATTTCCCGGTAGCTTTTAGTAAAACTTGATAAGACACCGTCAGCTGTGGTTAAAGTTGAAACCTTTAATACATCCAGCCCCCCCTTTTTTAAATTGTTCCATTTATTTATTTTGAATAATATTTTATTAACTTTTCTGTACAACACTTTGTATTATTGTCAATGTATCTGGTATTTATCGTTTAACTACATGTGGCAAATTTTAATCCTTTTATTGCACTTTGTTCTGCATCATTAGATTTTCCTAAACATTTTTGAAAAAGCAATTATGTTAAATTGAGATTCTCAAAATGCGCCTTTTTGTATTGATTATGAGTCGTCATCGTCACGGCACAGAAACATTTAATGTGTGTAAAGTTAGGTGTTAAAAAGCAATTATTGTGTAAGAATATACACAACTGCTTTTTGGGCGGCACGGTAGCGCAGCGGTTAGCGCTCGTGCTTCACAGCTAGAAGGTCCCGGGTTCGATTCCCACTTGGACGGGGCCTTTCTGTGTGGAGTTTGCATGTTCTCCCCGTGTCTGCGTAGGTTTCCTCCAGGTACTAAAAACATGTACAATAGAAAAGGATGAATGAGAGTGTGGTTGAGAGTGCGCATGGAGGACAACGGACGCAAATTAGTCCAAGGCTACAATCCGGTGTGGCTTGTTTACATGCATGAGACCCGTGTATGTTCATTAACATGCACTGTCCCGACCAAATAAACAAAATATATATATTTATTTATATTTAAAAAATATTAAAACAAAATATTGCACCAGTTCGGTTTTACCCAAATCTTAAAGCCTCTCGTCTGGAGAGCAATTTGAACGCTAAGACCTACAAACGTGATCGTAACTTTGTCACGTTGATGCCACATTTAAGCTTTTTTGTCGCATTTTTTGCGACCGAAAACGTGACCCAAAAAAAAACGACAAAAAAGATACAGAAAAGTGACAAAGCAGGTCTTAGCTTTCAAATGAGGCATTACTCTGGCATTTAGATTTGGGTAAAGTTGAGCTGGAGACATTGCACTCGGTTAAGGCGGGGGTTAAGAGGTTTAAAAGCTCGCTACCCACCAGTTGAGAACCACTGGGCCGGACAGTGGGCCATAGTTTACCCCCCTCTGCCCTAGAGCGAGAATATCCAGCCACACCAGGAAATCCAACACGAAACCTTTACAAAATAAACACATCCATCTAGTCTACAACAATATTAGAATGAAAAAAAAAAATAATCAGACTCGAGTTGTTATCAAAGTAATTTTTAATTTTCATTTGAAGAAATACGACCCTTCGATGGCGGAGACGGCGCAACGTGTTGAATCTGAAATGTAGTGATTGACAGAAAACCCCCCGCGGTCATTCGAACGATCCATCGAGGAATAAAAACAAAAACATCCCGTCTTCATCAGCGGGAACGGCTGATCCAAAGAGACCCGCGAGTGTTTTTCCTTTTCCTTCTTGGCACAAGTATTTGAAATGATAGAAACGGAATATATATAAAATAAAAAGTCTTTATAGCCCCTGATTCTTTCACTATAAATAAGCTCGTCTTTTTTCCGTACGATAAATTAGCGGGCGGGACGAACGTACGAAAACACAAAGAGGCGTAGTGGTCCGGTTAGAGTGTCCGTGTGAAACTTCACGTGGTCCGGGATGTTACAGGAGGAGTATTCAAGAGCATAAACACCACAGACTGAGTGTAAAAGTGGACACACGGGAGGTTTCATTATATCGAGGTTTTCTGGCGATTAAAGCCCAATTTATTGAGTTTTTGAACTTTCAGGAAACGATGGGAAATTTTAATTCTTACAGATTTTTTACCATAAAAAAAAAAAAACATTGTGAAACTAAAGAAAATCCAAAATCCCCTCAGAAAAAGTCTTTGTAAATTATGTCAATGAAATGAAACCATATTGTAAATTTAAACCTGGCTCGATCCATTATACAGACTTTAGGGGGGGAACCTTGGGCATTTCGAGCATAAAAAGGCCTCATTGTTAAAAGAAAACTCGCAATACATTTCTCTCTCATATTTATGCCAGTAATAAACAACACAAGCTTCAAATGGATATCTCTACATTTGAAAAGTTTCCCCATTCACCTGCAGCGTCTCTCCTTCAGACCATATTCCCCTTTATTGTGTTATATCTGTTAAATACAACAAATAACCAACATTATCGTTACAACAATACATATACACACACACATATATATATATTATTAAATCAAAACAAAATGTGTATTCATAAGCAACTTAGTTTTTGTCATGTTTTGATTCATGTTTATGAAAAAAGTAAATCAGGTTTAAAACATTTATATCAACTAAGAAAATTCTGACTAAAACTGAACTTTTGCACATTTGTTTTTGTTTGCCGTGTTAGCGAAACAAAAGTGCACATCTCAGTCAGATGGAAGACGTCACCGATTTAGCAAAATATTGTGGCTTTTTACAATATGGTCTTTGTGCGATATATTGTGCAGCTCTATTCACAACTACCTGATCAGGAATTCTTCCTTCACCAAACACAAAGTTATTTGATTTTGGGGAAATACACAGAGTGCTCATCACAAAAGATCCAGACTCCAGCATGCAGCGGCCGAGAGAACTGAGCCTGGACTCTGTGGATCAGGGTCAGGGTTTGGTCATCGACGCTGTAGAAGGAAAGATGGCCCGCACTGTGGTCCAGGAAAACCCCCAGTCTGGATGAGGCTGGACCAGAGACCTCTGATCTGACCTTGTTAAACTCATAGAAATAACTTTTGCTAAACCAATCTAAGGCCCAGGAATTATTATAATCTCCAAAGCCACCAGAAGTTTTATCAATGTCTCTGTAAGCCACAGCTAAAGTAACTCCGTATTCCCCTCTCATCTCCAACTCCCAGTAGCAGCGACCCGTCAGAGCTTCTCTGCTCAGGACCTGCTCCCAGCGTCTGAATCTGTCTGGATGATCGGGATAGTTCTGTGGTTCCATTTTGCGCGTTGCTCTCCTGTTCCCCTCAGACAGATGCAGATATTCGTTTGCCGTGTTTGGATCCAGAGTAATATCACAAGCATATTTTAAGAAGGCCTCTCTCGAGGGCAGTAAAGTGTCGACTTCCCTCAGAGCTGAAGACACCTCTGTGAGGCCCTGGGTCAGACTGAGCTGGAGCTTCTCCTTCAGAGCAAACATGGCTGTGGTCACAGAGTCAAAGTAACTCAGCTCCTCTGGACGGACTCTGGACACGGCAGTGATGCTTCTCTCTTTGGTCAGGTCAGAAAAGTGCTGCAGGAAGTGGTTGTGGTCTGGTGAGTTTAACAGAGTGTCCATCTCACAGATGGTCCTCTTCAGTTCACTGATGTCCAGCTCCACTTGGTCCTGAAGCTCTTGAACTCTGGTGAGTTGTGATTTCTCCTGGGAGCGGATCTGCTGCTCCACCTCAGAGCGTCTTTTCTCCAGGAGACGGATCATCTCAGTGAAGCTGTCCCCACTGCACTGCACCGCCTGCTGGGCAGAGCGGCTGATGGCCTGGACCTCCTGCTGGAGCCTCTTCAGGTCCTTCTCTCGGTCACTGATAGTTTTTATCAGTTGTTTTTTGCTTTTCTCGAGCGTCTCCTGCTTCTTAGCCCTCTCGGCTGCAGAGGACACAGTGTCATGGCCTCTGTGTTGGTCCATGCAGCAGACCACACACACGAGCTTCCAGTCAGTGCGGCAGAACATCTTCTTCACCTCGCTGTGCTCAGAGCAGAGATATTCCTGGAGTTTGTCGGAGGGCGCCACCAGCTGGTGTTTTTGAAACACTGCAGCATCATAATGAGGCTGGAGGTGAGTCTTACAGTATGAAGCCACACACTGCAGACAGGAGCGGACCGCCTTCAGCTTCCTGTCTGTGCACAGATCACACGGGACGTCCCCTGGCCCAGACTCACAGTCGTCTGCAGGGGGTTGGTTTGGCCCAGTCCTTTTCATTTGCTCCACTAAAGCCGCCATCATGATGTTTTTCCCCAGAACAGGCCTGGGACTGAAGCTCTCTCTGCACTCGGGACAGCCGACCTTAGCCTTCCCCTCTTCTTTGTCCCAGTGGTCATCTATACACCTCCTGCAGTAGCTGTGGCCACATGGAATAGTCACCGGATCCTTCAGCACCTCCAAACAGATCGCACACCTTAAAGTTTCCTGATCAAACGCCTTCTGCGCCATGACTTTCTCCTCGTGATAATGAACGTGTAGGTTTCACTTTCACTGGAGCCGAGTGACGCAGCTGTGGGAGGAGCAAACAAGTTCAACCGGTTTGAAGGAGGAAGTTGGAAGGAGCGCTCCCGTCTGCAGCGCTTAGAGCGGCAGTGGCAGCAAATTACGTCCTATTTAATCTGACACAGACTTCGGTTGAAATCATAATAGTTGTGCAAAATTACAATCAAGAAGAAACTGTAGCGGTTTCAGCAGAGGGGGCGTCGTCACTGACCAGACGAAAACTAGAGAAACTGCTCTTAGGGTTTGGCCAATCCAAATGTGCTGAAATCATTTTAGCCCCAAAACTGCATTTGCCCAGACAATACAACGATGTTTAGTTCTGCACAGATGGGAACCAGGCATTTTCTATATTAACATTAATTAATCAATAATGCTACATTCCACCAAAAAAACTTATTAAATCTCTAAAGGCTTTGAAGACTAAATAAAATGAACAAAGGTAATGTGTTTTATTCTGCTTTAAATACAACAAATTATAAACGTTATAACAACAACAATATGTTGTTAATTTTAAGATGAATAAAAGCACAGATGATTATAATGCAGATCTAGCAGAGAAAGAAGTATTCAGGTCAATCCATTTCCCGGTAGCTTTTAGTAAAACTTGATAAGACACCGTCAGCTGTGGTTAAAGTTGAAACCTTTAATACATCCAGCCCCCCCTTTTTTAAATTGTTCTCTTTATTTATTTTGAATAATATTGTATTAACTTTTCTGTACAACACTTTGTATTATTGTCAATGTATCTGGTATTTATCGTTTAACTACATGTGGCAAATTTTAATCCTTTAACTGCACTTTGTTCTGCATCATTAGATTTTCCTAAACATTTTTGAAAAAGCAATTATGTTAAATTGAGATTCTCAAAATGCGCCTTTTTGTATTGATTATGAGTCGTCATCGTCACGGCAAGAAACATTTAATCTGTGTAAAGTTCGGTGTTAAAAAGCAATTATTGTGTAAGAATATACACAACTGCTTTTTGGGCGGCACGATAGCACAGCGGTTAGCGCTCGTGCTCCACAGCTAGAAGGTCCCGGGTTCGATTCCCACCTGGACGGGGTTTGTGTGGAGTTTGCATGTTCTCCCCGTGTCTGCGTAGGTTTCCTCCAGGTACTCCCCCTACCACTAAAAACATGTACAATAGGCCAGGATAAATGAGAGTGTGGTTGAGAGTGCGCATGGGGGACAACGCACACAAATTAGTCCAAGGCTACAATCCGGTGTGGCTTGTTTACATGCATGAGACCCGTGTTCATTAACATGCACTGTCCCGACCACATAAACAAAATTTATTTATATTTAAAAAATATTAAAACAAAAACAAAATATTGCACCAGTTCGGTTTTACCCAAATCTTAAAGCCTCTCGTCTGGAGAGCAATTTGAACGCTAAGACCTACAAACGTGATCGTAACTTTGTCACGTTGATGCCACATTTAAGCTTTTTTATTGCATTTTTTGCGACCGAAAACGTGACCCAAAAAAAACGACAAAAAAGATACAGAAAAGTGACAAAGCAGGTCTTAGCTTTCAAATGAGGCATTACTCTGGCATTTAGATTTGGGTAAAGTTGAGCTGGAGACGATGCACTCGGTTAAGGCGGGGGTTAAGAGGTTTAAAGGCTCGCGACCCACCAGTTGAGAACCACTGGGCCGGACAGTGGGCCATAGTTTACCCCCCTCTGCCCTAGAGCGAGAATATCCAGCCACACCAGGAAATCCAACACGAAACCTTTAAAAAATAAACACATCCATCTAGTCTACAACAATATTAGAATAAAAAAATAAATAATCAGACTCGAGTTGTTATCAAAGTAATTTTTAATTTTCATTTGAAGAAATACGAGCCTTCGATGGCGGAGACGGCGCAACGTGTTGAATCTGAAATGTAGTGATTGACAGAAAACCCCCGCGGTCATTCGAACGATCCATCGAGGAATAAAAACAAAAACATCCCGTCTTCATCAGCGGGAACGGCTGATCCAAAGAGACCCGCGAGTGTTTTTTCCTTTTCCCTCTTGGCACAAGTATTTGAAATGATAGAAACGGAATATATATGAAATAAAAAGTCTTTATAGCCCCTGATTCTTTCACTATAAATAAGCTCGTGTTTTTTCCGTACGATAAATTAGCGGGCGGGACGAACGTACGAAAACACAAAGAGGCGTAGTGGTCCGGTTAGAGTGTCCGTGTGAAACTTCACGTGGTCCGGGATATTACAGGAGGAGTATTCAAGAGCATAAACGCCACAGACTGAGTGTAAACGTGGACACACGGGAGGTTTCATTATATCGAGGTTTTCTGGCGATTAAAGCCCAATTTATTGAGTTTTTGAACTTTCAGGAAACGATGGGAAATTTTAAATTCTTACAGATTTTTTGCCATAAAAAAACAAACATTGTAAAACTAAAGAAAATCCGAAATCCCCTCAGAAAAAGTCTTTGTAAATTATGTCAATGAAATGAAACCATATTGTAAATTTAAACCTGGCTCGATCCATTATACAGACTTTAGGGGGGAACCTTGGGCATTTCGAGCATAAAAAGGCCTCATTGTTAAAAGAAAACCCGCAATACATTTCTCTCTCATATTCATGCCAGTAATAAACAACACAAGCTTCAAATGGATATCTCTACGTTTGAAAAGTTTCCCCATTCACCTGCAGCGTCTCGCCTTCAGACCATGAATAGGGAAGGTCGAAATGTGCTCGTATAAAGGGAATAGCTGTAGACGAGGCTACGCAGCTGGGAACCAAACTTCAAGGTATTTCAATAAATAAAAGTAGTCGAGCGATTAGCACTGAAGAAATATACACGGTTTAATAGTACAAGGCCGTATGGAAGTAAACGTACACTGAAGTACATTAGTGATGTAGTTCTGGCCACGGCGGCTCTTGTTCTCTTCACTCCTTCAAACCGGTGCCTTCCGATCTTGCTCAGGAGACGGTGGAGGACGTCCCTATTGTGCATGTTTGTTTGGGGTTGATGGGGAGGAGAGCGGGACCGGAGCGCTCACAACCCACGCTAGACACGACGGGAACCTGTTAACCCACTCGGTCACCGTTTACTTTCACTTTCTCATCGTTTCTATGTCATTTTGATGCAATTCCTGATGAGACGTCTTCTCTGAGAACAGAGTCCAGAGAACGATCGACGACTAGAATAGTTTCGCTCAATAATCGATTGGCTGCGTTTAATCCGATGAGTCGTTTCAGCCCTCGAGGGAATTACAAAGAAACCTCATACGTTCCATGATACAAAAAAATCCCAAGACTAACCTTATTTTCTTGACAAAAACAAAAACACCTAAAAAAATGCATCAGTCTTAGTTATTACTGCTTTAAGTAAAGTGCAATTTCCCCGTTTGATAATAAAGAACGCCGACTAAACTCACTGTAAAAGCGTCTTCATTCATTTGGACGTCCACTGGAGCCGCTAATGCAAACAGAACCTTCACTGTCAAACCGTTGTGTCCACTTTTATAAACAGTCCACTTGAATTAGTCTCTATTGTTTGTGAAAATGAGGCTTTGAGGACATTTCATTAAAGCCACACTTTGTAACATTCCCCGCAGAAAAGTCTCTCTCCTGATTTCAAAAGTCACTCGCGGCCTTTTGCGGCTCCTTTACATTTTCTACTTGGCGTTAAACACGTCGTACCGTTTCTCATAAATATGAACATAAAAAGTCATGTGATTTGAGAGCAGGCTCTGATTGGCCGAGAGCATCTATCATATAAAAGGGGGGGGGGAGTGTCTTTTTGTTTTCACGGAGGTCCGTCTGGGATCCACAGCACTTTGCTTTGCTCCTGCTGCACCAAACCGAGGATCTGAGAGCAGATGGAGGAGACGCTGCCGCCCTGGACCACACCTGCGGGACCAGAGGGGTTTAGGATTCACCGTTCGATCGATTCATAAATACTAAACGTTTGCTTTAAAGGCCCGAACCGACCTGTGAAGAAGCGCCCGAACTCCTGCTCCACTTTCTGAGCGGCGTCGAACTGTTCTTTGGAATGTTTCTGAGAGAGTTTGTCCCGGAGATAAAGAGGGTCCTTCTGCTCCCTGGAACACAAGAGAAAACATAATTATAGTTGAGAACGGGTCAAATTCAAGAGTTTAAATGATGCGATAATGTTCCTCCTTTACATGGGGTTAGAAGCCAATGTTTAAGATTCCAGTTTGGCCACTTTGGAAAAACCTGGCATTGGCCTTTCTTGTAGAAGAGTGAAAAGTAGTCCGGCCTTCTTCTTGTGGGCAACTTGTGGCAAGTTTCCGCTAAGAATTCTATTTAATAAAAACTATGGTTGTCCAGGAATAAAAGGATCATTCAAACAAAATGGTGGAAATATGTGACTCGTCTAATGCATGAGATGTAGAAGATGTTTTCTCTTTACCACAACATCGACTGTGAAACACTGCAAATAATATGTGTAACTTTCTAATCAATGCACAACAAACACAGATTGGAATTAGACATTTTAAAATCTTGCCTATTCTAAATTGAGCGCTTGAGCGTTTATTTTACAAAAACTGAATGACACTCAAATGTTTGCCTTAAATAAAACAAAAAACGAAATGAAAAAAGAAATGTGTTGTATTCCCCTTTATTGTGTTATATCTGTTAAATACAACAAATAACCAACATTATCGTTACAATACATATACACACACACACATATATATATATATATATATATATAATTAAATCAAAACAAAATGTGTATTTATAAGCAACTTAGTTTTTGTCATGTTTTGATTCATGTTGATGAAAAAAGTAAATCAGGTTTAAAACATTTATATCAACTAAGAAAATTCTGACTAAAACTGAACTTTTGCACATTTGTTTTTGTTTGCCGTGTTAGCGAAACCAAAGTGCACATCTCAGTCAGATGGAAGACGTCACCGATTTAGCAAAATATTGTGGCTTTTTACAATATGGTCTTTGTGCGATATATTGTGCAGCTCTATTCACAACTACCTGATCAGGAATTCTTCCTTCACCAAACACAAAGTTATTTGATTTTGGGGAAATACACAGAGAGCTCTTCATTACAATAGACCCAGACTCCAGCATGCAGCGGCCGAGAGAACTGAGCCTGGACTCTGTGGATCAGGGTCAGGGTTTGGTCATCGACGCTGTAGAAGGAAAGATGGCCCGCACTGTGGTCCAGGAAAACCCCCAGTCTGGATGAGGCTGGACCAGAGACGTCTGATCTGACATTGTTAAACTCATAGAAATAACTTTTGTTTGACCAATCTAAGGTCCAGGAATCATTAACAGCTCCAAAGCAAACAGAAGTTTTATCGATGTCTCTGTAAGCCACAGCCAAACTAACTCCTTTTTCCCCTCTCATCTCCACCTCCCAGTAGCAACGACCCGTCAGAGCTTCTCTGCTCAGGACCTGCTCCCAGTCTGTGAATCTGTCTGGATGATCGGGATAGTTCTGTGGTTCAGAGCAGAACGTTGCTCTCCTGTTTCCCTCAGACAGATGCAGGTGTTTGTTTGCCGTGTTTGGATCCAGAGTAATATCACAAGCGTATTTTAAGAAGGCCTCTCTCGAGGGCAGTAAAGTGTCGACTTCCCTCAGAGCTGAAGACACCGCTGTGAGGCCCTGGGTCAGACTGAGCTGGAGCTTCTCCTTCAGAGCAAACATGGCTGTGGTCACAGAGTCAAAGTAACTCAGCTCCTCTGGACGGACTCCGGACACGGCAGTGATGCTTCTCTCTTTGGTCAGGTCAGAAAAGTGCTGCAGGAAGTGGTTGTGGTCTGGTGAGTTTAACAGAGTGTCCATCTCACAGATGGTCCTCTTCAGTTCACTGATGTCCAGCTCCACTTGGTCCTGAAGCTCTTGAACTCTGGTGAGTTGTGATTTCTCCTGGGAGCGGATCTGCTGCTCCACCTCAGAGCGTCTTTTCTCCAGGAGACGGATCATCTCAGTGAAGCTGTCCCCACTGCACTGCACCGCCTCCTGGGCAGAGCGGCTGATGGCCTGGACCTCCTCCTGGAGCCTCTTCAGGTCCTTCTCTCGGTCACTGATAGTTTTTATCAGCTGTTTTTTGCTTTCCTCGAGCGTCTCCTGCTCCTCAGCCCTCTTGGCTGCAGAGGACACAGTGTCATGGCCTTTGTGTTGGTCCATGCAGCAGACCACACACACGAGCTGCCGGTCAGTGCGGCAGAACATCTTCTTCACCTCGCTGTGCTCAGAGCAGAGATATTCCTGGAGTTTATCGGAGGGCGCCACCAGCTGGTGTTTCTGTAACACTGCAGCATCATAATGAGGCTGGAGGTGAGTCTTACAGTATGAAGCCACACACTGCAGACAGGAGCGGACCGCCTTCAGCTTCCTGTCTGTGCACAGATCACACGGGACGTCCCCTGGCCCAGACTCACAGTCGTCTGCAGGGGGTTGGTTTAGCCCAGTCCTTTTCATTTGCTCCACTAAAGCCGCCATCATGATGTTTTTCACCAGAACAGGCCTGGGACTGAAGCTCTCTCTGCACTCGGGACAGCTGACCTTAGCCTTCCCCTCTTCTTTGTCCCAGTGGTCATCTATACACCTCCTGCAGTAGCTGTGGCCACATGGAATAGTCACCGGATCCTTCAGCACCTCCAAACAGATCGCACACGTTAAAGTTTCCTGATCGAACGCCTTCTGCGCCATGACTCCTCAATGACTATGTGCGTTTCACTCTCAGCGGAGCGGAGTTAGACTGCGGTAGGAGGAGCAAACAAGTTCAACCGGTTTGAAGAAGGAATCAGGAAGGAGCGCTCCCGTCTGTCAAACATTCATTTATATTGTTTTTCACAGACAGGACGTAGCACAGTAAATAACTGACATGATTCATCTCTCATGCATAGACATCATTCGTATTTGTCATCCATCCATTTTCTTCCGCTTTATCCGGGGCCGGGTCTCAGACTTCCCGATCCACGCACACCTCCTCCAGCTGTTCTGGGGGGACCCCGAGGCGACACCAGGCCAGCTCGGAGACATAGTCCCACCAGCGTGTCCTGGGCCTTCCACGAGGCCTCCTCCCAATAGGACATGCCTGGAGCACCTCCCGAGGGAGGCGACCAGGAGGCATCCGGAACAGATGCCCTAGCCACCTCAGCTACTCCTTTCGACGTGAAGGAGCAGCGACTCTACTCCGAGCTCCTCCCGGGTAACTGAGCTCCTCACCCCCAGCCACCCTGCGAAGGAAACTCATTTCGGCCGCTTGTATTCGCGATCTTGTCCTTTCGGTCATTACCCAGATCTCCTGACCATAGGTGAGGGTGGGAACGTAGATCGATCGGTAAATCGAGAGCTTTGCCTCAGACTCAGCTCCTTCTTCACCACAACAGTCCGATACAGCGACCGCATCACTGCTGACGCCGCACCGATCCGTCTATCGATCTCACGCTCCATCCGTCCCTCACTGAGAACACGACCCCGAGATACTTGAACTCCTCCACTTGGGGCAAGGACTCCCCACCGACCTGAAGCGGGGAAGCCACCTTTTACCGGTGGAGAACCACGGCCTCAAAATATATATTTTATATTTAAAAAAACAATTAAAACAAAAACAAAATATTGCACCAGTTCGGTTTTACCCAAATCTTAAAGCCTCTCGTCTGGAGAGCAATTTGAACGCTAAGACCTACAAACATGATCGTAACTTTGTCACGTTGATGCCACATTTAAGCTTTTTTGTCGCATTTTTTGCGACCGAAAACGTGACCCAAAAAAAACGACAAAAAAACTACAGAAAAGTGACAAAGCAGGTCTTAGCTTTCAAATGAGGCATTACTCTGGCATTTAGATTTGGGTAAAGTTGAGCTGGAGACAATGCACTCGGTTGAGGCGGGGGTTAAGAGGTTTAAAGGCTCGCGACCCACCAGTTGAGAACCACTGGGCCGGACAGTGGGCCATAGTTTACCCCCCTCTGCCCTAGAGCGAGAATATCCAGCCACACCAGGAAATCCAACACGAAACCTTTAAAAAATAACATCCATCTAGTCTACAACAATATTAGAATGAAAAAAATAATAATCAGACTCGAGTTGTTATCAAAGTAATTTTTAATTTTCATTTGAAGAAATACGAGCCTTCGATGGCGGAGACGGCGCAACGTGTTGAATCTGAAATGTAGTGATTGACAGAAAACCCCCGCGGTCATTCGAACGATCCATCGAGGAATAAAAACAAAAACATCCCGTCTTCATCAGCGGGAACGGCTGATCCAAAGAGACCCGCGAGTGTTTTTTCCTTTTCCTTCTCGGCACAAGTATTTGAAATGATAGAAACGGAATATATATAAAATAAAAAGTCTTTATAGCCCCTGATTCTTTCACTATAAATAAGCTCGTCTTTTTTCCGTACGATAAATTAGCGGGCGCGACGAACGTACGAAAACACAAAGAGGCGTAGTGGTCCGGTTAGAGTGTCCGTGTGAAACTTCACGTGGTCCGGGATATTACAGGAGGAGTATTCAAGAGCATAAACGCCACAGACTGAGTGTAAAAGTGGACACACGGGAGGTTTCATTATATCGAGGTTTTCTGGCGATTAAAGCCCAATTTATTGAGTTTTTAAACTTTCAGGAAACGATGGGAAATTTTACATTCTTACAGATTTTTTACCATAAAAAAAAAAAACATTGTGAAACTAAAGAAAATCCGAAATCCCCTCAGAAAAAGTCTTTATAAATTATGTCAATGAAATGAAACCATATTGTAAATTTAAACCTGGCTCGATCCATTATACAGACTTTAGGGGGAACCTTGGGCATTTCGAGCATAAAAAGGCCTCATTGTTAAAAGAAAACTCGCAATACATTTCTCTCTCATATTTATGCCAGTAATAAACAACACGAGCTTCAAATGGATTTCTCTACATTTGAAAAGTTTCCCCATTCACCTGCAGCGTCTCGCCTTCAGCCCATAAACAGGGAAGGTCGACATGTGCTCATATAAAGGGAATAGCTGTAGACGAGGCTACGCAGCTGGGAACCAAACTTCAAGGTATTTCAATAAATAAAAGTAGTCGAGCGATTAGCACTGAAGAAATATACACGGTTTAATAGTACAAGGCCGTATGGAAGTAAATGTACACTGAAGTACATGAGTGATGTAGTTCTGGCCACGGCGGCTCTTGTTCTCTTCACTCCTTCAAACCGGTGCCTTCTGATCTTGCTCAGGAGACGGTAGAGGACGTCCCTATTGTGCATGTTTGTTTGGGGTTGATGGGGAGGAGCGGGACCGGAGCGCTCACAACCCACGCTAGACACGACGAGGATCTGCTAACCCACTCGGTCACCGTTTACTTTCACTTTCTCATCGTTTCTATGTGATTTTGATGCAAGTCCTGATGAGACGTCTTCTCTGAGAACAGAGTCCAGAGAACGATCGACGACTAGAATAGTTTCGCTCAATAATCGATTGGCTGCGTTTAATCCGATGAGTCGTTTCAGCCCTCGAGGGAAATACAAAGAAACCTCATATGTTCCATGATACAAAAAAATCCCAAGACTAACCTTATTTTCTTGACAAAAACAAAAACACCTAAAAAATGCATCAGTCTTAGTTATTACTGCTTTAAGTAAAGTGCAATTTCCCCGTTTGATAATAAAGAACGCCGACTAAACTCACTGTAAAAGCGTCTTCATTCATTTGGACGTCCACTGGAGCCGCTGATGCAAACAGGACCTTCACTGTCAAACCGTTGTGTCCACTTTTATAAACAGTCCACTTGAATTAGTCTCTATTGTTTGTGAAAATGAGGCTTTGAGGACATTTCATTAAAGCCACACTTTGTAACATTCCCCGCAGAAAAGTCTCTCTCCGATTTCAAAAGTCACTCGCGGCCTTTTGCGGCTCCTTTACATTTTCTACTTGGCGTTAAACACGTCGTACCGTTTCTCATAAATATGAACATAAAAAGTCATGTGATTTGAGAGCAGGCTCTGATTGGCCGAGAGCGTCTATCATATAAAAGGGGGGGGGAGTGTCTTTTTGTTTTCATGGAGGTCCGTCTGGGATCCACAGCACTTTGCTTTGCTCCTGCTGCACCAAACCGAGGATCTGAGAACAGATGGAGGAGACGCTGCCGCCCTGGACCACACCTGCGGGACCAGAGGGGTTTAGGATTCACCGTTCGATCGATCCATAAATACTAAACGTTTGCTTTAAAAGGCCCAAACCGACCTGTGAAGAAGCGCCCGAACTCCTGCTCCACTTTCTGAGCGGCGTCGAACTGTTCTTTGGAATGTTTCTGAGAGAGTTTGTCCCGGAGATAAAGAGGGTCCTTCTGCTCCCTGGAACACAAGAGAAAACATAATTATAGTTGAGAACGGGTCAAATTCAGGAGTTTAAATGATGCGATAATGTTCCTCCTTTACATGGGGTTAGAAGCCAATGTTTAAGATTCCAGTTTGGCCACTTTGGAAAAACCTGGCATTGGCCTTTCTTGTAGAAGAGTGAAAAGTAGTCCGGCCTTCTTCTTGTGGGCAACTTGTGGCAAGTTTCCGCTAAGAATTCTATTTAATAAAAACCATGGTTGTCCAGGAATAAAAGGATCATTCAAACAAAATGGCGGAAATATGTGACTCGTCTAATGCATGAGATGTAGAAGATGTTTTCTCTTTACCACAACATCGACTGTGAAACACTGCAAATAATGTGTAACTTTCTAATCAATGCACAACAAACACAGATTGGAATTAGATACATTTTAAAATCTTGCCTATTCTAAATAAAAGCAAAAATAATGAGCGTTAATTTGACAACAACTGAATGACACTCAAATGTTTGCCTTAAATAAAACAAAAAAAAACAAATGAAAAAAGAAATGTGTTGTATTCCCCTTTATTGTGTTATATCTGTTAAATACAACAAATAACCAACATTATCGTTACAACAATACACACACACATATATATATATTATTAAATCAAAACAAAATGTGTATTCATAAGAAACTTAGTTTTTGTCATGTTTTGATACATGTTGATGAAAAAAGTAAATCAGGTTTAAAACATTTATATCAACCAAGAAAATTCTGACTAAAGCTGAACTTTTGCACATTTGTTTTTGTTTGCCGTGTTAGCGAAACTAAAGTGCACATCTCAGTCAGATGGAAGACGTCACCGATTTAGCAAAATATTGTGGCTTTTTACAATATGGTCTTTGTGCGATATATTGTGCAGCTCTATTCACAACTACCTGATCAGGAATTCTTCCTTCACCAAACACAAAGTTATTTGATTTTGGGGAAATACACAGAGTACTCCTTTTGATGGACCCAGACTCCAGCATGCAGCGGCCGAGAGAACTGAGCCTGGACTCTGTGGATCAGGGTCAGGGTTTGGTCAACGATGCTGTAGAAGGAAAGATGGCCCGCACTGTGGTCCAGGAAAACCCCCAGTCTGGATGAGGCTGGACCTGAGACGTCTGATCTGACTTTGTTAAAAAGAAAGTAGTAACTTTTGCTAAACCAATATAAGGTCCAGGAATTATCATCATCTCCAAAGCCAACAGAAGTTTTATCAATGTCTCTGTAAGCCACAGCTAAACGAACTCCGTATTTCCCTCTCTTCTTCGCCTCCCAGTAGCAGCGACCCGTCAGAGCTTCTCTGCTCAGGACCTGCCTCCAGCGTCTGAATCTGTCTGGATGATCGGGATAGTTCTGTGGTTCCGTTTTGCGCGTTGCTCTCCTGTTCCCCTCAGACAGATGCAGATATTCGTTTGCCGTGTTTGGATCCAGAGTAATATCACAAGCATATTTTAAGAAGGCCTCTCTCGAGGGCAGTAAAGTGTCGACTTCCCTCAGAGCTGAAGACACCTCTGTGAGGCCCTGGGTCAGACTGAGCTGGAGCTTCTCCTTCAGAGCAAACATGGCTGTGGTCACAGAGTCAAAGTAACTCAGCTCCTCTGGACGGACTCTGGACACGGCAGTGATGCTTCTCTCTTTGGTCAGGTCAGAAAAGTGCTGCAGGAAGTGGCTGTGGTCTGGTGAGTTTAACAGAGTGTCCATCTCACAAATGGTCCTCTTCAGTTCACTGATGTCCAGCTCCACTTGGTCCTGAAGCTCTTGAACTCTGGTGAGTTGTGATTTCTCCTGGGAGCGGATCTGCTGCTCCACCTCAGAGCGTCTTTTCTCCAGGAGACGGATCATCTCAGTGAAGCTGTCCCCACTGCACTGCACTGCCTGCTGGGCAGAGCGGCTGATGGCCTGGACCTCCTGCTGGAGCCTCTTCAGGTCCTTCTCTCGGTCACTGATAGTTTTTATCAGCCGTTTTTTGCTTTTCTCGAGCGTCTCCTGCTCCTTAGCCCTCTCGGCTGCAGAGGACACAGTGTCATGGCCTTTGTGCTGGTCCATGCAGCAGACCACACACACGAGCTGCCGGTCAGTGCGGCAGAACATCTTCTTCACCTCGCTGTGCTCAGAGCAGAGATATTCCTGGAGTTTGTCGGAGGGCGCCACCATCTGGTGTTTCTGTAACACTGCAGCATCATAATGAGGCTGGAGGTGAGTCTTACAGTATGAAGCCACACACTGCAGACAGGAGCGGACCGCCTTCAGCTTCCTGTCTGTGCACAGATCACACGGGACGTCCCCTGGCCCAGACTCACAGTCGTCTGCAGGGGGTTGGTTTAGCCCAGTCTTTTTCATTTGCTCCACTAAAGCCGCCATCTTGATGTTTTTCCCCAGAACAGGCCTGGGACTGAAGCTCTCTCTGCACTCGGGACAGCCGACCTTAGCCTCCCCCTCTTCTTTGTCCCAGTGGTCATCTATACACCTCCTGCAGTAGCTGTGGCCACATGGAATAGTCACCGGATCCTTCAGCACCTCCAAACAGATCGCACACGTTAAAGTTTCTTGATCGAACGCCTTCTGCGCCATGACTCCTCAATGACTATGTGCGTTTGACTCTCAGCGGAGCGGAGTTAGACTGCGGTAGGAGGAGCAAACAAGTTCAACCGGTTTGAAGAAGGAATCAGGAAGGAGCGCTCCCGTCTGTCAATCATTCATTTATATTGTTTTTCACAGACAGGACGTAGCACAGAAAATAACTGACATGATTCATCTCTCATGCATAGACTTCATTCGTATTTGTCATCCGTCCATTTTCTTCCGCTTTATCCGGGGCCGGGTCTCAGACTTCCCGATCCACGCACACCTCCTCCAGCTGTTCTGGGGGGACCCCGAGGCGACACCAGGCCAGCTCGGAGACATAGTCCCACCAGCGTGTCCTGGGCCTTCCACGAGGCCTCCTCCCAATAGGACATGCCTGGAACACCTCCCGAGGGAGGCGACCAGGAGGTATCCGGAACAGATGCCCTAGCCACCTCAGCTGCTCCTTTTGACGTGGAGGAGCAGCGACTCTACTCCGAGCTCCTCCCGGGTAACTGAGCTCCTCACCCGATCTCGGAGGGTGCGCCCAGACACCCTGCGAAGGAAACTTATTTCGGCCGCTTGTATTCGCGATCTCGTCCTTTCGGTCGTTACCCAGATCTCATGACCATAGGTGAGGGGGGGAACGTAGATCGATCGGTAAATCGAGAGCTTTGCCTCAGACTCAGCTCCCTCTTCACCACAACAGTCCGATACAGCGACCGCATCACTGCTGACGCCGCACCGATCCGTCTATCGATCTCACGCTCCATCCGTCCCTCACTCGTGAACACGACCCCGAGATACTTGAACTCCTCCACTTGGGGCAAGGACTCCCCACTGACCTGAAGCAGGGGAACCACCTTTTACCGGTGGAGAACCACGGCCTCAAAATATATATTTTATATTTAAAAAAACAATTAAAACAAAAACAAAATATTGCACCAGTTCGGTTTTACCCAAATCTTAAAGCCTCTCGTCTGGAGAGCAATTTGAACGCTAAGACCTACAAACGTGATCGTAACTTTGTCACGTTGATGCCACATTTAAGCTTTTTTGTCGCATTTTTTGCGACCGAAAACGTGACCCAAAAAAAACGACAAAAAAACTACAGAAAAGTGACAAAGCAGGTCTTAGCTTTCAAATGAGGCATTACTCTGGCATTTAGATTTGGGTAAAGTTGAGCTGGAGACGATGCACTCGGTTGAGGCGGGGGTTAAGAGGTTTAAAGGCTCGCGACCCACCAGTTGAGAACCACTGGGCCGGACAGTGGGCCATAGTTTACCCCCCTCTGCCCTAGAGCGAGAATATCCAGCCACACCAGGAAATCCAACACGAAACCTTTAAAAAATAACATCCATCTAGTCTACAACAATATTAGAATGAAAAAAATAAATAATCAGACTCGAGTTGTTATCAAAGTAATTTTTAATATTCATTTGAAGAAATACGACCCTTCGATGGCGGAGACGGCGCAACGTGTTGAATCTGAAATGTAGCGATTGACAGAAAAACCCCGCGGTCATTCGAACGATCCATCGAGGAATAAAAACAAAAACATCCCGTCTTCATCAGCGGGAACGGCTGATCCAAAGAGACCCGCGAGTGTTTTTTCCTTTTCCCTCTTGGCACAAGTATTTGAAATGATAGAAACGGAATATATATAAAATAAAAAGTCTTTATAGCCCCTGATTCTTTCACTAAAAATAAGCTCGTCTTTTTTGCGTACGATAAATTAGCGGGCGGGACGAACGTACGAAAACACAAAGAGGCGTAGTGGTCCGGTTAGAGTGTCCGTGTGAAACTTCACGTGGTCCGGGATATTACAGGAGGAGTATTCAAGAGCATAAACACCACAGACTGAGTGTAAAAGTGGACACACGGGAGGTTTCATTATATCGAGGTTTTCTGGCGATTAAAGCCCAATTTATTGAGTTTTTGAACTTTCAGGAAACGACGGGAAATTTTAAATTCTTACAGATTTTTCAATTAAAAAACAAACATTGTAAAACTAAAGAAAATCCGAAATCCCCTCAGAAAAAGTCTTTGTAAATTATGTCAATGAAATGAAACCATATTGTAAATTTAGACCTCGATCCATTATACAGACTTTAGGGGGGAACCTTGGGCATTTCGAGCATAAAAAGGCCTCATTGTTAAAAGAAAACTCGCAATACATTTCTCTCTCATATTCATGCCAGTAATAAACAACACGAGCTTCAAATGGATATCTCTACATTTGAAAAGTTTCCCCATTCACCTGCAGCGTCTCGCCTTCAGACCATAAATAGGGAAGGTTGAAATGTGCTCATATAAAGGGAATAGCTGTAGACGAGGCTACGCAGCTGGGAACCAAACTTCAAGGTATTTCAATAAATAAAAGTAGTCGAGCGATTAGCACTGAAGAAATATACACGGTTTAATAGTACAAGGCCGTATGGAAGTAAACGTACATTGAAGTACATTAGTGATGTAGTTCTGGCCACGGCGGCTCTTGTTCTCTTCACTCCTTCAAACCGGTGCCTTCCCGATCTTGCTCAGGAGACGGTGGAGGACGTCCCTATTGTGCATGTTTGTTTGGGGTTGATGGGGAGGAGCGGGACTGGAGCGCTCACAACCCACGCTAGACACGACGAGAATCTGTCAACCCACTCGGTCACCGTTTACTTTCACTTTCTCATCGTTTTCATGTCATTTTGATGCAATTCCTGATGAGACGTCTTCTCTGAGAACAGAGTCCAGAGAACGATCGACGACTAGAATAGTTTCGCTCAATAATCGATTGGTTGCGTTTAATCCGATGAGTCGTTTCAGCCCTCGAGGGAATTACAAAGAAACCTCATACGTTCCATGATACAAAAAAATCCCAAGACTAACCTTATTTTCTTGACAAAAACAAAAACACCTAAAAAATGCATCAGTCTTAGTTATTACTGCTTTAAGTAAAGTGCAATTTCCCCGTTTGATAATAAAGAACGCCGACTAAACTCACTGTAAAAGCGTCTTCATTCATGTGGACGTCCACTGGAGCCGCTGATGCAAACAGGACCTTCACTGTCAAACCGTTGTGTCCACTTTTATAAACAGTCCACTTGAATTAGTCTCTATTGTTTGTGAAAATGAGGCTTTGAGGACATTTCATTAAAGCCACACTTTGTAACATTCCCCGCAGAAAAGTCTCTCTCCTGATTTCAAAAGTCACTCGCGGCCTTTTGCGGCTCCTTTACATTTTCTACTTGGCGTTAAACACGTCGTACCGTTTCTCATAAATATGAACATAAAAAGTCATGTGATTTGAGAGCAGGCTCTGATTGGCCGAGAGCGTCTATCATATAAAAGGGGGGGGAAGTGTCTTTTTGTTTTCACGGAGGTCCGTCTGGGATCCACAGCACTTTGCTTTGCTCCTGCTGCACCAAACCGAGGATCTGAGAACAGATGGAGGAGACGCTGCCGCCCTGGACCACACCTGCGGGACCAGAGGGGTTTAGGATTCACCGTTCGATCGATCCATAAATACTAAACGTTTGCTTTAAAGGCCCGAACCGACCTGTGAAGAAGCGCCCGAACTCCTGCTCCACTTTCTGAGCGGCGTCGAACTGTTCTTTGGAATGTTTCTGAGAGAGTTTGTCCCGGAGATAAAGAGGGTCCTTCTGCTCCCTGGAACACAAGAGAAAACATAATTATAGTTGAGAACGGGTCAAATTCAAGAGTTTAAATGATGTGATAATGTTCCTCCTTTACATGGGGTTAGAAGCCAATGTTTAAGATTCCAGTTTGGCCACTTTGGAAAAACCTGGCATTGGCCTTTCTTGTAGAAGAGTGAAAAGTAGTCCGGCCTTCTTCTTGTGGGCAACTTGTGGCAAGTTTCCGCTAAGAATTCTATTTAATAAAAACTATGGTTGTCCAGGAATAAAAGGATCATTCAAACAAAATGGCGGAAACATGTGACTCGTCTAATGCATGAGATGTAGATGTTTTCTCTTTACCACAACATCGACTGTGAAACACTGCAAATAATATGTGTAACTTTCTAATCAATGCACAACAAACACAGATTGGAATTAGATACATTTTAAAATCTTGCCTATTCTAAATTAATGCAAAATAACTGAATGACACTCAAATGTTTGCCTTAAATAAAACAAAAAACAAAATGAAAAAAGAAATGTGTTGTATTCCCCTTTATTGTGTTACATCTGTTAAATACAACAAATAACCAACATTATCGTTACAACAATATATATACACACACATATATATATATTATTAAATCTAAACAAAATGTGTATTCATAAGCAACCTAGTTTTTGTCATGTTTTGATACATGTTGATGAAAAAAGTAAATCATGTTTAAAACATTTATATCAACTAAGAAAATTATGACTAAAACTGAACTTTTGCACATTTGTTTTTGTTGCCGTGTTAGTGAAACAAAAGTGCACATCTCAGTCAGATGGAAGACGTCACCGATTTAGCAAAATATTGTGGCTTTTTACAATATGGTCTTTGTGCGATATATTGTGCAGCTCTATTCACAACTACCTGATCAGGAATTCTTCCTTCACCAAACACAAAGTTATTTGATTTTGGGGAAATACACAGAGTGCTCATCATGATAGACCCAGACTCCAGCATGCAGCGGCCGAGAGAACTGAGCCTGGACTCTGTGGATCAGGGTCAGGGTTTGGTCATCGACGCTGTAGAAGGAAAGATGGCCCGCACTGTGGTCCAGGAAAACCCCCAGTCTGGATGAGGCTGGACCAGAGACGTCTGATCTGACTTTGTTAAATACAAAGGAATAACTTTTGCTAAACCAATATAAGGCCCAGGAATTATTATCAGCTCCAAAGTAAACAGAAGTTTTATCAATGTCTCTGTAAGCCACAGCTAAAGTAACTCCGTATTCCCCTCTCATCTCCACCTCCCAGTAGCAGCGACCCGTCAGAGCTTCTCTGCTCAGGACCTGCTCCCAGATTCTGAATCTGTCTGGATGATCGGGATAGTTCTGTGGTTCCATTTTGCGCGTTGCTCTCCTGTTCCCCTCAGACAGATGCAGGTGTTCGTTTGCCGTGTTTGGATCCAGAGTAATATCACAAGCATACCTTAAGAAGGCCTCTCTCGAGGGCAGTAAAGTGTCGACTTCCCTCAGAGCTGAAGACACCTCTGTGAGGCCCTGGGTCAGACTGAGCTGGAGCTTCTCCTTCAGAGCAAACACGGCTGTGGTCACAGAGTCAAAGTAACGCAGCTCCTCTGGACGGACTCCGGACACGGCAGTGATGCTTCTCTCTTTGGTCAGGTCAGAAAAGTGCTGCAGGAAGTGGTTGTGGTCTGGTGAGTTTAACAGAGTGTCCATCTCACAGATGGTCCTCTTCAGTTCACTGATGTCCAGCTCCACTTGGTCCTGAAGCTCTTGAACTCTGGTGAGTTGTGATTTCTCCTGGGAGCGGATCTGCTGCTCCACCTCAGAGCGTCTTTTCTCCAGGAGACGGATCATCTCAGTGAAGCTGTCCCCACTGCACTGCACTGCCTCCTGGGCAGAGCGGCTGATGGCCTGGACCTCCTGCTGGAGCCTCTTCAGGTCCTTCTCTCGGTCACTGATAGTTTTTATCAGCAGTTTTTTGCTTTCCTTGAGCGTCTCCTGCTCCTTAGCCCTCTCGGCTGCAGAGGACACAGTGTCATGGCCTCTGTGTTGGTCCATGCAGCAGACCACACACACGAGCTGCCGGTCAGTGCGGCAGAACATCTTCTTCACCTCGCTGTGCTCAGAGCAGAGATATTCCTGGAGTTTGTCGGAGGGCGCCACCAGCTGGTGTTTTTGAAACACTGCAGCATCATAATGAGGCTGGAGGTGAGTCTTACAGTATGAAGCCACACACTGCAGACAGGAGCGGACCGCCTTCAGCTTCCTGTCTGTGCACAGATCACACGGGACGTCCCCTGGCCCAGACTCACAGTCGTCTGCAGGGGGTTGGTTTAGCCCAGTCTTTTTCATTTGCTCCACTAAAGCCGCCATCTTGATGTTTTTCACCAGAACTGGCCTGGGACTGAAGCTCTCTCTGCACTCGGGACAGCTGACCTTAGCCTTCCCCTCTTCTTTGTCCCAGTGGTCATCTATACACCTCCTGCAGTAGCTGTGGCCACATGGAATAGTCACCGGATCCTTCAGCACCTCCAAACAGATCGCACACGTTAAAGTTTCCTGATCGAACGCCTTCTGCGCCATGACTTTCTCCTCGTGATAATGAACGTGTAGGTTTCACTTTCACTGGAGCCGAGTGACGCAGCTGTGGGAGGAGCAAACAAGTTCAACCGGTTTGAAGGAGGAAGTTGGAAGGAGCGCTCCCGTCTGCAGCGCTTAGAGCGGCAGTGGCAGCAAATTACGTCTTATTTAATCTGACACAGACTTCTGTTGAAATCATAATAGTTTTGCAAAATTACAATCAAGAAGAAACTGTAGCGGTTTCAGCAGAGGGGGCGTCGTCACTGACCAGACGAAAACTAGAGAAACTGCTCTTAGGGTTTGGCCAATCCAAATGTGCTGAAATCATTTTAGCCCCAAAACTGCATTTGCCCAGAGAATACAACGATGTTTAGTTCTGCACAGATGGGAACCAGGCATTTTCTATATTAACATCAATTAATCAATAATGCTACATTCCACGTAAAAACGTATTAAATCTCTAAAGGCTTTGAAGACTAAATAAAATGAACAAAGGTAATGTGTTTTATTCTGCTTTAAATACAACAAATTATAAACGTTATAATAACAACAATATGTTGTTACTTTTAAGATGAATAAAAGCACAGATGATTATAATGCAGATCTAGCAGAGAAAGAAGTATTCAGGTCAATCCATTTCCCGGCAGCTTTTAGTAAAACTTGATAAGACACCGTCAGCTGTGGTTAAAGTTGAAACCTTTAATACATCCAGCCCCCCCCCCCCCCCCTTTTTTTAAATTGTTCTCTTTATTTATTTTGAATAATATTTTATTAACTTTTCTGTACAACACTTTGTATTATTGTCAATGTATCTGGTATTTATCGTTTAACTACATGTGGCAAATTATTTTAATCCTTTTATTGCACTTTGTTCTGCATCATTAGATTTTCCTAAACATTTTTGAAAAAGCAATTATGTTAAATTGAGATTCTCAAAATGCGCCTTTTTGTATTGATTATGAGTCGTCATCGTCACGGCACAGAAACATTTAATCTGTGTAAAGTTAGGTGTTAAAAAGCAATTATTGTGTAAGAATATACACAACTGCTTTTTGGGCGGCACGGTAGTACAGCGGTTAGCGCTCGTGCTTCACAGCTAGAAGGTCCCGGGTTCGATTCCCACCTGGACGGGGCCTTTCTGTGTGGAGTTTGCATGTTCTCCCCGTGTCTGCGTAGGTTTCCTCCAGGTACTCCCCCTACCACTAAAAACATGTACAATAGGCCGGGATGAATGAGAGTGTGGTTGAGAGTGCGCATGGGGGACGACGGACACAAATTAGTCCAAGGCTACAATCCGGTGTGGCTTGTTTACATGCATGAGACCCGTGTTCATTAACATGCACTGTCCCGACCAAATAAACAAAATGTATTAAAACAAAAACAAAATATTGCACCAGTTCGGTTTTACCCAAATCTTAAAGCCTCTCGTCTGGAGAGCAATTTGAACGCTAAGACCTACAAACGTGATCGTAACTTTGTCACGTTGATGCCACATTTAAGCGTTTTTGTTGCTTTTTTTTGAGACCGAAAACGTGACCCAAAAAAAACTGACAAAAAAGATACAGAAAAGTGACAAAGCAGGTCTTAGCTTTCAAATGAGGCATTACTCTGGCATTTAGATTTGGTTAAAGCTGAGCTGGAGACATTGCACTCGGTTAAGGCGGGGGTTAAGAGGTTTAAAGGCTCGCGACCCACCAGTTGAGAACCACTGGGCCGGACAGTGGGCCATAGTTTACCCCCCTCTGCCCTAGAGCGAGAATATCCAGCCACACCAGGAAATCCAACACGAAACCTTTACAAAAATAACATCCATCTAGTCTACAACAATATTAGAATGAAAAAAATAAATAATCAGACTCGAGTTGTTATCAAAGTAATTTTTAATATTCATTTGAGGAAATACGACCCTTCGATGGCGGAGACGGCGCAACGTGTTGAATCTGAAATGTAGTGATTAACAGAAAACCCCCCGCGGTCATTCGAACGATCCATCGAGGAATAAAAACAAAAACATCCCGTCTTCATCAGCGGGAACGGCTGATCCAAAGAGACCCGCGAGTGTTTTTCCTTTTCCTTCTTGGCACAAGTATTTGAAATGACAGAAACGGAATATATATATAAAATAAAGAGTCTTTATAGCCCCTGATTCTTTCACTATAAATAAGCTCGTCTTTTTTTCGTACGATAAATTAGCGGGCGGGACGAACGTACAAAAACACAAAGAGGCGTAGTGGTCCGGTTAGAGTGTCCGTGTGAAACTTCACGTGGTCCGGGATGTTACAGGAGGAGTATTCAAGAGCATAAACACCACAGACTGAGTGTAAAAGTGGACACACGGGAGGTTTCATTATATCGAGGTTTTCTGGCGATTAAAGCCCAATTTATTGAGTTTTTAAACTTTTAGGAAACGATGGGAAATTTTAAATTCTTACAGATTTTTTACCATAAAAAAAATAAACATTGTGAAACTAAAGAAAATCCGAAATCCCCTCAGAAAAAGTCTTTGTAAATTATGTCAATGAAATGAAACCATATTGTAAATTTAAACCTGGCTCGATCCATTATACAGACTTTAGGGGGAAACCTTGGGCATTTCGAGCATAAAAAGGCCTCATTGTTAAAAGAAAACTCGCAATACATTTCTCTCTCATATTTATGCCAGTAATAAACAACACAAGCTTCAAATGGATATCTCTACATTTGAAAAGTTTCCCCATTCACCTGCAGCGTCTCGCCTTCAGACCATAAACAGGGAAGGTCGACATGTGCTCATATAAAGAGAACAGCTGTAGACGAGGCTACGCAGCTGGGAACCAAACTTCAAGGTATTTCAATAAATAAAAGTAGTCGAGCGATTAGCACTGAAGAAATATACACGGTTTAATAGTACAAGGCCGTATGGAAGTAAACGTACACTGAAGTACATTAGTGATGTAGTTCTGGCCACGGCGGCTCTTGTTCTCTTCACTCCTTCAAACCGGTGCCTTCCCGATCTTGCTCAGGAGACGGTGGAGGACGTCCCTATTGTGCATGTTTGTTTGGGGTTGATGGGGAGGAGCGGGGACTGGAGCGCTCACAACCCACGCTAGACACGACGAGAATCTGTTAACCCACTCGGTCACCGTTTACTTTCACTTTCTCATCGTTTCTATGTCATTTTGATGCAATTCCTGATGAGACGTCTTCTCTGAGAACAGAGTCCAGAGAACGATCGATGACCAGAATAGTTTCGCTCAATAATCGATTGGCGGCGTTTAATCCGATGAGTCGTTTCAGCCCTCGAGGGAATTACAAAGAAACCTCATATGTTCCATGATACAAAAAAATCCCAAGACTAACCTTATTTTCTTGACAAAAACAAAAACACCTAAAAAATGCATCAGTCTTAGTTATTACTGCTTTAAGTAAAGTGCAATTTTCCCGTTTGATAATAAAGAACGCCGACTAAACTCACTGTAAAAGCGTCTTCATTCATTTGGACGTCCACTGGAGCCGCTGATGCAAACAGAACCTTCACTGTCAAACCGCTGTGTCCACTTTTATAAACAGTCCACTTGAATTAGTCTCTATTGTTTGTGAAAATGAGGCTTTGAGGACATTTCATTAAAGCCACACTTTGTAACATTCCCCGCAGAAAAGTCTCTCTCCTGATTTCAAAAGTCACTCGCGGCCTTTTGCGGCTCCTTTACATTTTCTACTTGGCGTTAAACACGTCGTACCGTTTCTCATAAATATGAACATAAAAAGTCATGTGATTTGAGAGCAGGCTCTGATTGGCCGAGAGCGTCTATAATATAAAAAGGGGGAGTGTCTTTTTGTTTTCACGGAGGTCCGTCTGGGATCCACAGCACTTTGCTTTGCTCCTGCTGCACCAAACCGAGGATCTGAGAACAGATGGAGGAGACGCTGCCGCCCTGGACCACACCTGCGGGACCAGAGGGGTTTAGGATTCACCGTTCGATCGATTCATAAATACTAAACGTTTGCTTTAAAGGCCCGAACCGACCTGTGAAGAAGCGCCCGAACTCCTGCTCCACTTTCTGAGCGGCGTCGAACTGTTCTTTGGAATGTTTCTGAGAGAGTTTGTCCCGGAGATAAAGAGGGTCCTTCTGCTCCCTGGAACACAAGAGAAAACATAATTATAGTTGAGAACGGGTCAAATTCAGGAGTTTAAATGATGCGATAATGTTCCTCCTTTACATGGGGTTAGAAGCCAATGTTTAAGATTCCAGTTTGGCCACTTTAGAAAAACCTGGCATCGGCCTTTCTTGTAGAAGAGTGAAAAGTAGTCCGGCCTTCTTCTTGTGGGCAACTTGTGGCAAGTTTCCGCTAAGAATTCTATTTAATAAAAACCATGGTTGTCCAGGAATAAAAGGATCATTCAAACAAAATGGCGGAAACATGTGACTCGTCTAATGCATGAGATGTAGAAGATGTTTTCTCTTTACCACAACATCGACTGTGAAACACTGCAAATAATGTGTAACTTTCTAATCAATGCACAACAAACACAGATTGGAATTAGATACATTTTAAAATCTTGCCTATTCTAAATTAATGCAAAAATAATGAGCGTTTATTTTACAAAAACTGAATGACACTCAAATGTTTGCCTTAAATAAAACGAAATGAAAAAAGAAATGTGTTGTATTCCCCTTTATTGTGTTATATCTGTTAAATACAACAAATAACCAACATTATCGTTACAACAATACACACACACACACATATATATATTATTAAATCAAAACAAAATGTGTATTCATAAGCAACTTAGTTTTTGTCATGTTTTGATTCATGTTGATGAAAAAAGTAAATCAGGTTTAAAACATTTATATCAACTAAGAAAATTCTGACTAAAACTGAACTTTTGCACATTTGTTTTTGTTGCCGTGTTAGCGAAACAAAAGTGCACATCTCAGTCAGATGGAAGACGTCACCGATTTAGCAAAATATTGTGGCTTTTTACAATATGGTCTTTGTGCGATATATTGTGCAGCTCTATTCACAACTACCTGATCAGGAATTCTTCCTTCACCAAACACAAAGTTATTTGATTTTGGGGAAATACACAGAGTGCTCTTCATCATAGATACAGACTCCCGCATGCAGCGGCCGAGAGAACTGAGCCTGGACTCTGTGGATCAGGGTCAGGGTTTGGTCATCGACGCTGTAGAAGGAAAGATGGCCCGCACTGTGGTCCAGGAAAACCCCCAGTCTGGATGAGGCTGGACCAGAGGCCTCTGATCTGACTTTGTTAAACTCATAGAAATAACTTTTGCTAAACCAATCTAAGGCCCAGGAATTATGATCAGTTCCAAAGTAAACAGAAGTTTTATCGATGTCTCTGTAAGCCACAGCTAAACGAACTATTTCCCCTCTCTTCTCCACCTCCCAGTAGCAGCGACCCGTCAGAGCTTCTCTGCTCAGGACCTGCTTCCAGAATCTGAATCTGTCTGGATGATCGGGATAGTTCTGTGGTTCAGAGCAGAACGTTGCTCTCCTGTTCCCCTCAGACAGATGCAGATATTTGTTTGCCGTGTTTGGATCCAGAGTAATATCACAAGCATATTTTAAGAAGGCTTCTCTCGAGGGCAGTAAAGTGTCGACTTCCCTCAGAGCTGAAGACACCTCTGTGAGGCCCTGGGTCAGACTGAGCTGGAGCTTCTCCTTCAGAGCAAACACGGCTGTGGTCACAGAGTCAAAGTAACGCAGCTCCTCTGGACGGACTCTGGACACGGCAGTGATGCTTCTCTCTTTGGTCAGGTCAGAAAAGTGCTGCAGGAAGTGGTTGTGGTCTGGTGAGTTTAACAGAGTGTCCATCTCACAGATGGTCCTCTTCAGTTCACTGATGTCCAGCTCCACTTGGTCCTGAAGCTCTTGAACTCTGGTGAGTTGTGATTTCTCCTGGGAGCGGATCTGCTGCTCCACCTCAGAGCGTCTTTTCTCCAGGAGACGGATCATCTCAGTGAAGCTGTCCCCACTGCACTGCACTGCCTGCTGGGCAGAGCGGCTGATGGCCTGGACCTCCTGCTGGAGCCTCTTCAGGTCCTTCTCTCTGTCACTGATAGTTTTTATCAGCCGTTTTTTGCTTTCCTCGAGCGTCTCCTGATCCTCAGCCCTCTTGGCTGCAGAGGACACAGTGTCATGGCCTCTGTGTTGGTCCATGCAGCAGACCACACACACGAGCTGCCGGTCAGTGCGGCAGAACATCTTCTTCACCTCGCTGTGCTCAGAGCAGAGATATTCCTGGAGTTTATCGGAGGGCGCCACCAGCTGGTGTTTCTGTAACACTGCAGCATCATAATGAGGCTGGAGGTGAGTCTTACAGTATGAAGCCACACACTGCAGACAGGAGCGGACCGCCTTCAGCTTCCTGTCTGTGCACAGATCACACGGGACGTCCCCTGGCCCAGACTCACAGTCGTCTGCAGGGGGTTGGTTTAGCCCAGTCCTTTTCATTTGCTCCACTAAAGCCGCTATCATGATGTTTTTCACCGGAACAGGCCTGGGACTGAAGCTCTCTCCGCACTCGGGACAGCTGACCTTAGCCTTCCCCTCTTCTTGGTCCCAGTGGTCATCTATACACCTCCTGCAGTAGCTGTGGCCACATGGAATAGTCACCGGATCCTTCAGCACCTCCAAACAGATCGCACACCTTAAAGTTTCCTGATCGAACGCCTTCTGCGCCATGACTCCTCAATGACTATGTGCGTTTGACTCTCAGCGGAGCGGAGTTAGACCGCGGTAGGAGGAGCAAACAAGTTCAACCGGTTTGAAGAAGGAATCAGGAAGGAGCGCTCCCGTCTGTCAATCATTCATTTATATCGTTTTTCACAGACAGGACGTAGCACAGTAAATAACTGACATGATTCATCTCTCATGCATAGACTTCATTCGTATTTGTCATCCATCCATTTTCTTCCGCTTTATCCGGGGCCGGGTCTCAGACTTCCCGATCCACGCACACCTCCTCCAGCTGTTCTGGGGGGACCCCGAGGCGACACCAGGCCAGCTCGGAGACATAGTCCCACCAGCGTGTCCTGGGCCTTCCACGAGGCCTCCTCCCAGTGGGACATGCCTGGAGCACCTCCCGAGGGAGGCGACCAGGAGGCATCCGGAACAGATGCCCTAGCCACCTCAGCTGCTCCTTTCCACGTGAAGGAGCAGCGACTCTACTCCGAGCTCCTCCCGGGTAACAGTTCCTCACCCCCAGCCACCCTGCGAAGGAAACTCATTTCGGCCGCTTGTATTCGCGATCTTGTCCTTTCGGTCGTTACCCAAATGTCATGACCATAGGTGAGGGTGGGAACGTAGATCGATCGGTAAATCGAGAGCTTTGCCTCAGACTCAGCTCCCTCTTCACCACAACGGTCCGATCCGTCTATCGATCTCACGCTCCATCCGTCCCTCACTGAGAACAAGACCCCAAGATACTTGAACTCCTCCACTTGGGGCAAGGACTCCCCACCGACCTGAAGCGGGGAAACCACCTTTTACCGGTGGAGAACCACGGCCTCAAAATATATATTTTATATTTAAAAAAACAATTAAAACAAAAACAAAATATTGCACCAGTTCGGTTTTACCCAAATCTTAAATCCTCTCGTCTGGAGAGCAATTTGAACGCTAAGACCTACAAACGTGATCGTAACTTTGTCACGTTGATGCCACATTTAAGCTTTTTTGTCGCATTTTTTGCGACCGAAAACGTGACCCAAAAAAAACCGACAAAAAAGATACAGAAAAGTGACAAAGCAGGTCTTAGCTTTCAAATGAGGCATTACTCTGGCATTTAGATTTGGGTAAAGCTGAGCTGGAGACGATGCACTCGGTTAAGGCGGGGGTTAAGAGGTTTAAAGGCTCGCGACCCACCAGTTGAGAACCACTGGGCCGGACAGTGGGCCATAGTTTACCCCCCTCTGCCCTAGAGCGAGAATATCCAGCCACACCAGGAAATCCAACACCTTTAAAAAAATAAACACATCCATCTAGTCTACAACAATATTAGAATGAAAAAAATAAATAATCAGACTTGAGTTGTTATCAAAGTAATTTTTAATTTTCATTTGAAGAAATACGACCCTTCGATGGCGGAGACGGCGCAACGTGTTGAATCTGAAATGTAGTGATCGACAGAAAACCCCCGCGGTCATTCGAACGATCCATCGAGGAATAAAAACAAAAACATCCCGTCTTCATCCGCGGGAACGGCTGATCCAAAGAGACCCGCGAGTGTTTTTTCCTTTTCCTTCTTGGCACAAGTATTTGAAAAGATAGAAACGGAATATATATATAAAATAAAGAGTCTTTATAGCCCCTGATTCTTTCACTATAAATAAGCTCGTCTTTTTTGCGTACGATAAATTAGCGGGCGGGACGAACGTACGAAAACACAAAGAGGCGTAGTGGTCCGGTTAGAGTGTCCGTGTGAAACTTCACGTGGTCCGGGATATTACAGGAGGAGTTTTCAAGAGCATAAACACCACAGACTGAGTGTAAAAGTGGACACACGGGAGGTTTCATTATATCGAGGTTTTCTGGCGATTAAAGCCCAATTTATTGAGTTTTTGAACTTTCAGGAAACGATGGGAAATTTTCATTCTTACAGATTTTTTACCATAAAAAAACAAACATTGTGAAACTAAAGAAAATCCGAAATCCCCTCAGAAAAAGTCTTTGTAAATTATGTCAATGAAATGAAACCATATTGTAAATTTAAACCTGGCTCGATCCATTATACAGGCTTTAGGGGGAACCTTGGGCATTTCGAGCATAAAAAGGCCTCATTGTTAAAAGAAAACTCGCAATACATTTCTCTCTCATATTCATGCCAGTAATAAACAACACGAGCTTCAAATGGATATCTCTACATTTGAAAAGTTTCCCCATTCACCTGCAGCGTCTCGCCTTCAGACCATAAACAGGGAAGGTCGACATGTGCTCATATAAAGGGAATAGCTGTAGACGAGGCTACGCAGCTGGGAACCAAACTTCAAGGTATTTCAATAAATAAAAGTAGTCGAGCGATTAGCACTGAAGAAATATACACGGTTTAATAGTACAAGGCCGTATGGAAGTAAACGTACACTGAAGTACATTAGTGATGTAGTTCTGGCCACGGCGGCTCTTGTTCTCTTCACTCCTTCAAACCGGTGCCTTTTGATCTTGCTCAGGAGACGGTGGAGGACGTCCCTATTGTGCATGTTTGTTTGGGGTTGATGGGGAGGAGCGGGACCGGAGCGCTCACAACCCACGCTAGACACGACGGGAATCTGTTAACCCACTCGGTCACCGTTTACTTTCACTTTCTCATCGTTTCTATGTCATTTTGATGCAATTCCTGATGAGACGTCTTCTCTGAGAACAGAGTCCAGAGAACGATCGACGACTAGAATAGTTTCGCTCAATAATCGATTGGCTGCGTTTAATCCGATGAGTCGTTTCAGCCCTCGAGGGAAATACAAAGAAACCTCGTATGTTCCATGATACAAAAAAATCCCAATTTTCCTCAATTTTCTTGACAAAAACATAAACACCTAAAAAAATGCATCAGTCTTAGTTATTACTGCTTTAAGTAAAGTGCAATTTCCCCGTTTGATAATAAAGAACGCCGACTAAACTCACTGTAAAAGCGTCTTCATTCATGTGGACGTCCACTGGAGCCGCTGATGCAAACAGGACCTTCACTGTCAAACCGCTGTGTCCACTTTTATAAACAGTCCACTTGAATTAGTCTCTATTGTTTGTGAAAATGAGGCTTTGAGGACATTTCATTAAAGCCACACTTTGTAACATTCCCCGCAGAAAAGTCTCTCTCCTGATTTCAAAAGTCACTCGCGGCCTTTTGCGGCTCCTTTACATTTTCTACTTGGCGTTAAACACGTCGTACCGTTTCTCATAAATATAAACATAAAAAGTCATGTGATTTGAGAGCAGGCTCTGATTGGCCGAGAGCGTCTATCATATAAAAGGGGGAGTGTCTTTTTGTTTTCACGGAGGTCCGTCTGGGATCCACAGCACTTTGCTTTGCTCCTGCTGCACCAAACCGAGGATCTGAGAACAGATGGAGGAGACGCTGCCGCCCTGGACCACACCTGCGAGACCAGAGGGGTTTAGGATTCACCGTTCGATCGATTCATAAATACTAAACGTTTGCTTTAAAGGCCCAAACCGACCTGTGAAGAAGCGCCCGAACTCCTGCTCCACTTTCTGAGCGGCGTCGAACTGTTCTTTGGAATGTTTCTGAGAGAGTTTGTCCCGGAGATAAAGAGGGTCCTTCTGCTCCCTGGAACACAAGAGAAAACATAATTATAGTTGAGAACGGGTCAAATTCAGGAGTTTAAATGATGTGATAATGTTCCTCCTTTACATGGGGTTAGAAGCCGATGTTTAAGATTCCAGTTTGGCCACTTTGGAAAAACCTGGCATTGGCCTTTCTTGTAGAAGAGTGAAAAGTAGTCCGGCCTTCTTCTTGTGGGCAACTTGTGGCAAGTTTCCGCTAAGAATTCTATTTAATAAAAACTATGGTTGTCCAGGAATAAAAGGATCATTCAAACAAAATGGCGGAAATATGTGACTCGTCTAATGCATGAGATGTAGAAGATGTTTTTTCTTTACCACAACATCGACTGTGAAACACTGCAAATAATATGTGTAACTTTCTAATCAATGCACAACAAACACAGATTGGAATTAGATCTATTTTAAAATCTTGCCTATTCTAAATTAATGCAAAATAACTGAATGACACTCAAATATTTGCCTTAAATAAAACAAAGGAAATGAAAAAAGAAATGTGTTGTATTCCCCTTTATTGTGTTATATCTGTTAAATACAACAAATAACCAACATTATCGTTACAACAATACATATACACACACACATATATATATATATATATTATTAAATCAAAACAAAATGTGTATTCATAAGCAACTTAGTTTTTGTCATGTTTTGATACATATTGATGAAAAAACTAAATCATGTTTAAAACGAGAACATTTATATCAACTAAGAAAATTCTGACTAAAACTGAACTTTTGCACATTTGTTTTTGTTGCCGTGTTAGCGAAACAAAAGTGCACATCTCAGTCAGATGGAAGACGTCACCGATTTAGCAAAATATTGTGGCTTTTTACAATATGGTCTTTGTGCGATATATTGTGCAGCTCTATTCACAACTACCTGATCAGGAATTCTTCCTTCACCAAACACAAAGTTATTTGATTTTGGGGAAATACACAGAGTGCTCTTCATCAAAATAGACCCAGACTCCAGCATGCAGCGGCCGAGAGAACTGAGCCTGGACTCTGTGGATCAGGGTCAGGGTTTGGTCATCGACGCTGTAGAAGGAAAGATGGCCCGCACTGTGGTCCAGGAAAACCCCCAGTCTGGATGAGGCTGGACCAGAGACGTCTGATCTGACATCGTTAAAAAGAAAGTAGTAACTTTTGCTAAACCAACGAATGGCCCAGGAATTATTATCAGCTCCAAAGCGAGCAGACGTTTTTAAAATATCTCTGTAAGCCACAGCTAAACGAACTCTGTGTTCCCCTCTCTTCTCCACCTCCCAGTAGCAGCGACCCGTCAGAGCTTCTCTGCTCAGGACCTGCCTCCAGCGTCTGAATCTGTCTGGATGATCGGGATAGTTCTGTGGTTCCGTTTTGCGCGTTGCTCTCCTGTTTCCCTCAGACAGATGCAGGTGTTCGTTTGCCGTGTTTGGATCCAGAGTAATATCACAAGCATATTTTAAGAAGGCTTCTCTCGAGGGCAGTAAAGTGTCGACTTCCCTCAGAGCTGAAGACACCTCTGTGAGGCCCTGGGTCAGACTGAGCTGGAGCTTCTCCTTCAGAGCAAACATGGCTGTGGTCAGAGAGTCAAAGTAACTCAGCTCCTCTGGACGGACTCCGGACACGGCAGTGGTGCTTCTCTCTTTGGTCAGGTCAGAAAAGTGCTGCAGGAAGTGGTTGTGGTCTGGTGAGTTTAACAGAGTGTCCATCTCACAGATGGTCCTCTTCAGTTCACTGATGTCCAGCTCCACTTGGTCCTGAAGCTCTTGAACTCTGGTGAGTTGTGATTTCTCCTGGGAGCGGATCTGCTGCTTCACCTCAGAGCGTCTTTTCTCCAGGAGACGGATCATCTCAGTGAAGCTGTTCCCACTGCACTGCACTGCCTGCTGGGCAGAGCGGCTGATGGCCTGGACCTCCTGCTGGAGCCTCTTCAGGTCCTTCTCTCGGTCACTGATAGTTTTTATCAGCTGTTTTTTGCTTTTCTCGAGCGTCTCCTGCTCCTTAGCCCTCTTGGCTGCAGAGGACACAGTGTCATGGCCTTTGTGTTGGTCCATGCAGCAGACCACACACACGAGCTGCCGGTCAGTGCGGCAGAACATCTTCTTCACCTCGCTGTGCTCAGAGCAGAGATATTCCTGGAGTTTGTTGGAGGGCGCCACCAGCTGGTGTTTCTGAATCACTGCAGCATCATAATGAGGCTGGAGGTGAGTCCTACAGTATGAAGCCACACACTGCAGACAGGAGCGGACCGCCTTCAGCTTCCTGTCTGTGCACAGATCACACGGGACGTCCCCTGGCCCAGACTCACAGTCGTCTGCAGGGGGTTGGTTTAGCCCAGTCCTTTTCATTTGCTCCACTAAAGCCGCCATCATGATGTTTTTCCCCAGAACAGGCCTGGGACTGAAGCTCTCTCTGCACTCGGGACAGCTGACCTTAGCCTCCCCCTCTTCTTTGTCCCAGTGGTCATCTATACACCTCCTGCAGTAGCTGTGGCCACATGGAATAGTCACCGGATCCTTCAGCACCTCCAAACAGATCGCACACATTAAAGTTTCCTGATCAAACGCCTTCTGCGCCATGACTCCTCAATGACTATGTGCGTTTGACTCTCAGCGGAGCGGAGTTAGACCGCGGTAGGAGGAGCAAACAAGTTCAACCGGTTTGAAGAAGGAATCAGGAAGGAGCGCTCCCGTCTGTCCAACATTCATTTATATTGTTTTTCACAGATAGGACGTAGCACAGTAAATAACTGACATGATTCATCTCTCATGCATAGACTTCATTCGTATTTGTCATTTTGCACAATATTGTGATTTCAAATGAAGTGACTGGTGGTCCCAGCCGGAGGGGCAGTACTCAGTTACATTTACTCACGTACATAAATCTAAGAAACCGTACTTCTTAAGTAGGTTATCACACTGTACTTTACTTCTATTTGAGGAGGAATATTTTGTGGTATCAAAAATCTATTTCAGTAAAAGAAAAAAGTTACTTTTTTTTTATTAAATGAGTGACAAAAGTTTCATGTTAAAACAGTATTTTCTTTTTTAGGAGGTATTCCTATTATCTATATACAGCTTTAAAAAAGAAAGAAAAAAGGTTTGGTTCCTGTTGATTGTCAGTTGAGGTCATGGGTCGATATTTTTGTAATTATTTTTCAATTTTTAACCCCAGTGGCAGCAAGGGATAGGGAATGTGTTTAATTTTTTTGTCGCAATGGAGAGGTGTCGGAATGACGGGCCGACCCCCAAATAAAGTGACCAGTGAAATGTATTCTACTAGGACCATTGTGGCTTCAAAACAAAATGATTCGAAAGGAAATAAAACTATCGAAAAGTTATACAAGGAAATGTAATTAAAAATTCTTTGCTCAATATGGTGTTATTGTTTGCAAAGTCAGATGTTTAAGATTTGATTGTAACCCGACACAATTGAGACTTCAAAGAGATAGTACCCTTTAATAAAATGTATATGTTGAATTAAATATATACTGTAAATATGTTCTGTTAAAATGGGAACGTTCATACAAGACACCACTTTATAATAACTGTTGGAACACATGGATAGTGAGCACAGATACAAACATCCCTCTTCCTATTGGCACCATCCTTGACCGGATGTCCCGGCTAATCTCCGCAGTGACTCTCACTCTCAAAATCCCCCCGTACATTTACAACCGCCTGATCACGAGAGAAGCAATTTCCGGTTCAGTGGAATCTTAAATCTTATGGCGTAATCGGCCAATTCCATACACAAAATACAAAATCCATACATTGCAATGGCACTGTTCTAATGTATATATATATTTTTTAGAAAAGGCTTTATAGAACGGGACTGTACCATGTGAAATGAGTCGCAAAACTGAAGGACTCGAAGATGAGCATGTTTTTCAACTCTGGCATTTATGTTTTAAGCTTTACATCAGTTAAATTGATCTTGTGGCTTTGTAAAAGTATAACCGGAGATGTTTCGCAGTGTGGCTGTAACAGTGCAGTATAATCAAACATCTTTGTATCTTGTGCGCGGGTCGTCCGAGTTCCCCCCATGCCCGGCGGACTCAGACGGTGGACAGATGGCACTCAGCTGATGATGGCTTAGCGACGGCACAATTCAATCCGTGCTGTTCATAGACGGTGCCCTGACTGGGTCAAAACTACACGCGGGATTAACTCGTGCACGTCCCCAAAGCAATCACGAATTAAATCAAAAGGCACAGAGATGGAGAGAGAGACGGACGCAGGAGCAGGTGGGACGTCCCGCTAAAGCAATCATTCTGATCAATTGGCTTTTCAGAAATAGGATTATGAAGCAGCGGAAGAGGATATAGGGACTTCCTGTGTAGACCAGGGCACAGGGAGAAGATTTATGAGGAAGAGCCTGTCCCAGTAGATACAAATCGAGTCTGCGTTAATCGGATTGAAAGGTGAATTTAGAAAAAAAGAGTACAACACATTTTGAATTATCATAATAAAAATAAATAGCAAAGGTAGACGATACAACTTCCTCTACAGAGAACAATTTCTTCCACGCAGTTAATCTGAGCTGCACATTAGGGGTGTGACATATCGATTGTGTAATGTATCGCGATATTAGGACGATATGATACCGATCTATTCAGATATCGATACTTTTGATGAAATGATGCATATTAATGTACCAGGTATGAGGTAGCAGTGCGCCACTGTTTTCTGTCAATAGAGGCCAATATTGACCTCTTAACCTCCACTTTTTCTCCAGTTCGGCTTTACCCAAATCCAAGTTTCTCAACTGGAGCTTAAGCCAGTGTCGCGCCTCAATTGAAAGCCAAGACCTAAAACTTGGAACTGAACTGATTTTTTCAAATTTTTGTTGCTTTTTTGTTGAGTTATCACATTTTTTATTTATCGCTTTTTTGTTGTTTTGTTGCTTTTTTTGTCACTTTGTCAACACTTTGACTTTTTTTCCAAGAAGCTTTTATTATTATATGATACATTATATTTGGGTAAAGTTGAACTGGAGAAAACAGGCTAGGTTAATGTCCATGAATTCAGTCAGAGCAGTGGGAGGGGGCAGCACTTGGACCAAACACTGTCACATAAATACATGACTTTTAATGCTATTTTTTTTATAATGGCGTATCATATTGAATTGTCAGGTACCCAGAGGTTCACACCCGTACTGCACTCAGCAAAGTCTAATCCCCAGACAATGGACTTTAAATCATTGTTCGTGATGTTTCCAGTGCAATGGGGTGAAGTTTAATTTAATTTAAACCAACCTCCGCCTGTTTGGAGGTCGAATGTTTAGTTAAATCGTGTGCAAAAGTTAAATTATAGTCATGATTTTTCGAATTTAGTTTAGTTTTAGTCCGTTTTTTATCCAAATTACGCATTTTCTGAGTCTTGTTATGACAGTGACGCAAATGGTAGAGCCGGTTGTTTTATGATCGCTTTGGGCCTAATGTAGGTGGAAAGTGCAATATAAGGGGAGACCATTTACAATATGGTCTGAAATTATGAAATCGAGTGTGCTGAAATTACGTAGTAAAACATCACTTTTATATCGTTTAAGCAATATTCCACAGTTATCCAGTACAGCAAGTTTTGTCTCACATCTCCCGCTCAAGGCTGGTCTTGAGCCGAGCCGTCTCTCGTCTGTCCTGCCTACCTCCTTCCTTGGTGTAATTGCACGGGTCCAGTTTAATTAGTGGTGGCCCGTGGCTCTGATTTCAGTTTGGAGACGTTCCCGGGGGCATTACATTATTCACACTAAGCCTGGTTTATTTAACTCTAAACCGTGTCGACGAGATCCTCTGACGGCCCCGTCCGCCCTCTGTCCCGTCGGCTCCGGCTGCAGGAGGAGCCGCTCCGGGTGCGTTCGATAATCAAAAAGGTGGACAAAACAAAACGCTCACTCACTTGATCTGTTTGCCGTTTTTGTACCGGACGAAGATGACGATGGGGTAAATGTGAACGGTGTGGAGTCGCTCGATGGCGTGAGGCGCGATGTCCAGCAAACAGTGGCAGTCCTGACACACAGAGAGAGAGAGATATGTAAGAAATGAAGGACAAAAACATTGGTGTTGGAAAAATCCATTTCAAATTCACCTTTTCCGTGATCTCTTTTATGGTGGCTACTGTGGTCACGTCAAAATGGCCGCTCCGCCGTTTGTAGTCGATGAAAACGCAATCCTGAACCCCTCGCTCGATGGCCTGCTGCGACGCCTTCATCACCTCTGGACACAAAACATCACAAACATCCAATGACTCTAAAACAGAAACACTGAACAGAGTAAGCACTATTTAGACGAGGGGTGTCCAAACTTGTTCATCGACCGTTTCATTTTGAAGCAGTGTTAATTTTGACGAAAATGTAATTGATTTTTAGTCGAGATTTAGTTAAAAAAATATCTTCAATTTTAGTCGAGATTTAGTCGACTACATTTAAGACACATTTAGTCGACTTTGTATTAATAATATTCATTATTATCATATTTAATGGAGGTCCTGCTTCATGGAGCTGCTCCCTCATGAACAAAGCTCAGAGCTGTTCCTTTGGCAGTGAATTTACATGATATGAGGCTCTTTCAGACGGTCAATAGAAGTTTGGATGATTTTAGTCTCTCCTTTTCATTTTTATTTAGTCTTATTTTAGTCGACTAAAATATCTGGACATTTTAGTCATAGTTTTAGTCGCATGAAAAACTTTTAATTTAGTTTTAGTCCAATTTTAGTCGTCAGAAATATCACTTTGACTAAAATTAAGACCAAATATTTTAGTCGACGAAATTAACACTGTTTTGAAGAGTATAAAGCGTTGGAGGTTCGCAGATTGGTTTTCATTGCAGGCAAATATTCAACCGGGTGCGTTAAATCGTTCTCCACACCTTTCTTAATGCAGCTCTGTCTCACCATAAAATGTTAATTCTCTATGTTTTAATCAAGTGTAATGATTTAACTTGCAGTAAAATCATTAAGAAGCCCATCTACAAGCTTATGGTATACTTCATTAAATTTCTTCTCTGCATTTGACCCATCCTCTTACTACTTTTCAAACACATACCTGCATGACGATGATGTACCGAAAACATTTTGAAATATGTTTTTCTTCCATTTTCTTTACGGACATTTCTACCAAGAGGATTCATAGAAGGCAATTTGAACTTTTGGTCTCGTATTTCTCATGTAGAGCTGGATACCTAGGCATTTAATCTCGCCCGAAAATGTAAAATATAAAACTCCAGTAATGTTGCTGATGAGGAAACTAGGACGCTGAAAACAGCTCTTTTTACCCGAGCATATGTAAACTGAAAGTATTTTATCTGCACTCTTGCCTTTTACTGTAATTGATTAATTTTATGTTGATGTTTTTATGATTGATTTGATCTGTTTTCTTGTAATTTTATGTAGCTGTGAAAGCACTTTGAATTGCCTTGTGTATGAATTGTGCCCTACAAATAAACTTGCCTTGCCTTACACTGTATGATTTTAGCGCCGGGTACCGTCACATGTTTTTATATGCGTGTACTTGGGTACCGATACCTGAACTATATGTTTTCCGATACCTATACTGAAATATTTGTCATCTAGAACCAGAAAGCAGAGCAATAATGTGAGGAAGAAATGCAAATGTACAATATCGGGTTAATCTAGGGAAAATATTATTAGTAATAAAAAATTTGAGGAAAATGAGAAAAGAAAACAACAAAAATGGGGCATTGGGCAAAAAAAAAATGTACATGGGAAAAATAGAGGGGAAAAAATTGGGGGAAAAAGTAGTTTCCATTTACTACTTATTCTTTAAAAGTCCAAATAACCTTTTATACTATTTATTTGTGTTGTATCCTGTCATGAGAAACCGACAGTTTGCCGGCGTCGGATGGACTTCCCCCTCTTCTGTAATTAGGATCCGACCGTGTAAAACTAGCCCCGCACGAACCAAAGCGTCATGAATTATTCGGAGGGAGACACGAACCGGGCGGGCAGCGGCAGAACTTGTCGGGACTCTCCTTGACCAGCTGCTCTTTGCAGGGCTCCACCAGCGGCCCCAGGACCAGCACGGGGCGCGGGCTCAGCGGCTCCACCTTCAGGACGCGCTGGTACACGAGACACATGCCGTCTGGGGAGAAAGGAGGAGTCAGGATCTAGAGATGAATCTGCTTTTTGTTACGCGTGGGGCAGTTTTCTCACCCTCGTTGATGGCGAAGGACTCGTTGCTGATCGAGTCCAGTCCCATCGAGTCTTTGCCGTCCTTGGAGCTGCTGCGTTTGTGCTTCTGTCGGCGTCGGAAAAACGAGCGGCGAGCGGCGGCCGACAGGGTTTTACCGCTGTTCTCGTCTTTGCTGTCGGGGGCGTGTCTGCGGTACAGCTCCTGGTCCACGCTGGGGGGGTAAATAGAACACCGTTTTTAGTTTACCTGAAGACTAAACCCTCACTACATTAGTTTATAGCAGTTTACCAGATGCATAATACTGGAATATTTTGGGTTAACCATCATGAATATCGTGATATTTTACTAGACCATTTCAACACAGTACAGTCCAGCCATCTGTCATGTCACAATATTCATTTAGAGAAATTATGACCAAATCTTTAAGACTTAATTAAAAACACTCACATGTACTGGCTGTGGACCTGTCCTCTCTGCAGCCTCTGCGCGTTCTCGTCCAGCTGCCAGGCCGTCCAGAAGCCCAGGTTCCCGTTCGGAAGAGTGTCCTCCACAAAAAGGATGTCGTCTTTTTTGAAGCTCAGCTCCGGCGCCACGTCGGCCACGCGCTCGTAAAGTGCTCTGCGGAGGAAGACGACGTGATGACGCTTTGAAAATATTTTTGCTCGATTATGTTCATCGATTTTAAGTCAACAAAGCAGCAATGAAGCATCAAGTGTGTACCACCAATACAATAGTGTCAATAGTGGTCAAACATATTGTAGATATCACAACATTTTTAATACAAATTACCTATATTATTTATCTGGTCCTAAATATCACAGCTAAATTTAATAACATTGAGATTTTTTATCTTTTTACTACAACATTATCATCATCATCAATGTTGTCGTCTCATTAAAAACACGGATGGAGTTGTGTTTTGAGCGATCTTTGGATCTTTCACATTGGCTATTCAAAATTCAATGGCACTTACTATGACCCTTCCCAACAGAGCAACAAGAGGCTAAAATCCCACGGAAGCTTTGTTACAAACGAACATGCTGCGAAACCTTTTAATCCTAGCACTGATGTCAGACAGTATCCATGTTTTATTATTTTTATTTATTTAATATGGACATAGCGATTAACATTGGACGAACCAGATGCATTGTTTAAAGTGTTATAGCACATGTGCTAATTTTCAACACCTGTCCACAGGGGGCTTCTAGGTTACAGAGATAAAACACATTATGATACAGGGTTACAATAAAACGCATTATTAAACAAGATAAGGCAAATTTTACACAATGGCCAGATTTAAATAAAGATATTAGTCTGTAGTTTCAGTGCAGTGGGGAGAGAGTTCCACAGTGTAGCCCGTCTGAAGGAGAAGCTCGACGGTCCAAAAGGTCTGAGAGAACCTGACACCTCACCATGAGGCCAGAGAACAGTGGTGACACACAGTTGTTCAGACATTTAAAAGTCAATTTCATTATACTAAAATGTACAGAGGTTTCTTGTCAAATATCTTAATTGCCTGTTTATACAGAGAAGTGACTGGCTTCAGAGTGGATGCCGATGTGGAGACGGAGAGGCAGTGGAGTTTATTCTGATCGAGTGCAAGGGAAGGCGTGTCTTGGAAACAGAAACACACTGTACTGTGAATGTCTAAACAGAAACCGAGCCAAGATAAACTTTGACTCATTAGTTTTAGATTAATTTTGCATTTTCTGACCAACTAAATTCCAAAATAGTGTTGAAAATGTGTTCGAAATGATCACCAAAAAATCCCTGTGAAATGCATAAACACCCCCGGGTTTACAAAGTCATGTTAAACACGGTTGTACCTGATGAAAAACCCGTCCCCGGGCGTCTCTCTGACCGCACCGAGCTCGTCCACACAGTTCTGGACCTTGATCGTGACGGTTTCTGCCGGTTTCAACATTTCCAGGTAGGCCTCCTCTTTGGTCTTGTTCTTCATGCTCACGCCGTTGTACTGGAAATCACAAATCAAAAACAAATAAACAAAGCTGACACTGCACATGACTCATTTCAAAACAAGGTGGAATGAAAAGCAATGACTGGTAGTGACGACGATCTGGATAAAATAAAATAAAAGGTCTGAGGCAGGAACGAACAAACACCTCGAGTAAGAGATCTCCAGGCAGCAGTCCGTCGGGACACTTGGCGGGGCTGTCGTCGTCCAGACTCTCCACGAAAACCCCAGAGACGTTCCCCCCGCAGACCTGCACCCCCAGCTCCCCCTGCACCCGCTTCAGACGCACCCACCGCACCTCCGCCGACCTGTGCTGCCCCGAGCCCAGTCTGCCGGAAATCAGAGGAGAATCACTTTATTTAATACATATTTTTTAGACTTTCGAGGCTGCCTTATTGGCCCCCTTAATAGTAATAATAATAATAATAATAATAATAATAATAATTTACTCCATTAAAAAGAAGCGGTTACGTGTTACAGCTTATAATGACAAAGTAGTAGTACATTATAACAAACCGGTATTAATTTCCTTTCAAATTCAGAATTTTTCAATGTAATTATTAGGTATTGTTGCATTTCGGGCCCACAGTTTCAGACAATAGTAGAATAGTAGTAGAATTATATTGTTAAAAAAGGTAAATTTTTATACCACAGCAATTCTTGATACACAACATTGTTTTTGTAGTGAATTCATATGCAAGTACTAGGGAGAAATAAGTTACTTTTTTTTTAATGACAGCTTTGAGAGGCGTGTGTCTAAATGTATTTATTAGTCAATTGTCCTCGTGTAAATTATTAGCAACATTAAGCCTTTTCGCATCTTCTTTTGCTCCAGGATCAATCGTTTTGTAGGTTTTCTGGCGAGAGGCTCCGCCCGCAGTGAAAACCTTCCAAACAATTGATCCTGAAGCGTCCTGGAGAGACCACCGTGACTGAAAGTAAAGACAAATATCAACTTCCACATTAGAAAGCTGCATAATGCGCCTTTAAACAATCAAGTGTTCAAAAAGTAGTCATTGTTGGGTAATTTCAAGGCAGTGTAAAATCTGAAATAACCAGTGAAACTCTCTTTGTACCTGAAGGAGCTGCTGGGGCTGGTAGCGGGCGTGGTCTGTTTGGAGGGCGGGGTCATGGTTCCCTCCTCCTGTTCCTCGCTCAGAGCCTCCACAGAGCTGAGGTGATCCGAGGTCGTGGCTGCGCTGTCGAGGGGCGTGGGCTGGTTACTGATCGACTCCATACGAGAGCTGCACAAAAAAAAAAAACGAAAATCACCATAAAGTAAATCACACGTCCATTTTAAGATGATCTGAGGCGTCACAGTCGCCTCCTCTCACCCGGAGCGCGAGTGGTTGCTGAGCTGAAACATGTGCGGGTTGTACTGGGCCAAAATGGTGACCGTGTCGCACTGCTGTCCAATCACGAGCCTCGCCTGCTGCTCGTTGGCGTTCCTCAGGTTTATCCCGTTGAACTGCGAGAGAAAAAAGGAAGAGATTCATACAAATGTATACGTTTGGTTTCAAAATTCTTTTTTTTTCCAGTTTCCTACAGTATATCAAATAGGCGTCATGATTCTAATCTATCTGCATAACGGGTAAAAGTGAAAGTAAGGGGAGACAACCTAACCCTCACCCTGGGACTGAATGCAGGATTCTCAAGAGCAAAGTCAAGAGAACAAAATCTAATAAGTGATTTTTAGAATGGGGGAGTCTGGTGGTCCACCCCCAGCAGATTTTTCAACGCAATAATCATATTTCCTGTATTTTGGTGAATTTTTTAAAAACAGGTGAAAAGCCGCACTATACATAACAATGTATGTAAAATCTGAAAAGTGAAGGTGCAGCCAAAGTTAAATTGTGAAATGTTTAAGGCACTTATGTCTTTCAACGGAGCAAGTGCATAAAAACAAAAGCATAATCCGCCTATACTTGTGGACTGGAAGGAAAACGACAAGCTCAAAAACCCAATGTTTTGGGGGTAACTAATCCTTCACGTTTCCTTTGGCTCAAATCACTTGCACATAATATTGACACTTAACCGAGCGCATTTTCTCAATTTTCTCCGACTTTACCCAAATCTAAAAGCTTCTTGAAAAATGCATCAAAACGACGACAAAAACGAGATGTAAATGAGGATGAAAACGCAGCTTAAAAAAACCCTGACAAAAAGCAACAAAACAAGTGACGAAAAAAAAAGTGAAGAAAAAGCAAAGGACAGTCTATAATATTTTAGATCTTCGCTTTCAAATGAGATGTTACACTGGCCTGTAAGCTGTAGATTTAGGCAAAGCTGAACTGGAGAGAATGTGCTTGGTTAAGGCGGGGTTAAGAGGTCAACTAGGGCTACACAGTATATCAAAAATAATTGCAGTATTCAATAACCATCTTGAATATTGCCACAATATTTTACTAAACCCGTGAACCCCAACACTGTACGCTCCAGTTAAGCATTTAAAGTTATTGTTTTTGAGCAAATAGTGTCAAAACAAAATCATCAGCTAATCAGATAATTTTAAAATCACGAGTAAAGCCATGTGTTTTTAGTAACAAATGTAAAGACCTGGGAAACTTTACAATGTGGAAGCTGCTTGGGATTTGTATATCGTGTCACTTAATATTGCAATACTGACTGGGATAGACTACTTTATCCCACCTCCAGGAGCTGGTCTCCGTACTCCAGCCGCGCCTGGTGAGCGATGCTGCCGGCGGTGACTTTGGACACGAACACGCCTCCGTTCTCTCCGCTCACGATGGAGATCCCCAGAGGCTCCGCCCCTTTCTGCACCGTCACGTTACGAGGCTCCTCCAGGTACGGCCTGCGGAGAAATGAGAGGAACATTCTCACAACTACACCGCACTGGAGCATATCCACAACCCCAGAGGAAATGTCTGCATCCAGTCTGGTACTTCACAATATTTCTAGTCTGTGCTGAGTGGAAGATGAAACATGTCATAAAACGAGCATTGCGAAGGGTCTTTTACTCCGACCCTGGATGACTGGGGAGACTCGTCTGACCGGGATCATGCGGAGCTGGTTGCATGGGAACAGAGAGTCCAGGCGTGCAACTCGAATAACATGCCAAACGCAATAGTCGTCAACGTTGCACTTCGACCCATCTGTTCTCTCAAATGCCAAAGTATGAAATGCAGATGAAGACTTTACTCTCCATGCAGCACACAGGGCGCTCGCTAACCAACCTTAAGCTTCTTAGAGAGTAGAAGTTAGCCTCAAAAACGTGTCTGACGGGAGGGAAAAACGACAAGACTTTAGACAAGGTTTTAAACGTAAAACAGAGTCCGTGAAGGCATCTTACTTCATCTACAGCAACTTTAGTTTTCTGTCATATTGTACAATAAAACAGATTACTAATGTTCATTTAATCATTTTCCTTCCATTTAATTTCTTTTGCATTTGTATCAGTTATTTGAGGTGAAACCAAGAAACTTCCTTTATCTACGAAAGGACAGAAAAAAAACACTTTCCATATCCTTCTGATTCGTTTCCCCTTTTTTAGACACATTTTACCCTTTTTTTTCACCCTTTTCCCCAATGTTCCCACTCCCCACAGTTTGTCACTTTACTCAGTTTTTCTCAAAATGTTCCAAAAATTTATTTTTCTGACGTTTTTCAAAAAAATGTCCCCTAATTTTTCCACTTCTTTCTCAAATGTTTACATTTTCCCCCCACATTTTTTCACTACATTTTCCATTTAATTTGTTAACTTTTTTCCCCCATTACCCCCTAATTTCCCCACCCTTTCCCCCCCATATTATTCAAAATTTCCCTCCCATTTTACCCTTTTTATTTCACTTTTCCCTAATGTTTCCACTTTCACCCTCCCCCAATTTTTACACTTTACTCCCCCATTTTCCCACTTTTCCCCAAATTTTCGTTTTACTTTTTTCAGACATTTCCCCCCAAAAAAAACCAAACAAAAAAAACACACTTTCCCCAATTTTTCTACTTTTTTCCTAGAATTTTTATATTTTGCCCCCAAATTTTTCTAAAAAATATATACCATATATATATATATATATATATATTCTATTTTTCACTTCTTTCTTTCAAATTCCCCTTAATTTTAATCCCATTTTGTTGATGACCAACAGCATAACAGCAAAACTTGGATCTAAAGTTTTTATATTTTTTCCGGTACCCGCTTTCAATACTTTTATTTCTACGATACCAGTAGTCGGCTACCTAAAGGTTTTCGATACCGCAGTGGTATCGTTTAACACAGGCTCTGGACAGGAGCGCAGATAGATGATCTGAAATCGTGAGTAACGGCGGAGGCCTACCCCTCTCTCCTCTTGTCGCACAGGGGGGCCGGGCTGACGGAGATCCGCGGCTGGGGCGAAATGGAGCTCTGTGATTGGCTGCTGCTGCTGAAGGAGGAGGTGTCCAAGTTGACGGGGGACATGGGGGGAGTGGGACTGCTGCACTCGGAGTGCGAGAGGGAGCCTAAAACACAGAGGGAAAAAGAAAGTTAGTGATAGGAACTTGATTTCCAAATAATGAGCTTTACTTGCAAAGTTAAAACGATGAAAGTGTAAACAGATCAGCTTTTATACAACACAAAAGGGAAAGAAAATCCAGTTTCAAATAGACTTTTCCTTTTTTGCCCTGAAGCGGTTCTAAAGCCTGATGAGAGAGGTGTTGAAATAAGGCCGTACCTCTGTCAGAGCCAGTGGAGCGAGGGTAACGCACTGGAGGGATTTTGATTCGCTTGAACGGCATCGTGGAGGTGCCTGGAAAGTGTCAAAAAGAAAAAACATTAGGCGTCTTGTTACTCCTGGTGCAACGAAGCAAAGCCTTAAAGGAAGTAATGTCACCAAAAGCACTGTCAAAATCCCTCGTCTGACGTAAAAGCAGAAAAAAAACCCTCTCTCTGCTGTACATTTACTTATAAAGCCTTTGTATCAACTGCCGACGTGTAAACAGGCAGCAACCTCCCCCTCTCTTGGTACAGCTAAATGTTTTGCCTTTTTCTGCGAGCTGCATTTGTGGTTTCAGTGTTCCGTTGTTTTACTGGATACTTTTGTACGTCTTTGCCCTGTATTTATGGGGTTCAGATGATTTTTTTTTTTACAGCAGAGAGTCCATAATGGTCCTGAAGAAGCAGCTTTTTAAAAGTAAACCGCTAGCTTATCAGCTAAACCCATTTGAGATCTACACATTTCTTCTCCTGAGACTCTGAAGAGACACCAAGAGCCCGCCACACCTGCAGCACAGTCGAGGCGTCACAAGGGGAGCTACAGGAAACAAGGAAGGGACAAATGAGGAGGTATCCGGGCGAGACTCACAGCTAAGCCACACATGCCTATTGTTCTCGCTGATGGACGTTCACTGGAGAATGAAACGGATCATCTGCTGGGCTCTTTGAAGACGATGGTGAAAGACTGTTGTGGAGTGGAGGGACCTGCGCAGGAGGAGCTGATCAGTGCAGGACACCATGCTCTGAAACGGGGACAAACCCAGGAGGCGCTGCACCGTTTCAGAGGAGCACTGAAGGCAGCCAGCCAGGTTTCCTCCGGGTGCTACGGTTTTCCCCCGACCTCAGGGTCAGGTCGGCCAACAATAGCCCACAATCAGTTACAGCGGCTCAGGACTAACACCTGAACACTATATCATTGTGGGCTTGTACAATGACAAATAAAGCACTTACTTAAACTAGCATCTGTGCTGTAATAACTGGTTTTGAGCTTTTGGCTTTGACAGTCAGGTCCGGGTGAACTGTGGAGGTTCGTTACTGCTCCGTCCACCTCCACGAGGGCACGTTTGTTTTTCTTTCACACCTTGCTCGGGGCGGTCTCCTTGTTTCACCTCTCACCAGACTCGTGTTTGGTCTCCATATTCCGTAAATTATTCATCTTCTGCCTGAGCAAAGAGAAACTCGGCCAATTTATTCAGACGACGTACGATATTTGGATTCAGTAGAGAAGGTCACGACTTGTGAAGTTTCCACCAATTCATTAAACATAACAGTGAATAATAAGAACATACTGGGGTCCTGAGGCTGAATCTCTCTCACACACACACACACACACACACGGGCTCAGCAGATGTTGAAATAACCTCCGAGGTGTTTTCAGAACTACAGCCTGAGGGCATTTCTCTGCACCTGTGCCTGAACAGAGAGAAAGCCCAAGACTAAACCAGAAGGATTCTCTCAAAACAACAGGTGCACGAAACTGGAAAGCAAGATCGAAAACTCGGCTCGCAGGGGTCGCCGAAGGAAACCAACTGGATATTATATTTTACCATAGTCGAGAGGTAATATCAGTAATGGCGGCAGGCAATTCGGTCCCTTCTATCTACTTGTATGTTCTATGGAAATGGGCAATATATTTGTACTAAAAAAAAAACTTGTAGTGCACAGAACGGATCCAGGAACAAAACATTTTGATAGAATCTTATAATTCAACGGAGACGAAAACCCAACACCGTGATCATTATTCATCAACTCTAGAATCGTTGCAGGCTAAAATGTCTGATTTCACAGCCCCTTTTTCCAAACGTTAGGATGAAAAGTACATTTTTACATCAAAATCAAACGTCTCTTTGCGTTTTCCATCAGTTTAAACCAAAGATGTCCTCCCTATGTGCAAACATAAGTAAAAAAGATTTCACTGATCAGAAACTCACTTAAGTTGCGTGAAAGAATAGATGCTAAAGAAATGTCTGATTATTGGAATAGTTTCCCCTCCTGGAGCCGCCACCTTAACGTGGGGGAGGGGTTCGAGCACCCGAATGATCCTGGAGCTCTGTTGTTCGTGCCCCTGGTAGGGTCTCCCATGGCAAACAGGTCCCAGGTGACGGGTCAGACAAAGAGCGGTTCAGAAGCCCCTTATGTGAGACCAACAGGCCCGGTTAGAACCATGAGGCCGTCCTTCTGTGGACCCACCACCTGCAGGGGGCGCCATAGGGGCTGTTGCAATGTGATTTGAGCAACTCCAACAACTGCCCCCACGACCCGGCAACGGAAAAGTGGAAGAAGATGGATGGATGGAATAGTTGCTGCACTGATTTCGTAGAGTTTTGCGTTAATAGTTGCGATCGGGACTGTAGTCCGAGTAGTGAGTAGTGCTACCGTAGCTGGCCTGGGCTCAGAAAGGTGGGGTGAAGTGTTTTGCCCAAGGACACAATGTCAGACTCCACCAGTCGGAGGCAGGATTAACCTCTTAACCTCCACCTGAACCGAGCACATTTTCTCCAGTTTAGTGGCTTTATCCAAATCGAAAAGTGTCAAAATAGTGACAACGACGAAAGGGAAAATGAGGATGAAAACGCAACAAAAAAAGTGATGGCAGCACTGTGAGGAAAAAGATCCATTTAGGTCCGTTTTGTAGATCTTAGCTTTCAAATGAGGCGTTACACTAGTCTATAGGCTGTAAAATCTCCAATCAAGCTTTGGGATTTGGGTAAAGCCGAACTGAAGAAAAGTGGGGGTTTAAGAGATTTAAAACGGCTAATCCATCACTGCTTTCATTACTTTTATTTTTCCGATACCGGTAGTACCTAAACTTTTCTACTTGAGAAGAACTTCCTTGTTTCTACGTAAAGACGACTAATTGCTGATCGTTAAGTTAAATCTCCGCCTGCGTACCGGTCCTGCTGGAGGAGGGGAGGGAGTTGGAGTTGTGGGACGTCCCGCTGCTCTCGCTCACGTCTCCAGAGCGTTTGTGGCTCAGGTCCAGACTCAGACGACCCTGATGCTGCGAGCTAAAACAGACAGAGAGGAGCGGGATGAGAGAGAGGTCCCAAAACAAGTCCCTCGGAAATCAATTATTCAGTTTGGACGGGATGGAGTTCTCCCAGAGCCATCTGCTGCTCAGATCTGGGCCGCCGTGAACAATGACGTGTGAAGGGAAACATCAACAGGGTCTTTCATCAGAGGAGTTCTCTTATGAGCTAATGAGCTATTCAAACTGAGTAGATTATGTGTGTTGTTCCTTGGAGTAAGACACTTTGACAGTAATATGGCTAGACGCAACAGGAAGGGTATTTCAGGGCGGAAAAATCGGGCAAATCATTGGTCCAAAATACCATCAGGAGAGCGGACAGCAACACTTGGGTTCAAAGTGTGAAAGACGTTTAACTATTGGAACTCGGGCTTGGAAAAAATATTGTAAATTTAAATTTATTGTAATACTAATTTGCAGTATCTTATTGTTTCAATGCCTCATATTGCAAAACATGTTATAGTACAACTAAAACAATACGAATATGAAAACTTTATGAAATTTGTCTTTGGTATTAAAACACATAACATTAAACATCCAGCATCCAAAACACAGTACATCACGGGGCACTACATTTCTTGTATTAGTTCAAATATACAAAGTTTATTATAATGACAAAAGTGCACATTGTGTTTTGAGACTTTAAAGCAGTACTACGCAACTCGTGCCCCTAGAGGCCATAAGTGCAACTGCAGGTGTCGTAGCAATGTACGATTTTTTTACTTATTAAATGTCTTTGAGAGTAAATACTACGCTAAAAAAATTTTTTCACTCAAACTTGGCTGTAAATACTGTTTAAGTGGTGCTAGCCCACAGTTAGCTTTGCCCGTTAGCTTGTTAGCTTCTTCTTCGTGGTTCTATTAGTGTGCATCGGTGGCTCCGCCCCGGTTGGAGTCAAGTTGCAATGGTTTTCTGGCCAGAGACACCAGGGGGAGATGAAAGACCCCCCATTAACACTTGTATTACCCCCAGAGGGACTACGGAAAGGATTTATTTAGGTAAACACGTTACTTAGTACTGCTTTAATGCCTTGACTTTAACCTCTTAACCCCCACCTGAACCGAGCACATTGGCTTCACCCAAATCTAAAAGCTTCAACAACAACAAAAAAGCATAAAAATAGCGACGTAAAAAAGTCTGAAAACGCAATACGACAAAAACCGACAAAAATATACGAAAACACGACAAAAACACTTCAAAATGCGACTAAGAACGCAGTGACAGAAAAGTTACGATCACGTTTGCTCTCCAGTCGAGAATCGTTTAGATTTGGATAAAGCCGAACTTAAGAAAATGCACTCGGTTCAGGCCTGGGGGTAAGAGGTCAACTGCTGCTTGTTGCCAATACCCTTTTTTCACTAATTACCATCGGCTTAAAGCTTTGGGAAACTCCACTTGGGCTTTCGTTGTCCATTTGTTGTATCTATTAAAGTTAAAGTATTAAAATTACTTTACACATGTACCACAAGAGGAATCGTAGCTGCCTCTATGTATCCTGACAAAACAGAAATGGACAAACAGTGAGCAGATACATCAGGAGTCTGTAGTCAGTACCTTGTGTGTGGGTGAGTGTGGCTGCTGGAGTTCGTCGTCGACAGGCAGCTGTTTGTCTGGACCTCGTGGCTCCAGGCCGTGTACACCGGGTTCCTCATCACTGCAGTCACCGTGGAGCAGGGGGACAGGCCTCTCGGGGCGGGGTCTGTGGAAACAGAATGATAAATCGTTTTTTCCCCAGAAATTCGTTTTTTTTGTGTGTGGAGACGTCGGCGGCTTACGTCCAGAGATGGTGCTGTAGTTGGGAGGGGAGAAGGTCATGCTGTACCGGTTGTTCCTCATGGGACAGAAACGCAGCAGGTCTATGGGCTCCGGCGAGTGCTCGTCGTTGGAGAAGTTTTGTACCTGGGAAACATTGAGAACGTAGCTTCAATTGGAAAGAAGGTTGCAGATACTAAAACATGAATCTATCAAACCTCTGCCTGGTTATACATGCCCATGTTAGTTCTAGTCCTGACACTTGGATTAAAGGCTAGTTTAGTCCTTGTTTGGTGGACTGCACAGTGTAGTCCTGGTACTCACGAAGGGTTCAGAATACAGGTAGAAAAACATCAAAATGTCAGTAAACGGTTGAACAATGGCAAGAATTTAGGAAATTAATGCCACTTGGAATCCAGTTTAATGATTTGAATCAATGACTGTTTATCCCATCCAGACAATGGTGTTTGGAAAGTCAAATGTCGCCTAAAAGGTTTGCCCATTGCTCATTTTTGAGAAAATACTAGGGCCGGGACTCCATCCATCCATCCATCCATCCATTTTCTCCCACTTGTCCATTGCCGGGTCGTGGGGGCAGCTGTTGGAGCTGCCCAAGTCACATAGCACCAGTCCCCTATGGCTCCTCCTGCAGGTGGTGGGTCCACGGGAGGACGGCCTCATGGTTCCAAACGGTTCCAAACAGGCCTGTTGGTCTCTCATAGGGGGCCCATTCACACTCTCATTCATACACCAGTGTACGCAGACACTGGAGGCAAGGAGGGTGAAGTGTCTTGCCCAAGGACACAACGACAATGTGCACCTTCAGGAGGCGGGATTCGAACCCCCGACCTTCCGATCATGAGACGACCCCCTCTACCATCTGCGCCACCGTCGCCGGGACTCGATTAAAAAAATTAATAATTAGAGGCTTTGTAATTAATTAATCGAAATTAAATCGAACAGTGAGAAGTAAGTTTTTTCATAAGGATTTTGAGGAAACTGAAGTGTGGAAAGCAAAGTGTGATTAATTTCGATTAATATTTTTAATCGCACTAAACCTCATGTAATTAATTAATCGCAATTAATCGAAAAAAGTCCCGGCCCTAGAAAATACATATTCGTATCTTATATACGTTGTATCTTTATTGGGACAAATTACTATTTATCCCACTAGCGCCGCACATTATCAAAACAAGACTTGCAATATTGTGATGACAAAACTAAAGTTATATTTTACCGAATAGTGTCAACACCGTTTGCTCCATAAAAACAAATCCAATGCTACTGGTTTTTCAGCAAATTGGGTCAAAACGAGACTCACCCGGACCAAACGAGGCTAAACTGGAACTAAATTAGGATATAAATGTGAAAAAGTTCAACTCACTTTTTGTTTTAGGCAGAGTTTGCATACATGTGTCAGATGGAAGTGATGTCGTGATATATTGAGGCCACACACTGGATTTACGGGACTCACCTGCATCGGGATACGAATATGCAGCGGCGTGACGTTCCTCCTCAGCGCCGGCGCCGACTTGGGCCTGTACCTCCTCACCCTCTGCGCCTCCGCCCTGTGCCGCCCCCCCCCCCTCCTCACCCGACGCCTTCACCCCATTCTCCGCCTCCGAGTAGTACTGCTTCCCCGCCCCCTCGCCTCCACCGCCCTCGAGCAAACCCGGGGGTGTGAGCCCGGTGGGGGAGGTCGGGGGCGTCCCGGTCGTGATGGTGGAGTCCGACGCCGAGCTGTTCTGCTGCCGGTGCTTAAATCGGAACGAGTCGCTCCTCGTGGGGGGCGTGGGCGGGGCCTCCGAGAGGGAACTCTGCGGCGAGTGCGTTATCGGCGCGTGGGATAAGGAGAGGTAGTCCAGTTTGGGAGGGGCGTCCGGTCTTCGGAAAGCGGACACGTCAAATATCGACTTCCGCTGTTTGGGTTTTTTGAAAATGGAAAGATGGGCGCATTCGGGGATGGAGGTGCCGACCATGACTTTGGGCCACGTGCCTCCGCTCGGCTGCGTCCGGGACAGCGCTCCTCTGTCTATATCGGCTTGGGGAGGGCTACAGTCTGTCGCCGCGGGGCTGAAAGGCATCGGCCGGTGCGGGACGTCCTGCCTCCTGTTGTAGCAGTGGGGTTCCGTGGGGCTGTGAGGCGAGACCTGGTGGGACAGGGAGCGCGAGTGTAGGCTGCTCGAGTAGGAGCCGTTGCCGTGGCTGCCGTCCCGCTCGCAGCAACTGCAGGCGTCGCTCGCACTCGACTTGGGGCAGGAGAGTTTTGAGTTCCGGCAGTTTCGGGCGTGGACCTCGCACGACTGGAGACGGGGCGCCTTCTCGGAGTCGCGCGCGCTTTCAAATAAGAGGCTTTGGCCCGAGCAGCTCTGCGGAAAAATCTAGAAAAGAAGAACATCATTAAGGTTTGACTGAAGTCGAAATGTTAAGGCAAGACACAGCAGGTGAAAACTGAGCGCAATGTCTACACGCCGCCACTAGGGGCCCGACATTGCTGCAGGGGCGGCAGAAGACGCTAGTTTTACATTGGACTTTAGACACGTTCTAAACAACTGTACAGTTAGATCAGGCTCCTGTGACAACGCTGGGTTAGGCAGAATTAAAGGGACCAGGCTGGTTTTTGTAAGAAACATTTCAGAAATCTGGTATCCAAATGAGGGCCTGACTGTTAGCATTGGAGCTGCTATGACCGAACTACACGTCACGCAAGGGCCGAGTGAAGATCCCGACTTAATGGCCTTTTTAGGAACATGCTTCGTCAGAGCTGGGGAGGAGGAGTCTGTAAATCCGCCATGATTTCCCCCTCGAACGTGGTTATTCTGGCGAACAGGGAAGAGCGAGTAATGACGGTCTATTAATAATATGCCTATGCACCAAACTAGCGTGACCTGGTAAAGAGACTAAACTTACCCTTTTGCAATGCGTATTTAATTACGTATTGTCCGCTAGCTATCCGGAGTTTTTGTTAAATAAATAACTTATTCAAAAAGATTCAAAATCCCTTGGAAATTTTGGCTGCACAAAAACACAGCACAAAAAACACCCCCCATTTTTATTATCAGTAATCTACAGCAAACGTTTCAAATTGATATCTCTCGATTTCATTATGTTTTTTCCTTGTACACCTGCAGGGTCTCCCCTTGAGCTGCTGATAGTGGAAGTACAAGAGTCCTTTCACAAAGAAACTTGTTACTCAGCTGCTCGACACTGCAGAGCCATTATATCAAATCAGTTTGTCAATAATTACCTTGACGAGAGAGACGCTGAGAGAATCCCGACAGTTCCTCAACAAGGCTTCACATTCAGACAGAGACTTGTTATCCAACGCTATTCCATTGATCTGCAAAATAGATGGTGTAATTTTAACCTTGAGCACAAGAGGGCAGAAGATGACCGCAGCAAGTATTGTCGTTACAGCTTCTACCACTAAAAGGATTATTATTATTTTTTTTTAATCAAGACGATGAATACTCACAGCTAAAAGTCTGTCCCCGATGTTGAGCACCCCTTCTCTGACGGCTGGACTTCCCGGGCTTAACGTCGCCACAAACACTCCACTTTCTAAACCAATTCCACTTTCTGAAACGGACCATCGAAAGGTTCAAGAGGTCAGTAAACGATGGATAGCAAACAACAAATCAAATGTGGTCAAACAAATAAACAATTGTAAATGGACTCTTATATACTTATACAGCATTAAGGTTAATTAGGTTCACAGTACCAAGGAAAAGTAGAACGACTAAAAAATGACTATAATCTTGATATTTTTATTGACATGACGAAATGAAGAAAGGACTAAAACACTTAAAAAAGGTCCTATACCTGATTTTTGTAATTTTATTTTTTTATTACAAACCATGAAAGAGGAAGCCACTTTATTAAAACGTGTGTTGTGTCTAAACGCATTCTTTACTCGAACATATTTGTAGCCGCCCAATTCTTCATAGGACAAGTTTATGGGCACTTTTCAGGGTCACAGTCACAGAAATGCTAGAAAAACTGTCCTGCAAGTTCATGAAATTGATACAAATGCTTTATAATTAGATGCACAGTGCTTTTCCCACAAATGTCTGAGTTTACAAGATACTAAAAAGGAGGACACAAAGCGGTGCAATTTGATTCAGTACATTTAAAGAGCGGGTATTATACTTTCTGCACTTTTTTAGTAATAATCTCAAACACATTTTTATCACCATCTTGGTTAGAAAATGCTATATTTATCATAAACAGATGAAGCAAAATATCCAGTAGTTTCGCTTCCTGAATTTCCTTTTCACAGGTTTTTCTCCAATCGCTTTATCAATTGTTGTGTTTATTCTGGTTTTGTTTAGTGAAAGCCAGTCTTCAGTGTAAATAAACCAGGCCCTGATCTCGACCTGCTTTCGAGCGGCTCCCACCTTTGCTTCCGGTCAGGTTGATCTGGACAGGCGTGATGACCCGCCCTCCCAGAGACTTCCTCCGTCGGACCACCATGTTCAGGACGCCCTCTCCGCTCAGCACTGCCTTGATCACCTGCTTCCGGTCCTTATTGGTCAGGTCCACGTCGTTCACTTTCAGTAACCAGTCATTCACTCTGCCAAAAGAATAAAGAAAAAATCTATTCAAAATGTCCAGTGCTGTGACGGCTTTCACGGGAAAACTTTATAATACCTCAGTCTTCCTTCTGCAAGACTTCCTTTGTCCACCTTACTCACAAAAATGCCACAATCGCCGGGTAAATACGGATCATTCAGCCCCTCAGCAATGTCGAACCCAAGCGCCTTCAAATCCATGTCCTAGAATACAAAAAATATATTAAAATACATTAAATACACGGTTGTTAGTAAGTAACACAAGGTTTAGGTCCTGGTTTTGACTTGTTTTTATGTTTCATATACATTAACAGGCTTTACACAGGCAGCAGCAGCAAGACAAATAATGCTTTTTATTGCCACGCAAATACTATAGTTTAAATGGAAAAAACAGGAAAGAAGGGACATTTCAACATTCCACATCAATTTGGATTCAACGGGCAAAATTTCAGTCAAAACTGATGTTAAACGTGTTTTGTTTGGATAATTGAGAAGTTCATGCTCCAAGAACTGTTGATTTAATGCCAGTTTGAATCTAATTTAATGCAATTTATAACGATATGCAAGGCATTACTTTTGGGACAATTAAAGACCGACACTGCAGGTGAATAGGAAAAAGAAATTAATTTAGTGTTAATATTACTGACATAAATGTGAAAAAAATGCAATTTTATGTTTTCATTAGGGCCGGGACTTTTTTCGATTAATTGCGATTAATTAATTACATGACGTTTAGTGCGATTAAAAATATTAATCAAAATTAATCACACTTTGCTTTCCACACTTCAGTTTCCTTTTTTCCTGCAGACGCACAATTCATGGCAGTATTGCACTGGTCTGTTGGACTTGGTTGAACAAAAATAAACAATATTTTGTTGCTTAAGCTCATGTGTTCAGTCATTATTCAATGTATACTAAAAATCCTTATGAAAAAACTTACTTCTCACTGTTCTCAGGTCAAATATTTATATGCGATTAATTTAAATTCATTAATTACAAAGCCTCTAATTAATTAGATGAATTTTTTTAATCGAGTCCCGGCCCTAGTTTTCATATAAAAATTCGGCATGTTATGCATAAAAATTATAAAAATTGCCTCGGTTTTCAGCGGCAAAATTAAAAAAAAAAATTTGCTAGTAGCTACGTTTACATTTATGGTTTTAGTTATAAAGATTTTTTCAGAGAGGATTTTGGAGTTTTAGAATAAGCAATTTACAGCATTAAAATCAGGTTATAAGTAAGATAATAAAAATCGCTCAGAAAAAAAAAAATAGTGTTAAGTCCAAGACTGGAAAGAATACACTAAGGTTTAGTAACATCTATATTTGCCTGTATATTCGTCCCATTACCCTCGGATACCAAACATGTCGATATTTGTGAACGAATACCCGGTTGTTGTCATTTCCTGGATATATTCAGCTCGCTAGCGGACAAAACGTTATAATCCAAGCATTGAAAAGGGTGAGATTGGCCTTTTTTTTTACTCCGACATTAAAACTACGATGTTATGAGAGAAAACGAGACAAATAGCCGCGTCTTAAAGCTTACTCTCTGTTTCTCCAGTTCGATCACCTCCGTTTCCCACTCGATGGAGTCGGTGTCGATGGCCGAGTCGTGCGAGCTGTGAGCCATGAGCTGGTGAAACCTGGACTCCTTTTCCATCTGGTTCTCCATCTTTTCTCTGCAACAAATATACATAGCGATTATACAGCGATTGGTAAACTGAACAATAATAGTGAGTAATGTTAAAATCATCGTAAGTTTTAGGAATTATTGATCTTTTTCCTCATTGTAAAGACTTGAGTTTTGGTAAAATTGTGACAGTGACACAACTTGTCCACTAGATGGCCCAGAAGCCTCGAAAATAATCTAAAGAATGCCCACAGAAACACAATATGCAGGTGAGAGGTATTAAATTCTATGGCAAACTCCTGATGGTGCATGCAAACAACAAAACTTTACAAATAAAGCCGTCTTGGTGTAAATTACTTGATGTCCTTGAGCTCCCTGGATGCATCGTTCTTCTGTTTCCTCGTGTCGTCCAGATTTCTCAGAGCTTCCGCCAAATCGCTCACCGCCCGGTCCCTCTCCCTGCGCAGGTTGTCACACAGAGTCCTGCACAAGACGAACATGCAGTTTCTGATTTTGGAATTAAAGGTCAAGTATCGGTCAAGTCGATATGGGGGAATGTGGCCAACACAGGCTGGGTACTGTCATTTTGTTTTTTTCCGGTACTTTAATGATATTTGGTTTACTATACCAATACCTGAACAATACTTTTTTTTTGATACAGTGGGGGAAAAAAAAAGTATTTAGTATTTAATTGTGCAAGTGCTCCCTGAGGCCTGTAATTTTCATCATAGGTTTACCTCAACTATGAGAGACAAAATGAAAATAAATAAATAAATAAAAAATCCAGATCATCACATTGTCTGATTTTTAATGAATTTATTTTCAAATTATGGTGGAAAATAAGTACTTGGTCAATAACAAAAGTCCATCTCAATACTTTGTTATATACCCTTTGTAGGTCAAACGTTTCCTGTAAGTCTTCACAAGGTTTCCACACACTGTTGCTGGTATTCTGGCCCATTCGTCCACTGCTCTAGAGGAAATCTGCATGATGTTTTGGGGCGGGTGCTGGGCAACACGGACTTTCAACTCCCTCCAAAGATTTTCTATGGTGTTGAGATCTGGAGACTGGCTCGGCCACTCCAGGACCTTGAAATGCTTCTTACGGAGCCACTCCTTCGTTGCCCGGGCGGTGTGTTTGGGATCATTGTCCTGCTGAAAGACCCAGCCACGTTTCATGTTCAATGCCCTTGCTGATGGGAGGAGGTTTTCACTCGAATCTCACGATCCATTCTTTCCTTTACACGGATCTGTTGTCCTGGTCCCTTTGCAGTAAAAACAGCCCCAAAGCCTGATGTTTCCGCCCCCATGCTTCACAGAAGGTCTGGTGTTCTTTGGATGCAACTCAGCATTCTTTCTCCTCCAAACACAATGAGTTGAGTTTTTACCAAAAAGTTCCATTTTGGTTTCATCTGACCATATGACATTCTCCCAGTCCTCTTCTGGATCATCCAGATGCTCTCTAGCAAACTTCAGACGGGCCGGGACATGTCCTGGCTTAAGCAGGGGGACACGTCTGGCACTGCAGGCGGCGTGTTGTGTTACTGACGGTAGCCTTTGTTACTGTGGTCCCAGCTCTCTGCAGGTCCTTCACCAGGTCCCCCCGTGTGGGTCTGGGGTTTTTACTCACTGTTCTTGTGATCATTTTGAGCCCACGGGGTGAGATCTGGCGTGGAGCCCCAGATCGACGGAGATTATCAGTGGTCTTGTATGTCTTCCATTTTCTAATAATTGCTTCTACAGTTGATTTCTTCACACCAAGCTGCAGATTCAGTCCTCCCAGGCTGGTGCAGGTCTACAATCTTGTTTCTGGTGTCTTTCGACAGCTCTTTGGTCTTGACCATAGTGGAGTTTGGAGCGTGACTGAGGTTGTGGACGGGTGTCTTTTATACTGATAACAAGTTCAAACAGGAGCCATTAATACAGGTAACGAGTGGAGGACAGAGGAGCCTCTTGAAGAAGTTACAGGTCTGAGAGTCAGAAATCTTGCTTGTTTGTAGGTGAACAAATACTCATTTGCCACCATAATTTGCAAATGAATTCATTAAAAATCAGACAATGTGATTTTCTGGATTATTTTTGATCTCCTTTTGTCTTTCATAGTTGAGGTTATACCCATGATGAAAATTACAGGCCTCTCTCATCTTTTTAAGTGGGAGAACTTGCACAATTGGTGGCTGTCTCAATACTTTTTTTCCCCACCGTACCTATACCAAAATATTTTTTTACATTTAGAACCAGAAAACAGAACAATAATGTTGATATATTCCATAAAATACCATTTCTTTTCAGATTTGTATCATTTATTTGCGCTAAAACAACCACGTCACTTCCTTTAATGCCGTCCCTGGACGAACAAGGATCAAAACTTGGTCTCCCTCTATAATTTTTTCAGAACCTGCTTTAGATTCTCTTATTTTTCCCCCCGATACCAGTAATACCTAAACTTTTCCTATACCATACTAGTATCATTTAACAGTATCCAGCCCTAGGTATAAACACTAATAATTAGTAATAAAGTATTTAATAATGATCCTCATCATGTCAGAAACCTCTTTTTTGGACCCGATTCATTTGAAAAGACTGTGACTGGTCTAAAATATCATATAATCGTATTGGCCAAAAAGGGGCGAATCCTCCCCTACAACAATAGAACCAAAGACATTCTCAGTTACCGAATGCTCTCCCTCTCGGCCACAATCTTGTCCCGCTCCTGAAAGGCCCAGTCTCTGCGACACTTGGCGACCTCGGCCTCCTGCAGCGCGTCCTTCAGCTCCTGAGAGATGGCCTCGTACTGTTTCCTCAAAACGTCGATCTCCTTGTTCAAACGCTCCATGTCCAGAGTGGCCGAGTCCTGTTGCTGTTCGGGGGCGACACGTTTACATCAGAAAACTCCCAGTACCCCACAGTTCTCATTTCATATTTCTGAAGGAGCCTCCAGCGCATCGTGAGAGCAGCGGAGAAGATCTGTGGAGCCTCTCTCCCCTCCATTAAGGACATGTACTCCACCCGCCTCACCCTCTCCCCTCCATTAAGGACACGTACTCCACCCGTCTCACCCTCTCCCCTCCATTAAGGACACGTACTCCACCCGTCTCACCCTCTCCCCTCCATTAAGGACACGTACTCCACCCGTCTCACCCTCTCCCCTCCATTAAGGACACGTACTCCACCCGCCTCACCCTCTCCCCTCCATTAAGGACACGTACTCCACCCGTCTCACCCTCTCCCCTCCATTAAGGACACGTACTCCACCCGTCTCACCCTCTCCCCTCCATTAAGGACATGTACTTCACCCGTACATAATGCCTTCAATGGCTGCTCAAAGTTGACATGCCTTAAATGTGTGTTCCCAGTAGCCAATAATAAACTATATTTACAAAGCTGCTAAGATAAAAGCGCTCGGCGTATCATCATTTTTCCTCATCAAGGTCTCTGCAGCTATTTACGCAGACATTGTACTTTAGCAAAATCACGAATTACTTCCCCGTCTAAGGCCGTCTGCCCAATTACCTCTTTCAGATACGCAGCAGTTTTTTTTTGTCCAAAGTCCAAACTCGAGGTAATTCCCTAATGGAGAGTTATATATATAGACTTTTACTGCGATTAATCTGGCAAAGCGCAGCTGATAAAACACGAGTGAATCGATGAGTGGACGGACGCCAGCGGCTGAAAACAGTCTCTACGTGATGATGATGAGATGAAGGGATTATGGGCGTAGTGGGAATAAATCAGTCTGTGTTTGTAAATCCGGTGCGTGATAACAGTAATGCTCTCGTGGAGGAGCTGGTCTTTTATTACGGGACTTTATTTCTGAAAATAATAAAAGAATTTGACCTGGGTCAGACAGACTTGACACTTGCATTCCCTTGTTAAAAAAATAATAGTGCTACTCTATTACCTAAAGTTGCTTCTTGTTTTTGTCGACTTAAACTACATTTCCATAGGAGTGAAAAGGGACATGACGATAAAAGGCAGATATCTCGGAGGCTCTGATTGTATTTTATATAGTTCATGTTGCAGATTTTTGCTCATAAGTTCAGAACCATAAAGAGACCTGCGCTTTTTGTGTTTTGGAATTGGCTGATTTTTGTCTTTCAAACGAGCTCCCTCTGAAGTACTAAACATGAATGTCCTGAATAAAACAGCCCTATGCCTCTAATAAAGCTCCACCTGCTGTCACAGTTTAAAGCAGTACTAAGTAAGTCTTGCCCCTAGAGGCCATAAGCGCAACTGCAGGTGTTGTAGCAAGTTACGATTTTTTAACTTATTAAATGTCTTTGAGACTAAATACTACGCTGACAGAAAAGGCGAAGGGAGAGAGGGATGTTGTTCATCCAGTTATACAATGGAAATATTTTTTTTCATTCAAACATGGCTGTAAATACTGTTTAAAGTGGCGCTAGCCCGCAGTTAGCTTTGCCTGTTAGCATCTTCTTTGTGATTCTATTAGTGTGTATTGGTGGCTCTGACCCGGTGGCAGTCAAGTTGCAAGCATGGTTTTCGGGCCAGAGACACCACGGGGAGATGAAAGACCCTCCAATCATATCATTAACACTTGTTTTACCCCCAGAGGGACTACGGAAAGGATTTTTTTTTAAAGGTAAACACGTTACTTAGTACTGCTTTAACACTCACACATTTTACAGTTTAATCTCTTAACCCCCGCTTAACCAAACACATTTTTCCCGGTTCGGCTTCACCCAAATCAAAAAGCTTATCTGCCTGATTTGAAAGCTAAGACCTGGCGTTGTCACAATTTGGACGTGTTTTTGTTACTTTATAGTCACGTTTTTGTTGCCTTTTTGTGTAATCTTTGTTGCGCTTCTGTCATTTTAAATGTGTCACTTTTTGGTCATTTTTTTAAATGGCTTTTTTAATGCGTTTTGTGGCTTTTCGGGTTTGCGTTTGTCACTTTTTTGTCACTCTTATTACATTTGCGTCCTTGTTTCCAACTCGTTTTTAGATTTGTGTGATGCCAAAGAAAAAATGTGCTCGGTTCAGGTGGGGGTTAAGAGGTTAAGAAGCATCATACACAAGATTATAGACACAAGAAAAACCCACATCATTTGACCTCTAATACATTTAACAAAGCGCTGACCTGTTTTGAGAGAATGGGTTAATGTTGAGCGAAACAAAGCTAGCTCGTTAGCAATAGCCGATTACGGAGGGCACTCACCTCGAGAATACAAACAAAACCTTTCTTGTTTGAAAAGCATTAAAAAAATAAAATAATCTAAAACACTACTTAAATCCATTACAGCATGAGTTGTTAGATTGTAGAACAGTGGTGCAGAAAGGGGAAAGTCATATGAATAGAATGAGAGATAAGTCTCATCTCTCATAAAGTTAGCCATAAACCTCCCGATTAGCTTAAACGTAGCCCCACCCTTGTGTAACACATAAACCAGCGGGGGCCGTCCCCACCAAATCGAACTTCCCTCAAGTGCATCACGCTGCTTTAGAGGCCCGAACATTTCCTACAGTGGCACTTGTAAGAAGCCCTCTACCTGTCTGGCCTGGTAGTACTCTCTGAGCAGCTGGTCCCTCTGGATGATGGCCTCCGTCCTCTCTTTGCGAGCCACGTCCCTCTCCTCCCTCACGGTCTCGATGTCTTTACAGGCCTGGCTCAGCTCCTTCTGCGCCTCCGCCTTGTCCTTCACCTCGTGGCAGTATTTCTCCAGCAGCTCGTTCTTCTCACAGATCGCACGGTCCCTGTCCACCAACGCCGAAGACAACTCCTGGAACGAAGAGAGGAAGGTGGTGATGTTAAGGCGCCTTCTTCCAAGTCTGCTTCACTCAAGTCAAAATTAGATGGAGCAACTTCTACTTTTATTGAAATTAAATGTTACCAGTAAGGGAGAGCAGGGAGAGTTGGGTTATGGTTCTTTTATAGCTAATAAGAGGTCATGGTCACAGAGTGTGATGTCACCAACTGTTCATGGACACTGGATAGTGACAAAACCAGAGCATAAACAACTAAAACATTCGAACTTTTGTAAACGAGGCAACCTGTCAGTGCCCTCCCACCCACCTCTGAACAGTCTGAATCCAGAGACTGTTGTTCGCATGCTGTTCCCCTTTGACTACAAGAGATACTGAACGATCTATTAATTTCCCTGTAGGTCTCATCAAGTGTGATTATTCAAGATCAGAACGGTTTACTGATTGTTGTTTAAAAAAAAAAAAAAAAAAATGTATGTATGTCTATGTGAAGGAGCTGTTTCATGTTTCAATATTCTAACATTACCAAATAAACACACACAACAAAATACAAAGTAAAAAAATTCTGTTAGTTATCTTCCTGTCATGAATAAATGTTGTGTCAACCCTTCAGAATAGTGACCCAACCCGCCCCGGTCATTGGGAGCATTGGGTAAATGGTATTATTCGTTTTTTATTGGATACTGAAGCCTTGTGATTTGGAATCATCTACTCATAGTTCTGGAGTGTGTGCATAGTAAGCATCTTGGCAAAATGTTGAAACCCTTGGCAGTAAAGCTAAAAAATGTCTCATGTGACCCCCTGACATCTGAACTTTAACCCAATGAGATGAAGCACTTTGACCCCAGGAGTGCCCGTCCCGCACCTGTCGGAGCGCCTCCATCTCCTCCGTGGCCACGCGTCGCTCTGAGGAGCTGTTCTTGAGTCTGGCCTCCGCGGCCTCCAGCCCGGTCTGCAGGCGGTCCACCTCTTTGATCACCTGGTCCCGCTCGCTCATGATCAGCCGGTACTCGCTCATCACAGAGTCGCGCTCGTCCTTGTACTTGTCGCAGTCCTTCAGCGCCTTGAGCTGCTGCGTCTTGAGCCGCGTGGTCTCCGACTGGATCCGCTCCATCTCCCGCTGCAGCTCCTTGTACTGCGCCGTGGCCTTGGACAGCTCCTGCTGCGTGCAGTCGAACCTGAAACAGACGAGGAACGAGATTGATGAGTCCAATCCAAAAACGACACAGCAATCCGTTCATGGATTACGGGGCGAGCGAAGCCCTTCGACATTTAGGCTAAAGTGAGCCTGCATCATTTTAAGAGTTACTCGTGTACCGTTCCTCAGCGTTTACCGCTAGAGAGGGCGGCTCTATATGGGACGCACCGCCATGTTGGCCGCAGGGTTCAAAGCGTGAGAAAAAAAGTAGCAGCGTAAAGGCCGGGAATTACGGTTCTTCACTTCATACTTGAATCATAAGTCTTTATATCGGTTTCCTCGATGACCAAACGCTATTGTCAAGTTCAAGCAGGAAATCAGACTAAAAGATGAAATGATTTTCCCACTGCCCACTCGGCTAGGATATAGCCAACAACAAAACAAGCGCCCCTCTCCTCCTCCTGCTTGTAATCACACTCACCTGTGCACTCCCATGGTTCATTCCAAACAAAGATCTTCAGCTCAACACTTCGACCAAAGACACCACTGGTATGGACAATATTACCTCACCAAAGTTCCATTTGGTATTTTATATTGTTTTATGTTTTGGTTAAAGGGTTTTACTATGCTTTATTTTGCATGGTTTGTTTGGTTTACTTTCTTAATTCCACTAAATATTGAGTTAAAACAGGTAATTAAGGGTGTTATTTTATTTGTTATGAATTAATAATTTAGTAAAACATTAGGTGATTAAAAATATTAATGTGGGAATATGGGTTAAAACGTGATTTAAAAAAATATATTTTGGTTTAGGATAATTTTGTAAAATATGATTAAAATACATGGCAGATGTGATTTGAAATAATTCATTCGAAATATTTAAAAACAAACTTAAAACAGAACTGGTTTAAAATCAAGTGTCACTTGTCTCATGTGATGCACTTTGTTGTAGGTTATCAAGCTACTCCTCATGTTACTCTGTTGTTCAAAATGAAACGCAACCAAAAGAAAATTAAAGAAAATGTTGCAAATGGAGTCGAGTTGTCCCAGCGTCCTTTTGTCTGAAGTCGGGCCGTTTTCAAGTTTGGGCAGGAGCTGAGAGGAACTTTTAGAAAACTTGACACTATTAATTACCTTCCTCGATTAATGTTGTATGCCATGTGCCCCTACCGTACCTTAAATAACTAAATGGTCTATTGCTTTCCAGAGGTGTTCAAAGTGCTTATATATATTTCTTTACTTGAGTAAAAGTACACATACTACCGGTCAAATATCACTCCAATAAAAGTAGCTTATGAGTAGAGGTCGATATATGGGCATTTTACCAGATCTGTTATCGGCAGATATTTTCCGGGCAAAATGGCGATAAAGTGATAAGAGAATTCCCCTCTCCATCACTCGGCTCCTTTTGCATTGAAAGGAGCCGAGTCGGTGCTTTGAAAATGAGTCCCTCCCACGACTTCCTAGGCCTCAGGAGAGCTGAGAAAAAATGGCTGTGAAAGTCGGTCACAAGCTTGTTCACCTCTGATGCTTTTTTATATATATTTAGTGTGGCAGACTTTTGCTTATAATTTCAGAACCAAAAGAGAGACACTTTTTTGTGTGGAATCTGCTGATTTTTGTCTTTCAAACAAGCTTCCTCTGAAGTCCCTACTAAGGATTAATGTCCTGAATAAATCACTACTACGCTTTTAAAATGAACAAATTTACTTTTTACCTGGGAGCCTTTGTAGAAATGCGAGTAGAATTAAAACAAAATCGCGACTCAAATTAAGTACTGTACTTAAGTAAATTTACTACCGACCACCTCCACTACTTTCTAAGGAACCTTTTTTTCGTCTATATAAAAAATGCAAACAGATTTAGTGCCATTTTATTGCATCACTAGGAAAAATTACATGCGATATTCTTGCGTAAAATAATTTTCCACTCAAATAACTTGTCAGCAGTACACTGTGCACATCTAGCTCTAGTTACATGTCGGTTCTGTTTCCAGTCCTAAATGTTTATTTGGGGGCAGTCATTTCCCCTCACGCTCTGCTCGCTCAGACTAAACGCTCAGAGAAACCTCAAAGTGGCCTCTAAAGTTTACGCACCGAGCCGTGTAAAAGCTGCATTATATAATTGAGGGCTTTACTCATTTTAAGTGAACTGAAATGTGCGTCTTCTTTTTATTCTTCGCACTTTGTAGTAGAGAAGCAATAAATGAAACAACTTGACAAATGCTGCTATCCGGCTATGGAGAGTGTTTTCTGATTTAATGAAGACAGAAGTAATGTTTATTATAGACAGGACCGTTTGAAACCGGATGAAAAAATAAAATGGATGGAGGGAAACCCACGAGCAGTGCCCTGGCATATGTGCTGTAGCCCTAATTCAAAAGGCTACTGCCCCGCACCACACTTTAATTAGTAATTTGCCTAACAACCCCCATCTCCTTGATCCGCAGCTGTCTGGCCCTATATTTAGACTCTGTAATTTGTTTGACCTGGTCAGAGCGAAGCCTCAAGGAACCCCCACAGCAGCAGGTGAACACATCTGTATCCGAGCATCTGTCCGGGATTATGACGTTTAAACTCATTGTCATTTCACTTAAACTAACCCCCACTGTTTTTACAACAGTGGGGGTTAATGCCAATTTGTAATGCCCAAATACCATATTTCAATGCCACACACGCATTAACAAAACAAAACGCTCATATTTAATTTCTTAAGATTGTCCTCTGTTTCTATGTTTGCAAGAGAATTGGAAAAAACAGGCAACTTTTTAAAGGGACTAGATGCAAGTTGGTCATTTTTATACTCGCTACTGCCACCTCAGGTCTCTATATTGACCTGCATATATTGACCTTAATATAGAGACTGCAACTGCAGTCTCTATATTAAGCTCGAGCAATGACGGCACTTCGGACCCGTATAGTCCCTTTAAAACAGAAAAATTGTCAATTTCAAGAAATCTAATGAGATCTAATGCCAGTTTTAATCTACTTTAATGCTTTTTAACCTCTTAACCCCCACCTGACCCGAGCACACTTCCTCCAGTTTGGCCTTACACAAATCTAAAAGCTTTTAGAAAAAAAGCGACAAAAACCAGACATAAAAGCAACAATTAAAGCCGCAAGCGGCATCGAGAGGCCCTCGCGGGACGCGGTGGCCGGTTGACGCCGGTTGCCGCACGCCGCCGCAATAACCGGGAGGCGCTGCCGCGCCCTACGTGGTTATAATGTCGCTGCCACCCTAGGTCGAGATTATAAAAGAGGCAAAGGCGAGAAATGGCGCCTTCGGCGCTGATTACTCGATTTTTCCCAAAATGGCCGACCACCTGTTGGTCGCCTAGCAACCATGTAATGGAGGCTCCCTTAGTGCCTCCATTGCCGCGCCATAACCCACCGAGTGCGCCAACGTGGCCACACTACATTTTATTGCCCTGATGAGCCATTAATCTTTGTGAGTAAACGTCAAAATGAGATTTTTAGCGTCTCCATGTGAATGATGGCTCCAACCTGCAGAGGGCGCTAGCGCGCCCCAAATCTTTTTTATTTCACAAGCAGCATCGGACGGCCTTGACGGGCCGTACTTCAATTACTACTGTCCACAAGCTCCTGACAGAGGGCGCTAGCGCGCTGTAATTGTGTATAATGTGATATTTGTGTGTCAGTCCTATTGGATTAACATGGGGAGCCTTGATCGTCTCCATGGCAACACCGTACAAAATACGGTATGGGTCTTATTGGCTTTTTGGATCGGGATGCCATCAGCTATTATTGTGCCGAATTTTATCAATTTCCGAGAAACTAATTTTTTTCCCATAATGCATTTTTTGTTCTCGGCCTAGAGGGGGCGCTATCGCGCCAAATCTCACTTTTTCACATTTGTTGTGTCCGGGGGTGAAAGGTCAATAAAATGTATATTTCCGATTTTTAATCGAAGTTCATTTGTGCAAATGGGAGCATTTTGTTGTTTTCGGTAAGTCACAAAATTCTTCGTAAAGATTGCGGCTTCGCCGCAAACAAACCGTAAAACGTAGCCAAAAAATTTGGATAACTTTTGATGCCCCACATCTCGGGATGAGCTGGAGCGATTTTGGGCTCATTTGGTGAAACGCCCTAGGAGGAGTTCGTTAAAATGCGACGTCAGCGAAAACGCTGACTCACCATTTTCCAGACTTCCTGTCAAAATGGCGGACTTCCGGTTTGTCAGGGGGCGTGGCCACAATAATGTTTTTTGGTTGTCGTCACATGACGAATGTCTGTACCGAATCCCGTCGCTCTATGACAAAGTTTATGTTGGCCCCCTCCCCATAGGCGCAATGTATTTTCACTTTTGTAGGTGGCGCTGTCGCGCCATTTTTTATTTCCCCAAAACGAAACACACATTTTAATTAATTTTTCACCGGACCTGAATTTTGGGCAAAGTTTGGTGAGTTTTTGACTATGTTCAGGGGGTCAAATTCCTGCTCAAAGAGCAGAAGAAAGAAGAATAAAGAAGAATAATAATATTTCTTGCAAAAACAATATAGTCGCTTTCGCGACTACAACATATTATGCATTTTTTTAAAGCTTTCGACTTCCCCCACACACCCGTGGGGCTCGGAGGTGGATGACGAGCGCTTCGCGCTCGTCATCCACCTCCGTATGACAGTTGGCCATATTCCCCCATTCATTTTGCTGCAATTATAAGTATAAGGGCCCACACCAGAGGTGTGGGCAGTCACTGTTTTACACGGTGAGTTTACGTTTGACATGGGGACAGCGCTTCGCGCTGTTTTCGTGCGCTCCGCGCACCTAGGTACAGTGCGCTGCGCGCACTGCGTTGCGATTACAATAGGCCCTTGCTACGGCAGGCCGCTCGGGCCTAATAAAGTGCTTTTAGATTTGGGTGAAGTCTTTATAAAATACGTCATGAAAAAAAGACTAGAAATGTAAGCCTGCATATTGTAACATTTGAACATGTCAGTGAAGTGTCTGTATCTCACAACATCCCCACACAGACCTTCTTATGGACGAGGAGTACTGCTGCTGGTAGTGGAAGGCGGCATCGCGTTGCTTCAGTAGAACCTCCAGCTGCTTTTGGAGCTGGTGGTTCTCCTCCTCGGCCTGGTCCAGGCGGCTCAGGTCCGCGTTGTGACTCGCCATGTTGTCGTTGTACCGTTTCCTCAGAGTCTCGTAGTCCATTTTCAGAGCCTCGAACTTGTCCACGGCGCTGTCGTACAGTTTGGTCAGCACCTCGGAGGAGCCCTCCCTCATCACCTGGACGATGAAACGCTCAGATTAGGGCAGAAAAGGAATTCATATCTCAGTATTTTGGGGGATTTCCACCATAACGATGAAGCAACATTTTTGCAAACCATCAGAAAAAACGCTTTCCTAATTGTACTTTTAAATTTTTTTTTTTTTTTACTTTTTCCCCAATTTGTCCCAATTTTTCCCTGTGTTTTTTTAGTCTTTTATTTTAATTTTATTTGTTACAATTTTTAATACCCCGCACCACATTTTTTTCCATCGTTATCTAAATGTTTTACCCTTAGTTCACTCAAATTCTTTGTTCTGTGTAAAACTTTAACCTGATTTGTATTTTCCTAGTCTCATAAAAAATAAAATAAATAAATAAATAAATAAAAACTGTGAATCAAAAATCCCCATTGTCTCATAATGTACAGCCCGATTAACGGTGCTATTGCCAAAAAATAAGGTCATAATGATAAAGCAATATTTTTTCAAACCATCAGAAATAAAGTATAAATGTGCTGGGGAACATAATTTTGTACTTTGAGCTACTTTGCGGCTCACATAGATAATTATCTTGAATAAATAATAAAAGTGCAAAAAAAATAAATAGCAGCAGTTTTTGCAACTCTGTTGTTTTGGAAGATATTCCATTTTACAGTATCTTCAACCTCAAGAAAACAAAATTTCAAAATTATCTTGTAGACCAGTGGTTCCCAAAGTGGGGGGCGCGAGACCTTAGATGGGGGTGCTACTGCTTTTAGTATATTTTTGAGTGTACACGGCATAGAATTTGTGAACTCCATTCAAATATAAAGAAATAAATGTCTGTTAAAAATGTGTTTCTCTGCCCTAAAGTAGCATAAGAGGGAATAACTTTATGTACGGGGGGTCCAGAGTTGTACACGATGTATTGCCCATCTCAAAGCCCTAATAACTTTTATTTAGCTTGAATAAATATCTTGTGCATTTGTTGTGATGAAAAAAGCGAGGAACTAAGTGCACTCAAAATTGCTTTATTGTACTTTACCTTTGTCTCCATGGGTTCTTATTACGTATTTTAGAACGCTTCCTTTATTAGAGCTCAGGAACATGTTAAAAAGAGAGCACTACAAACTGATGTTTAAAATATAAATCGCAATTTGACCATTTCCACTGGCACAAGCCCTCAGCAGACAGTTTCCCCTTAAGCTTCTACAGTCAGTTTGAAACGACATGTTTGTTACTTAAGCTCCTCTAAGTTTACTCCATCTCTTCCGCCTCCCGGTCCACGAGTTCAAAGCAGTCCAGCCGCCATTATGTAAACGCTTCCTTTCATGAGGCGGGGGACCAGACAGGGCTGCCTTATGTCACCGGTACTTAACGACTTTTACAGTGTGCCTTATCTTCGGCCCGTCAGAGGTGATCTAATTTAAATGAACAGTAGTTTTCCTGATCGGGACGCGGGACATTGAGACAGACGGCCCTTTCATTCTCGTTATCACACACACGGGGAGGTGAGGTGTGGTTCTTAGGAGGGAGAGCGGACGCGAACTGGACTTTCCATTTGTGAGTCAGGAAGGATCGACGGCAATGGTAAGGCTTTTTGTTTAGAAAAGTCTCAAACGATGACGGGAAATGTGACGTAGGCGTGAATTATATACATCATTCAGACTTAACCCCCACATGAACCGAGCACATTTTCACCCGTGTGGCATTACCAATGGCCGCTGACTGCTCTGCTTTTTGACTACGACACCGGAGGCCGCCATTGCTCCACCTTTGCTGTAGTACCTCCATATGGCCGCTATTCCCCCATTGGAATGCATTGGACTTTAGACACGTTAAAAACAACTTTAATGTCCGGTGCTTAATGGTTTAGAAGTGGCTAGAGCTAGATATTCCTCCTGTGATTACGCTGGGTTAAAAAAATATGGGGCACCGGGCTGGTTATCGTAGTATACATTTTAGAAATCTTGCCTAATTAACGAGGGCCTGACTTTGATTGACAGGCCGTTTACGTTGCTGCCTGGCCATGGGCGCGATTACAACAGAAATACACGTCCATTACACGCCCCACGAGGGCCAAGCAGGGCCGGGTCTACATTCAAGATCCCGCCCTTATGCCCTTTTTAGGAACATGCTTCATCAGAGCTGGAGAGGAGGAGCCTGTAAATCCGCCATGATTTCCCCCTCGAACGTGGTCATTGTGGTAAATGGGGAGGAGTGAGAAGGAGCTGTCTATTCTTTTTTTTTACAGTCTATAGGCATTACCCAAATCTAAAAGCAAAAAAGTGGCAAAGGAGCAACAAAAACGTGCAGAAAAAAAAAAATCAACAATAACACGATAAAAAAGCGACAAAAACACACGACTTAAAAGTGATGAAAAAAACAACAAAAAGCAATGAGAAAAGACGAGGACGAAACAAAAACACTTCCAAAATGTGACAAAAAGAGTGCGACAAAGACTTGCTGGAAAAGCAACAATAACGCAAAACACAAAAAGTGACAAAAACATGGCTAAAGAGTGCGAGTGCTGAAAAAGCAAGAAAGAATCAACAAGAAAGAGCGACAAACGCTACAAAAAGGTTTAAAAAATGCGACAAAAAAGTTACAATCAGTTTTGCAGACCTTCGCTTTGCAATGAGGCGTCACACTGGCCTAGAGGCTGTAAGCTACAGTCAAGCTTTCAGATTTGGGTAAAGCCGTACTGGAGAACATGCGCTCGGTTAAGGTAGGAGGTTAAGTTGTTATGGTGGGATATTATACAACATTATCTTTATCATGTTCTCTCATCAAAAACACTCCTGGTGCTGTGTTTTGACCCACTCGCGCAGCTTTGAGTAATCTTTGAATCTTCCCCAGTGGCTATTCACCCAAAAAGCTCCTTTTCTTTATTGAAACAGCTGCGCAGCGAAGGGGAGCAAGGGGAGGAGAGGGGAGAGGAGCAGATCGCTTGAAAATCAGGAAGTGAACCTACTGGATGTTTAGTTTTAATTAATATTGCATTGTTTTAACCAACAAAGCGTGAGACGGTGATCAAGATGTGTTTGACATTATTACCACATTCCTGCATAAAGCACAGTCCTCAGAATTGGACTCGCTGAGAAGATTAGTCCCATTTCTCTGGATTCGGCCCAGAGTCTCACGTTGAACACGCCCCGTCCTAAAACCTTGTTCCTTTTATTGTGTAGAAGGGTTGAGAAATAGCACAACAGAATTTCCTTCTGAAGTATCATATTTATAATCCCGCGCTTGCTTTGTCCTGATCACAGAGTAGCGCAAAATTGACACCACAGTGTTTTTACGAGGAGAACACGCAGCTTCCCACATGAACTGGGAGCCGAGCCCTTCCAGCTGTGAGGAGAGACGTAGGGCTGCTCGATAATAATAAAAAAAAAAAAAAAGATTATTTAAGTGATAATTGAAATCACGATTATTCAAACGATTATTTGTGGCCTTAAAAAAATATTTTATTTATTTATTAATCTAAATATCCTCTTTGGACAATTAAAAAAGCCCAAATTATATTAAATATGCTCAAGTTTCTAAGCGAATCCTCTATTGAGTGCGTTTACAAGGGCTCGAAATTCCTGGTCAATGTTTTGCTCGTCCTCGACATCCTGAGCCACGACAGTGACGGCAGATTGAGGATAATTCCTGACCTTTACCCGTCCTGGGTCTTTATCACCGAGCGGACCCGGGAGCTCTGGGAGAAGGTTAAAGCCGGGGCCGGTGTGAGCGAGCGGAGCTGATGGAGTTCACCCATAGTTTGTGGATGAAAAACTTAATCCGTGTTGTGTTCGACTCCTCTGCATCCGGAGGAAAACCAGCCGCCTTGAAACGGTCGCCGACAGTTTCGCATAAATCCACATTTCGACGCTTCTTTCCATCTTAAATATTCACTAATATTCTTTCATGGTTAAAATATAAAACTCCGTCCCCTCTCGACTCCAGAAACGGCAGCTCTTCGGACTCGCCGCCGCCATGTTTGTTTACGATTAACAGCGCATGCGCAAGAAATGGGAAGTTTCTTAAAACCGGAAAATGGCGTTTACATGAAGTTATATCCCGGTTACTGACGGAAAATCAAAATCTGGAAACTGCTATTTTTTATAAATCGGGAAACTGCCATTTTTTATAAATCGGGAAACTGAAATTATATGATCAAAAACAAAACCGGAATATTAAAAACTCCCGATAATTTCGAGCCCTCGTAAACGCACTCAGTGAGAGAGCCCCGTCTCACCTGCCCCCTGTTGGCCAGCCCTCACACCTGCCCAAGCAAACCGAGCGTGCGGCCTGATGACATCACATAGTTTGTTTTCTTCGCATTTCATGTGCTAATGGAAAACAGTTGCTCCGTTGAGATCTGCTTCAGAAGAAGAGTTTGACTTTTCTTCCCAACCAGCGCCGGGGCAAAGGATATAGAGGCTTCTAAACTTCTGTTCTCCTCTAAGCAAAAGGTGAGCACTCATCAGTAGCGTTATCTCAAGAGCGAAGGATAAAAATGATTCAAATGATCTACGACAAATAACAGTAATGTCCGCGGATTATTTTTTTCCGATTATGCCATTTTTGTAATTGTTTAGTGTAATAATTGAATTTCGATGAATTGCACACACCGTCCTAGTCCGACGCCCCGGTGGACGTTACCTGTTGGTGCAGCAGCCTCATGTCGGCCACCTCCCTCTGGTCGTCCTCGCGCAGCCGCCGCAGCTCGTCACAGGCCTGTTTCACGTGGTTATGCTCCCGGACCAGCTGGATGTTGTCCTGTCTGAGCAGCTCCAGCTCCTCCTTCATCTGAGAGTGCTCGCTCACCATGCGGCTGTGCAGGGTACTGCGGGCACAGCATTTTAATTAAGTTTTGGTCTTGCTCTTAAATGAAAATGAGTCAATGAGTTAGTCGTCAACCATTTTGGATGTGAATGAATAGTTTTTCTTGTTTATACAGATCCAAAAAAGAAAAAGAAAAAATACATGAAAATTCAGTATTTTTGACTAACGATGTGTTTTAACCAGTTTGGGAGTTTAGCTGGGATTGACGAAGTTTATTTCCAGTCAGTGCCACCAGTCAATAAAGCTCAGTGGCTGAACTCTGGAGGTTCTTGGCTTTCAAATGAGGAATGGCCTGTTCACACAAACTTGTGCCTGGATCATGTGCAGCTTTGAGCAAACCAGGTTCAGCTTTAGTGAAAGAACTACAAACATTCACTTTAAAAAGGTTATGCAACTTCTTTATAAGTAAAAAAATAAATAAAAAAGAAGCAAATATGTGTGTACGAGTGGCCAGCATGGCGCCTTTACGTTCCTTCACAGTGGTCTTTACAACGCTCCAGGATCAATGGTTTGGAAGGACACCACTGATGATGGAGCCTTTCACCAGAAAACCTACAAAACATTTGATTCTGGAGCGTTGCAAAGGCCACCGTGAACTAAAGTAAAAGTGCCATGCTGACCACTCATTTATTTACTTTTTTAAATGCACTTTAAGTCATCTACAAGTCCTTTACCTTTATGTGGGAAAAAGGTTGGAAAAAACTAAATGTTTATGCGCCTTTCACAGCCAAGCGATTAGAAATTATCTGCAGATTCATCGATTACCAAAGAATCGTTATTCGCAGCCCTAAGATCTAGTAGAACAATTCTCTGAGGTTTTAGTCTAGTTTTATTCTCTTGTTCCTTTGGCAGTGAATTAAACAACTTTATTTATGATACTTATTTATGATTTTGGTCACCATTTTAGTCTCATTAACTACTTCAATTTAGTTTTAGTCCAATTGTAGCTATTTAATTAAAAGGACAACAGACAGGTACATTAAAAAGATGGCTGCCCCAGATTTAGCACAATGCTAATTTCCATCTGCAGTCCTTATGTATTTTAATTGTATTTTTGATTGTATAAGAGTTTATTTAAAATACAAAACGTGGACAATATACGTCAATATAGTCTGCAAACACATTACTTTGACAAAATATTATCAACTAGGATTATTAAAGAGGTATTAGTGTAAAACTGTACTACATACTACTCCACATTTATTGACACCAACGTAGAACTGAAAGGAAAAACATTTTAATTTCCATGCAGAAAATTCCATTTTCAAGAAATATCCACAAGTCCCTTCCATGTTTACTTTACCCAACCAGGCCATAAATCTGCTCGGCTTTTTTTTTATTTAAGTGTTGATCTACAAAGCAGCTGCATTAATATTACCCTTTCTCCTCTGCAGGTCAATGTGTCCCGGTCTGCCCTCAAAACACGACGTGGATTAACGCGTCTGACAAGAGCGAAACATCTGGAAGCCATTGCAAATCTCCGGAGTTCACCTCAAGCCGACACTGCCCCAAGAATAATTGTATGAAAAGACACATTTTTATGCATAATCGCATCGGGTCCCAAACAAATTGGTGTAATGAATGCAGCAAACGCAGAACAGCTCCGAGCAAGTCCGGGGTTTATACATGAACAGGTCCAACTGATGCTTTTCAACCTCATATTCACAAATACTTTAATTCTAATGACACACAAGATCTCTGTGCATGTTTATTATTTCTTAAGATTTGGAAACATTCCACAAAAAGGAATGAAAGGAAATGTCAATGTTTAATAATGCCTGTTCCTGAATCCAGTTGCATCGCTCTGAGGTCCAATGATGCTTTAAAAAGGGACTATAAAGAGTTTAAAAATGTTAAAACTAAGTATTTTCCTCCCCCTACATGTTCCAGCCATGTCCTAATGTGTAGACCGAGCCCAGACCTGTTCACCACAACTGCCTCTAAAATCCTGCAGTCACTCAAAAAGTTGTTACTTCGGGTCCAAAGTGCCGTCATGCACGAGCGTAATAGAGACTGCAGTTACACATATGACCTGAAGTGGCAGTAGTGAGCATAACATGACACTTCAAAGTTCAAAAGAAGAAATTATCATATTTAGCAACATTACTCAAAGTGAAGTTAAATACCACAACAGACAGCTGGGGTCTCCTGCTGTGAGGCGATGGTCCAACGTAATGTCTTTGCGACCGGCCCCGGTTTGCGGATCGTTCTGGACTTCAGAGCAGCCGGGACGGTTCAGCGCAGGGTGCAGGAGGAGGGCGCGGCTTAGACCCGGGCCTTAATCCCTCATCTGTCTGTTTCCATTTGGGCCAGATGTCTGTCCCCTACAGACACTACGGCATCAGTAAATTACACTAATGCACAAACCACGCAAAGTATTGTCACCCAGCAAAGACAAAATGCGATTTCAATGTTTTTAGAGGTTTGAACTCACAGCATTATCTGAATTTATACTGGATTTTAGACAAGTAAAAACAATACATCCAATCTCATTAATTGCAATGCGACCATACTCTGCAGTTTGTCTTTTCTCAAATGCTAAAGCTCCTAAAGACGTGTTTAAAATGTGTCCTGTGATCTGAAACTTGGGGAGTCAATCTTAGAAATCACTATGTATCTGTATCTAGGCCGGCCACGATAATTACTATATCGACAAAGTGTAAACAAAGTGCTGATTCCAACACTTCCTGTGAACTTTATCGTGGAGCAAGAGGGACTCGTGTGAAAACACTTGGATTTCCAGCCAAAAGAACTCGTCACGGAGAGAATAACAACATTAATGCGACTGCAGGTTTGTCCAATTGAGAACGAAACTAAACCACCGCCCGGTCTGTGTATCAAAGCTAATCAGCACTACTGTTAGCGAGAGGAACCCGAGCGCTTTAGCCACTGTCCAAATACAAGCGCGATAGTCCTGAGAACATTACTCAGTGCTCAGGACTATGTTACTGTTCAAAAGACAGAGAAAAGCTGCAGCGCTAATTTGAGTTAGCATTTTAGCTCCAAGGACACTTTTATACACCCATTTGTATCCAAAGTAAAATCTCAAAAGGTCTGTACAATCATTAACCATTTCTAACCAGGCTTTGACGTCGCCTAAATGTGATCGATGGGCTGACGACAGCTAAGAACATCTGGAACGTTCATAATTTGCGATGATTGATGGCTAATGCTAACGGCTATAGGAAAATACAGGCAGGCTAAGGGAGTCTCCCGGACTGTCCGCATACTTTAGGATCGATTGCCGCTTCTCCTTTTTATGGAATCAATTGCCAAGCATTTGCTCATGTGCAAAACAGGAGCAAATACGGAGTTACCACAGGTTTTTCTCAAGAGTACATGTACTTTAGTTACTCCAGTACATGTCGGTATACCTGCCTCTGATTGCAGGGCCATGTGGCTGACTGCATGGAGCGCTTTGGCATGACAAGGGCATTACTTATAGAAGTCAAAAATACCGTACCAGGGGAAAACAGTCGGGAGAAATTAAATGATGGGATTTTGTTTTGTTTTTTTCCTGTGGCTTAGCTCGTCAGCCTCCGGAGCGGCTAAAAGTGAAACGCGGCAAACGCAATCTGGCGTGAACATATCTGTGAACCCAGAGCAGACGGGGCGAAAGCCGGTGAATTATTAACAAGGGATTTTTAGACGTTAGTTTTGTAAAGCAAATGGAGCCTTAGAATAGAGCTGCGTGGTTTCCGATAAGACTAAATCTTTTAAGACCCATCTTTTTTGCAATTGTCAAACACATCCGAGATGCAGTAACAACTGGAATGGGGAACAATATTGACGGTAAATTGGACACTATGGGCAAAATGTAAGGAAATATTCATAAAGCATCTACAAATCTATCATTTACAAAAACAAAACAAAAAGGAATGTATAGTTAATACCCACTTGTTTTAGTTTTTTCATCAAATTGTGTCAAAGCGAGACTTAAAATGCAAAAAACAAGACTCAAATGGAACCATAGGAAAAGCCTGACTAGGGCTGGGCACATTTACATAAATGAAGATCAATATTTTTGGGGGACTTTCTCAATAACAATGGTGAAGCAATATTTTTACAAACCATCACGAATATGCAAAAAATTTGCTGCAAACGTCTTCATTTGCATTGATTTGTCGCTCAAAAAAGATAATTGTCCTGAACAGAACACAAAAGGGCAGAAAAACTGGTTTCCCAATTTATAAATTTTTCCCCCTAATTTCTCTTTTTTTCTTAATTTATAAACAACCCAGCCCCCACTTTTTTCCAGATTTTTCCCTAATTTGTTCCAATTGTTCCCATTTTTCTTCACAATTTTTTATCCATGTTTCCCCTTTTATTTCCACTTTTTTTTTTATTCCCCCAGATTATTTTCTTTTCTTCAAAATTTCCCCCTTTTTTTCGAAAAACGTTTTCATATTTTTCCACATTTCTTGATATTTGAGAGAAACTCGATATTATAAATTTGCATATCCTCCAGTCAGATATTTTGATTGTAGACGATATATTGCCTAATTGCCTAAAAGCGGCCCGGTAGCACAGCGCTTAGCGCTCGTGCGTCACAGCTCGAAGGTCCGGGTTCGATTCCCACCTGCACGGGGCCTTTCTGTGTGGAGTTAGCATGTTCTCCCCGTGTCTGTGTAGGTTTCCTCCGGGTACTCCGGTTTCCCCTACCACTAAAAAAACATGTACAATAGGCCCAGGGACTGCAGGTGGAAATTAGCACAAGTGCTATAACCTGGTACAATGCATCTCTCCTTTCTGAGGCTAATGTATATTGTACACTGTCCCTGTTCAAATAAATACATAAATAAAATAAAAGAAAGTGCAGATCTCTGTAATACTGTATATTGTGGCTCCCTGCAACAAGGATATCGTGTCAACTAGAACTGTGAGAACAATGAATTGGTGATATATAAAAACGATACCAACTCGTGCAGCCTGAAGCGCTTCCTCCCATTTGCCCCTTTGACTAAAAAGACAAATCTGGCCAATGCACTCTGGCGTGAACATGTCGGCGAACCCGCGGCAGAGAGAGACAAAAGCTGCTGAAATATTAACGAGGGACTTTGAGCAGCTCTTTCGTTTTTAGACGGGGTGGTGGTGAGATGTTTCCTGGCGCAGGCAGGGGGGGGACGGGGTACTCACTGGTAAAAGTCGGCCTTCTTCACAGCCTCCTCGCAGCGCTTCAGAGTGCTGCTGTGCTGGTTCTGCAGAGACTGGAGATCCGCCATCGCCTTCATGCACTGCAGCTTCAGGCGCTCGTAATCATGGCCCGTTTTGGAGTTGGGCCTGAAGAAGAAGAAGAAGAAGATTGAGACTCAAAGGCTTTTATACGAAACACAGAAATGGCCCAGGGATCGAACCCTCACAGCCAGCTCCTCTTTGTCACACTTCTGCTCTGTACCTGCCGTCGTCGAAAGTGGACCCGGGGGACGAGAGGGCGAGGCGTTTGCGGAGCTCGTCTCGCTCACGCGTCACGTGGCGGAGCTGGTACAGGAGCGTCTCCATCTTCTCGCTGACCAGGGGGGAGTCCAGGAGCACGGGGGGAGGAGAGGAGGCTCCGGCCGGCGTGCCTGCGAAGGAGCACAGGAACATGACACAAAACCTCGGCTCAGAGTGTTTCCCATTGGAGGACAAGCACAATAAATTGGTAAACTAAATGATATCTTCTCCGGTTGTAAACATTACAAAGGGTTCCCAAAAGTAACAAAAGAACTGTAATAAATATAAACTAACAAAACTACTCAAAGATGTCACCAAAGTCTAATCAAATGCCGCGTCAATTCGAAATCACTAAAGGTTTCTACAAATCATAATCCAACTTAAATAAGGTCTTAATCAAGCATGAACAACACCTGGAGTAAAGGTTTATCCTGAAATATTGGTTCTCAAACTTTTCAAACCAAGTAGAATAATAGTAAACTTAAAGCAGTACTAAGTAACTCTTGCCCCTAGAGGCCATAAGTGCAACTACAGGTGTCGTGGCAAGTTGTCCGTGAGCGTAAATACTACGCTGATAGAAAATTACACAATGGAGATAATTTTTTTTCACTCAAACTTGGCTGTAAATACTGTTTAGTTCAGTTAGCTTCTTCTTCGTGATTCCATTAGTGTGTATTGGTGGCTCCGGTCCGGTGGCAGTCAAGTTGCAAGCATGGTTTTCTGGCCAGAGACACCAGGGGGAGATGAAAGACCCTCCAGTCATCTCATTAACACTTGTATTACCCCCAGAGGGACTACGGAAAGTATTTATTAAGGTAAACATGTTACTTAGTACTGTCTCATATCTGTTTAATAACTTGCATGTGCCCCGACCTGCACTGGGCGACACCGGCTTCATTTTAACACTCCACCTAGTTCCTAAGAAGAGGCCGTTTTGTTTTGCCTCTGCTTAAGAGTCACATGACGTCAGGAGGAGACTCACCTAAGCTGCTGAGCGAGCTGCTGCTCTCCGAATCGGACGGCATGGTGGACAGGACGCTGTACGTGGAGCCTGCGGAGGAAAAACACATTCAAGTCAAGGTTATTAGATCAAAGTTTTACAGCCACACAAAGACTGAACTGGGATTCACATTTTCAACAAGAAGTGACCCATTGGGCTACAGGATTCTTCTAAATCAAATCAGGAAACCGCAAAGACAGCAAATATTTAGGCAGACAAACAGACAACATACAGTAATATTCACCATGGGGTCTCTTTATGTTTACAACCAACTTTAAACCATCTTAAAAAGAGCGGGCATCATGTTTTGTTGCATACTGTATTTGGTATTAATCTCAAACACATCTTACACTTTGTTAGTCAGAAAATGCAATATCAAACACAGCTCCACGTTTGTTTGCGATAAGAGAAAAAGTCTATTTTGGACCTAAATTGAAGATCTCATCACAATTCCTGTCTTCTTAACTAGATTGGCTTTTGTTTTGCGTTTTCTAAATCTTTGCAGCAAATTGTTTTAGGCATCAAAACCGAACAGAGAAAACAATTGCACCTCATTCTCTTTCCAAATGTATCCTATGCATTCGTCCCATTTCTCAGTTCATTTTATGAGAATATTTTGCAATAAACCCAACTCCGTTCGCTGGAAAATGGATCTTCTCTGAAAGTGGAAATCATCCAACTTCCCCCCGTGTCGCTGTGAACCCTCTGAGCCCCCCCTCCTCTCTGCACCGTTAATTATGTTCAAGTATAAAAGCTGGGGGTTTCTCACAGGGGCCTCAGAGCACATGAAAGGGCCCGGTGCCTCTGTGTTCAGCCACGCTGTGCCGTCATCCCCAAACCGGGAAAGTCCCTCCTTTTTGTCCCGGGACACAGCGCTTTTTTCTCCGAAGGAAACTTAAACTAGTGCCTTGATCTGACGCACAATCGGCCGATGGCGGCGGGATAAGGGACACAGAAGACCGGACCTCGAGCTAAAAGTCTCGTTTGAAATGACAAAAATGGGACAAAAAGGGGGGGGAAAAAAGTGGGTCATTTGGAACACGTCTTGATCATCTTACATTTTGGGGGTTCGACGATGCTAAATTGGCCTTACTGGCTTATTACAAGTTTCTCTTGGCCTCTCAGTTCGACATGAGCTCAAAATTGCCCCTCTCTTTGATTTTTGCCATAATTACACTTTGGATGCTTTACAGAGAGGGCGCCCCTAGTTACATAGGAGGAACTTGGGGTAAAATTAGCACCACAGCACTTTGTAAGATAATAGCGGTTGTGGAAGATCAAATATTACTCAAATATGCACAAATGGCTCAAAACACAACGCCAGATAAGTTTGTGATGACAACATGGCAACACACCCGCAAAAGGTCAAATCCATTGAAATTCCCTGATCAAACTGATATTCAATGCAATCTGGCTGGAGACGGCCACCAGCTTCAGCCAGATTTATAGTCGCGTTAGTTTCCATGCCCCTTCTGCCGGCAATAGTGTTTTGTATGAATAGAAATATGAAGAAAACTCTCTGTATAGCAGTACAAAGATATGACTTGGAATTGATTCACCAAAAGGTAAAATCTAAAGTTGAAAGAAATCCTCTCTCCCTCTCCTCTATTGGCTTCTAAATCAGACCCTGCTGCAGACGATTCCCACAGACTCCATCACTGGGGCAGGTCTGATTAAAGTTCACTGCAGACGGACAGTCCAGAAGTGAACATGTCTCAGTGTTTTTCCATAGAAACGGTACAAAGGGGAGATGCGCCGCCCATAGATGAGCCTCCTTTGTCCTCGGGAGCTTAAGTTTCCCATGGACTGTGCGTGAGAGTCCGTACAGGCCTGTTCACTGCTGCTCACTTCAGCGCTGAGGGGACGTTACGTGATCTCAGTGTAGTCCAGGTCAACACTTAAATAAAAAAGGTGGCTGGACAAATGGATACAAGCAAATACAGAGTAGTTTTGGGGACTCCATTAGCCACTATGAATGAACTGTCAAACTAGGCGTCTGTGAACTTTAAGAGAGACAATTCTTCCCGCCAAGATGAATAGACTCTCAGAAGAGTCAAAGACGCCTGTGCTAAACCAATGCCTGTACATAAGGCTGTGAGATTAAAATCTTGATTTTGTTACTCACTCAGTATGGATGATTACGATTTAATTAAATGATTATGAAACTTAAAAGATCTGATATTTCATATGAAGAAAATTGCAATTTCCCCTCCTGGAACCACCACCTTAACGTGGTGGAGGGGTTTGAGCGCCCGAATGATCCTGGAGCTCTGTTGTCGGGGGCTCGTAGGGTCTCCCATGGCAAACTGGTCCTAGGTGACGGGTCAGAAAGAGCGCTTCAGAAGCCCCTTATGAAAGACCAACAGGCCCGGTTAGAACCATGAGGCCGTCCTTCTGTGGACCTACCACCTGCAGGGGGCGCCATAGGGGCTGGTGCAATGGGATTTGGGCAGCTCCAACGGCTGCCCCCACAACCCTACAACGGAAAAGTGGAAGAAAACGGACAGACGGAAAACTGCAATAGCTCATATGCAGGCATTATTATTTAGATTCATAATATACAATTATTTAAAATTCTGTTTTAAATATGCCTTGTCTGCTCTCAAAAGTAAAACTTCATAATTAGCCATGGAATTCTCAAAAGCGTTTTATCCTCGTCATGCCCCGAGCTCTGTTGGGAAAGGGGAGCATGTCTCAGCTCAGAGGGAGAGAAGAGCAGACGATCAGACGGTGGGGGAAACCAAACTGTTTTACCAGAAGAAGACTCCAAAACGGAGGCTAAAGTAGCAGAGATCGCCCGAATGTCGCTGGGTTCCACTGGTGTCATGTCTGAAACGCTGCCAGACTGGCCGCATGGGGGACGTGGAATAACTTACCATTTTCCACATAGTCTGATTAAAAGCAGGGGCGCAACTACCCACCTTCTGAGGGGTATCCAGACACAAAGCCGGCGCCCCGTCCTTTCGGCGCCCCTATGCAAGCCAAACAATATGTTAATGAGCTCAATACATTCATGCTGGTTTTTCTTCGCAATAATACTTCACAATTCATACCAAGTCAATTGTATTTCATTGCGTGTCATGTTTATTGCAACGTTTATGCTTTAGAGCAGAGGTCACTCACAACAACCCAGCGCCCTTTGGAGCGTCCCAGAAGCCACTTTTTGTAAAAGAAGAGAAAATGGTTCAATTTTCTTTCATCTGATTCTTAAAAATGCAGCGATTTCTGTTCTGGTGACTCAGTAAGGACATTTCAAAGCATACAGTACATTTGTGACAGGATATGGTTAATATATTATAACAGTGCAACTTAAAATGGGGAGATCTTTTTAGCTGGTAGCCCTAGAACAACAAACGCTCTTGAAGTAGCCTTCGTCCTCAAACAGAAAAACTATCGTTGCCCAATCCCACAGTCCTAATTGGTTGATCAAAGTTACATCCAGCACAGGAATTCTTTGACCTAGTTATCTGGCAGTAAATAGACGTCATTGGAGGACTTTTAACCAGATATTTACATCAATCTGTGGGACGGTAAATGGAATCTACACAATAAATCAATTTCCACCGCCATGGGAGATTATTGACGAGATAATGGCCATGAAAGCGGGATCGATCGTGGATTGCCTTCATGCCTCCCTCTTGTACGCAGAGTCAGATGAAAAGCTGACGAGATTTTGCGATAACGGCGATCGGGCGATGCACGGCGGCGAATGCGGGGTGACCTCGCAAAACCCGAGAGACTTTGTGGAGAAACGTCTTGTGTTTCAGGCCTCCGTCGAGCTTAAACGGCGTCTTTGTTTGGTGTTGACAGAGAAGCACAAAACCACACAAGCACATGAGCGCACACACGCCCTGCAGTCACAGTGCACTGCGTCACGACATTGTTCCTTTACGTGAGAGGAGATGACGCGCTGTAAACAACGTAGTCAGATGGCAGCACTAAAGATGGAAAACTAAAAACCTGCTAGTTTAGTCATCTGTGTAGCGGGTCATATCTTTGTCCAAACGCTCTAGGACATGTTTATTAAGAGCACGAATAGTGTTTTTTTTTAGATAATGTTCCAACGTCCTAGTCCACTACAGAACATATAGTTGTACATATTTTGATACACATTTTGCCACCTTCACCTTGGCATTCCCGGTCCATTGAAATAACATGGGACCTGGTCCGGTCTTCACCTTCACAGTCGAGCGAATTGATTGAGGGGGTATTATGCTTTTTTCAATCACATAGCACCAGTCTATAGCACACTATAATGATGAAGTATCCTTCTGTTGGTCTGTATATGCAGTAAATTAAAATAACTGCCTTGAATAAAATTGCTCTCTCAAAATGGCTGTACTGAACGTCTTGAAATAGGCCTCTGTCTCTTTAAGAAGCTTTCCGACACGCCCCCTTCAGCACACTACTGTGGCATTGAAAACAACAACACTGTGCGGGGAGGGGGCTCTGCTGAGCTGAGGAGCAGTGGTTGGTGAGCTTGGCTGGTGACGAAAGGTCCAGAGGCGTCTCCAGGAGGTGGGGGCGTTCCTAGGAGGACTGAGGCGTAGCTACACCTAAAATGGCCGCCGTCTAAGTTTTTACTGATTACTCAAAAATATGTGAATGAGCCGAGGCAACACTCCAGGCATGTGTTTAATGAGGGACTGACATAACATGATATAAAGCTTGAAAAAGTCGATTTTACATAATACCCCCCCCTTTAAGCTAAAACGGGCAGGTCACGCTTTGTGAATGACGCCAAGGTACTTCGAAAGCCCCAAAGAGCAGCGCCTCATGACTTTAGCAGGTCCAAGTTTAAAGATAGTTAAGCAGCAGTTTAGCAGCTGCAAAAACACAAAAGTCAAGCCCAAATTCCCTACCTGTACAGCAACACAATGGGGACAAACCTCAGTCCTTGTTGAGAGTCATTGCAATTGACAGAACGTTCTCACAGCGCCACCTGTTGTTCTGGAGTCTGCATTAATGCTCTTGAAATAAACAAAACAAAAACATGTGGCAACGTTTACTTGTAACCAGAGGTGGGAAGTACCCAGTTATATTTATTGTTTGTATACTTTATTCCATCCTTCAATGCCGCTGGGGCGACCCGTAAGGAGCAGTGGGCGACGGTAATTCCGTGCCAGAGGACCCATGTCCTGATGTGGAGCCAGGCTGATGGTCAGAATCACCGGGCTGGAGGATTCCTCTACTATACAGGTTTTTAGTGGAGGGGAAACCAGAGTACCCAGAGAAAACCTACGCACACACAGGAAGAACATGTAAACTCCACACAAAAAGGCCCGGTCCAGGTGGGAATCGAACCCAAAACTTTCTAGCTGCGAAGCAAGAGCTCTACCCGCTGCGCTACCGTGCCGCCCAAACCAGAGTTAAAAGTGAACTTGTGCCACTGAGTAAATCTTTAAACTTGACTTCTCAAAATGTATGTCACAACTGAAACAAAGTAAATGCGTAAAAGCCTGATTTAAAGTACTTTTTTCCTTGAGTACATTTTTTAAACCAACGTTACTCTTACTAAATATTGTGGCTACTCCAACGACCTCTGCTTTCAACTTTGGAGCCTTTATTTTTGACAATCATTTCTCCAGGAAGTCCCACTGAAATTAATCTCTTTTTCGGGGGAGTCATATTTTAGGTGGAAGGGAAAGCCGGAGCAACTGGAGTAAACACAGACTCCTACGCAGACACGGGCCGGGGAGGAAATGCCCGGGAATAGAACTTGGCACAACAGTCCGATATAAGAACCGCATCACCGCAGACGCTGTATCGAGAGAACCAGATCATCATTGAAGCCACTTCCCCCCCGGCTGCAAAACAAACTGAACAGCGAGGAAGGTGTAGCTCAAACTGTTGAAACTTTTAGTCGATTGGAAGAGGATGAGGGAAAACATGCGCCACAACACGGCACAGGCTGCATGTATTCGCTGTGGGGAGGAAATCTCTAAACTTATTGCTCGAACCACCATATAAAGTTAACAAATGGCGCTTACGTTTTACAGAATAGGCAGAAAATACTGGGCCTATAATTGATGATTTCTGTGCCCTGCCGTTTCGCCATTGTTCACTATGAGTTAGTATCCTGACCCTTTCCTGGAGCGCGGAGGCTGCTGACGGGGCGGATATTAAAAGCTGAACAGGAGCTTTGGGCTCGGCTCGTGGCTGCTGCAGCGGACGAACCCGTCTGTCCACTTAGCACAGGGAAATCGGGCCTTTAGTGGCTTTGACAGTGAGGATACTTCAAGACATTACTACGACTGCTTTTACCGCCACAGGGCGCCTACGCCATTCGGAACGCCAACAGTTTCAAGCTTAATCCAACGTCTACGCGATGGATCTTTTCGTTCTTCCATAAAAACTGAAGCTCTGTGTACGTCGCCGGACCCTTTTATACCGACTGGGCGATTGTTTAATGCGGTGCAAAATTGTGAAAGCTTTACAAAGGCGCGAGAATTGGGTCTATAAATAATGAGCGCGGAATAAATGCATAATTGAGATCTTTGCATTTGGCTCGCAGTCACAGGGTTCAAAGAGAATTGAGTAACAAAAGTGAGCGAGACTAAAAGGCCGGCGGCACTCCGACGGGGGTTTACCACTTTGAATGATTTAAAAATGCAATTTGAGCAGTCACGATTAGCGAATTACAAGGGCTGCAATTACAACACTGTGGTTTATTGAGACCTCGCTAGATATGTTCTGAATTGAGTGTGATTCTTGACTTGCCTCGCAATGCGGCCAGTGCCACTGCAAGCCAAAGGACCAAAATCCAATTGTTTTCCCCCCCATGCCACCAGTATCTGATCTTTCATGACCTTCTGAGGAACAACACAGATTAAATGTTTTCAAATCCAACCCAGGCCACTTTAATACGTGCTCGTGATCGTGTGCTTCAAATGAATATTGGTGATTTTGCAAAGCGACTTCTGTCTGAACTGCCAAGTCACATTAATCTGACACGTCATCAACGCACTATAAATGCCGTTCATTCAGGGTTTAAGTAGACGGGAGCCATGAATCTACCCACCGCTGGGAGTCCAGAGCAGCTCCCATAGGCCGAGTGGTTCAGCACAGAAGTCCCAGGTCAGGCGGGTCTTTCTGTTTACATGTCCTCCCTGTGTCAGGATGGGTTTCCTGCGGGTGCAGTTTACCCGGCGACCAAACAGTGGTACGTTGGTATCGAACGCACGTTTCTTTTACCAGTTTGCGGTTTTGTCGGCACGTTGTTTTAAAGGACCTGTATCATGCTATTTTAGCCATTCCAAAGTAAAGTATAGGCATTTATATGATATATTGTACCTCTACCACTACGGAGCACTAATTTTTGTGATAAATATAAGTATTTTCTGGAGGTATTTTTCCAACCCGGAAGACAAAACGCTTGGATTCAGTTAACTCCGCCCCCTCTCGCCGCTCATACAACTTTAGCGGTAGTAGAAATATATATATCACAGCAAAAAGTGAAGTTACTTCATGATGCTGTTATAAGGAGTTAACATGTGCAACACAGCTTCATGGCTAAATGGCTAACACACACGCTAACATGCATTTTGATCGACTCACCAGTCTGATGTTTCCATTATAGGACTTGCGCTGGTTATAAAAGTTAATCCACTTTGATTCTGGCCGAGGTTCATCAAGCATCCATCAGCGACAGGCTCAGACAAACACTATTGTGGCTGATAGTCGCTGAATCCCGGAGGGAAAGTCCAACTTCTATGGCCTCTTCTTTAGGAAGGTTGAATAAAGTCCAGTCCTCGCAGCCAAACGCGGTTTTCTCCGTGACATTATCGTGAGGTAAGAAAAAAGAACAGGTGTCCAGACTCCAGAGTAGGTTAGAAAAAGCTCCCTCTTCACAACTTTCGGTGCAACATGACATGACCATCTGTTCAGACCGTTCGGACGCTCAGGAGGAGCGTTTGTTTTCGGTACAGGGGCAGCGCAGCGTCAGGCACTTCCTCTTTTTTTTTTTTTTTTTTCTTTTTTTTTTTTATTGATTTTTTCTTACGACAGAAATAATGAAAAAAGCAGTTTTACAAATGAAATTCAGGCCGAAAGGCATTAGATTATAGACGTCGAGCACTTCCGTTCCGCTGTGACGACACAACTGAACATGCCAGTCGTTTACCAGGAGAGGGCGGATCAGCTGCTCAGAGCGCAGGATTCAGGAGGATTACTGAGAACTGCGTGAATGAATCCAGAAACCACTCTGGGGGTGTTTTTGATAAGGAAATAGCATAACAACATGGTTAAAAGCTCCAAAAAGTCGATTTTGCATGATATAGGACCTTTAAAATAAAAGCAGATAGAGAAAGGGCTGCTGCGTTTTCCTGGAGGCTATCGTGTAAACGGCACCTCGGTTTCCCCAATCACTCCAAAATATGCTCGACAAATATATTCCTCCAGCAGGTGATTCTGATCATTATCCTAGAGCATCATCTGGAGATGGTTCCTCGGGCGCTGCACTGTGGACGCCCACTGCTCCTTAAGGGTTGCTCCAGCAGCATCGAAGTATGGGTCAAATACAGGAGGACAGATTTCATTGCACAGCTACAGTATAATGGCAAATAAAGCACCTTAACTGTAACACTGCCTTGCCAGGATCTTCACTGTAGACTCGGCCCTTGCTTGACATTAGCTCCAATGCTAACAGTCCGACCCGTGTGAAGTACGAGATTTCCTAAATGTATCCTACGATAACCAGCCCGGTGTTTCTGATTGTGTCTGACCCAGCGTAATCACAGGAGGAACATCTAGACAGTTTCAAAAAATTAGGCACCGGGCATTAAAGTTGTTTTTAATGAGTATAAAGTGCAATGGATTCCAATGGGGGACTAGCGGCTATACGGCAGTACTACAGCAATGGCGGCCACCAGTGTCGTCGTCGCAAAGCAGAGCAGCCATTGATCCGCAACAGTGAGCATGTGTGACACTATATAGAAGAAATCCTAACAGACAGTAGATCACATACAAGTCGCCTTCAAATAGAAATAAAAAAACGGATAACTTTAAAATATCTGAATTGAGCTTTAAAACTTGCGTTTTTTGGGTATTTTCAGCAAAACTTCACCCGACTTTGACAAAAAACATCTGAGCATCGGGGGGACATAAAAAGCCGTCGCTTCGCAGCACACAAAGACCGGTCGCTGTGGTTATTTCATCAGAAGGACGCATCAAATTCTTCTCATGTGGTCGTCAATGTTTTCAAATGTCCCCGAGCCATCATCAGTTGGTGCAGCTTCCCCCCCCCCCCACACACACACACACACACACACACACACACCATACAATCTAAAAGAAAGAACAGCTCTTTTTAAGTCCGTTTTTTTTGTTCCTATGGATTTTCTTCCCTTGTGTTACATCACTCAAAAGAAAAGATATCTAGATGAAAAGAAGAAAAGCTTGGACGAGTTGTGAGATGGGCAAATGTTGACATTACATCAAAGGAGTTTAAAGTTGGATACGATAGCGCCAGTGGCTACACGATACAAAAGGATCAGTAAAGTTCACGAAGCAGAGTCGTTAGATGCAGCACTGGGAAAACCGTTAGTTTGACCACATTGTTTACATCAATCACACCGATATCACCGACCTCCAAGGGAAAGGATCCTGCGCCACGTTAATCCTTGTGTCGCTTTAAAATTGGAGAAATAGAGACGGGGGAAAAAACATCATTTGCGAGACGCTGACAGAAAACTGTGGGGATGTAGAGAACTCTTCGTTGTAGTTGTGGAGACGTCATGAGTCCGAGACCCAACGAACATGTGCAGGTCTCTACGATTCATACAGATCAGCATCAGGACGAGGTACTAGACGCATTTCACCTCCTGAATCCAACAATTTGCTCAACATGCAAGAAAAGAAACTCAAAAATCATTCATTTCAAGGGGTTAATTACTTTGAAAACTCTAAAGACGTTGGGTGTTTCTTTAGCCCACACAAATAAATGTATACAAATTTAAAATGTCTTCCTCATATGTGCTCCAGCAACGCCCTGGTGAGTAGAATGAGCCCTGGCCTTTTCACCTCGATTGCCTCTAGGAGTTTGACAATATATCGATTTCCCGATATTTTGCGGGACGATACGATAGTTTTTATTCCGATAGATACTTTTGAAGACGTCATGATATTAATGAGCAACGTCATGCGTATTAATGAGGCAGCAGTGCTCCACTGTTTTCACAGTCAATAGAGGCCAACAATGATCAAGAATTCAGTCAGGACAGCAGGGGGCAGCACTACAGTTGTAAGCACTTGGACCAAACACTGTCACACAAATAATAATTATAAAAAACTATAATTAAAAGCAATTTAAGAAGATTAATTTGGGGTTTATTTATTACTTTTTAAATAGGACTGTGTTTTTTTGTCTATTTAAATGTAAATGAAGTCGCTGACAGATCTATAGACCCATTTTCACTGTGTAAGTCAGGGATCATTTATAAAAGTGGTAAAAAAAACCACACAAAAAGAAATGTAAATGATGAATAATATGTATGTTAAAATAAAGGTTAAAAGTAGCATGTTTTTTTTTATCGTGATGCATCGTAGATTATTTTTGCGCAATATATCGATTGTCGCAGTATCGGCGTATCGTGAGATAATCGTTATCGTACGCCATGTATCGTGAAGAGACCGGCTTCAATCACCATCGAAACTCCAACTAACAAAAAGAAACAAAGAGTCTATTCGAGTGCGACAAAATGGGCAAAAGTCGATTCTGATCGGCGTGGGCAAAGAACCAGAGCAAACATCGGAAAATGTTGAGAGAATCTCCGCATTTTTGCATGAAAGTTAAGAAATTAATACTAAATACGTGGGGGAAAAGTGTCGTTGATGCTTCAAAACAGCAGTGCATGTTTTGTACAAACTTTACTGAAAAGAAGCCATAAAACTATCATATTTTAAAGTTGGGTAGTATTAATAGCAGACTAGTAGTGTCAGTAGTAACAGTAATGGTGCTGTATTTACAATGGCAAAAATAGTGCTGCTAATGTTAGCTTTTCATGACTGTTCACGGATTTATAAAGTGAAACAACTACAAAAAGTAAACACTGGACATGTGCCGTTTACAATAGGGTTTTCTTTACTGGCCCAGGGACTTGAGGAGATGATTTTGGCTTTTCCTAGTAGCATTTCTACCAGTGGAATTATTTTATTATTACAATTAGGCTTACGTTTATGCATACAAACTATACGAGTATTTTTTCCTCTTCCTTCAAACGTAATTCATTTGGTGTAAATATCTTACAAAACAGAAACGTTTCTCACCTCAGTTGAAGTCACGCCTGCAAATCTGTAAATCGACCAGGACGGGACTGTGATTTCTGGTGTTCCTCATGCACGAGCTCACCATTGAGGCTGCAGTTACGCGTTTGGCCTGAGGGGGCAGCCATCATGAGAGCTCTGCCGGGACACCGCGAAGAACCACGCACAGACGACCTGTTATTTTGACAGTAAAACCTTCGCCCTGAAGTCAATGACTAATGTCGGATGAATCTCTGAGCAAAAGCGGGGTTTTATAAACAGTTTGAACGACAAAGTTGATTGAAGAAATAACCTAATGTATTTCTTCAAAATAATCTAATAATCCCATCTCTCCGGGACCTGTTCACCTCCAGGACCCGGAGGCGTGTGGGTCGGATCACAGCTGACCCCTCTCACCCCGGACATAGACTATTCTCCCCTCAGGCCGGAGGCAACATCTGTAAATATAATCTCTGTCAATTGTTGTCGTTTTACCATATTTTACTTTTTATTTTGCATCTTATTTTTTTAATATTCTTTATACATGCCCCTAAAGCCTTATAGTTTAAAGCTTATTTTTTTAATCTAAATTATGTGTTATGTGAACAATTCCTAGTTTGTGAACCTGTTCTCAAAACAATGGCAATAGAAACTATTCCGATTCTGACATCTCCAGAAATTGTTTTTAAAGAGACATAAATGGGTCTCTTTACATTATTTCAGTTCCATGTTTTTAATAACAACATTTTGTACCGAAACAATACTGAACGGTTATGTCGTTTTACACCCTAATTATGTTTACTTCTTAAATAATAGAGTTTTTCTGTAACCATGTGGAGCAAAGTATATGAGAAAAAAGCTTTATGGATCTTATTGTAGCTATAGCGACACGTGGCAAAGTGTGTGATCATAACACGCAAACTTAACCTCCTTAACCGAGTGCATTTGGTTTTACCCAAGTCTAAAAGCTTCTCGACTGGAGGGCAACAGTGTAATGCCTCATTTGAAAGCTAAGGCCTACAAAACTGATTTCAACTTTTTAGTGTGTATTTCCCCCGTTGTTTTTTTTCTTTTTGCTCTGTGTCACTTATTTGTTTCGTTTTTGTCCCTTTTAGATAATAGAGTCAAATCTCGGTGTAAAAGGCTCCACGTTCGTCCAATTCACCCACATCAAATGCCTCCAGTGAGTCCATTATCCGTCCTTTAACCCTTTCCCCGTCACCCCCGACTCCGACAGAGCTCCCATTGACCCGCTCGCTCTCATGTCGTCACTGTATCGATTGTTTTGGCCTCTTTTTCAGACCCATTACTCTGGACACGAGGCGGGCACAGTCCCGTCCAGTGTGCGAGGCTGAAGAGGCTGGACGTCACATGACGCCGCTTCCTCCCAGCGTTTGCCCCGCGGCTAAAAAGTTCATCACGTTGTCATTTGGTCAATACTTTTTAGTTAGATTAGCGCCGGATCGAAGGGGAGTTGGACGCGAGCCAAAATAAAGGGATGTCACGTCATTGCGAAACAGCCGGGGGGGGCAAACGCATGAGAAACTGGGGCTTTTCGGGGAGTTCTTCTCTTTGCTCAATATGGATTTAGGTTTTAGTATCAGGACTTGGCAGTTCCAGTTTAGCCTCGTCCTGGTGCAAATGTAGTATTTTTTTATTTTTCATTTTAATGCCCGTCTTGACACAGTTTGAGATTAAACGGGGCATGAGATTAAACAGTGTGGTAAAAATGATGCCGTAATCTTGTAGTCGGAATATTGAAAGCTTTTTTTAACCTCTCAAGACCCGCCTTAACCAAGCAAATGTTCTCCAGTTCAGTTCTACCCAAGTCTAAAAGTTTGTGGATAGTGGAACACCTCATTTGAAAACTAAGACCTACAAAACGGAGCGCTTTAATTGTCACTTTTTTGTCGCCCGTTTTGTTTTTTTCCATTACTTTTTCACCACTTTCTTTTCCTTTTAATCACTTTTTTTGTCGCCTGTTTTGTTTTTTTCCATTACTTTTTCACCACTTTCTTTTCCTTTTAATCACTTTTTTTGTCGCCTGTTTTGTTTGTGCTTTTGTTACTTCTGTACCACTTTTGAGACGCTTTTCCATCACTTTTTGGCCGCCTGTTTTGATGCTTCTTCGTCACGTTTTTGTTGCTTTTTCATACATTTTGTAGATGCTTTTCCATCACTTTTTTGTCGCCTGTTTTGATGCTTTTTTTTTTTGCTTCTTCGCGTTTTTGCTGCTTTTTCGAACATTTTGTAGATGCTTTTCCATCACTTTTTTGCCACCTGTTTTGATGCTTTTTTTTGCTTCTTCACCACGCTTTTGTTGCTTTTTCATACATTTTGTAGATGCTTTTCCATCACTTTTTGTAGATGCTTTTCCATCACTTTTTTGCCGCCTGTTTTGATGCTTTCTCATAAATCTTTTGTTGCTTTTTCACTACATTTCGTCGCCTGTTTTGATGCTTTTTAGTCGCGTTTTTGTTTCATTACTTTCGTCGCCATTTACCGCCGTTTTGATGCTTTTTTTCCCCCCCCAAGAAGCGTGAGACGTGAACGCGTTTTGAGATGCGTAAAGCGGCGTCGGAAGACTGGCAGGATAAAACAGCATTTTACGGCCGCGTTCGGAATCCACTGCTTGCGTCAGCATTCAGAGCAAAACGATGAAGCACCAACTCAGAAGCGTCCAATCTGCCTGTCATTTGTCGACATGGGAGTGTCACATCTGTCCATGGTAAGCTATGTGCCATCTATAGCACAGAGCACGGGCGTGTAATTATGGCTTTTAAGATCATTTTGCAGAAGAGGAGTGACCACCGGAACTGCATAAAAATAATACGTTCAGACCTTCATATGCAACATCTAAAAACCAGCGTTGCGTTCAATAACTCGTTTAGAAAAGTCGGTCTTTGACAAGTGTGGCAAAGTCATTTCTGCACACTGCTCTTTTGTTTACATAGCAGGGAGCGTTTATGAGTTCAGCTCCTGCTCTCGGACAAAGCCAAAAATACATCAAACGGACCCCGAGTTGGGAAGGAAGTTATTTCCAACACTTGGCACAAAAGGGAGGACCGTGCATGGTTTGTTATGAAGCCTGCCTTGAAATCTTCTGAACTGTTTTTTTTTTTTTTTGCACAGGCACATGAAACACAGATCTGCAAAGTTTACTGTTGGAAAATCTGCTCTGTGGAGTTGCTCGCAGACGCCAGATCTGCACCGCTTTCCCCTCCCACAATGCTTTCAAAATAAGCTAAATAAAAATAAAAAAAAAAGTTACTAACCAGTCGTGTGGTCCGCGGGTCCCGTGGCGTTCAGCAACAGCGCGTGCAAGTCGGGATTCGTCGCCTCCAACGCGGCGCAAAACTCCGAGAAACGGTCCCGGTCCTTCCTCAGCAGGATTTTCAGGAGGAGGTCCACTTTCTCCGAGTCGGACGAGCAGTTGTGGCCGAGCTCGAAGCCCTCGGACTGGGCCAGGGCTCCGGACTGAACCAGCGCATCCACGACGCGGTCCGCATCCGCGATACCCTCCACGAAGTTGGGGTAAAATCTCTCCAGCAGCTCCTTGTGTTTCGGCTCCATGTCGGCGACGGGGGTGAAAGCTCCGGGGGCAAACAGATCGATCCGTGGGTTGTTTTTTGTGTGTGTGTGTGTGTGCGTGTAAAGTCTGCTCGCTAGTTGTGATTAGCAGAGCGATGGTTAGCCACGATCCGAATCAGGCGAAGACCCGCAAGAAGTAGAGGTATAGGAGCCATGTTTGTTTCCCCAAGTCTGCCGTTGCTGCCGTTGCTCCAGAAAGATGACAACACGTATCCCCCCACCCCCCCTCCAGACTTTCCCGTTCCCCCCCCCCCCGCGAAAAGCAGCCCTCCGCCGGCTCAACATCCACTCCGCGGGCGTCACGGAAGCATTACGAGGCACGAAAGCAACTTCTCGTCGACGCGCTGGTAAGTTTCGGAACTCTTTCGGACTCCGCCATGGCGCGAGGCTCTGGGAGCAGCTGGGAGCGAATGAGCCAATGGGAGCGCGCACGGGGAGCTTTTATCGGTGTGGGCGGGGACTCGGATTCACGCACGGCTTACCTGGAGTCACGTCCACGTAAAGCGCAGCGGAGTTTAGTTTATGATATTACGGAGATGCTACGGAGAAATGGCAACGTTCGCATTTATATTGTTGACCATTGATCAAAATAATGCAATTTTATTCACGTGTTTTGAAATTTAAAACATCTTATCTGAGAATAACAGTAAACAACTAAAGCAAAAAAAAAAATGGAGGTGCCGTGTAGAAAGATTTGGCAACCCTGGTGTAACTTTTTTCAGTAAGGGCCACAATACTGAATTGTTTGTAGAGCAGAGGGACATATATATCTTCTTCTTCGTCTTGTAGACCGATTGATAAATAGAAAACATTCAAATGGGTGCATTCGGTATAGCTTCTTTGGCCATTTGACCTGGGTAACACTTAGCTAACTAAATTTAGTACAATGTAATGTGCCCTGTAACAATGTATAATAACTTGTACCTATAGGTTAGATACACAATGACATGTATTTGTAGTTTGTAGATCATGATGTATAATCTAACCCTAATCATAAGCCGTAACCGGGGCTCGTTTCCTATTACATTATACCTACAAAGTTAGGGTGACCAGATTTTCCAACTAAAAACCTGGGACTATATTCAGGAATAGCCTACAGGGGTTCCAAAACTAAACTGTCTGAATGGTAAAACTGTCAACGATTTATGACATGCAATAATCCACATCCTGAATTGAGATTTTGAATTGGTTTACACTTGGTGATTGACATTCCCATGGACCAAAAACATAAATTTTTAAGAGAAATATGCTATTTCGGGGACTACATTGGCCAAAAGCGGGACAACTGGGACAGATTACGAGTAAAACTGGGACAAATCAAGGGTTTTGGAGAAATCTATTGGGACATGGGACAAAAGACTCAAAACTGGGACTGTCCCGGGTAAACTGGGACATCTGGTCACCCTATACAAAGTACTAATACAAGTCATTCCATTGCGTATGTAACCCATAGGTACAAGTTATTACAGACTGTTACAGAGTGCATTACATTGTACTACATTTAGGTACAATGTATCAAGGTACTGTAAAATAAAGTGATACCAAATGCAGTACTATGGAACTTTGTGGGACACTTTTGACTCCTGGACATGTGAACACCCCTCGTTTTCGATCTCGTGTCTCCTGTGGTGCTGCTTACCCAGAGCCATGTTCCTCTATTGGGACAATAGGGTTTATGTAGAACCTGAATTTCTCCATTGTGAGACCATTAACCTCTTCCCCCAACTTAACCGAGCGCATTTTCTCCAGTTCAGCTTTACCCAAATCCAAAAGGTTACAGCCTCTAGGCCAGTGTAGTGCCTCATTTGAAAGCTAAGACCTACAAAACTGATCTTAAATGTTCCTTGTGTTTCCATGTGCTGCGTTTGCGTCTTCTTCTTTTTTTGTGGTCTTTTTTTGTAACTTTTTTTTTTGGTAACTTTTTTTTCTCGCTTTTTCATCCTCGTTTACGTCTCGTTTTGGTCGCTATTTTGGGGGGAAGCCTTTAGATTTGGGTAATGTCTGGATAGTGGAGAAAATTTGCTTGTGCAGGTTAAGAGGTGAAAGGCATATCCTTTTTTTTAATCGTATGTTACGTGTCATCAAAGTAAATAATAAGCTTTATTGTATGTACACTGTTAAGCAGTTATCGGCAAATAAAATAATTTAAAAGACAAACGTTCACCCAAAGAACAAAAAAGACAACATCTGGCAATAGGCTTATACTATCAAACACATTGTTATCTATTTGTTCCAACAAACCCATCTGAGGCTCGCATACACTTGTCACAGTTGAAGACTATTGCAAAACATACAGTAACATTTATTCACGACAACACCTTGAATCCATTTTGAGAGTGTGTGTTTTACAAGTGCATGCGGATAAATGCTGTTTTCTGTTAGACTCTGCCCGGCCTGTGCACCTCGCTCCGGTCCCATGACACGTGTGCACCTTCTCCTTCTGCTCCATATAATCCTGCAACACTGTCCCGAAGAAGCAAATCACACGGAAGACCCGGCCTAATCTCCATCGATGTCCGTGTAAAGGAATTGAAATTCACACAGAGCCCGTAATGTGTAGGATTGCGGGATAATTTCACGGCTTGACCAGGGGGGGCGCCGGGCCTGCACACACATGAGGGATTTAAAGCTCAGTGCAGTACACGGCGGGCCAATATGTCTCCGTGGTTAAGTTTAAAGAACAATGTAAGCGGTTACGTAACGGCGCAGATCGAGTTCTTTTCGGCCGCACGCTGCCCTAGAGACAAAGTGCAGTGGGGAGAAGAAAGAGGAAAGGCATGGGGAGGGAACTGTCTTTGGGCTAAATTACGCTTTTGAAAAAGTTGTGTTACTTGATGCCTGCAAAACAGATGAATAAAACAAAGTGAGTGCTTATTCGCGTACACAATTGGTGCTTATTTTTGAGCTGAAACTTGCTTCTTTATTCATCTCTAACATAGGGTGACCAGGTTTTCTGACAAAATAACTGGGACACAATTTGGGATTTAGTTGCATGATCAACCAGGGAGCCATCCCACGCTAAATATGCATGTTCATGTCTTACACCATGCACTAACATTAACATGATAGACTTGATTTCTTTTTATTGGTTTCTACTTCTAATCGACATTTGCATGGCCCAAAGACATGAATTTTCAAGCGAAGTTTGTACTTTGTGGATCATATTGGCCAAAAACTGGGACACTTGGGACAGATACTGTGTAAAACTGGGACAAATTAATGGTTTTGGAGGAATGTGTGGGGACATGGGACAGAGGACTCAAAACTGGGACTGTCCCGGATAAACTGGGACATCTGGTCACCCTACTCTAACAGCACTGCTTTATTGCAATATAACTAGTGATGTAGCGATTCATCGAAAATCGATTTAAAATCGATTTAATATGCGTAAAATGTGAATGATGTAAAAAAATAAAAGAATCGATTTTAAAGCCAGCCTCAGCTACTCCATTTTGCGCGACCGAAATAGACCGGAACATACTAGCTCGTTGTTTCTAACTACGTTAACTTTTTCTCAAGACAAGCTCCACAGCTCCCCCGCCTCACCCCTGGGTCGTTGTGAATGTTTTGTCTTACTCTTACATTAAATTACAGCAGATTGGCGGGTAGAAGAGAAAAAAATGGCACTCGAAGCTAATGGTTAGCATGTACCATGAAGCTAACGTTAGCATTGTGGCTATAGCATTCTCTGTCATCTATGTATTTATGGGCTGTTGAACCACTTTGTTCTTTTCTGTGTCTCTATATTAATTTGGTAAAAAACACACCCATAAATCAGCTTAACCGAGTGCATTTTCTCCAGTTCAGATTTATCCAAAAGGTTACAGCCTATAAGCCAGTGTAATGGCTCATTTGAAAGCTAAGACCTGAAAAATTGATCTAAGCTGATCTTTTCCCTCCTTTTTTTACTTTATTTTTGCCACTATTTTGTTGTGTTTTTGTCACTCTTTTGCAGCACTTTCGTCGCTTTCTTTTTTTTATCACATTCCTGTCGTTTTTTTTCCTTCGCTTTTGTTGATTTTTTATTACGATTTAGTCACATTTTTGTTGATGATATCTGTCACATTTTTGCGTTTTTTTGTCAATTTTTTGATACTTTTTTGTCTGTGTTTTCTTCTCGTTTTTGTCGCTATTTTTATGCTTTTAAGAAACTTTTAGATGTAATGCCAAACTGGAGATAATGTGCTCAGTTCAGATGGGGGTTAAGGGGTTAAAGTAATGGTGGAGTAACTAATGGGTGAAAAAATAGTGCTCAATACGAAACCAGTAAATTGGTAAGAGGTCTTACGCCAAACCAGATGTGCGTCAGTGTCCGCCATGATAAGAAGCGTCCGAATTGGGTTGTCGGTTAGGAAGGGAAAGTGGCCTGTATGCTAACTATCATAGCCACTTTAGCATAGCGACCTCTGATGCTAACTCACTGGCGATTAGGAGCTATGTGCCATCCCATAAGCCACTGCGCCAATCCCCCCACCCCCTCGCCCCCACCCTCGAGTGATTCATGCGCAACCACTGTTGATTGACAGGTGCACATTTAATAATACAAATAATAATCAAAAATAAGATTCTGCACAAGCCAAACTTTATAAAAGTGACCAAATACATGTTGTCGTCACCACAGCACAGTCACATGGTTTTAAAGCCTCCTCAGTAAATGGCCTGAATGAAGCAGTTTGTGCTTTTGCTTTTATTTAGTAGAACATGGCTAATTTGCATACTGTAGCTTTATGAAACGCTATTGAGATCAAATAAAGGGAAATGTGAAGGATCATTTGGATGTTTCTTTTTCTTTTTCTCACCTTAAATGTCTTTATTTGGACACTATGTTGTTGTTGGACAATATACAGTAGGTGGCGGTATGCGCTTTTGTTTGGCCTGCACTGAACTTTAAAGAAGACGAAAAACAGCTGTTGGTGATGTCACTTCCCCTTCCCCTGGGTAAGGACGGTCAGATTGGGAAAATGCTGCTGAAGCTCTAGTTCACTGACTGCATAGAGATCTAACACTTGACCCCATGAAAGGTTAAGGATTAGTTGCTAGTGATAGCACTTAGAGGCTATGATTTAATGGTTTCGGATGCAGCCTAGCTCTTTTTGTTTTCCCCCTCAAACATCACCATTTGTTCCCAAAGATGCTGTTTGTATAAATGAGGTAGAAACCGGAGCACTTTGAGGAAAGTAAACCCATTACAACACCCCACACAAAGGTCTACACTTTCTGAGAATCGTTTCTTATCGTGAGGCAAAATCACTCAGCGCCTCGACAAAGTGGCCTATATAATACTCGAAACTTCTGCTTCTTCAGTAAAAGTTATCTCCCCCCCCTCTGCTATACTCCAAAGTCCATTGGGTTTGCAGTGAGACCTATTTTTAGGCATATACTCCCCGATCCTTTCCCCTTAAACCCTCTTTATAGGACAAACTCACTCCGGCGCAGTTACGGAGCAGGTTGGGCGAGTTCATTTGGTGGAAAAACAGCAGATGATTTTAGAGCCGCACATATCTGGCCTCATCTCATTATGCGCACACTGTCTAATCCCCGCCGTTTGTAATTTGCTTATATGCACTCACCAAGTTTTAAGCGGGATTAGGGCCCTGGCAACCAAATGTCACTTTAACGTCACATTCCTCATCAGGAAATCCGCAGCAAGTTGAAAATCAAACGGGCCGGCCTCTAGGCTTTCACTGATTATAGGAAACCGCAGACTACTATAGGAGCGCGATGGATGTAAATGTATTGCGATAAGAGGATTTAGCAAACAGGATTTCCAGTAAGCGAGTCATCATCCATGTCTAATGCACTTGTTCAAATGGTCATGAAGGTAAATGTAATGTAAAATGTGTTGCTTTTGTTCTTTAGAGTGAAAATGTACCTATATAATGATGTAATCTTGCATAAATTATTATAATTTCACTAATCCAGGTCACAAGCAGAGACATTTTTATTGCTGTTGGGGCACTATATAAAATGCTGTTTGATTCCCCATTGTTAATGCCATATGAGCATGGACATAATAAAGAACTGGATATGGTACCGCCCCCTCTGGCCAATCAGTGTTTGTTTTTCCCCCTAGTGGCCGCTTTGGGGTACTGCATCAGGACATGCCCTTGGGCCCAGAAAGCTTTATTTCCCATTGGCCACCAGGATTTTGTGTCGATTGTGTCATAATTGGTTTTATGTCCCCTGTTTGTTTGTTTTCTTGTCTTTGTCTCTGATCTAGTCCTGTGTTCTGTCCTCGTGGTTTTACTTTCCTCTGTGTTAATGACCTGCCTCGCCCTGATGTGTTACACCTGTTCCCTCATGTATAATTATACCTCATGTTTCCCATGTCCTTTGTCGGTTCATTGTCTATGTCAGTCCTTGTTCCTTTCATTTTTTCAGTTCTTAATCTCTAGATTTTGGACACTTGCAGTTATTAAACATTTTCCTTGTTCCGACTTCAAACTAGGGATGCACCGATCTGATACGGGTATCGGATAGCTGGGAAAATCCACAGTTACCATGGAGATGCGCCATGTTTGCAGCTGTTAGCGTACATTTTCCATAGACTAGCATTAGCTAAAAATAGTACAAAAAGTGGAGAGAAAAAAGCCATGGAACAACTCCGTCCAAGTGTTTTAACGTGAACAATGACTCCAGTATTTTCACTTTTAAAATCTTAGTTTTCAAATTAGTTTATAATTGCTGATAATCCCATGATGCTTAGCGATATGACATCACATTCCCGAACTCTATCATGGAAAAAATACGATATCGGGTATCAGCTACGAATATCTGATACTGAACTGATACCTGTTTTGGCTCTCACTGCTTTAAAAACTCAACGTTCACTGCCTAAATCTGAGAGAATATGGGCATGTATCTATTCTGCAAAATGCCGTGGTTAGCAACAGCTAAAGCTAGAGGGAGCATGCTAATGCTACCTGCAACTAATCAAGGCTGGGTCAGAAACTATAAATGAAATGCCTTAAGTAGCCTAATAAAATACAATTCGGTTTGTAGTGTTTGTATTTTAGTTTAAAAAATAACTGATATAAGATTGTAATGCAGAAGTTGTAATGATCAGATCGATGTATGCGAGTTGTTTAGATTAATATAAAATAGCCTGGCCCAAGGATAGTGTTGAAAATCCAGTGATACTTGTTAAATGTTTTTCCATTAGTGAATTAATGAATATAATTGATAATTGATCGGTAACATCATGACAAGACTTTATTGATCTCACAATGGAGATAGGACCATTCACTTTTACACTCAGAGAAAGCCACTTTTAAGAAAGTCTCTTGGTGTCGGTTAATATCGGATATCGGCAGATACTCAAACCCCCCAGTATCGGTATCGGAAGCAAAATTGGTGGATCTCTACTTCAAACCATGACAGATTATTATATATTTTAACATCATGGACTTTAATATACTGTTGTGCTATAGACAAAAAACATGTTATGTCTAGGTCTAACCATGGGTCATCGTCCTGCACTGCCCCCATAACCCCACGCATTAGGCTCACACCGTGTTACCGTCACCGTGAAATATTTAGGTATTTTGTCTGGGAATGAGAGTGTTGTTGTGCGTCTCGAAATCTAAAAGCCGCCCCATCCCCCCCAAACCCCTTTCTTCATTTCCTTTTGACCTATATATTTCGGAGATAACAGACCCGAGAGGAAATACGGGGGCATTAAATATTCATATCATTGTATTTGGAATCAGTGGAGTCAAAATGCTCCAAACGAGAAGTAGGGCTGCGTGATACTGAAAACAAATAATTTTCTAATCCATTTCAGTGTTGTATATTCCTTTCGTAAGAAGAAGAAGAAGCAGCACCACATCAGCGCTAAAACATGGGGTCAAATGGAAAAAAAAATCAAGTTCCATGCACTTTTTAGGCCGATTTTGTTAAAAAAAAAATCAATCTCAGATAGATGGAAGACTTGAGGGATTTTGCGATAAATTGTGGCTTCTTGCGATATATGGATATTGCATTACCTAATACCACAATACGATGTCTTTTGGGATGTATTTGTATTCCAAGTCTGAATGTGTTTACTGCCTGTGCTCCGGTGTCCCACATCAACCCCATGCGCTCATTTTCCATAAACCTGTAGGTCCGAGATGAAGATTTTGAGTCATTGTCTGTACTCTTTAGTCGAAGAAAAAAGTAAACCCACAATGTGTGTTTTTGTATGAGTGACAATCTGCAATAGTATGAGGCCAAATCTGTGCCAGGACGAAGGCTGTGACAAATGTTTTGTTGAAATTTAGCGGGGAATTCGGACCATCCAGATCTGTTTAATTTCCTAATCAGTGCAGTTTGTGGATGAAAATACTATTGGGGCTCGAGAATACAACGGAGCGGGAGCGCCTCACTGGGTCAGGGGCACGTGACAACTGTGCCGACAGGTGCTCTTCCAGGACGATCAAAAGGAGACAGGCAAAGTAGTCCGAGGCAGGGACGCAAACACTTTTCGACAGGGGTTATTCAAATTTTTTTTTATTGGGGCTCTCGGAGATCTGGAGATGTGTCCCCAGGATCAGCGCCTGACCTGTTGCAGCAACAACATTGGAGGATGGGTCAAATGCTTACTTGAAATAAACCTAAAACCAAATACCATAGGTGAGGCAACATTACAAGGTGGTAGTCGGGTAAAATTACTTAGCTGCTGCCCATAAGAGCTTAAAGTGAGACTGCGTTGAGAAGTAAACTGGGACCACTGGGACTGGGACCACCCAAGACATCCATCCATCCATCTTCTTCCACTTGTCCGTTGCCGGGTCGTGGGGGCAGCTGTTGGAGCTGCACCAGCCCCTATGGCTCCTCCTGCAGGTGGTGGGTCTACAGAAGGACGGCCTCATGGTTCTAACCGGGCCTGTTGGTCTCTCATAAGGGGCTTCTGAACCGCTCTTTGTCTGACCCGTCACCTAGGACTTGTTTGCCCTGGGACACCAAGCCATTCGAGTGCTCAAAGCCACCCAAGACAACCCCGCGCTGATTTAGCCTCTTACTTCTGCATTAGTGAAAGGTGAAAATGGGATATATTTAGATACTACAGCAAACGCAGCCCCTTTGTCTTTCACACCCTATAGCAAGTTAATTCCCGGCACTATCAGGACTGTAAGCTTGTATCCCTCCCCCTTTCTGTTCGTCCCTTGTCCTTTTGCCTCTGAAGTGCTCCTACTGTGGGGTCATTCGTTCCCCGTTACAGTCCCTCGGCGGCCCCAAAACTAAAAAGGCCAGAACAAGTCACCGCCAGGACACGCCTCTCTCCCTCCCCGGGCTGCCGTCTAAATTTAGCCTCCGGAGAAGTCACTGCGAAAAAACCTGGGCATGTTCAACCATCCATCTATCAGCAGGGAGGGCGGAAATGTCACTTATGTAAGGGGTGAGTTGTGCGAGTACAAAAAGGTGAAGGTATAGGTGTGGAATAGAGTTACTTTATTCGGATGTAGTAAAGCGGCTGCAGTGATGAGTGGAAGGCGAGTATTTAGTATAACCGAATAAGTACAAGCATTGGTGAATAGGAGTGTGACAATATATCGATTTTCCGATATATTGCGATATTTTGCGGGACGATACGATAGATACTTTTGATGACGTCATGCATATTAATGAGCAACGTCATGCATATTAATGAGGCAGCAGTGCTCCACTGTTTTCACAGTCAATAGAGGCCAATAATGATCAAGAATTCAGTCAGACCAGCAGGGGGCAGCACCACAGTTTTAAGCACTTGGACCAAACACTGTCACACAAATAAATTACTTTTAATGATAGTTTTTATAATTATAAAGAAGATTAATTTGGGGTTGATGTATTACTTTTTAACTAGGACTGTGGTTTCTTGTTTATTTAATTGTAAATGAAGTCACTGACAGACCTACAGTGTGGGATCATTTATAAAAGTGGTACTAAGCACATGAAAAGAAATGTAAATGATGAATAATATGTAGTATGTTAAAATAAAGGTTAAAAGTAGCAAGTTTTTTTTTAAATCGTGATGTATCGTAGCTTATTTTTGTGCAATATATCGATTATCGCAGTATCAGCGTATCGTGAGATAATCGTTATCGTGAGCCATGTATCGCGTATCGTATCGAATCGTGAGGTACCCAGAGGTTCCCACCCCTATTGGTGAATCGGGAAGTATAGAGATAATATACTATAAGATGACAATGCCAGGATTCATCGGGCTCGTGTTGCGAAAGAGTGGTTCAGGGAGTTGAGATTTTGGATGTGCCGGTGAAGGCTTTGGGCGGTGGTCGTATTCTCCCATCATCCGTACAAGATCTTGGTGAGAAATGGACGCAACACTGGATCTTTTGACGTCGCTGAACGTCTTTGAATTAGCTTGAGAGCAACGGCAGACGAGGAGTGGCCAACGTAGGGATCTAATGGTAGAATAAGTCCAAAAACTTTGTATGCTAATGCTTTAAAAGTACAGAGTATTTTTTCGTTTCCTTTGGCTTAGAATTTAGAAGGTCTTGGCTTTTTACCGAGGTATCACACTGCCCTATAGGCTTTGAGATTTGGATAGTCGGAGAAAACAACTCTATGACCCTAAAACTAAAATGGCGGATAACAGGTTAAGTAAACAGCGCTGAAAGTAAAGTGGTTTATTCTCTCACCTCTGAGGAACAAGGTAGGGGAACCCGGAGGAAACCTGGCTGGCTGCCTCCAGTCCTCCTCTGATCCTCTGAAACGGTGCAGCGCCTCCTGGGTTTGTCCCCGTTTCAGAGCGTGGTGTCCTGCACTGGTCAGCTCCTCCACCTTCCTCTTGCGCAGCTCCCTCCGCGCCACAGCGGTCTTTCAACATCTTCTGGGAAGAGCTTAGCAGTTAATCTGTTTTATTCTCCAGGGAACGTCCATTAGCCAGAACAATAGTAGGGACAAAAGGCATGTGTGGCTTTGCTGGGAAGCTTGCCTGGATACCTCCTTGTTTGTCCCTTCCTTGTTTCCTGATGCCTCCACTTTGCTGCAGGTGTGGGGAGCTTAGACAAGGACCTGTGGTTTGATTCATGTACCATGTTCTCCCACGTGTCACTCTGGATAGATGTTTTTCTGCTTTACCCATCTGACAAAAACATGCACAATAGGATGATTCCCCAGATAGAATCACATTAAAATGAGTTAAACTGGGTGGTGCAGTGGTTAACGATTGTGCCGCAAAGCAGGGAGGTCCTGGGTTCGATTCCCACCCGCGCCTTTCTGTGTGGGGTTTGCATGTTCTCTAAGCAAAGACAAACAAGGGGAAATGGAACCAAATAAGGGAAACTATGACTAAAACAGAACTTTTGCACATTTGAAAGTTTTTGTTTCAGCTAAAATATGTCATAAGCAAAGGCTGTATACGTTTGTATTTATAGAAGCGCTTCATCAATCTTTCAGAAAATCTAAATGTGGCACTTTGCAGAAAAAACCCAAAGACGGACCATTTCAAGCAAAAATCATTTATTTAGACCGCGCTCCGCTTTATCCAAAATGTTAGCGAACTAAAAGGGCTTATATTTAGACTCACTATTACACTTTTATAAGGATGAGTGGGGTTAGTGCATAGGAAGGATACAGCAGTGGAATAAACGAGACACGTGGCGCCCTCTACTGGCAGGACGCTTGTAATGCGTAGGATGTAGTAAAGCGGGCAGAATATGAGGAATAGATCTTTGACTGATTAATTCGGTCATTAATTATAATTATAATTTTTTTTTAAATATTAAGCTAATTTGATATGGATAAAAATATATTACTTTTGCGGCGGCGATTGTTTTAAATGAATCTTCAAAGGCACAGCATAGATCATTTTGCAGCTTTGGATATGCAGCATTCACAAAAAGGCCACAAAAGAGACATTTGAAGATGTAGACGGGACATTGAAAAAACATTTGCATAGATTGTCAAGCAGCAATCAAAATTAAAATGATAATACATATATTTTTTTAATATACATCTGTGTCATTATTTTTATCTGCCAAATATTTTTTTCATTCAGTCGTTGCAGCTTTAATAGACTTTTTTGTGGCTGATTCTAAAATATATAGTCTCTATTGCGTTATAATTTTACCCGTACACAGAGGGTATTGAATCTTGCTGTATGCGATTCAACACCATGATGTTGTGTTTAGAGTCAAATCTACTATATATATATTACTACAGCAAAATATATATGTGTTTTTGTGTCTATAAACTTGAATATGCTTCTTACAGAACACGAAAAGCATGAAGATAAAAGCATAGCAGAATAAGGCTAAAGCAGATGACGTATTTGTGGAAGGGGTGAAAAAACGTTATTCAGTTCATGATATTTGCTAAATGCGAGCTTACATTCAAAAACATATGTAAATGGCGGATGTAATGCTACTTAACGTTTACTTATAATTGATTAATAGAAATAAAAAGACAATTATTGTGTCAAAGTATAAATGATTACAAATATGGCTGCACGAGTTGAGATTTGAAAAAGTTGCGTAAACAATGGAATAAAAGACCTTGGATTCCAATGATTGTTTTGTTCTTTCAATTCTCGCACGGTTCCTTATGTGTTAACAAAATGAATATCGACAGGCTTTTTGTTAGCCACTCCTTCGGTCTATAGCGAACACTTCTAAAGCTAACAATTTATAAATCTGCAAGTACAAAATAGATCCACTATTTGGCATTAGACTATTTTGACACAACACAAAATTGACCGCATGCATGAAGGTTTGGCGTTGACGTGGTCGTTTACTGAGGGGTCTCTTTCGAGCTTCCACTTTAGTCGTTTCCACCACAGAGTTTCAGCAGCAGCTTCTTGTAGTCACCAGATGTGTCCCCCTAAAGAAAAGAAAAAAACATGTTCCATTTCAAAATATCTATGTGTGCTGTAACAAGGAGAACAGGAGAATAGCAAAAACATAATTAGCTTTTGTCGAAATCTAAACTATGGATCTAGGACTTTTTTGTTGTGGAATTTGCACCAGCAGAGGGCGATCATTTCAAGCCCCTGAGGTGAGTAAATCAAACTCCAGCTATGCTTTGGATGAAGAACTTTAAAAGAGAGTTAAAAACAAAGAGCAGGGGGGGGGGCAGTGATGACATCAGCAGACGGCGCAAAGGGGAGGGTAAAGGCGGTACTCACTGAGATGTGGGTGTAGAGGGATTTCCCATAGAGCCTCAGATACTCCCGTCTGATATCCAACATGTCCACCTCAGAGCGGGACACCATGATCCGGATCAGGGTCCTGTCCTTAGTGCCTGCCCCCTGCACAAAAATGCACAAACATTAAATTTAAACTTAAAATACTGCACTGAAAATGTCCCTCTTCTGCAAAATCAACAGGTGAATCGTTGAACTATTTTAATTACAGGTGAGAGAAATTATAAGGTTTGTGATTTCTGAGTTTGACCTCAAACTATGGCTAACTCACTAATAACATGAATACAACGGCCACATTTTGTTGGCGATGAGCAGATAAATCCATTATTACTCTTAACCCCCACTTTAACCAAGTAATTTTCTCCTGTGATATGAGCGCGGCGGCAACGCAAGGAAAAATCTTATGAGTTTTGCAGGTCTTAGCTTTCAAATGAGGCCACACACTGGCCTATAGGCTGTGAGCTCCAGCCGAGAAGCGTTTAGACTTGAGAAAATGCGCTCGGAAAAGGTCCTACATCATGCAAAATCGACTTTTTTGAGCTTTTAACCATGTTGTTCTGCTATTTCCTTCTCAAAAACACCCCCAGAGCGTTTTTTAGCTTCATTCACGCAATTCTCTGCAGTCCTCCTGAATCCTGCTCTGAGCAGCTGCTCCGTCCTCTCCTGGAAAACGACTGTTGTTCTGTTTTGTCATCAGAGTGGAACGGAAGTGCTCGACATCTGTAATGGAATACCTTACAGCTGATTTTCATTTGTAAAAACAGCTTTTTTCATTATTTCTGGTCATAAGAAAGAAATAATTATTTCTTATATATATCAATATACGCGTCCGCACTGACACCCCTGCAGAGAAAACAAACGCACCCCCTGAGCGTCTGAACAGATGTCGTGTCATGTTTGCACCGAAAGTTGTGAAGAAGGAGCTCTTTCTAACCTACTCTGGAGTCTGGACACCTATTCTTTTTTCTTACCTCACGATAATGTCACGGAGAAAAGCGCGAGGACAGGACTTTATTCAACCTTCCTAAAGAAGAGGCCACTCGCCAGAAGTTGGAACTTATTTTTGGGATTCAGCGACTATCAGCTAAAATAGTGTTCGTCTGTGAGGGTTTGGTGAACCTTGGCCAGAATCAAAGTGGATTCACTTTTCTAACCAACGCGAGTCCCATAATGGAAACACCAGAGCGGTTAACTGAATCCAAGCGTTTTGTCTTGGTTGGAAAAATACCTCCAGAAAATACTTATATCACAAAAATTAGTGCTCCATAGTGGTAGAGGAACAATACATCATGATAATGCCCATCCTTTACTTTGGAATGGCTAAAATAGCAGGATACAGATTCTTTAAAGGATTTCCATTAGTGATGCGTCAAACATATGAAGACGTTTTAGTCACTTTACAAATGTTTAAAAATAACCCCCGGCAAAAAGAGTTGTCCTTACCGCCATGGCCTTTTGCAGCCTCTCAGCGAAATAGGCCGGAGTATTCTTGATGCATTTCACTAGAAAAAAAAAAGAAAATAAATATATCCATAATCGCCTTTCAAGTGCATTTAACTTAAGCTAAAGTCGTACGTACCCACAGCGACCATGCCAGACTCCACGTTCCCGGACATCTCCCGACAGATGCTCTTCTCCAGGTCTCTGCCGCTCATCTGCTGGTACTCCTGAAACACTGGGGAACATCACGACACAAGGGTCAGACGTGAAATACCACGAAACAGGAACTGGCTTTCAAAGGTGCTGTTGGACAAACCTGCACGGAGGTGGGTTTTGCTGCGAGCGCAGAGGATAGCGTTAAACTGGGATTCATCGGTGCCAGTTTTGTTCTCTCCGGCGGCGTAAAGTTTCTGAAGACACGGTGACACAGAGGTCAGAAAGTGTTCATGAAGAACGCGTGTGATTTAGAAGGATCGTCCAAAGAGGAGTTACCTGGGCGTCCTGTTTGGCCATGGAGATGTCGACGGTCTCCCGCTCATCACGGTTTCCCTGAAGTGGAAAATATATGACATTTGTTTCCACGGCTTTTCCGAACAGAGGTATTTGATCACAAACTACAAATAACCTTCACTACAAGAGGAGGAGGGATAACATTTTGCACATATCTATAGCTTCATGACGACAGGATGTGGTAACTGCAATGGTAAAGATAGGAGATTGTTGAAAAGACAGAGTCGTAGATGGAGCCGTGTGCCCTTGAACGACACTAGTATGGTATTGAAAAAATAAAATACAATAAATGTATGAAAAACTGGTACCGAAACATTATCTATGTTTCTTTTGTTAGCAGGTTTTGATGCCTATGGGTCCTGAGCCAGCGCTAAAGAAAATGAATGATAAACCAATTGTCTTTTATGGAACAATTTAACATTACTATTCTATTTCATAATTTTAAATGACAAATATAACAAAAAAGTATTGTTCAGGTTCTGGTATCGTAAACTAAGTATCATTGAAGTACTAGTAATGAAAAGATATGAGGGTGCTCGTCCCTAGTCATTGAATTGGCTTATTTTTGTTTTATAATAGTCTTCTGGGGTACAAACATTCTATGCAGTCCTGTACGACAAATCTAGAAGCTTCCTGACTGGAGCTTACAGCCTATAGGCCAGTGCCTCATTTGAAAGCTAAGGCCGACAAAACTGATTTAAACAGATCTTTTTCTTTGCGTTGTTGCCGTCACTTTTTTCACGTTCTTTTTCATCCAATTTTTATCTAATTTCATGTTGCTTTTTTATGGGGGCTTCGTCACAATTTTGACACTTTTTTGTTTGTTTTTGCTGCACTTTGATCACTTTTGTGTCAATTTTGTTGTTGTGTTTTCATACTAGTCTTCTTGTTTTAGTTGCCATTTTCAAGAAGCTTTTAGATTCGAGTAATGCCAAACTGGAGAAAATGTGCTCGGTTCAGGTGGGGGTTAAGAGGTTAATCAGTCTTCATGTTTGGTTCTTGTTTAGAAGTGAGTTACATCTAGTTTAATCTGGGTTTAAGCACAGGTATAAATGTAGCACTGCTCGAGCCCCAGTTTGTGAAAAGTAAAGCATCTCTTGCAGTGGTCGGCCGAGTTGGTGCGGATGTTTTGAGAGCCTAAACATTTACAGACGCTGCAAACAAAGGACTGATGCCAAGTAAGACTAGATAAGGCAAAGTTATTTATCGTTTCTGCGTAAACAGCTTTTTGTACCTGAGACAGAGAGATCAGGAGTCTCCTGAAGTGACCGGACGTGTCGCTGCTGATGGCGTCCTCCAAAGTCTTCCCGTACTCTGAGAGAGAAAGAGAGAGTGAGTTAGGGAAATAATGTGATTTGAATGTGCTCCAGACTCATGCAAATATATAGTACATGAGCAAGTCTACAGTGGGTCACAAGCAGCATTGGTTCTATAATGTTTTTGAGAGAGGTTCAAATTAGATAGAAATGTGTCTCTGTCATTTACCTGATTTGTAGATCTTGCTGATCTCTAGAATCTCCGCGTTGGAGCGAGACGACAGGATTTCAATGAGGCAGGATTCGTCAGTGCCAGCGCCCTAAAGGACAAATATAGATTTTAAAAAAACTGTTGACTGTAAACATGTATCAATCAGCATTACAGAACTACGGTCCGTGTCGTAACTTGTTTGCTCATTTTTCTATCATTAGTGGCATGACTCAAATGGTGTAGACTGACCACAAACCCCACACTAGAATTACTGGTATTTCCAGATGAACGGGTTCGATTAAGTTTATAATTTTGCTCATGTGCTCAGTTTCTTGTAAAACGCATTTAAGAAATGACCATCAGGACGTCCCAAAATTGCCAATAGGAACAAAAATACTTTATGAAAGGCTAAATCAGTCGTCACCTACGGAATTTGGCTCTCAGCAAAATCAAATATTGTATATTAACAGAATAGAATAACATTTTACAAATATTTTGAGATGAGCCGTCTGATCCCCGGGCCATCTCTTTGTTGATCAAGTGACTAAATAATAGAGAAGATAATTCATGTTTATATACAGTATAGTTTTGTGGGAGGGGGAAAGCAAACAGAGGACAGATTACTCACTAAAGCACCATCGATATATCCTGTTTTGTCCCACATTTGTGCAAAACAACAAAAAACAAATGAAGTGCGGCAAAACATGGTTTATAAACATATGGCTGAAGTTATTTGTAATTTAGTGCAGGCCCATATGGTCGTTTACAGAGTGATGGGGCCGCTCACTCCTGAGGCCGTTCCAAATGCGCTTAGATGCAAGAGGAGCAGCAGGGCTTTGTTGATGCAAATTAAATGACTGCTAGTTTCCTCCCAGCCCCCAAAAATTGTTACTCTACACCAGCCCTGCCTGGTTGAGACCCTCAGGAGCGGTCAGTTTAAATAGGCCTCTAGCCAGTGTGTTTAACCAGTCTGACATTTTGACTACAAGAGCGAGAAGCAGCGTCAACGAGCTCTACAAAAATGGTAAATTCCTGTCCATTTTGTGTTTGCCTATTAGACTGTAGTATGTTCCTCCCGGGTTGCCATAATCCCCCAGGTTGGAGTGCAAGGAACATTATCCAAAACCATTGGTAAGTCTGTCTTCTTGTTGTACCTTTATGGCCTCTCTAATTTCAGCTGCGTCGAACCTCGTCGGAGTCATGAGCATGGCCACCACCAGGTCCTCGAAGTTTCCAGTCAACTCAGATTTCAAGTCTTTAAATACATCCTGAGAAAAACAATAAGAGAAAACAGAATAGATCAACACATTTATAGAGTAAAAGACTCTTTTCGACAAGAGAGGAAAGCCAAGTACCTTCCCATAAGTGGTTTTGTACGCGGCCACCATTGGAACGCGCTGCTTGCTGGTTCGGCTTCCGAGGAGCTCGAGAATGGCGTTTTCATCTGTGCCTATGGAGAACAGAGGAATTAAAAACAGTTTGTGGTTGTACAGATGTGTGGAGGAAGAACAAAAGGCAGGAAATGAAGATCGCCACATTAAAACGCAAAGCAAAAAAATAGCATCATCCATCGTGTGTTGCATTTATTTTCTTACCGAAACCCTTCATGGCTTTACGAAGCACCTCGACATCCCTCAGCGGGTCGGCCCCAGGGAAGTCTTTGATCGAACCCCGGTATCCTTTCTGAAAGTGATATCATTATTTCTCATTAGAACATTTTAGAAGCAAAAGTCTGAGAACATAATTTTCGATTGTAGGGTAAAGTTCTCACAGGGATAGCAGGAGCCTGTCCCCCTCCATACCCCGGGTTGGAAGGGCCTGGTGCTGCTGGGTAATTTTGTCCCGGTGCAGGGCCTGCTGGGTAATTTTGTCCCGGTACTGGGTAATTTTGTCCCGGTGCAGGGCCTGCTGGGTAATTTTGTCCCGCAGGATACCCTTGTGGAGCTCCTCCGGGCTGCAAACAAAAAGTCGTCAGTCTAACCTGAAATGTTTTATCATATTTTATCATATCATATAAATAAATAACCACGTGGAGATATTAATGACTTTATACCAGGAGTCAATGCCAGATACTAGGTGAAGTCTTATCCTCAGATGAAGGGCAGGGCCAATATTTCTATGAGCAATTCACTGTTTTCAAAGTATTCTACAAAAAGTAATGGAAAAACCAGGTAAAACTGACTTGAAATAAGTATTTTTGCGCATTAAAACAAGAAAAAAAAAAGATGTTATTGCGCTTAAAATTAGGTAATATATTTTATTTTTACTTGAAACCCAAGTTGTTGTTTTTTTATTTTAAGTGCAAAAATACTCGTTCCATTGGCAGAATTTTCTACTTACATAATAGGATAAAATATTATTAATAACAGTCATAACGCATGAAGATATGATTTTTGATATGATATTGATTTGGACTTTACTTTGTTAGCTTTACTAGATTTCTGGGATTTTATTTATAAAAACAATTGAGATAAAAAAAAAATATAATAAAAAAATCAAATCAGAGTAATACAGTGTTAGCCGTGACCCAGCAGCTAAAGGAGTTGTTGCGTGTTTCCCGCCTACTTTTTACTTTTTTAATGTTGGTCCATAGACAAGAATAGATCCCTACAAATTTGAGGATTTCTCTGCTAATGTTCAGTTTTCGACATTCTATTTCACCTCATTTCATTTTTGCTGACAAGACTTTGTGCCAGTTTCTTTCCATGTGGATGTGCACAGTAATTACAGAGATAATAACCATAAACCAGGACAAAACGACGGGGCGACGGTGGCGCAGATGGTAGAGCGGGTCGTCTCATGATCGGAAGGTCGGGGGTTCGAATCCCGCCTCCTGAAGGTGCACATTGTCGTTGTGTCCTTGGGCAAGACACTTCACCCTCCTTGCCTCCAGTGTCTGCGTACCCTGGTGTATGAGTGAGTGGCAGGTGGTGGGCCGATGGCGCAGACTGGCTGCCCCAGGGCAGCTGTGGCTGCAACAGCAGCTCACCACCAAGTATGGAGTGAATGAATAATGACGACAGTGTAGCGCTTTGAGAAACTTGGTAATACAGGCTTGTAAAGCGCAATATAAGTGTAAGGCATTATTATTATTATTACAAAACATAGCATTTTGAGATGCCTCCACCTAAATGTCAAACAGTGTCTTTAGAACATCTTTAGAACATAACTTATCCATGGGTTTCAAGTGAAGTTTTGTTATGACTGCTGTCACAGTAATGGCAAAAAATAAAATTATACAAATTATACTAATTTCATTGGTCAAAAGTAGTTACATTGGTGACCATAGAAAAAGTGACTGAAATCCATGAATAGATTCAGAATTGAGCCCACATGCAGAAGCCTGGACTTACCGCTCCATAGCCACCAGGAGCTGATCCCCAGCCTCCACCTGAAAAAACAATATTAGCACAAGAGTCATTACTGCCCTTTATTCACACGTCCAGCTCCTATAGAACATGCTGGACAGATTATCTGATAAATCTACAAAGAACAAACATTAATAACCACTGGCAGGATAATTATGAGAGCAAATTTTTTTTTTTATACATTCTCTCAAATTTATTACAAACACTCACTGGCAAAGAACAAACAATATTAATCAAAATCGCATTACTGATTTTAGTATATTAAATATTTAGTACCGAACTACATAAGCTCAGATCTGTTATAAGTTACTAGTGAGGTTTGTCATAGACTAAAGTTCAGTCATGTGAGCTTTAGGATGAGTCAGTCCAGGCTCTGGGCTGGACTCATGTGTTTGCACTTTACACATGACTTCAGTGTTCAGTGGGCGAGTCATATTTTCCGTGACAACAACCAAAAAGACAAACAGAGGGAATCCCTCAGGCTCATGTGACAGGGCGGTTCTAAACCTCCACCACTGGAGCCAAAATTACAGTTAGTTTGTTATGAAGCCTGAAACGAGTTATATTTAGAATCAGACAGTCATTTCAACCGTTCAATAACTTGTACCACTGTATATAATGTTCACAAACAAATACATCATTTTAGCTCATCACAAAAGTGCTAAATAACGTAGTTCTAAAGGTTTGAGGCATCATCACTGATCAACATTGTCATGTCAGTTCTCCGTAGTAATAAAACTTGTCCAGTAGAGCAGACTCACCAGCTGGTTGCATGGCGGGGTATCCAGGCTGTTGGGGGTACCCTCCTGATTGGGGAGGGTAACCCCCAGCCTGAGGGGGAAATCCTCCTGGAGCTGGGTAGCCTCCTGCCTGAGGGTATTGTCCAGGCTGTTGGGGGTAACCTCCAGGAGCAGGGGGGTAGCCCCCGGCGGCAGGCGGATATCCTCCTGCCTGAGGAGGGTAGCCTCCTGCCTGAGGAGGGTAGCCTCCACCTGGGTATCCCCCGCCCTGAGGGGGGTAACCACCTGCCGGAGGGTATCCTGGGTAACTCATCTCTACACCTGTAATGGACAACAAGATGCTCTAAACAAATGCAGTGGAACAAAACTTTCACAATGATTCAGCAGCTCTTATAGTCGCTCTATCACACATGTTCTCTGATTGGACGGAGTGGCTCCATAACAAACACAGCATTTTTTAACTAAATCTAATCATTTTACCACAAAACAAAGAACAGCCATAAGATGTGCACACAGTGTCTCACTCAAACCCAGGCTATAAACATTAAGGAATAGTTACATTCTTAACATGTTCACTTAACACTTGATGAAACTTTAAAAATCTGTACCTTTTAGTTTGTTTGACAGTGTAACTTACCTCACACTCTACAAAGCAGAAATGAACTTCCTTCAGTTTCAAATACTCTGGTATTGCACAACTTTGCACTTTCAGAATACAGTCTGATAAACTTAAAAATAATATATATTTCACTCTAAAGAATTGAAAGTGAATAAGAATCTCTTACCCAATGTTTCCACAAACTTAGGACCTAAATTGAGAAACGTTCAGGCCGTGAGCGACACTGTGAATGAACAATGTAAGACTCTGCTTGGATCACACTAAACTCGGATGTGTGTGTGAGTTGCTCAACATTGTTTAGACACTACAATACATAAGGTTGAGCAACATTTCTTTGAAAGAAGTTAATATTAGACACACCCACAGTAGACTAAACGCTACAATGAGGCGCGTCATCGGAAAAAAAGGAATTTCCTCTGCACTGACAGTTTCCAAAGGTTTTTGTTCCACATCTTTGATCCAAACACACAGCACTGTCACCATATTCAACTATTGCAAATTCATTAGATTCATTAGAAGTTCCCAGACCTTTATATAACAAATTAACCTCTTACTAAACGGAGAAGATTTTACCCAAATAACAACTTGAAAAAAGCATCAAAACAGCGACAAAAAGTCTAATTCGTGCAACAAAAAAGTGACAAATAGGTGGATTAAAATACAAGAAAAAGTGATGAAAACGAGGGTGAAAAAGTGACAAAAACACAACAAAAAAGCCACAAAAACTAGGATGAAAATGCATGAACAGAATGAGGAAAACAAGGATAAAAACGCAACAACAAAAAATTCACCAAAAAATGTCAAACAACAGAGCAACAAAGCGAGGGAAAAGATCAATTTGGATAAGTTTTTTGGGTCTTAGCTTTCAAATGAGGCACTGGCATACAGGCTGTGATAGACATTTAGATGTGGGTAAAGCCGAACTGGAGAAAATGTGCTAACCCTAACCCTCAAATGACAGCCAATTAAATTCAGTATAGATGTGCCTTACCGTTTTATAAAAGGAGGTAAACCAACCAAATGTGTGTAAAAAGCTAGCAAAAATGGCGTGTAAAGTATTCGTGACTCAAAGTTGTAAAGCTACACAAGCATCTACCCGATCTGATCTGCGACGTTGATTTTGGCTAATTGACGGGGCCTTTTCACTTCCCATTTCTAGCCACATACTTGCAACATTTTTTTTCTTTCTACTTTTTATCCTCCCCCCCGTTTCTCCTTTACTCCTACACATTGGTACTGCACATTTACTTGAACGTCACTCTACATTTATACTTTAGCGGCTTTGCTTTTCGTTGCGTAGCCGCTCGAGCCCACCTAGCCCCCGCCGTCAAAGCTAGCATCAACACAGTGTTGCCTTCAAAAGTCGCGTTTAACCGCAGAAAACCTTAAAAAATAACGTTTAATTCGCACAAGCCCGCTGGAAACATTGCATTTACAACCGTCGACCAGTTTATTGCGAGGGAATGATAGTTTTGTACGCTCAAAACTACTTTGTCCGTTATCGTGATTTAGTCGAAGCTACGTAACGTTTTATCTGAGTGGCGTAACGGCTGTTTGGTGCGTAAAATTGTCACGCTTTTGCCCGTAAAGCTGGAAATAGTAAAGTAGTATCGTGTTGGACTTACTTGTAATACCAAAAAAAAAGGGCGTGCGGGACCAGGAAGAGCCGAGCAGCAGCAGAGGAACGCAGTCGTGTTGGTTAAAGAGGGCTGGGTTTGTGCGTACGGGGTTGTTTGGTTTACAGCGGCCCGTGGGAGGTGGGTGGGTCCCGGAGCATTGTTTCCGCTATCCCCGCTGCTGGATGCTGGAGTAACCTTTGGCCGGTCAGTGGGGACTGGGATTCACAGCGTCATGGGGCATTCTCTCCTCCAGGGGGAGTAGTCAAATCAAAGAACATACGAATTTACGAAGGACCTGTTGCCCGTGTATGCTACTGTGTGTGGGCATTTAAATGTTGCGACCAAATCTACTGTTTGAAATTGCCTGTAATTGCTAGGTTGTCCTTCTTTTTAATGGTCTGTCCTGGGGAGAAAAAATATTCTGCCGGGACACTACTACAGCGCAGTCCTACACTCGCTTTTTTTTATATATATATATCATCGAGAGTTTCGGCTCTTTTCCTCCAGCCGCTCTCTCTCCTCCTCCACACACACACACACACACACACACACAACAGCAGCAGCTCACTCCCGGCTCTGATTGGCCAGAGCTTAAAGAGAGCGAGGCTGACATTGGCTCCTCGGGCGCATGTCCCGCCTCCTCCGACTGCTCTTTGGCTCTGCCTACGTGTGTCTGCCTCTATGGCTCAGCGTGGCTCTGTTTGTTTTTACCGCGGGGATACAGAGACCGAACGCGAGGAGACCGTCTTATAAACACTAGGACAAATATGCTGATCAGTAATCAGGCACAAAACATACATTTTGTGCAGAATAGATCTCTATAATAGAGAAGAAAGGAGTTCGGAGGAGTTTACAGGAGCTAGCTCTCCCCACGTGAGTAACATTAGCATCTCAATAAAGCTAATAACAAAACGTTTTTCACCTCATTCATACAGATACATATTTTGTCAGGTCAGGTCCTAGAAAGACAAAGACAGAAGGCTAAAGGTAAGGTTTTGCTGACCTGTCATTATCTTCAGAGTAAGGTCTTTTTTACTGATTCAGTACAGACTTTCCACATCAGTATCTTTCTAAATAGACCTACCAAGTGCAGAACATTTGAGACAGTTTGGGAAAGGGCCTCTAACACTTTTTTGACTCATTGAAGTTAAGTTATTAATACTTTACTCCTGTACTTGTATTGGGGAAAATTTCAGCCACGTAATTGTACTTTTACTTGAGTATACATTTTCTGTCCTCTTTCCAGCACTGGACCTTAACCAAATGTAACTAACTACTTAAAGCAAAACTAATACAGCTTCATCACAAGGTTATGTCCAATTTCGCTGTAGAAGGGCAGTTTTTGTCTTGGGTTAGATGTGTGAAGGGCGCCACTGCGTATATGCAAAAGGGATGATAGGGTTGCCGAAATGTCCAGGTTTTTTGTCAGACATAACTGGCAACCCTACACCGGACCCAGCGGGGGGCAGGAGCCAGTTTTTCCTATTAACGGCATTACACTTTCACAAGTCGTAGCTAAAAAGAAAATGTATGAATTACAAAAATTATCATTAACATCAGTCACTGGGTCAATGATCTGTCTGTGCAAGACCAAAAATACAAAATAATTTTTACTATGAACTAGTGAAATACCACATCATTGCTGATATAATCAATTGTCACCAACTCTATTAACCAAGTCTATTTGATCTGTATTAAAGGAACTTGAGATAAATTACAAGTATTAAAAATGCAGTTATGGCGTCCGCTGGTCATTACAAATAAAATATAATTGGGGCAGGCGAGATGTGGACCTGTTGTAGGGTCCCATTCTCAACGGGCTCATAAATCCTGTCTTTTTAAAGCACCATTCAGTATAGGATTATAAAGCGGTCCACACCATCAACTAGTCTGGCAGCAGGGTGGGGGCTCGCTGGGTGGGGGGGCTACCGCCCTCTATCAGCTTGCCACATAATACCCTGGCTTTTTAACGCACCTCACAATAGGGAAAACAATAAAAAAATAAAATAATAATAATAATGCATCAGTTTTATATAGCGCTTTTCTGGACACTCAAAGACGCTTTACATTGCACTATTCATTCGCTCCATACTTGATGGTGGTAAGCTATTATTGTAGCCACAGCTGCCCTGGGGTAGAATGACGGAAGCGAGGCAACCAGTCTGCGCCATCGGCCCCTCCGACCACCACCAACCACTCACTCACTCACTACATTCGCTCAGGCTTCCTGGTGTTTCTCAAACGGTCTCCCATCCAAGTACTGACCAGACCCTTCCCTGCTCAGCTTCCCAGCTCTGACGGGATCGGGCAGAGCAAAGGGGGTATGGCCATAAAATAACTACAGGACATTAGGCAAGAGATGTTCACATGTTTATTTGAGATGTTTTATAACAATATTTTCCCCACTAGTATCAGTATTAATATAATCTGAAACCAATCAGAAGTTCCTTCATCAGTAAACCCGTCACTTGTCACTAACGGCGTTGGCAGGAGCAGGGACGGCCCAGCTTCTTGCACTTCCCACACAGGTGACGAGGATGCATTTTGTCTGGGCCTGCGTCCGAGGCTTTGGGCTTCTCCAGTGGTCGCTGTAGGAGAACACAGTTTTTGTATCTTTACTTTTGTTAATGTAAAAACAACAAAAACAGTTATTTTACTTCAATCATTTCCTACCCAGGCGCAATCGTCAAGCTAATACATCAGGTCAAAAAATAACAATAAACTGGTCTAAACTCCAAATTGTAATACAGAAAAGTTGGACTAAATCGACTATTTTCTGAACATAGTCAATTGCCAGTCTTATTATGTTTATTTTCAGACGAGAAAAGAACTGAACCAGGACTAAAAGTACTTCTACCTAGGGCTCAATAAGACGATAACAATTTGAACTTGATAAATGTGATTGCTATTTTATAGAGATGATTATATGATGATTCACTGGGGTTTTTCTTTCTGTTTAATGTAGCTCAAATCTCCCCACTCACTGCTCCTATTGGCCACTTGTCACGCTTATTTATATGTAGTATAACAATACCAAGTGAGTAATGATCTTAACATGTCACTTGAGTCATAATCCGAATTCCTAAAAAAGTATGCCTAAACTCCTGAACTGAGCCACAAACGACTCTTTACTTTTTACAATCAGCACAGACTCACCTATATATGTCTGTGGAGGCAGAGGCGTGTGAATCCGGAGGTGAGGGAGTTTCTGTGATCGTCAGAGCGTGTAGTAGCGGCGACGGAATGGCGTGATTAGCGCTGTGGCTAACGCAATGCTAACGGAGAAAAGCAATATTCCTTCGCGGTGGCTGCATGATAAACGCTGATATTTTCACTGTACATCCACAATCTACCGCGCACCTTAACTAGACTGAGACGTAAACAAAAGCACGCGACGGAGCGGACTTTGCTGCCATATCTCGTTGCTCCATTTACTTCCCAAATCGCGTGCCCTGCGATTACGAAATCGCGTTGTGTAATATCGCGATAAAATTGCAAATGCAATTAATCGTTCAGCCCTAGTGCAAGGTCTCAGTTCTTTGCATGAGACAATTAAAAAACACATGCACATATTTGACCAGCGAAATATTGCTTATACTAACAGTTTGAGTTTCGTACCTTGCTCATATTTTCTTCCCGTTCCAAAGTCTTTCTCAAAGATCCACTTGAACACACTGGTACAGTCACAAAAACGTCTTCTTATAAAGGATCGGTCCTCCCTTTCTCAGGTGGCACACCCCATACCTGTGATCAGCTGAAAAGCAAAACCATACTGGCATTTTTACAAGAGATAGTTTCACTTGACCCTTCTCTGAAATGGAAACTAACCTGTGACTTCAATAGGTAATTAGCTGTAATAGCCTATTACAGCTGTATGAAGGCTTCATGTAGATTTTACAATAGAAAATAAATATAATGAATATAGTTGGGGTGTGTACTTGGCTAAATGTTAGAGAATTGCAACAAAACCTCTGAAATACAGTATGGGCTGTATGCACAGTGTCCCCATGTGACTTCTTCCTCCAATACAACAATTGAAGTTTTGGTTTTGTTGCTTCGGCAAATGAAAAATGTATTGAATTTCAATATTTATATGTATCGAGGTAGAGATGATTATTAGGCACAGTTGCTCCAAACTGAGTACAACTAAAAGGCTGTTGGATTGAGGTTTGTAATGAGAGGAAGAGTGGTCAAAGCAGGTCTACACTGAATCAACTGTGCAGAATGATTGTGCAGCTAATTTCCCTCACACGACATGGAAAGGAAAAAGCACCGCGCATAAAGCCATCAGGAATCCATCATCTATTAAATACGAGTTAGTTGGACCATTTCAAGTTGAAAGTGTAACTGAAACTTGACTCCCAAAACCTACTGTTTTCAAGCAGTGGTGCAGGACAGACTCTGGATGTCCATAAAACCTTTTAAAAATCTGTCTTTAGATCATTCCTTAATCTGTCTGATCAATAGTGATGATGGGATTACACTTTTCTCACATTGGGAATGTCTCTGAGCTCTGAACACCTTGTTCTTCTGGACACTTCAGGTCGGTCATAACTACTGAAAATGGCAGCAGTGGAGGATAATTGATTCCTGGTGGCCTCACGCTGGATTTTTCTTCAGTCTTTGACAATTACTTTGAGTCTTTTCCTGTCATCTCACTTCTTACGATCCTGTTGGCTATTGGCAACAAAATGTTTGATAGTTCTGAGGCCTCGTACCAAGATTTTCTTTCATTTATTGTTTATGTTTTCAAAATCTTTCCAAAGTGCTGCATCCTTCTGACCAGCATCGCATTTTGTGTGAGGAAAAATAGCTGCATGATGATTCTGTTCATTTGATTCAGAGGGTGGACTTTGGCCATCACCTGGGACACTTCAATCCAACAGCCTTTCAGTTTTGTACAGTTTGGAGTTTGAAAATGAGAAGGAAAAAAAAAGAAGCGTAATGATTGTCCACGCAGTGTAATGCCAGTCTGTGATATTCTGAATTATAGATGAAAGAACTCCTTGACTTTCAAAGCATCTAAAATTGATCATTTTATAGTAAGCCCTTTCTGCATTAGGTTGGGGATTAAATTCAACGTTTGGCCAAATTCATAACAAACCCACGGTTATATTCATGGGACTAGGGTTGGGTTATTTACCTTTACACTACAACTGTATCTTCTTATGAGGTCACTGGATGGGTTTCAATTTCAGAGGAAGCAAAAGAGAAACTTAAGTGCTACATTGTCGGTCTGGAGTAGTTAGACTGGATTGCACAGATATGGGACGTGGCACCTGAGGAGGACCAAGCCTCTTTAAAAGCACCTTTGAGCTTCCGTAGTGAGTTCAAGCTGTCAGTCCGAGAAAGACGTCAGACAGAGAACAGAAAAATGGCAAATAAGAAGGTATGACAATAAATTATTTCGGATTTTAAGTGTGAACGCTGTGATTAAATTGTAAGCCAGACTATGATGTAATAATCCAAATAAGCAAAGATGTTTTTATTGATTCAAAAGTGGTTTAACAGTGAAAAAGTCAGTATAAACACTGCAATGAAACTGCATTTATTCAGACAATGTTTTGTTCCAAGTGTGTTATTGTTTTTTTTCTTAGCCTCGTAAAAAAGGCCTGACTCCGTACCTGGGGAAGAAGCGCTGTTTTGGGATATTCCATTGCCTCATATGTGATAGGGGATGGATGAGCGGCAACTCCTGGGCCAACATGGGACAGGGCTGCAAAATGTGCCACATCAACGTCTACCCCTATAAACAGGTCAGTCAGAACCCAATCACCAGACAAACGGAAATCTCAAAATACAAAATCTGATCGGTTCAGTCCTGGTTTAGCACTTGACTTCAAGACTTGAGTACTGATACTATCCATCCATCCATCCATTTTCTTCCACTTGTCCGTTTGCCGGGTCGTGGGGACAGCTGTTGGAGCTGCCCCAAATCCCATTGCACCAGCCCCTATGGCGCCCCCTGCAGGTGGTGGGTCCACAGAAGGACGGCCTCATGGTTCTAACCGGGCCTGTTGGTCTCTCACAAGGGGCTTCTGAACCGCTCTTTGTCTGACCCGTCACCCAGGACCTGTTTGCCCTGGGAGACCCTACCAGGGGCACGAAGCCCCGACAACAGAGCTCCAGGATCATTCGGGCGCTCAAACCCCTCCACCACGTTAAGGTGGCGGTTCCAGGAGGGGCAGTACTGATACTACTAGTCAAATATTACTCCAGTACAGGTACAATTTCCCCATTCACTTTAACCTCTTAACCCCCGCCTTACATTTTCTCCAGTTCGACTTTACCCAAATCTAAAAGTTCAAAAAACCTCCTGGAACCACCACCTTAACGTGGTGGAGGGGTTTGAGCGCCCGAATGATCCTGGAACCATGAGGCCGTCCTTCTGTGGTCCCACCTCCTGCAGGGGGCACTATAGGGGCCGGTGCAATGTGATTTGGGCAGCTCTAAAAGCCCCACGACCCGGCAACGGACAAGTGGAAGAAAATGGATGGATGGATAAAAGGTCAAAATGGTGACAAAAACGAGACTTAAATGAGGATTCAAAAGCAGCAAAAGCAACAAAAAAGCGGCATAAACGCAAAAAAAAAAAAAAAAAAGTAACAAAAACGTGGCAAAAGAGCAGATTTGGTCCAATCCTGGTCTCATCTTCCTTGACAGAGGTTTATTCCAATATTTATCTCGCTTATCTCTGATTTAGATCGAGGTAATCTTGCTTTGTCCGAACATTTTGGTGTTTTGACCCGGGTGGTTTAGTTATCGCTTATATCAATGCTTCTCAAAAGTGCGTCCATTGGAACCCTCTTCCGTGGATCATGACCTCTTCTTTCAGGATTTATCACTACAAAAAACGATAAACACTTCGGGAACTCCGTCCGGTTCGGGTACAATGACAACTGTTGGGTTCTCTGATCAGGTCTATTCAAAGCTAAAACCAACACAAATCTGTGGGGAAAAGACCGTGTTTAACAGATACAAACTTCAATGGGTTAATTTACATAAATGACTGTTCTGTCCTGGGGCAATGGTGGGACCTGATGTTCGGGAATCCCAGATCGAGACCCATCTTAGTCCCTCGAAGACGAAATAGTGGCGGTCGTTGTGTTTGTATAAGTAAAAATGATGTAACCTTTCACTCTCCTCCCACAGTATCCGCTGGAGGCCTCGGACGGACTGGATAAATCCAATAAAAGGAAACAGCACCTTCAGCACCTCTGTCAGATGTGCATGATACTGGGCTACAACTGCCGCGAAGACTGTCTTTAACCTCACCTCACGTTCACATCGCACTTTGAAAGACTTTGAGGGGCCGATGTGAAGCTTTTAACTTTGCCTTCGCACCTTGAACCTTGACCTCGCTCTTTGTCCCTCTACAACGCGTAAAAACAAGTGTCTTCTCTACAAAACGCGCGGGTAGATCGCGTGCCACTGTTGCTTTTGGCCTTATTTAAACCGTACGCGCGCGCCCTCTGCTGGAGAAGAAAGAGAACACAGACTTTGCCGTGGCGTTTATAGTCCACGACACAGAGACAGCTGCTGCGATAACTTGGTGTTAAATAATGTGACGGGACCGCGCGATCAGAAGCAAATGTTCGGCTAAAAGCGCGTCTTCTTCTTGGACGATTTCAGCAGGAGCCATTCTAGACTGATGTTGTTTGCACTGTAATATATCCCTCTGGCTTCCAGGATGGGAAGAGAAGAAAAGGTCCTTCAATATCAATGAAGTTATGTAAAAAATCTTACAAAAAATAAAAAAATAAAAAAAATCCTAAGAAAACATGTGGAAAAATCTTTGAATTAATGGCTTATTTTACTGTGCTTTATTGGATTACAAGAAATGTTACACCATCCATCCATTTTCTTCCGCTTTATCCGGGGCCGGGTCGCGGGGGCAGCAGTCTCAGCAGAGATGCCCAGACTTCCCGATCCACGCACACCTCCTCCCGCTGTTCTGGGGGGACCCCGAGGCGACACCAGGCCACCTCGGAGACATAGTCCCACCAGCGTGTCCTGGGCCTTCCACGAGGCCTCCTCCCAGTGGGACATGCCTGGAACACCTCCCGAGGGAGGCGACCAGGAGGCATCCGGAACAGATGCCCTAGCCACCTCAGCTGGCTCCTTTCGACGTGGAGGAGCAGCGACTCTACTCCGTGCTCCTCCCGGGTAACTGAGCTCCTCACCCCCAGCCCCCCTGCGAAGGAAACTCATTTCGGCCGCTTGTATTCGCGATCTTGTCCTTTCGGTCATTACCCAGATCTCCTGACCATAGGTGAGGGTGGGAACGTAGATCGATCGGTAAATCGAGAGCTTTGCCTCAGACTCAGCTCCCTCTTCACCACAACAGTCCGATCCGTCTATCGATCTCACGCTCCATCCGTCCCTCACTCGTGAACACGACCCCGAGATACTTGAACTCCTCCACTTGGGGCAAGGACTCCCCACCGACCTGAAGCGGGGAAGCACCTTTTTCCGGTGGAGAACTCGTCCAAGAAGAAATGTTACACACTATAGGTAATTTTTAACTTCTACTTGAGTAAAACTATAATGAAGTACTCTTACTTGAGTAAAAATAATCACTTTATTTTACACTACCTCGATACATTGTGCTTAACTAAATTTATCCCAGTGTAATGTGCTCTGTAACAATCTGTAATAACTTGTACCTATGGGTTAGATACACAATGGAATAACTTGTATTAGTACTTTGTATGCACATAATGTAATAGGACATGAGACCTTTAGGGCTTAAGGTTAGAGTTATGTCTTACTACAATATGCATACATTATTCCATTGTGTATCTGACCCATAGGTATACGTTATTACAGATGGTTAAAGAGCACATTACATTGTACTAAATTTAGTTAGGTACAGTGTATCAAGGTACTGTAATATAAAGTGATACCCAATTACAGATACCTCATTATAGTTTTACTCAAGTAGAAGCTGTGTGATAAAACTACTGTAAGAAGTACAATTTCTTCAAAACGTCACTCAAGGTAATTCCCAGTTAGGGTTTAGCTTCAATTCCGTTAGGTACAATGTAGGTACTGTAATATAAAGTGTTATATTGATCTTGAGATTATTTAGTTTTTCTGTATTGTCATGCCATGTTCTTGTACACATCCACATTTCCACCTGATTTTATGTTTTGTTTCACTCAACGTCATTGAAAATAAATCTGACTTTTTTCTCTAACATTTTCCTCCATGTACTTTTCCACGTGTATATTTGCACTTGAGTAAAATTACCTCAAAGTAACGTTACTCTTCCTTGAGTAAGAAGATGTGGCTACTCTGCTTATATGAAAACGTATCTTCCTGGTTTATTTTTTTAATATATTCCTGAAATAACGTGTTATTTTTAATTAGGCAAATATGGACCTTTCCTGTTCCCGCCAATCCACCCTCGTATCATCGTCAATGGTACATACTGCACAATTAATATAGTGGATTCAAAGCCAGTTTTGTTACATTCATATTTAGGTCACTCATAGGCTATGCTAGATCAAAACAATAGCATCTTGTTTGACAGGTAAAAGCAGCCTATATTTGAATTATTATGATTTCCTTTATGGGTGTTATTTAGGCTATCTGATTGTATTATTACTATTTCACCCCTTTCCCCGTCCATAATGGTTCGCTCCGCTTTTGCCAATTAACCTGCAGACCCTGTCGCGTGACCACAGCAGACCTGCACAGATAAAGCGAATTGTTTTAATAAAAGGGAAAAGGACGAAGATCAAATCAGAATCAGAACCAGAATGGCTCCTAAAAGAAAGGTAGGCTCGTCTACAGCGGATGTTGTCTCGGTTTAAAACACGGATTTGAGGTTAATTAAGCAGCAGAGGGGATTTCAAAAGCGAAACTAAAGATGTGTTTTCTTGAGTGTAGGCATTTTCCAGTAAAATATAGATAATACACATGAGCTATGATAATATTGAATTGTTTAGAGAACAATGCAGAAAAAAAGTAAATGGATTAACCCCTTAATCCCCACCTTAAAGGAATAGGCCACCGTTTTTACATACTGAGATATGTTCTTACCTTAGCTTTGATGAGTTCATTTGTACCTGTCTGGTCTCCACGTGTGCCTTCCGTAACGTAAACACAGCATAGACGGCGTTAGCATTTAGCCTCTCTCTTCTCCTCTATAGCTCCAAACGAGGTGAAGATAGAAGCTACCAAACTCTTCCACGGTTTCCCTATTTAAATATGGTTACGTGAAGTGTTGCACTATAAAGTATAATTACAAAAAATTAAACAATGGGGATTTTCTAAGCGGATAAAAGGGGGAACTATATTGTAAGGCGTAATAATACCAGGAGTAATTCGGCATCTGCGCAGTGATATCTTCACTTTGCTGTGCGGATGCCGAATTACTCCTGGTATTATTACGCCTTACAATATAGTGCCCCTTTTATCCGCTTAGAAAATCCACATTGTTTAATTTTGTGTAATTATACTTTATAGTGCAACACTTCACGTAACTATATTTAAATAGGGAAACCGTGGAAGAGTTTGGTAGCTTCTATCTTCACCTCGTTTGGAGCTATAGAGGAGAAGAGAGAGGCTAAATGCTAACGGCTAAATGCTAACTCTGTCTGTGCTGTGCTTACGTTACAGAAGGCACACGTGGAGACCAGACAGGTACAAATGAACTCATCAAAGCTAAGGTAAGAACATATCTCAGTATGTAAAAACGGTGGCCTATTCCTTTAACCATGTGCATTTTCTGCAGTTCGGCTTTACCCAAATCTTAAAGCTTCTGGAATGGAGCCAGTGTGAATCTGAAAGCTAAGGCCTACAACGCTTTTTTCATCTAATCTTAGCTTTTTTTGTTGTGTTTTTGTTGCTCTTTTGTTGTATATTTTGGTCACTTTTTTGTTTTTATCGCTATTTTGAGGCTTTTTATGTGAAAATGTGCTCAGTTCAGGTGGGGGTTAAGAGATTAAAAGCATTGGTCGTGTTATTACATTACAAGTCCTATAACAAAAACATCACCTTTCAACGTTGTCATAATGTCATGCGTGTCATCTTTATTCTTGCCTTATTTTGTTTTTAGAGAGCGAGGCCCATGCGAGGCCTGACCCCATACAAAAAGCGCTGTTGGGGGGAGTTCAAATGCCCACAGTGTGATCGCGAATGGGAAAATGGAAACTCCTGGGCCGACATGGGCCAGGAGTGCATTGATTGTGAGGTCAACGTGTACCCCCACAAACAGGTCAGCCCTCCTTCAGCTCTCGTAATGCCGGTTTAGTCCTTCTAAAAAAGAGCCTAAAAAAAGTGAGATTCAAGTTTTCTTTTCTTTCTAAAGTTTTTGATACGGCAAAAATATAAAAAAGTCTTCTCCCCAGAGGAAATTGGAGCCCTGTGATGAGCCGTCTAATAGACCACATCTTGAGGACCTCTGCGAAAAGTGCCACGCACTGGGATACAGCTGTCGAGATTACAGCCCCTGAGTTGTTTTTTTTATTTGTGTGAATGCAAAAGCTGATGTATGTGTTTTAGTTTAGCTTTAAAAATGTGCGTCAATGAGAGCAAAACAAAAACAAAAACAAAACAGCGCAAATGTTTCTTAGTTACACAGTTTGTGTACGGCGTTCTTAAAAAACAGGTTCCACTTCTTTACAGTGTTCACTTTATCTGCTACATTTGCATTTAGATTAGAATATGTTTCACTGTTGGCACTTTGTTACAAAAAAAGAAGAAATACTGCTTTAACTTTTATGTTTCGAACGTAATAAATATATTTGTTTCTCTTTTTTACATTACTACGTTCGTCTATCACAGTGGTTCCTGCAGGGGCCCCCCCAAAGCTTGTCTACAAAACAAGTACATTGAAAAAAAAATATTTTTTAAAGGAAAGCTACATTTCTTTGCTACATTATACTATTTTAAACCAGCCTACAGTCATGACTAAATGTTGCTTTTTATGTCTGTGTACGTTCTCAGTCGTACAGGAGTTGTCCATCTTCAATGAAGGTACTTGATTCATCTTCTGTACTCAGTAGTTGAAGTCCTCGAATGTTTCGCCTCTCATCCAAAAGGTTTCGTCAGCGACAAAGGTCACAATCTGCACGCAGCTGAATATATAGACCAACGGGGAGGAGTTAGGGTTGGCCCGGCTCCTCCCCTCTAATAACAGCTACTCTCACCTGTGGGTAAACACCTTTGAAGTAGAGCGTCTCTGACGACCTGCTCACCTCAGTATCGGTCAGCCATGTCCTATTCATAGATGATCACTGCCCAGTATCTGTCCTATTCATGGATGATCACTGCCAATTACCTGCCTACTGTTCTTTTGTTGGCCGAGGTGCCGTCTCCATGGACACGGCCCTTTGTTATTATACCTGTAAAATAATAACAAACTCATCAGAACAGAGTAAATATTTTGCTTTACTTTGGGAATGGCTGATCTATCGTATAAACTAAAACTTGTTTCGAGCAATCAAATCTACATTTCAATTCAGATGATCGCAAAGGCTGCACTTTTTTTTTTAGTTTAGCAGTTAATTTCTCTCAAATGTAAATACTCCTTAATACTCCTTTGTAACATGTATATTCATTCACAGGACACGACTTAGCATTTAGCTTCAGCAGCGTCATTCTTACACCATTGTGAGTAAATAAAAACTCACTGGATTGGTTCCAGTTTCAGAGGAATCGAAAGTGAAACTTAAGCCACCGGTGTTATTGTGTCAGCTGGACTGCACAGATACGGGACGTCCCACCTGACGCAAGGAGCGCCAGCCCTGTATAAAAGCACTGTGAGCTTTTAGCAGTGAGTTCGAGGTCATCAATCCGAGGGAGACGTCGGACAGAGAACGGAAAAATGAATAGAAATAAGGTATGGCACTGAACCTTTTTGGACTTTGAGTCTGTAGAGGCCAAAACGATTGCAAATGTGACAGTATAGAATTAAAACTTTTTTTTTTATTGTTTTTTATTGATATTGAATAGATATAGCATCTTGTAAAAATAGTGGTTTAAAAAAAATATATCTAAAATGGTCTGGATGTAATGTGTTTGTGTTTCTTCTGGAGGACCATATCATTACACTTCCCTTCAATGATAAACACACCTGAAGGTTTGGATCTAGTTTTGAATAAATCCTGTTTATTCTGTCTGAAACTAAAGCCAATCTTTGTAATTCCGCACGATAAATGAAAATTACAACCACTCCTTCACATCAAATGTCTTTCATGATGCCTTTCTAAAATTAACTATGAGCAGAATAAGATGGGTGCGGTTCATCGTCCTGTTTTGCATCATCCTGTTTTGAATTTTCCAAATTCCTGCCAATCCGGTGCTTATTTTAATTCATGCAAACCTCTTTAAGCATTTAGTGTTAACAGAAGTCAGGTCCTCTGATCTATTTTCCCCGAGTCACTGGAATAGTTTCAATTTCAGGTGAAGCTAAAGTGAAACTTAAGTGTTGTTTGTCTGCTGGAGACATGGGACGTCCCACCTCACCTCACATAACCCTGTATAAAGGCAGCTTATATTTATTCTATTTATATGTTTATGAAGAAAATACATCCTTTGTACGGTAATAAAATAAAATAAAAAAGGCTAAAGGATAATGTGGCAAATTATAAGAGGATTTTAAAAGATTTAGCAATTTAGCATATATGTTTGTGATTTACAATTATTTCTTAGAATTTAAGGTAGAAAGAAAAATAATACCACTTCCTCTTCATACAAAGACCTATGTGCCCAGAGGAAACGTTGCACAACTGGTTTGGAAACAATGGTTTACGCACTTCTTTTATCCCCTTCTCCAGATAACTATTTTTTACTCAAAGTATTTATTTATTTGATAACAGTGAGTCGAAATCTTTGCACCAGACTGATCTGTGCTTCTTTTTCTTTTCAGACAGGAGGAGCTGGCCTGACTCCGTACCAGGGGAAGGGGCGCTGTTTTGGGGAGTACCAATGTTCCCAATGCAATAGGGTATGGATGAGCGGAAACTCCTGGGCCGACATGGGACAGGACTGCCTAACGTGCAAGATCAAAGTCTACCCCCATAAACAGGTCGGTCCACGCCCATTAATTACAAGCGACAATGAGTTTAAAGTTTTTGGATGAAGAATGCATGGGAACTGGTCCGATCAGATGGTTTTACCTACTGATGAACAAAAGTCAGATAGAAGAATCGCTTTTTGGGTGACCACATCAAATAGTAGTGAAAGCGGGACAAATCATGTGACGCAGTGAGAAATTAAAACTAAATTACATAAAGATCATGCATACAGATAGCAACGGGTCACAAAATAACTTGTTTACCTTTATAAATCCTTTCCGTCGTCCCTCTGGGGGTAATACAAGTGTTAATGGGATGATTGGGGGTCTTTCATCTCCCCCCGGTGTCTCTGGCCAGAAAACCACAATTGCCTTTGCCTGCCCCGGGTCAGAGTCACCAATACACACTAATGGGATCACGAAGAAGAAGCTAACAGGCTAACGGGCAAAGCTAACTGCGGGCTAGCGCCACTTAAACAGTATTTACAGCCAAGTTTGAGTGAACAAAAATGATCCCCATTGTGTAATTGGATGCACAATATCCCTCTGTCCCTTTGTCTTTTCTGTCAGCGCAGTATTTACTCTCACGGACAATTAACGAGTAAAAAAACGCAGCAGTGGCGCTTATGGCCTCTAGGGGCACGAGTTACTCAGTACTGCTTTAAAGGCAACACATCGATTCATTTATCATTTCTAAAAATGAACATTAGATTAAACCGAGGAATGGAGTAAAGTAATTTAGAAAATTTCATCTAAACATGTTGTCGAAATACTTTTTATATTTGTTGATGAATTTATGGCCGAGATCAATAAATTGAACATATTGAATGCCTACTTGAAACAACTGTAGTGTTTTTCAGTGTCATTGAGGGTCTCGATTTTAGCACAATTCCTGTAATGACTCAAAAAAGTCATTGAACTAATTTCTCTATGTAAATCTAATTTTGTTGAATAAATGAGACATGGTGGGACGGGGGACAAAGCACAGCCATTTAGGCGACAGCTGGACCTTTAGCTTTAATCAATATTTGGCCCCGGTTTAGTTTAGTCCTGGTTTAGTTTATTCTCGTATTACTGCCATATTTTTGTGGTTTAGATAGAGGTTATCCTGCTTTCTCTGAACATTCTGACTTTGTTTGGTAGTATGTAAGACCCATATTCACTTAAGGTTGGTCATTATTTTCTATTTGAAGTAGAAAATGGTTTCATAGAGTAACTTTTAGCTCTTCTCCTGCAGCGTCCATTGGAGAAGCCGGATGGACTGGATGTATCAGATGAAAGAAAGGAGCACCTACAGCACCTCTGTGAGAAGTGCAAGAAACTGGGCCGCAACTGCCGCGGCCGCCGCTGGTGACCGAGCTTCAACATGGAGGAGCTGCTCATCGCAACACACCTGCTCAAACTGCACTTAAATACTTCCAGGGCTCAAAATGAAGCCAAATCATTATTTTTTTCTGGGTGTTTAACTATGCTACAATGTTTCCCTCGAGATAGACATACCTGGAGCTGTGCTGTTTCCTAATTTAATTCATGCATATTTGAATAATCTCGCATATTCAGTCTCTATTCTTCTGTATAACTTAAAAAAGACCCATGTTCCGAGACAGAGGAATTGAAGTGATGTCTCTTCGGAAAGTGCTTTTATCGTTTTATTATGTTCTTGTTTATCTTTATGTTTCATGTTGCATCTTTGCACTGCAGAAAATCCCTCGTGTGTGAACCCTGTCACTGAAAATAGCAATAAAACCTATTGTGATTCTGATTCTTCTGATCACGTTCCCTACAAAACATCATTGCACGTAACACGGAGAGCAAAGAATTAGGCAGACTCTACATTTGACAACAAGGTGATGCCTTTGAACAATATGTTAGTATATTTTAGCAGCAGCAAGTTATACCCGGGGTCATCTTCAGGTAGACTTGATACATTTTAGAGATAATATTATTCATTCGTGGTTTAGTAATGCATTTATGCTTGGTGTTTGGTCTGATTTAGACATGGTTTACACCCAGTTTAGTCAAATTTGATCTATTAGGCTATACTTTATGTTAATCCCTGTAGAGAAATTAAATCTCTGCCTTGGACCAATCCTCAGTGCTGCTGGGGCAACCTGGCGCCCGGGGACCCATCTCCAGATGTGGAGCCAGGCTAATGGTCAGAAACACCAGTCTGATAACAAAGCTAGGGTGACCAGACGTCCCAGTTTACCCGGGACAGTCCCAGTTTTGAGTCCCCTGTCCCATGTCCCCACACATTCCTCCAAAACCATTCATTTGTCCCAGTTTAACACAGGATCTGTGCCAAGTGTCCCGGTTTTTGGCCAATATGATCCAAAAGTAACACACTTCGCTTGAAAATTCATGTCTCTGGGCCATGCAAATGTCCATTACCAAAGTAGAAACCAATGAAAATTGTCAAGTCTATCATGTTAATGCTGATCGGTGCGTGGTGTAAGTGGGGAAAACAGTAAATAAATGGCTCCCTGGTTGACCGTGCAACTAAATCCCAAATAGTGTCCCAGTTTTTTAGTCAGAACATTTGGTTACCCTAAAGCCTTTTTATTTATTTATTTTTGAACAGGGACAGTGTACAATATACATTAGCCTCAGAAACAAGGCCGTGGGAACCCAGGGTGCTGAGGGCGCTGCAGCACCCCTTGGTGGACAGTTTGCGAACTGCATGCAATATTGATAAATAGTAAATATGCACAGAAAAAAAGCATTTTTTGGGTACATTCCGTCCCTCAGCACCCCCTGACAAAAATGTCTTCCCACGGCTCTGCTCAGAAAGGAGAGATGCATTGTACCAGGTTATAGCACTTGTGCTAAATTCCACCTGCAGTCTCTGGGCCTATTGTACATGTTTTTAGTGGAAAGGGGAAACCGGAGTACCCGGAGGAAACCTACGCAGACACGGGGAGAACATGCAAACTCCACACAGAAAGGCCCCGTCCAGGTGGGAATCGAACCCAGACCTTCTAGCTGTGAAGCACGAGCGCTAACCGCACACGTCATGTTTATCAAAGTCTTCCAAAAATCTTCATATAAGAAAGTATCACTATAAAAAAATTATAAAATTGTGTTTCTGCTTGGAGTATTTGCATTTACGAAGAAACCATTGTGACAGAAAGATGAGGACATGTTTGCCTGCGTCTCATCCACGTACACAAATGAGGTCACGTGATTCCGTCAGTTTTCCGCCAAACGCTTTTTTTTTTCTTTTTTTTTACGCAATATATTAGCCGCCATCTCCATGCACTAATATCTTGTTGTTTGAAAGATAAATAAATTAAAAAAAAAAAGAATTAATGTTATTTCCTCCACCATAATGGTTCGCCCCGCCCTGGCCAATTAAGCCGTTGAAGTAACGTGCAGACTACGCTAGCGTGACCGGGGTCAGGGTCGGACCTGCACGAGCGAATTCAAAAATAAAAGGATAAATCAGCACCATGGGTCCCATAAGAAAGGTATTTGTGTACATGTGTTTTTACTGATGAACGGGGAAAGCCGAGATCGTTCCAAAAGTGAGACTAAATAATGGCGGTAAATGTAATTGTTTGCTGAAGTCAAGTGGAGTCTCCGAAAGAGCTGCAGAATTAGCTAGCTTAATTATCTCTCGTTGACAGAAACAATATGCTCGAGTTAGCCACGCATAACCTCCTCGAGTAACACGGGTTAGATCACTTTTATTTGGAGACTATTTTGAATCAAAAGGCCAAATCATATCTGCACAACGATGGATCCTGTGCAGCTGTGACTCCAAACATTCGGGTTGTAAAACTTTTCAGGCTAATGAAATTATGTTGCAATGTCATTTAGTAAAATTGCATGATGTTAAGAGCATGCATATTATTTAAAATGCACAAATAACAAGCGGAGAGAAGTCTACTCGTACGTATTATCAAGGCTACAAAGCGTGGGTTGCCAGGCTTGCGTTAAAACCGTGGAATTGAGCAGCTCTTTAAGCCACTAACATGGACGTAGGGTATATCCAGTTTACCTCAACCGAGTATAGAGGGAAATGTAAATGGCCCCATTCTGACCATGTCTGTGAAAGGTGCTATACAAGTAAAACAATTTCTCTTGCCGCTCAACAACAGCTGGACCCAACAAATGGACACCGGATGAGGAGGAAAAGGGTAAAGGTGAGTATTTATTGTCCAGGTAAGTGGGGGAGGAGACGGAATCTCTCCAGGTAAGTTGTCGTCCAGGTAGGCAATGGCAGTGAGGGGCTGCTGAAGGGTAAGTTCCCCCCAGTAATAATTACAAAAACCGAGCAGCCAACTACACTCAACAAAAATATAAACGCAACACCTTTGTTTCTGCTCCCAATTTTCATGAGATTGACTTAAAGATCTAAAATTCATTCCAGATACACAATATTACCATTTCTCTCAAACATGGCCCACAAATCAGTCCAAATGTGTGATAGTGAGCACTTCTGACAATCCATCCCACCTCACGATTAGTGCACAGGTGTACCTTATACGGCCCACAACAAAAGGCCACCCTGAAATGTGCAGTTTTTTGCTTTATTGGGGGGTCTGGGGACTCAGAACCAGTCAGTGGGAACTGGTACACGCTGTCGTATTCTGCTGCTGCTTGACCGGCGAATACGACAGCGTGTACCAGTTCCCACTTTATATCCAGCAACTTCACACAGCCATTGAAGAGGAGTGGACCAACATTCCACAGGCCACAATTGACAATCTGATCAACTCTATGCGAAGAAGATGTGTTGCACTGCATGAGGCAAATGGTGGTCACACCAGATACTGACTGGTTCCGAGTCCCCAGACCCCCAATAAAGCAAAAAAAAACGGCACATTTCAGGGTGGCCTTTTGTTGTGGGCAGTATAAGGTACACCTGTGAGGAGGGATGGATTGTCTCGGCAGAGCAGAAGTGCTCACTATCACACATTTGGACTGATTTGTGAACAATGTTTGAGAGAAATGGTAATATTGTGTATCTGGAATGAATTTTAGATCTTTAAGTCCATCTCATGAAAAATGGGAGCAGAAACAAAGGTGTTGCGTTTATATTTTTGTTGAGTATAGTTCACCGTGTATCGGACGTAACGATCTGGCAGGTGAGCTGGGTCTAGGAATGGAGTCTGATTTGAAGATCGGCTGCAGGTGCTCCCAGGAGACGCCACCCATGCATACACGAAAAGGCAGGGGAGCAAGGGAATTGAGGAGAAAGCAGTGTCGCACTGACTACAGTTTTATTTCATGACAAAGCTGTTCTTTCAGTGACAGAGGCTCTAAAACATGACATGATATGTTGTGGGAGGATCGTTGTTGACTTTTACCGGATGTTTTGGTGACTGGTGGGCAAACCGCTGATTTTTCAGAGCTTGAAGAGCTGTTTATTTAAATCGCAGATCTTTTCACAGAAGCAATGCTCTGTTTGTGAACGATGTTTTGAACTATTATGGTTGGGCCATATTGTATCGCATATCGTTATCGCAATATAATTTTTTGATATCGTTGTAGTTTTTTTATATCGTGGACACAATATAATTTATGTTGCGCTCCATCAGAGCAGCATAAACGGTGACTGTAGAACACGGGGACACGAGCTGAAAAAGTACAAATGAATCATATTTGCGAGACAATTATGCCATAAAAAAAAGAAAAGAAGAAAATATCACTGAATGAATCTTCCCAATAGGCGTAAGGCTGGGATTTTGAAGTAATTCGTCCATTGTCAATTATATCTTCAAATTTATCGTGATATTTATTTTTTCATATCATGATATAGATTTTAGGCCATATTGCCCAGCCCTACTATTATCTATTTAATACATACGTGTTGCCCACCAGTCAGCAGGGCGTTCTCTTTCCCCCCCACACACATTTCTAGGCAGATATGTCTGAGACCTGGCAAACCGTGCGAAGTCTGTTTGCAGCCCAAATACAACAATAACATCCGCCATGTGTGTATTACCAGTGATAATGACATTTATTTAAGACATTGTTCTTCTGTTTTTAGGTTAGACTCTATCATGCCCTAATGCCGTACCATGATGGGAGACGGCGAGTTTTGAATGTGTTCAACGGTATCAACCTCTACCCCCCTCATGCTCAGGTTAGTCCTGACTCAGTTCTTCATCAGGCCTCCTTTTAATTAATCCCAGTTTTCCAAAGAAGCTAAAACAGAAATGGAGCTGAACTGAGAGTTTTGATCAGATCTCAATTCAACCCAAGAACCAGATCAGTGTGAACCTGAAATTAGTATTTTACAATGTTGAATATAGAGGATCAAAAGCCGTGTTTTGCACTGTGTATGGTAATAATTTTATTGTTAATTTGCCTTTTTTTTTTTTCGCCATTACTTTCAACCATCAGAAGCATACATGATTGTAGAGGATTACAAAGATACTTAGAAAAGGCCTTACAAATGAAACTTCCCAACCTTTCCCTATGGTTTTAATCTTCACACATTGGACTGGACTCTAACGTATAATCCGATGCCAGTGACCGGTTTGTGAGCTGAAATCCGACGCCAATCCAAAGTCCCTGCAAAGAGGAGTTTCAGGGATTATGTGGCACTTTTCATACTCGTGTGTGCAGATAGTTTGTTTCCATACGTTTTGGAACTGAGTTGAGTTCTATCCAGTTTGCAGCGCAATGTTAAGGTTCTCCCTGTGTCTGCGCAGGGGTCATCCAGGTACTCCGGTTTCCCCTGCCACTAAAAACGTGTACAATAGGTGAATCCTCCAGCCAGGTGTTTGACAGTTAGTCTGGCTTCACATCTGGAGAGGGGTCCCCGAGTGGGAGCCCACACTGGCTGCTCACTGCTCCTACAGGTCGCCCCAGCAGCATTGAGGATGTGTCAAATGCAGAGATTAATAATGTATAATTTAACTTGGATATGCATAGGCCATAAAAGTGATGGTTTTAACTAACACACAGCACGTCCATATTCACTTAGATTTAGTTGGTGAAAGTTGGGTTTTTAAAGCGGTGAAAGCCACTACTGCTATTGGTTTAGTATTGGATATTTGAACCAGTATCGTATAGGTACAAACTCCCGACCTTCCGATCATCAGGCGACCCGCTCTACCACCTGCGCCACTGTCGCCCCAATGAACGCCAACAATATTTAAAATGGATCATAAATAATATTTCTTCTGTTTTTACTTGATCACATTAGAGAAACAAACATGAGAAACGTGCTATATTTATACGCCTCCATTCCAATACAAAAAAATCACCTTTCCGGATACGTCATGGGTCAACGGGTCCTCTTTGTTTTTAGGATATACCCGAGCGATTCCTGACGCCGTACCAGGGGACGCGCCGCGCTTGGGGGAAGTTCCGATGTCTCAGGTGTAATAAAAGATGGACCAGTAGCAGCACCTGGGCCAACACGGGACAGGAGTGTCAAAACTGTCACGTCGTCGTGTACCCGCATAAACAGGTCCGTCCCGGGTCAGTTCATCAGTCAAACATGAGCGGCTCAAAACACTTCAAACAGGTTTTTAATGTGGAAAACTATTAACATGGTAACGAGCTCTAAAAAGTAGCTTGGCTCGTGAACAGAACCACCTTGTTGGAGTAAACATTTTAAGCATGGTAGATCTAGGAAAAACATAAGATTAAAAAATAGTGTTTTCCACAGCACAAATTGGAGCAGAGTAATGAGCAGGATGGGGAACCGAAAGCGCCGACCGATGGAGAACAAATTGAGGAAAAGCCAATTAAGAGCGAATTATGTGATGAAGAAGGATGGTATGAACAAGGAGCACACCCTATGGACTTCTGTGAAATGTGCCAGAAACTGCGTTACTGCTGCGGCCACTACATGTACCGCTGAGTGGAAAAGTATACTTTTTTTTTATATAGTCCTTACGTATTTTTGGTTAGTTTTAAAGAGTATTGAGACTCACAAAAGAATAGTGTTCACTTTGTTTGTGTAAAATTGAGTTGAGAGCCTTAACTCTGTACAGTATGCCATTTTCTAATGTTAGATAATCTGTATTTTACAATGTTGAATAGTGGATAAAAAGCCGTGTTTTGCACTTGTACAGTAATTGTGTGAATTTAATAAATATAATTTTGTTAATTTGCCTCTTTCGCCATTACTTTACACCATCAGAAGCATACATGATTGTAGAGAATTACAAAGATACTTAGAAAAGGCCTTACAAATGAAACTTCCCAACCTTTCAATCTTCACACATTGGACTGGACTCTATACTTTGAAAACTGGGGGAAATAATTGATGGTCCAAGGTAATCAGATGCCAGTGACCGGTTTGTGAGCTGAAATCTGACGCCAATCCAAAGTCCCTGCAAAGAGGAGTTTCAGGGATTACGTGGCGCTTTTCATACTCCTGTGTGCAGATAGTTTTGGTTTCCATTTTTCCCAAGCTTGTATTCAGTAGTACCAAAATAACCAGTCAGCAAAATAAATAGAAAAAGGTCTTTATTCCAGACATACTTTCCCAAAGCCCGAGAAACAATCGTTCACATTTAGTTTGCATTGAGGTTTCATTACAGTTGTCTATGGGAGAGAGAGGGGAGACATTTTGGAGAAGCAGAAAGGGAGTTAAATGATTGAAAAGGAGCATAATAAAGTAATTAAAGCTTATCAGATCACAAGTTGTCGTGATTTTTCTAATTTATCAAGTTATTTTGGCACAGTTTGCAAGCATAGCAGGGAAACGGGAAATGAAATAAAGCATATTGTGAAAGACTGAACTATTGATGGCTCCACCCCCAGATCTGATGGCTTTCAAATGAGGCGTCACACCGGCCTATAGGCTGCTGACTCCCCGGTCATGAAGCTTTTAGATTCAGGTAATGCCGAACTAGAGAAAATGCCCTTGGTTAAGGTGGGAGGGGAAAGCATCTCATTGTGCTGTAAATGTTATGAAAAATCTCAATTTACTTGCAATAAGATATTTGTAGTTTTTAGTGCTTTGTTTTTTAATCATGTGTCATTTTAATCAAAATTAAAAATTAAGGTCAAATATGCCCAATTTGAATAATCTTAACTCATCAATATATCAACACTCCCGTCTCTGCTTCTCCATTCATATCATATCATCACATCTGTTGGTAAAATAATTCTTAGACACAGAACACAGTTAAACCCGTCGAGTACCATTTGAAAAACGGACCACGATTTGCCGAACATCACCCCGCTCTTGTTAGTTTTCGCGAGGTCTCACTCTAAACCTGAACTTCCTTTCACATTGAACAGGCAGCAGAAGAGTCAGTTTTTCACTTGAGCTCCCCACAGTCCGTGATCTGGATCCGTTTGGAGGTCTTCCCAGACTGAGAGCCGAAGGACTCCATTTTCTTCACCACGTCCAGGCCCTCCTTCACGCTGCCGAAAACAACATGTCTGCCGTCCAGCCTGAGGAGGGGACAAGGGGAGGAGTTTTATCCTCACGTAAAATATGATTTTGCGTTTGTATTTCTTCTAATGCCAATAACGCAGAGGAAGTATCAGGCTCGCTTTATTTTTACTCACCATTCAGTTTTAGCGGTGCAAATGAAGAACTGAGACCCGTTGGTGTTTGGTCCAGCGTTGGCCATCGACAAAATACCTTCAAAAAACAAACCATTAGGTTTACACAATAATTTCTTCACCGATTTGCTCCCAATATAGACGCAGTTCTTTAAACAACTTGCCTGCCTTTCAGATCAAATATAAAAAACTGTACATTGTGGCTTATTAGAGGAATTAAATGAAGGTTAAGGTCATGCCACGTGCCGTCCTGCTTCAAAACCTCCACCATCGTCCCTGTCCCTAAGAAACCACGGATCACAGGACTTAATGACTACAGGCCGGTGGCGCCGACGTCTGTGGTCATGAAGTCTTTTGAGCGCTTGGTCCTGCCCCACCTCAAGGACATCACCGCCCCCCTCCTGGACCCGCTGCAGTTTGCCCACTCATCACTTTATACGCCTACACATCTGTAAACACAATCCCGCTGTTGTTCAATGTCAAATTGTTGTCGTCTTACCACACGTCACTTTATTTTATCTTATTTATTTAATATTTTTTATGCATGCCCCTATAGCCTTATAGTTTAAAGTTCTTAGCTTATTTTTTATCTTAATTCTGTGTTATATGTTTTATGTCGCACGTTTGCCATGAGAACAATTCCTAGTTTGTAAACCCTGTTCTGAAACAATGGCAATAAACCTATTCTGTTCCGTTAGTGATGGGACAAGCCTCTAATTCGACAATGGTGATGATATACTGCCACCTGGTGGATCCCAGGTGTAATGGAAACACACTAGCAAGCGTGACAAGAATACTACAGATATTACTTTGACCGTTAGAGAAATGCGGGTCGTTTGGCTGGTACTAAAATAAATACAATAGTCTTACCTGGTCCAGTGTGCTTCAGCTTGAAGTTCTCATCTGGAAACTTCCATCCGTAAATCGACTTCCCTCCGGTGCCGTTGTGGTTTGTGAAATCTCCTCCCTGAAAACAATACCGCATGAATAAAAAAAAATAATGCCGGCTTTGTTCCAATTCACGGTAACCCATTTAGAGAAGCGAGAAGGGAAGGGCCCAAACCTGACACATGAACTGGGGGATGATTCTGTGGAAGACGGACCCTTTGAATCCAAACCCATGTTCTCCGGTGCACAGGGCGCGGAAGTTCTCTGGGATAGAAGCGTAACAATCAGTTTGCATCAGCTTAGTACATATTTAGTAATAAGACAACCTCATCATGCTGCATAATTAATAATAAATGGGGTAAACATTTTAGAGGGCATACAATCAATACGAGATTTCACTAATGGGCAAAACCAGGCAACTTCAAAGCTATACGATCTCTCTCAAGATGTTGACGGGTTTTCCATCATAGGAGGCGTCATCTTCAGTGTTGTTTTAGTGTTCTGGATGTTTTGCCTCTCGTCCAAGAAGCTTTGTCAGCGAATAATGATCTTCTAGCACAGTGGTTCTCCACAGTTATGACGCCGGAACCCGCCATTAACCTGGAAGGCAAGCCTTGACCCAAAACAGAATAGAATTTGCAATACACAAAGTAAAATGCTGAATTGTCTCCATAAATTGTTGTGGTTTAAGCATCAACTAAGCCACACAATGTCAAAACGAGTGACAATAACTCAACGCAAGAGTCATTTTAACAGACTACTAACGGTACTAATCCTTTGTCCAGTGGATATATATATTGAAAAAAAGTGTTTTCTAAGAAATACTCGTGACCCACAGGTTGAAAACCACTGTTCTAGCAGCTGTCGAATAAAAAAAAAAAAACTGCACCAGCAGGGAGGAGTTAACTTTGTAGTTGCACCCATATTTAAAGGTGCATTACGCAACTTTTTATGTGAGAGAGAAAAATAAATAAAGAGTTGATATTGGTGTGTATTTGAACTTGCGGCTGTATTCGTCAGCATGGCGCCCTTACTTTCCATCACAGTGGTCTCTACGACGCTGCAGGATCAGTTGTTTGGACGGTTTTCACTGCTGACGGACCCGCTCACCAGAAAAACTACCAAAAAATTTATCCTGGAGAGGCCACCTCGATGGAGAGTAAAGGGGCCGAGCTGACCGCTCAACAGCTATTGGGTCACAAAAAGCTCAATTATAATATTTTTTTATAATATATATTTTATATACACATAAAAAGTTGCATAATGCACCTTTAATGTGAGGGCAGTATATTTTGGTCTGTTGCTCGAATAACATTAGTTGCTGACAAAGCAAACTAAATTAACTGTAGTTGGAGTAAACAGCAATAACACTAAAGTAGTGAAGGGTTAAAGGCTGTTTGGCCACTTTTCCAGAATAATGAGACAGACCAGGGCAATTATATTTTTGTAATGTGTTTGGACATGCCCGTCCTGCAGCGCGCAAAGAAATGTCTTACCTGCAGTTTTGGGAACGACGTCTGCGTTGAGCTGCAAAAAGGACCAGACATGAACATAATGTAAAACAAGACACCATTTCGAGTGAACTCCGGGGAAATGTGGGAGCGAAAGCGAACATTGTAGTGTTGCAGCTGGTTACCTCAAAGGTGACCCGTCCCAGAGGCTGGTTGTCCGCGGAGATCTCGAAGTAAACCACGGGGCTGGTGTTGGCTGCGGCCGGGCCGGTGCTGCACAGACGGGCCGCGGTGAAGAGCGCGGAGCACAGCCTAGTTCGGCTCGATATGAGCAGCATCTTCACCAGCTTTGACTTTAAACGGCTCTGGGGAAGAGGAAGAGGTGCACTTCAGGGAAACGCGCTCCAAAGTCACGCCGCTGACAGCCGCACGCACGAGCGCAGGAAGTTCTTCTTCTTTTCTCCTAATGGCGGACTGCTAGCCAGGCGTATGTCGCCACCTAGTGTAGTGAGTGTGTTACTCCATGCCTTTGAGAATGCGACCCATTTCCTGGATATCAATCCAGATTCACCTACATAAATGTAAAGGTGCCCAGCGTGTGCACCTCACTCCTCAGCAGCCAACGGATCCACACCATTTAACTAAATATAAATAGTGGGTGGCACAGCCGTAAGCGCTAGGGCTTCACAGCTAGAAGGTCCCGGGTTCGATTCCTGGAGGGGCCTTCATGTGTGGAGTTTGCATGTTCTCCTAACCTGGCAATTGATGTGTTTTGGAACAGAGTTGAGTTCTCCCTGTGTCTGCGCAGGGGTCATCCAGGTACTCCGGTTTCCCCTGCCACTAACAACATGTACAATAGGTGAATCCTCCAGCCAGGTGTTTCTGACAGTCTGGCTTCACATCTGGAGAGGGGTCCCCGAGTGGTAGCCCACACTGGCTGCTCACTGCTCCTACAGGTCGCCCCAGCAGGAATGAGGATGTGTCAAATGCAGAGATTAATAATGTATAATTTAACTTGGATATGCATAGGTCATAAAAGTGATAGTTTTAACTCACAGCACGTCCATATTCACTTGGATATGGACTTGGTGAAAGTTGGGTTTTTAAAGCGGTGAAAGCCACTACTGCCATTGGTTTAGTATTGGATATTTGTAACTGATACCCGATATAGTATTTTATTCAGTATCGGCTCGAATCACGTGATGAAGAAGGATGGTATAAACAAGGAGCACAGCCTATGGACTTCTGTGAAATGTGCCAAAAACTGCACTACTGCTGCGTCCACTACATGTACTGCTAAGTGGAAAAGTATACTTTCTTTTTTTATATAGTCCTTACATATTTTTGGTTAGTTTTAAAGAGTATTGAGACTCACAAATGAAAAGAATAGAGTTCACTTTTGTAGAAGCCATATACACCTCCAATCACTGTGTGGCATGGTAGGCTTTTATGTGTAGGTACCTCCCCCTACTTAAGTGGGCCAATTATGAGCACCAGGTGTTACAGAGTGTGGAGGTACTGTCTTTTGACCGTGTCAATGAAGGAAAGCTATGGCAAATAAAAGGACATTTGTCAAACTATTGAAGTATTTTGGACTTCTATGGGAGGAGGCACACGTCAGAAACCCATTTACACTTTGTAATCAAGTGGCTTTGTGGCACAGGGCTACCTGGCTGCTACAACTTTGTTTGTGTAAAATGTATTTGTGGACCAACTCGTCAACTCTGTACAGTATGCCATTTTCTAATGTTAAAAAATAATCTGTATTTTACAATGTTGAATATAGTGGATCAAAAGCCGTGTTACTTTCAACCATCAGAAGAATACATGATTAGATACTTTATTAATCCCAGCGAGGGGAAATTCAGTTGTCCTTCAGTAGCAAACAGCGGATAAAAAGACAATACATATAAATATAATAAAAAGTTAAAACCCCCACACATTTGTATCAGCAATGACCTTTATAAAATCGAATTGCAGCAGGGATGAAGGATCTCCAGAAACACTCAGTCCTGCTGTACACGGAGAGGAAACGATCCGATCTATTGCTCCTCTGAGCAGACAGAGTCCCGTGCAGAGGGTGCCTGGAGTTACTGAGGATGGCCTGGACCTTTCTCCCCATGCAGAGGCGCCTCAACAGAGTCCAGTGACCCCGCCCTCTTAACCAAGCTTGTCCAGCCGGTTACGGTTTTTGACAGATATATTGTTGCCCCAACTAATGGCAGCAAAAAGAACAGCAGCCACAATGATAAACGATAATTGATTACACACATCAAAGGACTTCAGCCTCCTCAGAAAAAAAGAGCCTGGTCTGACCCCTTTTGTAGAGAGACTGTGTGTTGATGTTCCAGTCCAATTTATCATCCAGGTGAACACCTAGATATTTGTATGTGTGCACGCGTTCGATGTCCTGTCCATGTATACTGATTGGCTGTAGAATGTTCTTTTTCTTGCCAAAGTAGATGGTCATTTCTTTGGTCTTGTTAGTGCTCAGAATTAGTGAGTTCTTGGTGCTCCAATCACAGAACGCAGTTATCAAGTTCCTGTACTCCCCTTCCTGGTTATTGACATAGGCCACAATGGCTGTGTCATCCGAGTACTTCTGAACATGACAAGTGTCGGAGTGGTCCTTGAAGTCAGACGTGTAGATGGTAAAGAGAAAAAGAGCAAGAACAGTTCCTTGTGGAGAGCCAACATTACTCACAACATAATCCGAGGTGGTGTGGCCAAGCCTCACGCACTGAGGGCGGCCCGTCAAATAATTGTGGATCCACGTGATGAAGATCCGGTCAACCCCTAAACTCTCCAGCTTTCGTTTGAGGACGTCTGGTTGAACTGTGTCGAATGCACTTGAAAAAAAAATCAAAGAACATTATCCTCACATATCCACCAGATCGATCCAGGAGGGAGTAGGTCCGGTGCAGCAAATACACGATGGCATCATCCACTCCAATAGCCTCCGGATGGGCAAACTGGAGTGAGTCTTGTGCATGCTGTACCTGAGGCCTGAGAAGGTGCAGGACGGGCCGCTCCAGTGTCTTCATGATGCAGGAGGTCAAAGCCACTGGTCTGAAGCCTGCAAAGAGGAGTTTCAGGGATTACGTGGCACTTTTCATACTCCTGTGGGCAGATAGTTTTGGTTTCCATTTTTCCCCAAGCTTGTATTCAGTAGCACCAAAATAACCAGTCAGCAAAATACCTAAATAGAAAAACGTCTTTATTCCAGACATACTTTCCCAAAGCCAGAGAAACAATCGTTCACATTTAGTTTGCATTGAGGTTTCATTACAGTTTTGTCTATGGGAGAGGGAGAGAGAGACATTTGAGAAGCAGAAAAAAGGGAGTTAAATGATTGAAAAGGAGCATAATAAAGTAATTAAAGCTCATCAGATCACAAGTTTTGTCGTGATTTTTCTAATTTATCAAGTTATTTCGGCACAGTTTGCAAGCATAGAAGGGAAACGGGAAATTAAATAAAGCATATTGTGAAAGGCTGAACTATTGACCGCAAATAACAAAACATATCATGGCTCTTAGTGCTTTGTTTTTTAATCATGTGTAATTTTTAATCAAAATTACACAAATATTCCTAATTTGGATAATCTTGACTCATCAATATATCAACACTCCCGTCTCTGCTTCTCCATTCATATCATATCATCTGTTGGTAAAATAATTCTTAGATACAGAACACAGTTAAACCCGTCAAGTACCGTTTTTTCACTTGAGCTCCCCACAGTCCGTGATCTGGATCCGTTTGGAGGTCTCCCCAGACGGAGAGCCGAAGGACTCCATTTTCTTCACCACGTCCAGGCCCTCCTTCACGCTGCCAAAAACGACATGTCTGCCGTCCAGCCTGAGGAGGGGACAAGAGGAGGAGTTTTATCCTCATGTAAAAGACTGGGGCTAAAATACGGGATGCACTTGTGGTTAATGTTTCAAACTGCGGTTGCTATGGCGACTTTTGATGTGCGTCACCCCTCTACACTCGAGGAAGCCCAAATGCACTTGTATAAAAATATCAACAATTGTGTGTGGGAGATGTTCTTCTAAATTTAACACGCCGTCTTTGCACGACCTCTCCTACGTGCTAAACGCCCGCTCCCTCAGAGATAAACACGCAAGGAAATGACAAAAACAAAAACAAAAAAGTGACAAAATGGCGACAAAAAAAACGTTGAAAGTGCACAAAAAAGTGACAGAACCTAAAAAAAAAAAAAAAAAAAAAATAAAGAGATGAAGAAGAACGTGAAAAAACTGACAACACGGCAACAACGCGAGGAAAAATATCCGTTTAGATCAGTTTTGTAGGTCTTGGCTTTCAAATGAGGCGTTGCACTGACCTATGGGCTCCCTCCATAAGCTTTTAGATTTGGGTAAAGCGGAACTGGAGAAAATGCACCTCGGTTAAGGCGAGTGGTAAGAGGTTAATTTATTCCGTCAAAGTCCATTTCTTTTAAATTGGCATCATTTATTTGAGTTGAAACTGTCCCTCGACCAGCGGGCATCAAAACTTGTACCTGTTTTCCAATACCAGTAGAACCTAAAACAGTAATAATAATTCATACCCAGGTAAATGTAATTATTTGATTGAATTTAATCTAAAATTGTGTATTTCTTTTAATGCCAGTAACGCAAAGGAAGTATCAGGCTCGCTTTATTTTTACTCACCATTGAGTTTTAGCGGTGCAAAGGAAGAACTGAGACCCGTTGGTGTTTGGTCCAGCGTTGGCCATCGACAAAATACCTTCAAAAAACAAACATTAGGTTTACACAATAATTTCTTCACTGATTTGCTCCTAATATAGACATGGTTCTTTAACAACTTGCCTGCCTTTCAGATAAAATAAAAAAACTGTACATTGTGGCTTATTAGAGAAATTAAATGAAGGTTAGTGAATGGAACGAGCCTCTAATTCGACAATGGTGATGATATACTGCCACCTGGTGGATCCCAGGTGTAATGGAAACGTACTAGCAAGTGTGACTAGAATACTACAGATTTTACTTTGACCATTAGGCTGGTACTAAAATAAATATAATATTCTTACCTGGCCCAGTGTGCTTCAGCTTGAAGTTCTCATCTGGAAACCTCCCTTCGTAAATCGACTTCCCTCCGGCGCCGTAGTCGTTTGTGAAATCTCCTCCCTGAAAACAATACCGCATGAATAAAAAAAATAATGCCGGCTTTGTTCCAATTCACGGTAACCTATTTAGAGAAAGGAAGGGCCCAAACCTGAAATAAATACGAGAGGACTCTGTAGAAGATGGAGCCTTTGTATCCATGTTCTGCATAACAATCAGTTTGCATCAGCTTAAGTACATATTTAGTAATAAGACAACCTCATCATGCTGCATAATTAATAATAAATGGGATAAACATTTTAGAGGGCATACAATCAATACGAGATTTCACTAATGGGCAAAACAAGGCAACTTCCACGCTATATGATCTCTCTCAAGATTCACAAAGTAAAATGCTGAATTGTCTCCATAAATTGTTGTGGTTTAAGCATTAACTAAGCCACACAATGTCAAAACGAGTGACAATAACTCAACACAAGAGTCATTTTAACAGACTAACGGTACTAATCCTTTTTCCAGTGGATATATATATATATATTGAAAAAAAAGTGTTTTCTAAGAAATACTCGTGACCCACAGGTTGAAAACCACTGTTCTAGCAGCTGTCGAATAAAAAAAAAAAACTGCACCAGCAGGGAGGCGTTTACTTTGTAGTTGCACCCATATTTAAAGGTGCATTACGCAACTTTTTATGTGAGAGAAAAAAAATAAAAAATAAAGAGTTGATATTGGTGTGTATTTGAACTTGTAGTGACCCAGCAGCTGTATTCGTCAGCATGGCGCCCTTACTTTCCATCACAGTGGTCTCTACGACGCTGCAGGATAAGTTGTTAGGACGGTTTTCACTGCCGACGGACCACCAGAAAAACTACCAAAAAATGTATCCTGGAGAGGCCACCTCGATGGAGTAAAGGGGCCGAGCTGACCGCTCAACAGCTCTTGGGTCACAAAAAGGTCAATTATAATCATGTTATAATATTTTTTTATATACATAAAAAGTTGCATAATGCAACTTTAATGTGAGGGCAGTATATTTTGGTCTGTTGCTCAATTAACATTAGTTGCTGACAAAGCTTTGTTAAGAGGCTTAACTTTTTTTTGTTCTTTACATCTATTTAAGTCTACTAGTCATTGAACATCCTTTTGAGCAGAGTTTTAGTTGCTCAAATAAAAATAAAATATTAACTGTAGTTGGAGTAATAGTAATTGAACAGCAGAAACACTAAAGTAGTGAAGGGTTAAAGGCTGTAGGCCACTTTTCCAGAATAATAATGATATACTGCCACCTGGTGGATCCCAGGTGTAATGGAAACATACTAGCAAGCGTGACTAGAATACTACAGATATTACTTTGACCGTTAGAGAAATGCGGGTCGTTTGGCTGGTACTAAAATAAATATAATATTCTTACCTGGCCCAGGGTGCTTCATCTGTAAGTCATATGGAAACTTCAATCCGTAAATCGACTTCCCTCCGGTGCCGTTGTGGTTTGTGAAATCTCCTCCCTGAAAACAATACCGCATGAATACAAAAAAAATAATGCCGGCTTTGTTCCAATTCACGGTAACCTATTTAGAGAAGCGAGGAGGGAAGTGCCCAAACCTGACACATGAACTGGGGGATGACTCTGTGGAAGATGGAGCCTTTGAATCCAAACCCATGTTCTCCGGTGCACAGGGCGCGGAAGTTCTCTGGGATAGAAGCGTAACAATCAGTTTGCATCAGCTTAGTACATATTTAGTAATAAGACGACCCACAAGTTGAAAACCACTGTTCTAGCAGCTGTCAGAAAAAGATATATACACCGCACCAGCAGGGAGGAGTTTATTTTGTAGTTGCACCCATATTTAAAGGTGCATTACGCAACTTTTTATGTGAGAGAAAAAAATAAATAAAGAGTTGATATTGCAGTGTTAATTTCGTCGACTAAAATATTTAGTCTTAATTTTAGTCAAAGTGATATTTCTGACGACTAAAATTTGACTAAAACTAAATGAAAAGTTTTTCATGCGACTAAAACTATGACTAAAATGTCCAGATATTTTAGTCGACTAAAATGAGACTAAATAAAAATGGAAAGGAGAGACTAAAATCATCCAAACTTCTATTGACCGTCTGAAAGAGCCTCATATCATGTAACTTCACTGCCAAAGGAGCAGCTCTGAGCTTTGTTCATGAGGAGCAGCTCCATGAAGCAGGACCTCCATTAAATATGATTATAGTGAATATTAATACAAAGTCGACTAAATTTGTCTTAAATTTAGTCGACTAAAACTCGACTAAAATTGAATTACATTTTCGTCAAAAGACTAAAACTAAATTAAAATATGTTGTCAAAATTAACACTGTGATATTGTTGTGTATTTGAACTTGTAGTGACCCAGCGGCTGTATTAGTCAGCATGGCGCCCTTACTTTCCATCACAGTGGTCTCTCTATGACGCTCTATGACGCTTTCACTGCTGACGGACCCGCTCACCAGAAAAACTACCAAAAAATTGATCCCGCCGAGGCCACCTCGATGGAGAGTAAAGGGGCCGAGCTGACCGCTCAACAGCTATTGGGTCACAAAAAGGTCAATTAGATAATTATAATATATTATAATAGTAGTTATAATATTTTTTTATATACATAAAAAGTTGCATAATGCACCTTTAATGTGAGGGCCGTATATTTTGGTCTGTTGCTCGAATAACATTAGTTGCTGACAAAGCTTTTTCTTTGCATCCATTTAAGTCTACTAGTCTTGTAGTTGTAGCATTGAACATCCTTTTGAGCAGAGTTTTAGCTGCTCAAATAAACCAATAAACTAAATTAACTGTAGTTGGAGTAACAGTAATGGGAGTAAACAGCAATAATAGCAGCGCGCAAAGAAATGTCTTACCCGCAGTTTTGGGAACGACGTCTGCGTTGAGCTGCAAAAAGGACCAGACATGAACATAATGTAAAACCAGACACCATTTCGAGTGAACTCCGGGGAAATGTGGGAGCGAACGCGAAAGCCAACATTGTAGTGTTGCAGCTGGTTACCTCAAAGGTGACCCGTCCCAGAGGCTGGTCGTCCGCGGAGATCTCGAAGTAAACCACGGGGTTGGTGTTGGCTGCGGCCGGGCCGGTGCTGCACAGACGGGCCGCGGTGAAGAGCGCGGAGCACAGCTTAGTTCGGCTCGATATGAGCAGCATCTTCACCAGCTTTGGAGAAACATGCTCCAAAGTCACGCCGCTGACAGCCGCACGCACGAGAGCGCAGGAAGTTCTTCTTCTTCTTCTTTTCTCTTAATGGCGGACTGCTAGCCAGGCGTATGCCGCCACCTAGTGTAGTGAGTGTGTTACTCCATGCCTTTGAGAATGCGATCTGTTTCCTGGATCTCAATCCAGATACACCTACAAAAGGAAACAAAGCTCTCCGGATAGTTTTTTTGATTCCCTCCAACAGACCTTTAAAGGTACACTGCGCAACATTTTGGACTATACTGTTTTTTGCATGCTATAAAGGCTACCATACCATTAATTTAGACTTTTTTCGTTGAAGTAAGTCGAATTCTTGATACAATCTGAGGTGGGTATTGAGTTTTCCTGGGGGACTTCCTAAAAAAAGTTTTAAAAAAATGTCTAGCCAACATATTGAATTGAAATAGGCTACATGTGCCTTTAAAGTGCATATATGACACATTAGACACAATATTTGCCAACACGATTATATTTAAGATTTTGTTCCGTGCTTTCTTTAGTTTGGCCCTTTTTGTGGCGTTTATGGCGTCACTTCCTTATCGGACACTGACAGGAAGTGACATACTTCTTCTTCTTCTTACTCTGCTCTTACAGAGAAATACAATCTTAAATGTACCAAAAAACAGTATAATACTATAATTAAGGCTATCCCTTTAGAAATGTTAAATTTAGTGAAAGGGTTATTGATGTATGAAGTCGTAATACCTAGATTTCCTTTGCTTATAATAGATGACATAGAACTTAAAAACGGAAAATGTTCAAACAAAATAATAAGAAGTGTAATAACAAATAAACTTCACCCAATTTCACTAAAAAGACTTTACACCCTCAAAGATTTTCCAAAAGATATACAAATAAAAATCAGAACCAAATATCTCTCCCTCCCAATTTATCCTAAAGCTAAAGAAACCCATTTCAAAATTTTAAATGATATTTATCCCAGTAATGAATTTCTGAGACAACGTTTCAATATTGATTTAAATTTGTGTTCATTTTGTGAATGTGATATTGAATCTGTGGAGCATTTATTTTTTGATTGTCGTTATACCAGAACTTTATGGAATTCATTTCAACATTGGATATCAGAATATGTTAGTGATGCACCCAATATACTGTACAAAGATGTAAAATTTGGAGTATTTTTGCAAGATAGCAAGAAAGATCTTTTTTACAATACTTGTATACTCTTACTTAAACAATATATTCACAAATGTAAATTTTTGAAGGTTAAACCACTCTTCCAAATTTATTTGAATGAATTTTTGCAATTTAGGAAAGCCTTATGTCATGTAAAATCTAAAGCAGCTACTATTTTCATTAATTTCATACAATCTCAAGTATGATAACAGACCTCTTGTGATTGTTTTTCTTTTATTTTTATTTATTATTATTATTATTTTTTTCTCTACCTCATGTCGTACGTCTATTGTACACTTTTGTAATGTACTCTCGCTCAGTCTGTGTAAAAGGTTATAATAACGATTTGTAATGCCATATTGTTTGAAAAATAAAATTAAAAAAAAAAAAAAAAAAAAAAAACTTCTTCTTCTTCTTCTTGGTGTTTTACGGCGGTTGGCAACCAGCTTTTAGGAGCATTACCGCCTCCTACTGTTCCGGAGTATGGGTCATACAGTGAATTTTTTTTTTTTTTTTTTTTTTTTTTTTTAATTTAATTTTATTTTCCAAACAATATGGCATTACAAATCGTTATTATAACCTTTTACACAGACTGAGCAAGAGTACATTACAAAAGTGTACAATAGACGTACGACATGAGGTAGAGAAAAAAATAATAATAATAATAAATAAAAATAAAAGAAAAACAATCACAAGAGGTCTGTTATCATACTTGAGATTGTATGAAATTAATGAAAATAGTAGCTGCTTTAGATTTTACATGACATAAGGCTTTCCTAAATTGCAAAAATTCATTCAAATAAATTTGGAAGAGTGGTTTAACCTTCAAAAATTTACATTTGTGAATATATTGTTTAAGTAAGAGTATACAAGTATTGTAAAAAAGATCTTTCTTGCTATCTTGCAAAAATACTCCAAATTTTACATCTTTGTACAGTATATTGGGTGCATCACTAACATATTCTGATATCCAATGTTGAAATGAATTCCATAAAGTTCTGGTATAACGACAATCAAAAAATAAATGCTCCACAGATTCAATATCACATTCACAAAATGAACACAAATTTAAATCAATATTGAAACGTTGTCTCAGAAATTCATTACTGGGATAAATATCATTTAAAATTTTGAAATGGGTTTCTTTAGCTTTAGGATAAATTGGGAGGGAGAGATATTTGGTTCTGATTTTTATTTGTATATCTTTTGGAAAATCTTTGAGGGTGTAAAGTCTTTTTAGTGAAATTGGGTGAAGTTTATTTGTTATTACACTTCTTATTATTTTGTTTGAACATTTTCCGTTTTTAAGTTCTATGTCATCTATTATAAGCAAAGGAAATCTAGGTATTACGACTTCATACATCAATAACCCTTTCACTAAATTTAACATTTCTAAAGGGATAGCCTTAATTATAGTATTATACTGTTTTTTGGTACATTTAAGATTGTATTTCTCTGTAAGAGCAGAGTAATTAAGGACATTCCCATCCGAATCCATAAGATGTAAAATAGACCAAATACCTTTTTTCACCCAGTCATCATAATAGATAGATTTTCTTTTGAACAATATGCATCGATTATTCCAAATAGGCATGTTGTGTGGAGTAAAGTTATGAGTATAGGACATTTTCCAACTTAAGAGAACCTGTTGATGAAATTTAGATAACTTGAGGGGTAATTTAGAAAGAGCAAAGTCACAGGCTAATAGGAATTCAATGCTGCCACATTCTAAGAATATTTTTGCTGGAATACGAAACCAAAAATTATTAGGATTGTTTATAAAATTTTGCAACCATTTTAATTTTAGCGTTCCATTCATAGCTTCAAAATCAATTATGTTTAGACCACCTTCAGCAATGGGTTTAACTGCATCATTTTTCCTAATGTAGTGATGTTTATTTTTCCATATAAAATTAAAAATGTTTTTGTTTATTTTATTAATTAGATGATCAGGGACAGCTAGAGAAAATGCGGGGTAAATAAATCTTGATAAAGCTTCACTTTTGGAAATTAAAATTCTACCAAAGATTGATAAATCTCTTTGTAACCAAGAATTTAAGATCGGTTGTGTTTTGGTTATATTGTTTTCGATGTTTAGGAGTTCTCTTCTTTTCCAATCTTTCGACAATATAATTCCCAAGTATTTTACTTCAGTTTTCACAGGGATTCCATGTAAATCTGAATTGTGGTGCTCATGAAGGGCCATCAGCTCACATTTTTTAAGATTTAATTGTAACCCAGAAGCTCTGGAAAACATCTCCACTTTCGTGATTACTAGAGGAATTTGATCTGCATTTTTTATAAAAATTGTCGTGTCATCGGCTAACTGAGTGATAATTAGAGGCCTGCCCAGGACATTTAATGGTTTCAAATCTGTACTGTTTTTGATATAAATCGATAATATTTCTACAACTAAAATAAAAATCAGAGGTGAGCACGGGCATCCTTGTTTTACCCCTCTATTTATCTTGAATCTTTTGGTTGTACCCGCAGGTAAAGACACTGAACTGTTTATATCTGTATACAACATGTTAATCATGTCAATGAACTTATCACCAAAGCCGAAAAATTCAAGAGTTTTCAAAATAAATGGATGCTCAACCAGATCAAAGGCTTTATAGAAATCAAGGAATAAAATGTAACCTTGATCTTCAATAGGTAGCGTTCACGTGACATCACAACCTTCTAAAGATCCTATAGTTTAACATTGAGGTGGAGGGCAACTGAAAATTCCACGGCCGTAACCATAGTAACGCTCAAAATGCAGATTTATTGTCTTAAATCATTGCTAATATCTCTGTAATTACTGGGCCAATTCACATGAAACAAAAACTGACACAAAGTTCAAAGTCATATCTTCCAGCAGATATGAACATATGTCTAATTATTTCTTCACAAAGGCGTCCAAAAGTGGAGACAATATTCAAAAACATGTGCTTGATGTAGGCCAGTAGAAAGGACTTTCAGCCATAACATTCACATGTCAGGTTTGTGAATCCAATCACTATCACATGATGATCAGAGAAAACATTTGGACATTTTCTTTTTGGAAATTTCTTTCAAAAACTGTTTCTCTCCCATAGAGTTGTATTGACACCTGCCCTCCAACTGAAATGGAATTCTAAATCGTGAACGCAACCTATTAAATAGTTGTAATCTAATAAATCCAAAACTAATCTAATGTTATTGTGTATTGATCTATCTTTAATAAAGCCCGACTGAGTTTCACTAACAACATCGCCTATCCCAGCCTTCAATCTATTGGCTAAAATTTGAGTGAATAGTTTATAATCTACATTTAATAAGGATATGGGTCTTAGATTTTCAATATACCTTTTATCTTTTCCTGGCTTTGGTAAGAGAGTGATGACCCCTTGCTTCATCGTTGTTGTGAGATTATTATTCTCAATACATTCATTGAAAACTGAAAATAACATTTGTTTTATATCTTTCCAGAAAAATTTATAGAAATTGGATGTTAAACCATCTTGACCAGGGGCTTTTCCCAAAGCCATACGCTCAATAGCAACATCAAGTTCTTTTAGTTGTATTTCAGCATCACATAACAATTTAAAACCCTGTTCAACTTGAGGAATATTGTGTCTTATATTCTCGAGAAAATTTTCAGAACTTTCAGGAATGTAATTGGATGAGTATAAATTTGAATAAAATTTGTACGTCTCTTCAGCTATTATATTTGCTTGGTGACATTCTTTGTCATTAATCATTAATACATCCAACTTATTCTTTTCCTGTCTTCTTTTTTCTAAATGATAGAAGTAAGATGAGTTTTTTTCTCCTTGTTCTATCCACTTGGCCCTGGACCTTACATAAGCACCCTGTGCCCTTTGAGTGAATAAATCATCAAGATTGGATTGTAAATTTGAAAAAGTAGCTTTTTCTTCTTCTGTAAGATCATGTTTCTTACACAATATGTTAATTTCTTGTGCTAGGGTATATTCTTTTTCCCTTAGGCGTTGGCTTCTGATTTTACCCTGTTTAATAGAAATACTTCTCACTTTAAATTTAAAATATTCCCATTTTTTACAATAAGTGTTTAGTTCTATATCATTTTCAATTTCCATTAATGTATTTCTTACTTCATTGACAAACTCTTCCACCAATAATAAATCTGAATTAAATTTCCAATAGCTCTTATAGTGGTTGATATTAACATTTGGTTTGAGAGTTATACCAACTAAACAATGGTCAGTTAAAGGTGCTGCAGCTATTTCAACCTTAGTGACAAATTCCAGTATTTCAGGGGATAATAACCAATAATCTATTCTTGATTTTGCACCACCATTAGGTTTTATCCATGTATACTGGCACTCATTGGGATTTTTTTGTCGCCAGATATCAGTGAGAGAGTGAGTATCTGTAAAAACCTTAAGAACTGTGTTATACTGGTGGTCCTTATAAAATGACGGGGATCTGTCTAACCATTCATCCGGTGCAATGTTAAAATCCCCTCCAAACATTGTAAAACTAATATTATAAGAAAGTTTGAAATCTGTGATTATGTCTGATATATCATCAAACAGCCTTTTGTTCTGGTTTAAATTGTTATACCCGTATATATTCGCAACAAGACACAGTGATCCCTCCAAGTTAGCAATAATTATAACCCAATGTCCATCTTTGTCAGCTTTGTAAGTTATTACTTCTCCAGGAAATCGTTGAAAACATATAGCCACACCCCCAGATCGATTTGTCCCATGTGAAAAATAAATCTTCTCTCCCCACTGGTTCTTCCAAAAAGTCTCATCCTCTTCACAGGAGTGTGTCTCTTGTAAGAAAACAGCATGAGCTTTAAAACCTTTGCAGAAAAGAAAAATAGCCTTGCGTTTTACATTTTCTTTCAGACCTCTTGCATTTAAAGAAATAATAGATAGTTCGGATCTTAAATTGAACATAAAAAGGTTTAAATAAAAATAAACTTACCCCAACCGAGGTAAGAGACCAGTTCAGTTTATAGAAATAATACAGATAATCTGAGTACCTTTAAACTGTGAACATCAAAACAGTTCCTCTATTTTCAAATTCACTTTCCTTTATATGTTGAGCATATTTAAATTTTGGTGATTAGATTTGTTTACCGTTTATGTATCCGTAAGGGCCACGAAAGAATGCCCTTTTTCCTGCTTTTCTTGCCTCGTCGATCTTCGGCCACAGCATCTCCCTTGCCTGTTTAACAGCCTCCGACAAATCTTCAGTGAAGAAAACCCTGGCTTCCTTGCAGACAGCTGAGTCCTTCGTAAGAACCCAGATGTCATCCCTGTCCTTTCTTTTCACAAACCGGATGATGACTGATCGCGTCCGCTTCTCTTCTTTCTTCCCGACACGGTGAACCACATCCACGATGTCATCCATTCTCCCCGCCATGCGCGGTGCCACTTTTTTCAGTAGGTCAATAACATCATCACGTATGTTTTCGTTCATCTTTTCTTTCATTCCCTTGATTCTTAAATTCCAACGACGACTGTGGGCCTCCTGATGAGTGACTTTCTTCTTCAAATCACGGTTTTCTTTTTCCAGCGACACAACTTTTTCTTCCAAAACTGCCATATTTGTCTTGCATTCTTTTATCTCGGCAGCATTAAACTCGAGTGTTTTAGCTAGGCTGCAGATCATGGTGCTATTCTCTCTGATTTTGGACTTCACGTCTTCCAAACCACTTTCTTGTTTATCAAAACGGGAGTTCAGACGAGTTATAGCCGTCATAATAGATTCAAATGAAGCCTCTTGATTGGGTTTTGCCCTCTTTTCCATCGGAGCTCTTTCCTCCGGAGTGTTCAGCGGAGAGTCTTCAAGCTGCCGCTTGTCCGCACCTGCACAAGTGGTTTCCATGGCGGCGTAGTCATGGAACAGAGGCCCGCCTTTTGCTTTCACCAACCTCCCGTCCTTGGTAGATTCATCGTTTGAGGTCATTTTCGTTCTATTTTCCTTCAAAACAGCTACTTAACGTTTTGAAAACGTAAACAGTTCCAACCGACTTGTTTGTTTGGAAAGTTTTGTCTTTGTTCGTTGTTCTGAGGAACTTTACGGAGAAGACGAAAAAGTTTCCCCGCTCAGTCGGCCATCTTGCCGAAACCCCATACAGTGAACTTACAATCTACAACAACCCAAAGTAAATAAAAAAAATTAAAAAATAAAATAAAAATCAAAATAAATAATAATAATTATAATAATAAAACACCACACACACTACTACCTACACTCTATCAAAAAACCCTATCTCCTTTAAAAAACCCACAAGTTCCCTTATCTGTGCCCTACTACCCTCCAACACACTCTTCAAACTGAACTCCCCAACACCCAGCTCCTTCATCCTACTCTTCAGAGCTTCTCTCTCTGCATCATAGCCCTTACACTGTAAGAGCACATGCTCTACCGACTCCTCCGACTCCTGACACGCTCCACAAAGCCCTGTGCCATGTTCCCCTATCACCCGTAATGTTTTGTTCAGTGCGCAATGTCCCAGTCTAAGCCTTGTGACGACCACCTCTTCCCTCCTATTACCCCTATGCACCCCAACCCCTGTCACCTCCTTCTTAAAGGAAGTGACATAGGTGACGGCAAACAATTTTAAACTGTCGCCGCGCCGACCATGTGACGTCAATGAGAAATGAGTCAAACTGCTGTGGAACTTTACCTTCATCTGTGTCACTTCCTGTCAGCTTCAAAATTCTTTTCAGCCCGACATTTCTTCATTAAAATCGCCGCTTCACTGAAATACAATGATAATTATGCAGCTGATGTTTTTTCCCTCTGAATAAGTCATGTTTTCAAAAAGCATTAAAAAACCTATGCACTTTAAAGGTTGATCTGGCTGTTCATACTTTATCTAAATTATAATGTAATTTTAAAAATATTTTGCAGGGGAGTTAAGGCTATTCGAGCCATCTCTTGGGCCAAGTTTAATAGCCCCACCAATCACTTATTTTATAGATATAAGCTTCTGAAACTCACCGAGTGCAACTTTTTTCAAAATGCATGTCTAATGTCTAATGTAGTGCTTAGACCTAAGGACAGACTGGCTCAGCTCATCCCAATCTCTACACCTGCTCATAATCACAATACAAGACGTAAAACCCTCTTACAAGGAAAAATTAGAAAACTCAAGTGCACAAGCTTCAGTGTGGCGCGTAAAGGCCCACACGTTTGGAATGAGCTGAACATTAACATTAAAACCGTAACATCTCTGGCTATTTTTAAAAAGAAACTAAAAATTGAGCTTCTAGAAAATTACAATAAAACCTAGCTGATGACCTCTAGCAAGACTTATGTAATTTATGTCTGATGGTAGTATGGACTAATGTGTGTAAGCAAAAAATAAATAAATAAAAAATAACAATAAAATAAAAAAAATACGTACCTTTTAAAGTAAAATTCATGCAACTCCTAAGCTAGTAAAAGTAAGGTAAGACAGTTTTAAATTAGAGTAGGTAAGGTTAGTTGGTAGGTAATAGGTATCTTGGGTAATATGTATCCCAGGTTACTAATGTATATCTGTGTTTTTTAATATTGTGTATTGTCTTGGGCCCCATATATAAGCTAAATGTTGCTTCGAGGGTGTCCCGTTTATGAATATGCACTATCACCTATGAATGAATGTTAAAATGCTTTTACCGTATATTTGTAATAAACTAAACTGAAACTGAAACCGAAACTGAAGGCCTCACGCTCAACCCTTCTCTGCATGTGTTTGTTTGCCGGGAGAGCCTTGCAGAGCAGTAACGCTACAAAATGCTTGAACTCATTTATCTTAGTTAAGCCTTTATATTTATTACAGTTTATCCACCGTTTAGCCTCGTCATAATCGCATAATCGACCGAAAGACCAAAGAAAGAGACTGGATCGCAGTTACAGGTGTCATCTGAATACGTATTTATTAGATAAATATTAGGCTGTCACATCGTCTAACTACATACAATTCTGCAAGACTAAAAATCACAAGAATTAGTTCCTTTACTTTCTGACCAGCTCAGAATACGAAACCGCTATACACTCGACGTACAAACACGGGGCACGGACGCGATCTGTATTCGTTGGTATTAAAAAGTGTAAAACGGCTTACAATCGCGTGGACACCTCAGCTTTCGATCGCCTTTAGATCGATTAGCACCTTTGCCGGATCAATACAGCGGGTTGTGTCTGATGTAAAGGGACGAGCCATTTATGAATGATTGTGTTTAAAAAAAATAAAAATAAAAAAAATGACACAATTTCCAGCCTCTCGCGGCCTTTTTGTTTAAACTTTGGGTCTTTTCCTTAAAAAAATAAAAAATAAAAAAGCCTATGCGTTTCGGGGGAAGACTGATATCCGGAAGTGGGGAAAACAAGTGTGTCTGATGTAAAGGGACGAGCCATTTATGAATGATTGTGTTTAAAAAAATAAAAAATAAAAAAAATGACACCATTTCCAGCCTCTCGCGGCCTTTTTGTTTAAACTTTGGGTCTTTTCCTTAAAAAAAACAAAAAAAAAACTATGCGTTTCGGGGGAAGACTGATATCCGGAAGTGGGGAAAACAAGTTCCTTTCTGTTTGGATGCACTGTGGAAATTCGCCAATAAAAATAATCTATATAAAAGGTCGAACGCATACATATCACAATTTGTTACGTACTGTGCAGGAAGCTCAGATGAATACGGAGACGATACAGCAATAAAGGGCGAAACGTGATAAATAAATGCTTTGACCAAAACTATTGACTTAAATACGGTGATCACTTCGCAAAAGGCCTTCCTCCAGTTGCATACATTTGCGGAGACATAATTATGTTTGCTACGGTCGAAATGAATCGGACTCTAGCCCTATACAGTTCAGTAAAAAAAACAAAAAGTACAAAATAATTTACCAAAAAAGGAAGTTAAAAATTCATCCGGTGCAATGCTTTCTTCAAAAACAAGCTATAAACAATATCACATTGCTCTCAAACGTGACAAAAAAAACGTGCGGATAAACGGAACAGGGCCGAGGGGGGAACAGGGGCGGTATTGCTTCGAACCAATTCATTCTTTTGCGCGGACAAATAACTTATAATATGATTTGGGGGATTAGCTTTGCACGACTGCGAGAGAGACGGACGACATTATTATTATTATTATTAAGATGATACAAAAATATTCACAGGGATTATGTACAATACAATAGCATTTCTTAAAAAATAATACATTTGCATAATGGACACGGCGATCCTCCTCGACGGCGAGCAGCTCCGACGCCGCGCCGACGGGACCCATAGCGTTAGCAGCAACGGCTAAAATCGCCGCTAACTTAGCCTAGCGTATTTACAACATTCACAGAGCCAGTCCCATAGACAATACACAGGTCTCTAATCCCCAACTTTGGTGAGCAAACCTTCCCCAAATACCAATGTGTGAATACAACGGAAAAAGGACATACGTGTAGTACTGTGCACAGGTGTTAGACGGGAGATAAGAAGTCCTTTTATATGTGTATAGCAGTGACATAAGCTAATGTAGCGGTCGAGATTAGTGTTTCCCAGCCATAGGTAAAGGGGAAAAGGAAGTGGAATTTCAAAGGAATGGTTTGATTTTGGGAGTACTGTACTTTAGCTTCATTTTGAGCACAACACACTATTACATACAGGATCATCTTAGTTTAGTTGGTCACTTTGTAATAATATTGGTGGCAGGATCCTCGAGGTAGGGGGTAATCTCCACTGGACTAGATTGGGGGCCTCCAATATCAAGCAAGTGATATGGTTTATTTTTGTTATTTGAGCTCATTGCTCTAATATAATTCTTCATTGAAAGCGGCATAGATTTAATAGGCAATCATTATTTTGAAATCATCTTGCTCAGTGCTGGCGAACAGTGTTGGGGGTGTAACGTATTACATAAATATATTACTTTTTTCACTAACCAAGGAATATAACACATTACTGAAATAAAATATGGGAATATATCAGTCATTACAATTCAAGTAGCTTGAGTTACAAGTGCATTTCAATGTATTAAAACAGAATGCGGCGCCAAACCGGGTTGGACACTGGTGTATAAGATCTGCGGTTGTATAAGATAAATGTCGACAAAACAAAATATGAGAGAATGGGGATAAAAAATGAAATCTTTGAATGCACTTTTGCCCGGTGGCATTATTACTATTTTTAGTTTATATTTCGCCAAAAGTAACTCAAAGTAGTGCAACTCGGCTACATTTATGAAACAGTAACATGTAATGCAGACATATTACACTTTTAAAGCTGTAACTACTAATATAGAATATGTTGTCATTTTAAAGTAACCCGCCCAACACTGCTAGGGTTCAGAACCCCACTTTGGGAACCACTGGTTTAGATATGGCCAACATTTTCCTCCCAAAGGTACAATAGGTCCCAGTTGAATGTATTTTCCACATTATTATAGCAAAAGGTTGTTTAATTCGTCCTACTGGTTCTTGAGAGCTGATGTAACAAGTGACTTTCTCCATTGTGAGATCAATAAAGGCTTATCTTGTTGTTATTATTTATTCTCCCAAACCCGTCTAAAACCATTGCACAGTACGGCATTGGGGGAAAAGCGTCTAAAATGAATTAGTTCAAAAAAAAAAGGTGTGAACACAAATGAGTTGTTGTGGGAAATGAAAATGTTAACCAGTTTAGTTTGCTCAGATTTTGCAGAAAAAAAAAACGATAAGAAGTTGATAACGTGGATATACAGACACACACTTTTATCACAAACAGTTTGACCGCTTAAAGACATCGGGCCGCGTAAAGGTTTTGCATCTTTGAAGTTGAAATCTTGAGGGTAAACGTTGTCGGTTTTGTGTCCTAAAGTTATACCTCGCGTGTAATGTAAGTGCAGGAACACATTAATCCTTTTCTACAGTTTAACTTCCAAAATATCAACAACAAATAAAATGGGTTTTTTGAAAAAGTTTGGCATTCGCTCTGGAACCAATATAAATAAGTATCTGCAACTTAAAATCGAAATGTTCCCTTTACTTTAAACTATGAGTAGCCTGTACTCAAAAGTTTGAACATTAGCTTTCACTGTAATATTTTACAGTATATATAAAAAAAAAACGGACAATGATTCAATATATTTTTTCTTTTTTTTTTACAATAGCAGAATTTTTTACTGCTGAAAAGTTGTGAAAAATACCTTTAAATAGTCAATCAATCTATGTAAATTCCGATATTTTTTGTGCTTCCAGACACATGGAGAATGTCATTACATCAAACAGCCCAGATACTTATCGTTTATACACGTTTGACACACATTTTCGTGTAAAAAAAAAAAAAAAAAAAACTGTAAAAAATGCTACATGTCCATAACATGCGTACAAAACATTTTTGAATTTAGCTGCGCATATTTTTTTTAAAGTCTGTGAGGAGAGAGAGAGAGAGACAGAGAGAGTCTGTGCTGGTCAGATGAAAACTGTACACGAGGAAGAGGAGAGAGGGGAGTGCATCTTTGTGTTTATCGGCCGCCATTTTGGCTCTAGTGGCTCAGAGTCCGTACAGTTTCAGTGTTTATCGTACGTGGGGGGGGAACGGCCTCAGTTGTTTTCGAACAGCGAGAGCAGGTCGTCGCTGCTGTTGTTCGGGAGGTCCGGGGGGTCCAAATATGAAAGCAGGTCGTCCGGGTTCGCCAACTCTGGAAGAAGCTGAGGAGAGGACAAGAGTTAGCTTAAACTGCTACTACTAATTGATCGATGAAGAAACAGGCACATTACAGACCACTTTAACAGACACATTCGGCATCTTTTTTTTTGTTGGATCGCCTTTAGCTTTGAACACATAGTATCCTCTGAAATAACTTTCCAAAGATGGCAACAAAAAGAAAATACTATTAGAGAAGATCAAGCACCAGCACCTACACAGGTGCATTCGTGTCAAGCCAGGGGTCTCCAACCTTTTTTATTCGGCAAAGTGCTACTTGCATTCCAGTTGGTCATGTAAATACTTGGGTAGAGTTCATAGGATATTTTCAACACAATTCAATTAAATAGAGTATTTACATATATGGTTGCATTCTGTGTTCAGAAGAAATAGGCACCATGGCTCATGAAGGTAATGTGGAAATGTGGAAAGAGCTCCTTGTAAAGGGCGGGCGACTTTTTCAAGCTTTATATCATGTTATTATGTCATTCCCTCATTAAACACATGCCTGGAGTGTTGCCTCGGCTCATTCACATGTTTTTGAGTAATCAGTAAAAACTTCGACGGCGGCCATTTTAGGTGTAGCTATGCCTCAGTCCTCCTAGGAACGCCCCCACCTCCTGGAGACGCCTCTGAACCTTTCGTCACCAGCCACGCCACCAACCACTGCTCCTCAGCTCAGCAGAGCCCCCTCCCCGCACAGTGTTGTTGTTTAAATGCCACAGTAGTGTCGGGGCGTGTCGGAAAGCTTCTTAAAGAGACAGAGGCCTATTTCAAGACGTTCAATACAGCCATTTTGAGAGAGCAATTTTATTCAAGGCAGTTATTTTAATTTACTGCATATACAGACCGACAGAAGGTTACGTCATCATTGTAGTGCTATAGACTGGGGCTATGTGATTGAAAAAAGCATAATACCCCCTCTTTAAGGTTAGTGGCTAGGGAAATGGCCGCTGGCTGCTCTGCTTTGCGACGACGACACTGGAGGCCGCCATTGCATATAGCCGCTAGTTCCCCATTAGAATCCATTGCACTTTAGACACGTTAAAAACAACTTTAATGCCCGGTTAGTGCTGGTTATCGTAGGATGCATTTTAGAAATCTCGTACTTAACGAGGGTCGGACTGTTAGCATTGGAGCTGCGCGAGCTAATGTCACGCAAGGGCCGAGTCTACAGCGAAGATCCCAAAATAAAAATAAATGACTCACTCACCTCTAAGGATGGCTCGGGCATGTCCGACCCCGATGCGTCCAGGCCGTTGCTGGGGGTGAACGACAGGTCGCTGTGGGGATGGTTGCCGGGCGTCTGTGGCTGCTGTTGCGGTGGATGCTGAGGAGGCGGGACTTGTCTCTGCGGCGGGGGACCACAGTGCCCTGACGACTGTCCCGACAGGCCGCCTGGGTGTAACAGTTGTCCAGATGGGCCGCTTGAGTGCAAGTGTGGTCCCGATTGGCCGCCCGGGTGTAGTAGCTGTCCCGATTGGCCGCCCGGGTGTAGTAGCTGTCCCGAATGGCCGCCCGGGTGTAACGGCGGCCCCGAATGGCCGCCCGGGTGCAACGGCGGCCCCGACTGGTTGCCGTGGGGAGAACCGTGAAGCGCCTGCTGCAACGCGCTGTGTGGCTGGTCGCCGCCGGCTGAGTGAGGTATCTGCGGATGAGACGGTAGCGTTTGTGTAAATCGCACGTTCCTTCCTAAATACAAACGTTTGATCATCGAGGGTCGTGATAAAAGGACTCGTGACTCACTGTGTCGTTGATGTTGTGGGAGAGGGGCTTGTCCTGGCTCATCAGGCTGTTGGGGAGGTCCGGAGGGTGGGACAGCTGCGGACCCGGAATAAAGTCGTTCATGGAAGAAGCTCCGGGAGTACAATGAGGGAAGTCAAAGTTACTGTGTCCCGGGAAACTGTTGCCTGGAATGACACACACGCAGTTTTTAAAGCAAAATATAATACACATAAGAGTGTTACCAATTAAAATGAACACCTAACAAATGTAGTAACGTAGAACATCGGGGGCTATAGCAACTTTTAACCCAGTTTAGTCTTAATTTAGATCTGATTTAGGTCAAATTAAGTTAAACCTACACTGTAAAATGTAAAATTGTTTCAACTAAAAAAACGAAGTCCAAGGGCTGCCAAGAAATTGTATGTGTAACCAATAACCAATTTACAATGTAATCGATTTGAAATTTCAGATTCACCTCTTTAGTTGAATTGTATTCTCAGGTTGACACAACTGATTTAATTTGTAACTGACATTTTTCATTTCAGACAACTAGAGAGGTGAATCTGACATTTCAAATCGATTACATTGTAAATTGTTTATTGGTTAAACATACAATTTCTTGGCAGCCCTTGGACTTAGTTTTTTGAGTTGAAACAATTTTACATTTTACAGTGTAGTTTAGCCCTGGGTTAGAGCCAACTTAGATCGTATAAGTTAAATTAACTTAAAATCTTATAAGTGCTACGTCTGAACATCATTGGTGTAATGTAACTTAAAACCTCAAGATTTCAATTTCTTTAAAGCCTTATGTTCAATGTTCATATGCAATATTTTTTTTTAAACAAATTCTTTCGACATTTTAGGTGAAACAATACCCATATCACAAGAAACCACATATTCAAAAATAAAAATAAAAGCCTGGCAACTTAAAATGTTCAAAAGTCCAGTTTTTGTCCTGGTTTTTGTATTTTTAGGTCCACAATGTATTTTTTGTTTGATGGAATGTACAGTGTAGAAATTGTTAGATCAAATATTATAGAGAGTTATTCGATTGTGCAGATGTATTTATTCACAGTACTTTAATTATCCCTACAAGTCGCTACTCTCGCTAACCTGGGCTGCCGTACTCGCTGTTCCCATGTGGATTTGGCGTGGAGGGATACGGCGTCGGCCCGGGCCCCAGCTGCGCGATCATCTCCAACACGTTGGGCATGATCATCTGACTCGGGCTCATGGTCTTGAACCTCTTCGTCAGCGGGCCGTCCGGGTCCTCCTTGATGTGCAGCTCCGACTTTATGGCCACGGGACGCCAGCTGCACGTCGGGTCGATCATCACCTCCTCAAACTCCGAGCTGCGCAGAGAGAAGGTTTGGGACATCGTGGCATTATTGATAGAAACAAAAGGAGAGGATTTTTTGCAAAGTTTGCTGTCTTGACTTACTTTTGGATGGCGTTGAGAATTCCCCACATGTACTGGTCCACTTCGAGGCCTTCTAACAACGCGCTTTTACTGTGGACAAATGTGTTATAAGTTATAGTCGTAAAAAAAAGGGATAGTTTTAGAATTTTACTCTATATAAGCCACTAAAAAATTACACCACAGTGAAGTAATAAGCTTGTATTTCTTTCCTGCATTGTATTCATGATGATTTACTCCTACCAAGAGTAAAATAACTTTTTTTTAAATTGTGTTTATCTCTTGATTGATCTTTGCCATGTGGACAGATTTACACTGAGCAAAAGTATGTTTTACAGTAGTGATGGGTAGATGAGGCCATCCCCCAAGCTGTATTGATACTGTGCTCTATACTGACACCTAGTGGATCTTATACATCCTTGCATGCTACTTATTTGAGACTCACAAGACGCACTGATTCAATAACCTAGTCATACTTGTATACACAATATTAAGTTACTAATCTCCTATGGTGTCATTTTACATCTTTAAATCAATTAAAGTGAAAGTTGTGAATGTGATTTACCAATTTAAATGTCATTGAGTTTTTTATTATGCATTTTTATCCAGAAAAATACGTTTGTCCAAAATGATCCTACACAGCGGACATTTTTCTTTTTCTCTCGGGCTCCATTTTATTGATGTAGGGGGAAGTTATTTTATCTTTGGAAGGGTAATTTTCTTCTTCTGACAGTGATTCATCGGTGTTGCTGGACCCATCACTATTTTACAGTAACACGGCTACAAAATTAGGCCATGCAATATCTTCAGCCAACAACACGGGCGTTTTATAAATCGCTAACCCTGTAGTTTCGACGTCGGCAAACATAGCCGTTCACCTTTTTGTCTGCCCTCGCATCAATTTAAAGGAGACCATGTTCACTCACTTGCAGACAGGACACCGCCACGTCCCCCGTTCACAGTTCAGCTGTAAATACGACTCCAGATCGAAACACTGCGGCCACAAAAGACGCCATTTTAATATATATAAACTCTGAAAATCTGCAGTTTCTCGGTTGTTTATTGCCGTAGTGTCCTCCCCACCTGCACGTGTTTGCAGTCGTGCCCTCTGGCCGGCAGCTGTATCCGTCTGAAGGTGATGGGGCATTTGAGGGACACTTTGATGGCCGTTTGCTCCACGCCGTCCTCTCCGTTCAGAACCGTGTTCCCCGACGCTGCTGCTACGCTGCTGAAGTTCCTCTTGACTTTGGGGAGACACGAGCAGGTTAGGAAAAAGAAAGCAGTGCATATCTCTCCCCATGTGGAATTGCCGCCTAAACGGTCTCTAGTGTAGGGACGGAGTGAGGAGCTGTAACTAATCCTCAACAGCCCGTGATTGTATAGCTTACTATGAAAATCACTGGACTTTCACCGAGAATACTGGGGTTCACATTCCACAAGTCTCGTATGTTTCTTTTCAGGTGTCGCGGTTAAAGCGCAACTCTTGCTGGCATAATTGAGTCTTTACCAGGGGATCCCTCTGCAACCAGCGGTGGGGGTTTGAGTAAAAACTAAATGTAGTTTTATTGAACAGTGTGGTTGGCAACTTCATGGTGCCCTGATGAACACGTCTTGAGCCCAGAACAAGTCCAGGAGGTTGTGCTCACGACGTTCTGCAAATGTCGTGTCATAATTGGAGCAGGGGCTGATGCATCTCAATGGGAGAGACACCGTTTTGGAAGAAATTCTATATAGAAAATGAACAAATGTTTTCCCCCGATCATTATTTGGAAGTGATTGGATTCACAAACAAATTCAAGTCCTTTCATTGAATTTTGTCTCCATTTTTGGACGCCTTTATGACCGTAGTTCATGTGCAGAGAGAGAAGACGTTGAACTTTGTGACAGTTCTTGTTTCATGTGGCTATAGGCCCAGCCATTACAGCAATATTAACCATAAACCAAGTCAAAAAATTAGCATTTTGATGGTTACCATGGCTGTTTACAATGTTGTGACGTCATGTGAATGCAACCTATGTCGGATTATGGGCTTTAAAAATGTGGAGGACCGTATCTGTAAAGCATAGATCGGAACTGGATTACTTTTAGAAGTGAAATACTACTCCAGGCATGTTCTTGACTAGGGGACGATGTTGAAACGTGGTTTGAGGCTCAAACTTTTGCACGATATGTCTCCATTAATAAGACATCTTGACCTACCTTTGGTGATGCAATGCTCCGCTGGAAGAAGCCTTTTCTTCAGTAAACCCTGAAGAACAGAACGGACCGACGGCCTGTGCACCAACTGCAGCACGAACAGATGGGACTGGCGGAACGAAAGTATTACATATTAGTATCACAAAAAACAGGAAGGATTTCAAAAAATGTGTGTGCACTCACGCAGCAGCAGGCGGTGACTGTGATCTGGATGGTGTTTCTTCCCGGTTGGCAGACATGTTTGAGGTGCAGGGGCTTGTGGGAAGTCTTGTTGTCCCCTCGCTCGATGGTCAGAGGGGTGGCGTTCACGCTGACCTGGACCGAGGCGGGCCAGTTCGTGTTCATCTGCCGGTCCTCGTGATGGTAGCATTTAAACTGCAGCTCCAGGTCTGCTCTGTGGAGAAAGAAAAAAAACACGATTAGGCTTTAGAGGAAATGGAAAGGAAATTTGGCCAAAATTGTCTATATTTTTGGCGGCAAAATCTAAACAGTGGATTGAGCCAAGTTACACAGAATTTCTATAAGGGGATTTTGGATAGCTTGTTTAGGAATGAGATATTTAACCTCTTAACCCCCCGCTTCTTGAAAAAAACATGAAAATAGCGACAAAAAATCGACGTAAATGAGGATGAAAATGCACAAAAAAAGCCTAAAAACAGGCAAAAAAAGTTATGAAAAAGCAACAAAACAGGCGACAAAAAAGTGATGAAAAAGCATAAAAAAAGAAGAAAAATTAAGCATCTGCCCAGTGATTTCTTCACTTTACTGTGCGGATGCCGAATTACTCCCGGTATTATTACGCCTTATAATATAGTTCCCCTTTTATCCGCTTAGGAAATCCACATTATTTAATTTTGTGTAATTATACTTTATAGTGTAACACTTCACGTAACCATATTTAAATAGGGAAACCGTGGAAGAGTTTGGCAGCCTCTATCTTCACCTCGTTTGGAGCTATAGAGGAGAAGAGAGAGGCTAAATGCTAACGGCTAAATGCTAACGTCATCTGTGCTGTGTTTACGTTACGGAAGGCACACGTGGAGACCAGACAGGTACAAATGAACTCGTCAAAGCTCAGGTAAGAACATATCTCAGTATGTAAAAACGGTGGCCTATTCCTTTAAGGTGACTAGCTAAAAATCTCAGTCTGTATGTTTTCACCCGCCTTAATTTGTTGCTTCATTCTGACCATTTACAAACCAACTTCAGCAAATGTAAAAAACACCTATTGGTTTATTTTGGGGCGACTGTGGCATGATTTTCACACATGGATGGGCCAACACGGACTCCTTCCTACCTCCACATGAGCGTCTGGTGCACGGAGGGCCGCAGGTGGAAGACGTGGTTGCTGACAGCCAGGTTATGCTCGAGTCTGAAGGGCTCCAGCACCACCCCGTCCCGCACGGGGAACGTGAGACGCAGCTCCTCATTGTGGTTCCCTAGAAGCAGAGTTCATTTAGATTTGTTTTGGGTTTCGGTCGCTGGAGGTTCAGACCGTCCCAGTCCCTTCATTTCATTTTTACTTTTTGGTAAATGTTCCCGGTATTTATTTTCCCGACGGTGTCTGTTCAGCTGCTCACCTGGCGGGGGCGGGTAGCGTGCTCATGTTTGGCTTGATGTCCGGAGGAAAGGCCGGTTTCACGTCCGGGTTCGGGGACAGATACGGCGGGATGTTACTGCCCGGCGTCATGGGGGGTGTGGGGTTTCCTGGCACCGGCGAGTGGGGGTAGTTTCCGACCGGCCTCGGCGGCTACAGGAGAGAAAATAACACGCTAATTGTTACGCCATTTTAATTTATACGTGATCCCTCACGAGGGTTCGCCTCAGTGTTGGACGTACCCCATTCATGTTGCCCTGGCTGTACTGGCTGTATCCGCTCCCAGAGAAGTTATTCGTTTGTCCGTTGAAAGGCGGCTCCTGCTGTAACATGAAGTGAGAATGAGTCATAAGTAATATATGCAAATTAACTTTAGTCCGCTGACGAAGCCTTTTGGATGAGAGGCGAAACGTTCGAGACTTCCATTTTTTTACTGAGTACAGAAGACCTTCAATGAATATGCAAATTAAGTTAAGAAACATCGTGCCCTGTCATCTGTTCTGCTTACCTTGAAGTACTGTCCCATGCCGGCGTTGGGAGGGGGGTACTGGCCCTGCATGGGCTGCCCCGGGAGCCTCTGTGGGGGGTAGTTGGGAGAGGGCAGGGGCCTGGAGGAGCTGAACTGGTTCTGCTGGTTTGGAAACTGGCCGTTTGGTCCGTACTGTTGACCTCCGTAGTTTGGCTGAGGACACACGAGAAATGTTTCCTATTGAGTAATTATACCGTGAGGTATTTCATACAGGGGGGGGGGGGGGGGGGGGGAGAAGTATTTGAAGAATGAATGTATGAACTTGAAACTTTATTGCAAGTTTTATTCTGTTTAATGTTTTCATATTGTTAAAGGCAATTTACATGTAATAAATAGACAATTTAGAATATGAATAATGGATACAGCCAGGTTTAAATGTACTTTTTTTTTTGTCAATGTATTAATCACACAGATTTGTGCAGAGCAAATTCTGGACATTTCGTTTTTTGAATAAGTTCAAAGCTAAAAACATCAGACTAAGAATTTGATATTGGATAACCCCTCTGAAAAACCCTTTAAAATATCGTTGGTAACCCTTTATAATAACTACACCTTATTTAGCCTGAATAAATTATGAATTAACACTTAATTAATCATGAACAGTTCATTAGTTAAGTGTGACTAACAGTTAATAACTACTTAACTAGCGGAGTTAATGCTTTAATATGAACTTACAATGAATAGTTCTTCACATACTTCACTAATTCATAGTTAAGGAGTTATTAAGTGTTAGTCATACTTAACTAATGAGCTGTCCATGATGAATTAAGTGTCATTTATTAAGGCTAAATAAGGTGTAGTTATTATAAAGTGTTACCAGAATATGAATCTACTACTGTGAAGATTAGGAAAAGTATTTGTTTCCAGGTGAAAGTTTGGTGTCCCCTGAGTAATTATACTTTTAGGTAAATTGTACAGTAATATTTTTTTATGTGTTGATAAAAATGGGCTCCCGACCTCTCCAGGATACGGCCTCTTCATCCCCTGCATGCCCATGCCCTGCGGCCTGGCGGGGGGGTAGTTTTGCTGGGGCATCCTCTGCCCGCCGAAGGGCCCCATGCCCTGGCCCCTGGGCTGGTTCATGCCCATGGGAGGGGGCCCGCTCATGTTGGGGTTCATCCCAGAGCCCGGCATGTTCCCGGGGAGGGAGGGGGGTCCTCGCGGGCTGCCCTGGGGCATGAACTGACTGTTGTACCCCTGGTTAGGGCCCATCTGGAACGACGAGCTCATCTGGGAGGACAAACAAATAAATAAAAAAAAGAATAGTTTAACTCCTAATGGGACATGTCATTCATTCATGCTTTGGAAATGTATTTAAGTTAGGCGTTTTTCTGGTGTAGATAATATACTACACACATAATTAAGCACAATTCATACAATCGTGTGATTTTTTTTTTGGCAAAGTCGGGCACACGAGTAAACAAAAAGAAATAAGAAACTTTCTGCACCAAACGAGGAGAATAGAGTTCATACCGGTCCGTACTGATGACTGAGCTCCTTGTTCTGCGTCTCTTGCAGCGCGGCGACTGTTGCCGTGGCGGTGGCCGTCGCCGTGGCAGCAGCGGCGGCGACAGCAGCAGCAGCGGCGGCGGCGGCCGGCTGAGGGTGACTCAGCGACGGGGGGCAAGGGGCAGGACCGCCGGGGTAACTGCACGAGGGGCATAAAATGACCACGTAGTTATTGGCATTCGGCAAGTAAACAATAGGCATTTCGTACACAAGGAAACTCAACCAACTATCACTTTGATTTAGTTTTGCATCGGACGGAGCCATTGTGCAAACGTTAACGTGTTTACTTTCATAAATCCTTTCCGTAGTCCCTCTGGGGTCAATACAAGTTTTAATGGGATGATTTCAGGGTCTTTCATCGCCCCCTGGTGTCTCTGGCCAGAAAACCACAATCGCAACTTTCCTGCCACCGGGTTGGAGGAACCAACACACACAAATGGAATCACGAAGAAGAAGCTAACAGGCTAACGGGCAAAGCTAACTGCGGGCTAGCGCCACTTTAACAGTATTTACAGCCAAGTTTGAGCAAAAAAAAATATTTCCACTGTGTAATTGGATGAACAATATCCCTCTCTCCCTTTGTCTTTTCTGTCAGCGTAGTATTTACTCTCACGGACAATTAATGAGCTAAATTCGAGAAATGAGTTTGGGCCCAAACAAAATATGTCACAATTCAGTAACCCAGTTTAAATTGCACTAAAATACGCCTTCAATCAAAAACACATCAAATTCAATGTCAGAAATGTAAAAAAAACTATTGTCCTAAAATCATCTTCTGACTCCCACTTCAATGTCCCGCGACCCCCACTTTGGGAACCACTGGGCAAGTTATTAGTAAAAAAAAAAAAAAGAAATCTAAGAATTCTAATTTTGCTTTGATTTTTAGTGTTAAAATCAATAAATCATGCAATGCAATGCAAGAATTAGGCTAGACAATGAAATATCTATTGGAATAGTAATGTATCTAACAACATTTTAAAGGTTAAGACGGGAAAAGGAAGCCTGCCCACTGACAACAAGGACTGGACGGTCTGTGATCTTGGCCCGTCTGCTGAGGGACTCCTTCGGCCCTGGGTCTCTATAGCCTGTCCGTCCATGGGAGTGGATCTCTCCTTCTGTGGTTCTCCTCAAGGTTTCTCATTTCTCCCACCGGGTTTTTGAGTTTTTCCCTGCCGTGCTGGAGAGTCTAAGGACGGGGGACGCCCGAGCTGCTCGTCGCCACCTTTACATTGTCTTATTTACTGCTCTGTTTTATTGCCTTAATGTTTGTTACAGCCCTATGAGGAAACTCCTGTTGTGATATTGGGCTATACAAAACCATTGATTGATTGAAAATGTGGCGTCTGCAGGTGCTACTTATGAAGATGTTGCAACAATGTGAGAAAATTGCCCTAAATCTGTGCTATAATTGAACACCTGATTTTGAGGATTTAGTCATTTATTTGTTTCCAGGTTGTTTTTAAGTATAGAAAGCAAAGTGGCCCAAAACATGTGCAGCGTCTCCCCTTGAGCGTGAACCGTTTTTCTCTCCTCACCTCCCGTTGAAGCCGCCTCCTCCGTTGTAGTTGGGCCGCCCGTACGTGCCCTGCTGCATGTAGCCCTGGCCGGCGCCCTTGCTGAACTGCTGCGGCCCCGAAAACGGAGGGGAGTTCATCCCGTGGCCGTTCCCGGACATCCCGGAGCCCAGGGGCGCACCGGGGGGCAGGCTGGAGGGGTTGGCCATGGGGTTCCCCAGCACCTGAGGGAGCGGGGACACACATCAGTGAAACAAACAAACACACTTTCACTTCATCACCCGCCTTTGTGTGCAAGTACCTGGCTCTGGGAGGTGTTGGTGACGCCCCACACTGTAGTGACCACGGAGAGCGACCCGGGGGGCTGCGAACTGTTCTGCTGCCACGGCCCCGCGTCGTACGGGAACTGCCCATCGCTGAGCGGGACAGATAGAAATGTAAGCAAGGGACATGAGCAAATATTTACACACACACACACACACTGTTTACCAAAGGGTGGTGAAAGAGGACTGCGCAGTATACGGAGACACTCACCCGTGGGACAGGCCCGGCTTCATGGCGCTCATGGGGGGCTGCATGGGCACTTTCTGGGGCTCGTTCTGACGGCTCTTCTGGTGACGCAGGAGCAGCAGGCGTCCCAGCTCCTCACACCAGGACGACAGGAGAGCTGCGAGAGAGCGAAGAGGAGGAGGAGGAAGAGTTTAGATTTGACCGACAACTAACCAGAAAAGCGGGACAGACTCAAAGCTTAAACTCGGGCGTCGCTTGTACAGTATGTCGCTGTGAAATATTGTTGTTGGGTCGCGGGACATTGACAAAAATATGAACTGATGAATGTTTTTTGATAGCTTCGACGAGTCAGCCTTATGTTTCAATGGTGAGATCCACAGAACTATAATAAAATGCTGTTTAATGTCATTTATGCTCATATTGCATGGTCAAAAATGGAAAACGCTTTGGTTGAAAAGCTAGAGGAGGTTCAACATGGGTTCTCAAACGTTTTTGGACTTGGGACCCCAATAATGGACATGGAAACAACTCGGTATCCCCATTATATATAGATATGCTCCTTTAGGGATCCACTTTTTTAGTTAATATGAAATAATGACCGAAAGGACAAGATCGCGAATACAAGCGGTGGCTGGGCGCACCCTCCGAGATTGGGTGAGGAGCTCAGTTACCCGGGAGGAGCTCGGACTCGAGCCGCTACTCCTCCACGTCGAAAGGAGCCAGCTGAGGTGGCTAGGGCATCTGTTCCGGATGCCTCCTGGTCGCCTCCCTCGGGAGGTGTTCCAGGCATGTCCTATTGGGAGGAGGCCTCGTGGAAGGCCCAGGACACGCTGGTGGGACTATGTCTCCGAGCTGGCCTGGTGTCGCCTCGGGGTCCCCCCAGAACAGCTGGAGGAGGTGAGGGTGGATCGGGAAGTCTGGGCATCTCTGCTGAGACTGCTGCCCCCGCGACCCGGCCCCGGATAAAGCGGGAGAAAATGGATGGATGGAAATGGATGGATGAAAGCAGTTTATTTTTTTTTACATTTTATTGGATTTCACAAAGTATATGCTGCTCTACACTATTAAAGCACTTTTATTTTGTATTTCATCTTGAAATAATCTGGGGACCCTCACCCAAGGCCTCGCGACCCCTACTTTGGGAACCACTGGCCTAGAAGATAATATCAACATTTCTGTTTGGAAGATACGCAAATCTATAATATCGAGATATACATAAATCTGGGACATCTCCAACGTCAAGAAATGGGGGGAAATTTTAAGAAATTGGGGATTGCGGGAAAGAAAAAAAATGGCCCTTTTGCAGTCTGTTAAGGACAAATATCTTTTTGAGCGTCAAAGCAATGTAGATTTCGATGTTTGCGGCACATTTTTGCATATTTCTGATGGTTTGCAAAATGTCAATATCGCCTGAAAGATTTAAAGTGAGTCTCGAAGCGTCATTTAGAGCGTAGGCTAAATGCTAAATCCCATATGTTGCCTTCGCTTCTGGATTTAACAAAATAATGCAATTGTATGTAGTAGTGTGAGGTAAAATATGCCATAAACACGCAAAAGTACAGGGACAACTTCAACATACTTAACGCTGGGGTACCTGACTTTTTGGTGTCGTAGAATACATGTATTTTTGCCACCTCAGAGTCTGTTGTAAACACGGCAAAACACAGACCTCGTTGTATTGTCTTCACCTAAAGTTTTATTGAGCAATGGATGATGGGAGTCTCATCTAAATCAGTGGAATTGATCTTGAATGTCTCATTGCTTCACTTTGTCACCACTCAATGCTGTGTATGGGTGTGAAATGTGCATAGAATTACATTATTTGAACAATTTGAAGGGAGGGACTGTGAGAGCTAGAAACAAGTTGGGGCCAAACCAAAAAAAAATGTCACTGTTTGAACAGGAAAAGTCAGGTCCCACCTCTTCACATGATCTCTGTTGCTATGTCAGCGTTTGGCCACTAGGGTTCACTCAAGCCCTTCCTTTACCACCTTTCCATAGATGTTTATCACAGCGGACCAGAAAACCCAAGACTAATCCCGGACAAAACCAAAACTTCCACCCCCCGGCATCATCACTCCCCCCCCCCCCCCCCCCCCCCCCCCCCCCCCCAGTTCCTTACAACACCAGCTTGAGAGTCGACGACGCAGAAGAAGCCAAAGTGCTGAATAAACATGGCTCGATCCCTCGTCTTGAGAGCTTTTCCGGAGACAAAACGCGATCTGAAGCTGTACAAACACCACGGCCGCCCCCCACGGCCGCCCCCCCCCCCCCCCTCCCTCCGTGGCTCCGGGCGAAGACGAGCGCGGAATACAAAAGGCGCAGTGTACAGATGGTGCCACTCCACTGTCCTCGCGCTCCCATTGATCTACATGGAGCATCGGAGCAAAGGGCCGGAGAAAACTGGTTTCCCTGGGCCCCGGGCGGTCGCCCTGTAACCGGAGGGTCGGCGGTTAGACGTGAGGGAGCCACTAAATGCAGATGTTTTTATTTCGAGTTTAATAAGTCTACACGATTCTAACGTTGTTCGGAATCAAAGTGGATTAACTTTCATAACCAACGCGAGTCCCATAACGTAAACACCCAAGGCTGAGCGGTGAGCCAATCAAAACGCGTGTTAGCATGTGTGTTAGCATGTGTTAGCATGTGTGTTAGCCATTTATGAAGCTGTGTTGCACATGTCAACTCCTCATAACTGCATTATGTGAAGTAACCACTTTTGGCAGCGATATTTATATTTATAATACTGTAAACTTGGAATAAGCGTGTCTTCTGGGTTTGAAAAATACCCCCAGAAAATACTTATATTTCTCTAAAAAATGAGTACTCCATAGTGATAGAGGTACAATATATCATATAAATGCCTATAGTTTACTTTGGAATGGCTAAACAGCAGGATACAGATCCTTTAACTAGTCAATGAAGTCAAAACCACTTGCATTTGGATCATTATGCTCAATTGGAGACATTTAAACTAAACATACTTTTTGTGGTGTAGCTCCTAAAGGACTTTCTACATAGAGTTTTAGATTACATGTTGAACACAATCAGCACATTGGAGCAAAAACAGATACTGCAAGTGCTATAGAAAAAAAACTCACACGTGTCAGTAACAAATATCCCCAAACGATATTTTTTTTAAATTAAAATATGGAATAAAGTGCTTTAAACCGCACGAGGAACAACCTTCTCACTCGTATGAGGCCAAAGAGCTTTTGTGCCTCATACAAACTGTGGGAATAAACGAATAACATTTAAGCCGTGGCGTGTCACCGCTCCAGAGCCTCAAAGCTTTTTGTATCCTCCACAAGGAGAACGGTGCAGTCCAGTCGGTCCCACTGGGTTTTCCTCCGCTGAATCTGGCCTAATGCGATGTACTCAGCTGCTGGTGGTCAGTCGGAGCGGGGGGGGGGGGGGGGGGGGGGGGGTGTAACGCCCAGGGAGAGACATGATAAATGACACGCGGCGCTTCCCTGACAGGGGTTCAGCGAATGTGGCTCCGCTTCGTACAGGGTTTCACCGCTCAGACACGCAGGGGCGGACCGAACGACTCCATCATGTCCGCCCTGTGTCTGTGGGCGGACATGACACCGGCGCGTCGTGGAGTCACACGGCACCGACTCGCGGTTTCATCCAGAGGTGGGCAGTGTATGTCGTCTGCAAGATCACGTCGAAAATGGCTGCTTGTAAGATATGCAAGTTTACAATAATGAGCTTATCTCCGATGTCGGAAAAAAATGACATTGGTTAAAAAATATATAAAAACAAAAAACGTTACAAAATGTGGAAAAAGTGGAAAAATTGGAAAAGAAATGGGGGAAAAATAGGGAAAAAAAATTGGGGAAAATGTGCAAAAAATGTAATAAAATAAAAATAAAACAAAGGGGTACAAAAAATGCAACAAAAAATAATATGGAAATTAGGAAAAAATTGTAAAAATAAAATAAAACTAGGGCCGGGACTTTTTTCGATTGATTGCGATTAATTAATTAGTGCGATTATATTAATCGAAATTAATCACACTTTGCTTTCCACACTTCAGTTTCCTTTTTTCCTGCAGACGCACAATTAATGGCAATATTGCACTGGCCTGTTGGACTTGGTTGAACAAAAATGTTGTTGCTTAAGCTTATGTATGGGCGACGGTGGCGCAGCTGGTAGAGCGGGTCGTCTCATGATCGGAAGGTCAGGGGTTCGAATCCAGCCTCCTGAAGGTGCACGCTGTCGTTGTGTCCTTGGGCAAGACACTTCACCCACCTTGCCTCCAGTGTCTGCGTACATTGGTGTATGAATGGGTGAGAGGTTCCTTGCTGTAAAGCGCTTTGAGTGCCTAATGTAGGTGGAAAATCGCTATATAAGTTGAGACCATTTACCATGTATTCAGTCATTATTCAATGGTACACTAAAAATCCTTATGAAAAAACTTACTTCTCACTGTTCTCAGGTCAAATATTTATATGTGATTAATTTCGATTAATTAATTACAAAGTCTCTAATTAATTCGATTAATTTTTTTAATCGAGTCCCGGCCCTAAAAAAAACATAAATTCCCCCCCCCCCCAAATAATTAAAAGGAGTTATTTCTGTTGTTTGCGGCACATTTTTGCATATTTCTGACAAGGTTTTCAAAAATATTGCTCCATCATCATTATCGAGAAAGTCCTTAAAAATATTTGGTTTTGTCCTTATCGCCCATGGTCTAGTTTCATCCGCCAAAATAAAATGCAATTTAAACGACTAGAATCGTTTTCCAGCTGGCGTTAACTCTAAATTTCATAAAAAGGAATGAATTGCTCTTCTATTTTCACCGCGCTCGTCCATCGCAAGTACAAAACATACGGTCTTTAAAACACATTTTTTGGCTGAAGTTACACTGTACACATTTTTTTTGGGCTCGTCAACAAATCTCGAGACATTATTTGCGCTTGTGGCAGTAAAAAAAAAAAACCCACAGAGTTTGGGGATTGAAACGGCATCAGTGGCGGTGGTTTCTACGGGAGCCCTATTCAAACGGCCTCCTGTCTGTGTGTCTGCGTCTGAATGGGCCATAGCCTCCTGTTGGGACAAAGTTAATTAAAACCTACGGACTCGGCGTCTCCCTTGGCGACTAAACGAAAGTCTTTTGGCACAGAGTGAATTAATGAGGGTATTTTTTTTTGTCGTTGTTGCCATTTTCCATTTGTTGAAGGATAATAAATAAAATGTGGTCGTGGCAAAATACTCTTCCTTCTTCTCTTCTTTAAGGTAATTTGGAATCCAATATAATGTGTTTTAATGACATTTAAGGCATATCATACGGACACTTTTAATGCAACTCGAAAACAGCAGCGTTCGGATCCGTCTAAAAAACGTCATTTACCCGTTAAACTCACTGGTTCTCAAATCTGCCGAGATGGATATTGAGGTGCAACACGCATCCATATCCTCCAAAGCAGCTGGGTCGTAAATTACCCCACTATCTGATGACTGGCTGGCCGCGTCTCCTCATCTTCGTGCCCAGATGCCGCAAATTATCCGCCGCTGCCAATCAGATAATGGAACAGAAGCGACCGGGCCATCACTCACGGATTTTTAACCAGAAAAAAAGCGGAGACGATCGGGTCAAAGTTTAGGCGTCGTGGCCCGGCGCGTTGGCGCCGCGTCGAGGGCCCCCGTGTTGTTAATTAAACCCAGATAAATGTACGGAGGTGTCTTGGAATTTCGTACACTTTCCTGGTTAGATAACGCTTTATTGAGCTAAAAAGGCTAATTCAAAATCCACCTTGAACTTTCTTCCTGGTTCATCATGAGCCTCTGTCCTTTAAGTCGCTTCATCCCCGCTCCCCTTCACGACAAACCTCCATAGCGTGCTGTCAGGACATGGTCGGACTAGTAGTTGTAAAGCACTGGCGCATTTCTTTGGAGGGATAAGCTGTGCTATATGCTAGCGAGGGGCAAGGAAGTTTGTTATAGAAATCATTGTCTTTTTCTATAAACATATTTAGCATACACAAATGAAGTCAAGTCTAAATCTGGTCCTTATGAATGTTCTCACATGGCAGGCCATAGAAATAAAAAGGAGAACGGCAGATGCAGACAGTTAGCAAGTCAGCTAGCCCAGGAGACTTTTCAGAGTCAATTAGCCCGCTCAGTGTATTTTTCCTATAGCCGTTAGCATTAGCCATCAAACATCGCAAATTATGAATGAACCAGATGTTTTCAGCTATTGTCAACCCATCGGCTATTTTGGGTGAGGTCAAAGGCTAGTGAGGCATCATTAACTAATGTACAGACCTTTTGAGATTTCACTTTTGATACAGATTAGCGTCTAAAAGTGTCCTCTGAGCTAAATGCTAACTCAAATTCAGTTAAGCTTTTGCCTTTTGTGGGGTCGGATACACATCCAGTGGCCACTAAACTTCATTTTATAATATGTAAATGATAAAGAAACCACAGAAATGATATAAATGCCATGAAAAGGACAAAACATACCTCCCAGTTTGTTAGTATTGCGCCTGTCTTCCCTATTCATTTGTATGGGGGATACAACGTCCAATTTAAAATGGACGTTCTGCAAACAAAATGTGCACATTTATTGGAACAGGCAAAGATAGGCCTAGCTAAAGCCATTTCCGTGATTTCTATGTGGTGGACTATCAAGTAGTAGTGAAAAACTGGCACTTGAAGCTATCTGTTAGCATGTAGCATGAAGCTACTGTTAGCGTTATGGTTAGCATTGCCGGTTTTATGCACAAATTTGGGCCGTTGAACCACATTATCCCTTTCCATGTCTCTATATCTTTATGTGTTGGAAAATACCTGCATAATTCAGCATTTGTTGTAGTAATGGTGGAGTAATTGGTGAAAGTTTAGGCACGTTCTTTTCAACCTTTGTTTTCCCCTCTGGCAGCTTCGAACATTATCATTTGTGGGCGCTACCAAAGATGCCGTCTCTATCTGTTGTAGAGGCCGTAATCACCTCAGAAGATTAAAAAGTTAAATATGCGGAGATGCTTCAAAATGCAACTCCAGCTGTGTTTTTAATGAGGAAACAACATTGTAACATTATAAAAAACACACAAAAAAGTCATAAAACGACTATTAAATATAGTATAGAGATCAATAATGAACATTGAATTAAAATGCCACTCATCCATAATAAGCTTGCGGACCTCTTTTTTTTTAGAAGTTCTGGGGATACCAATTTAGGTCCCAACGCCATATTGTAAATAACTAGGCTAATATAGACCGTGTATATTTAGAGGAAATTACGTTTTTTTTTTTATGTTTTAACTTTTATAGTGGAGAACGCAACTTGTTACTGGCTTGTACATGGCGTTTAAAGTTCAAAACACATCCACTGACCCACAAGGCGTTATAAAGTGTTGTATTCTAAGCCGCCGTTGCCCCCGTCTACCTCTTCGTGCGTCTCTCTCTTTATTCCCTCTGTGTCCACCTCTGAAGCGTGTTGTGAATGAATGCTTTGAGTGTGGGAGCCTCTCTCTCGGGCAGACAGACTGGCGATGGTTTTATATCCCTTTTTAGTGCCGTCCCGGCTTAAGTGCGGCCCCCTGCTGGTCACACGGCTGCACTGTTGCCCGCGCCCACCCGGTGGTGAGGGCTTTTTGAGGGGGGGATGGGACAGGACTGGACCGGTATAGGCGTATGAGGCGAAGACAGCAAGTAGGAAACGGACTAAGAGACTGAGATAAAATGAGAAAGTTGCACCAAATCACGCACAAAACGACCGGGAACATTGCATTGGGTTTCAAGTATTGTAAAATTAGGGGCGTTTCCATGGTAATAAACCAATCAGAGTTAACCTAAAGTAACACACTGCCAAAACTACAACCTTCCAACAAGATAACCCTTTATCTTATTATTGTGTCACGACATGGGCAGTCAGGGGATTTTATCAACACAACTAACAACAACAAAATCAGCAACACTTTAAGACTCTTCATACTCCACAAGACGCGAGAACTTTGTGGAGTATGAATAGGCCATTAATTAAGCAAAATTTAACTTGCTTAGAACACATTTTTTATTAGATAAATGACTTAAAATCGCTTCAATAAAAGGTTCTTCATGTTTGTTGAATTCGAGTCCGTCTGAACTGACATAAAATCGGCATAAAATCCCCTTGAAATCAGACGAATTATGTTTTACTTTTAGAAAGATTTATTTTTTCACTTGAAATGTAACTCATGCCCCTAGAGGCCATAAGCGCCACTGCAGGTGTCGTAGCATGTTATGTTTTTTTTTACTCATTAGTCCGTGAGAGTAAATACTACGCTCAAACTTGGCTGTAAATACTGTTTAAGTGGCGCTAGCCCGCAGCTAGCTTTGCCCGTTAGCCTGTTAGCTTCTTCTTCGTGATTCCATTAGTGTGTATTGGGGCCTCTGACCCGGAGCAGGGAAAGCTGCAAGCGTGGTTTTCT